>CM054060.1:260967227-261567227 GCA_028641055.1 Alopecurus myosuroides
GACAGCGACCACTGCTGTGCCTCGACGTGCTTGTGCGTGCGGGTGCTGCTGTGAGGTGGAGGGAGATAGAGGGAGGCGAGCGAGGGGGAGATGGGAATCTCACCTCGAGGCAGAGGAGAGGCAGTCGGGGCGGAGCAGACTCGGGGCGGACAGGAAGGAAGCGGCGATGAACGTCGATGGCGGCGGCGGTGTCGGACCCCGGACCCCGAGATATACAAACTGTCATGTGCTCCTAGCAGTGGACCCACAAGGGCTTCAGGGTTACCAGCCCCGGCCGCAACAAACAACAGCAGGCAGACCGGATTCATCGGCACGTAGTCCGGATCCCCGGTCTACTACTCCTTGTGTCCATGCTAGTCATAACCAGATATGTATACCCAAGCATCCACGAGTCGGATGAAACTGAAGGAACGGGACCAGAGCTATACAGAGATGCTATGTGTCCAGAAAGTGCAACAACAATCGAGGGTTACTGGGGTTACCTCGCCCCAGGCCGGATATCTCCGGCAGGCGGGCTCGGTCATGGATCATCGGCTCCACAACCCCTCGACTGCGACAACTATGCAGGCATAGCCAAAACTGTATAACAACGGGCTCGAAACCAACAACCGATCAAAGCAGTACTCTAGACATGAAAGTTGTATTAAACAAGGCATACTAGAGTAGCTTACACAAAGAGGTTACAAGACCAACATAGGTCCAGCAACCCAACATTACAACAAGCAGCGAAAGCAAATATGTTGCTATACAACAAGAGCAAAAGGACTAAGAGTCCGAAACATAAGCAACGTAGCCAAACCCATACTACAGATACCAAGCTGCTGCCTGGGAACTCCTAACTACTCGTCGACGTCGAGGTAGAACCCCTCTTCAGCTGCATCACCGAAGTCTGAAATAAAACAACAACGAAGCAAGGTTGAGTACAAAAGGTACTCAGCAAGACTTGGCTTTTAAGGTTCTTTGCATAAAGCCAACTTTGTTTTCCGAAGTTGAGGAAGAAAAGCACGTGTAATAGAGCATTTATAAAGCAGAGGAGGAGTCTACTCAACTACTGAGATCATTATGTTCTTTAGTCCACCAAGTACTTTCTCAACCCCAGACTACCTTATGCTACAAGAATCACCCCTCTCGACGTAGTCGAGGAGGCATCCTTCATTCATTAGCAGCAAGTTTTAGTCATTCCGTTAGAGTTATCTATGACCCCGTGACTTTCACCAAGTTGTCCATAACCGTGGACACGGCTTTCCGAAAGATTTATCCCTGCAGGGTGGTACACTTTACCCACACGTATCGACCGACTCTTAGTGCCACGCGGTAACGCTCCTCTCTAAGAGCGCGGCAGAGTGTGGTCGACCACGGCCTTTACCTTGCTTAACCCTATCCATGAGTCAACCCAAACAGGGCCACCCCGTCAACAGGGAGTTGGCCACCTCCTGACGGCACCTGTTCTGTGAGTCGGGACAAGATCCGTGTACGTCCGTCACTGGTCCCGGTCACGCCCTAGTTTTCTCCAAAACGTTTTATGACACACCCGCAAATGGAAAACTCAAACTATGTGACCCATGGAAGTGATCAAACAAGTTAGTTAGCCGAGCGGGGTTCATTGGCCCGCGTGTGGCTGCACGCTCAGTCTTGGCTTCCGCGGCGAGACCTTAAATCCTAGGGTTGGCGAGTACGGAACGAATAACCACTACCCAAGTGGCCTCCCGTGCTAGCCTTAGTCAGTTTCATATGCTCAGTACTCATAAATATAACATCATACAAGGTTATCGAAGTGATCCAAATCATCAACCGGATGAAGTAGATCAGAACACTAAGCATGGCTAAGCATAACACACAGGGCTCTACGATACTCAAACAACCCTAGTCATACTAGGAGGGTAAACAGGTATGAAGGTGACATGTGAGGGGGAGGGTCATGCAATGGATAGGTTACTCTAACAGACTCAAAACCAAGTTGAATCGAATGCATGAGTAAGAGGTTCAAAGACTCAAAACATGGGTAGCCATGAGGTGGTGCTTGCCTTGCTCGTCGAAAGTAGAGCTCGGGTTGTCGTAGAACGCCGGATCGACCTCCGGATCTCGGTCTACCGATAGCGAGCAACACCGGAAAGAAGGCAAACAATCAATACTTGACGACCGTGCAATGCACAATATGTATGCATGAGTAAAACAATGCAATTGAAAAGAAGCTTAAAAGATAGAACAGGGAACTATGGTTTCGCGCCGTAAACGACGAACACCGGAGGGGGGAAAAACCCTAAACTGGAGATGTGACCAAGCTAACATGTTCAAATGACTTTATAAACCTCATAGTTGGATTGCATTTGTTTCACTGATCAAAATGGCATATTACACTTAATTTTCTATTTTTATTGAATAAAAGCTTTATTTTCAATATTTAATTGAATTAAAAGTTAAGTACAAAGGTGACCTCATTTTAAACTTAGTTGAACATGTATGAAAATGACATGGATAAATAGCTCTCATTTTTCTGAACATGCACATATTTTTTTCATAATTTTTGGAGCTGTGAAATAAAAGTTATTAATTTTCTAAAGAACAATTATTTTCTGTTTTTCTCTTTTACTGCGGGGCCCACTGCTCAGTTTAAAACGGACAGAAGGAAATGCCACTTGGCAAGCCACGTGGGCAGGTGATGTCACGGTGACATCACCGTGACCTCACGGTGGTGGCCGGCCGGTGGCAGTTGAGCTCGCCGGCGACGATTCCGGCGAGCCCCGGAAGCGTGCTTAGGTGCGTTAGGTTCCTCTCGACGAGGCGGACATGAGGGTGGCGGCGCCGCCCCGATACGGTCACCGGCGGCGAGCCGCGGTGAAGGCAACGGCGGCGGGGTCGACGGGCTCCGGTGGGTTCGGGGATTCCGGCCGAATTGAAGGAAACGGAGGGAGTGGAAAGGTTCATGGGCTCACCACGAACTCAACTAGGCGGTCGGCGAGGCCAGGGACGGAAGGGAACGGCGGCGCGGTGGGGTTCTCCGGCGACCGGCCGCGGAGAAGAAGGGCTCGATCCCGCGCGGCTACTGCATCCCCGCGGTTGATCTTGCTCGAGGCGAGGGAGGAGCTCGGTGCTGTTCCGATGAGACCAACGGGAAGGCCGGGGAGGGAGCAGAACGGCGGCGCTAGCGGCTCGACGGCGGCGGTGGTTTTCGGGTGAGAGAGAGAAGGAAAGACAGGGGGAGGAGGGTTCGATTGGGGAGTTCTGCGGGTACCCCCGATGCGGACGTCTCCTTGGGGATCTCCAGGGCTCCACGTCGACAGGGATGGAAGCAGGAGGTGGCGCGCGAGGCGGCGGCTGCCCTCCTGTCACCGGACAGGAGGAAGACGACAGGGTTTTCAAGAAAACCCCCTGTGAGAAAATTGGAATTGCAAAGAAGTCCCTGGAATTTTTAAAACAGAACCCAAAATGAAATTTGAGGGCCTTTTTGTGAACCAAAAATTGCACAAAAATAGTCATTGGAAAGCTCTTTCAATTTGCTACCTTTCTAGCATAAGTTTGGTTCCATTTGAGAAACTTTGCAGAACAACTTTGTTTGAAACAAGTTTAAGTGATTTTCTGGCAATTCTCTGATTAAACTTTAAAAGAAAAAATTTTGGTTCAATTTTCATGCATGCATGCCATGTACACAACACCTCTCTTTATTACACAAAAAGTAGGGCTGTTACAAGTCTACCCCCCTTACAAGAATCTCGTCCCGAGATTCCTAGGTTTTAGAAAAGAAATCGGGGTACTTAGATCGCAAACGATCTTCTCGTTCCCAGGTTGCTTCGTTCTCGGAATGATGCGACCACTGAACTTTGAGGAACTTGATAGTTTGACTACGAGTTCTTCGTTCGGCCTCATCGAGGATACGGACGGGAACCTCCTTGTAAGAGAGATCATCCTTGAGTTTGATGGTTTCGTGGTCCACACCACTAACAGGATCTTTGAAACAACGTTTGAGTTGTGAGACATGGAATACATCATGGACATCCGGAAATCCTGGAGGCAACTGCAGTTGATATGAAACTTGACCTCGTTTTCCAATGATAGGGAAAGGACCGATGTAACGAGGAGCCAATTTGCCTTTGATTCCGAACCGTTTTCCACCTTTCAGAGGTGTGACTCGAAGGTAAGCTTTCTCGCCAATCTCATAATGGACATCTTGGTGATGACGATCATAATAGCTTTTCTGGCGAGATTGAGCTGTTTTCAGTCGTTCACGAATGACACGAACGATTTCTTCCGCTTCCTTGATTACATCCGGACTAAAGAACGATCTTTCACCGGTTTCAGACCAATTCAGCGGAGTTCGGCATTTGCGACCGTAAAGAACTTCAAAAGGAGCTTTACCCAAGCTAGATTGATAACTGTTGTTATAAGTGAACTCGGCATATGGAAGAAACTTCTCCCAATCCTTACCGAACGATATAACACAAGCTCGGAGCATGTCCTCAAGAATCTGGTTAACTCTCTCAGTTTGGCCACCGGTTTGTGGATGGTAGGCTGTGCTGAAGGACAGACGAGTTCCCATAGCCTTTTGAAGACTCTCCCAGAATCTGGAGACAAACAAACTGCCTCTGTCTGAGACAATCCTCTTTGGAACTCCATGAAGACTGACTATTCGTGAGATATATAAATCTGCCAGATCAGAGACTCGAATAGTCTCACGAACAGGAAGGAAATGGGCAACCTTTGATAGACGATCAATCACTACCCATATAGCATTGTGCCCCTTTTTGGTGTTAGGAAGGCCGGTAATGAAATCCATACCAATCTCATCCCACTTCCATTCAGGAATAGGCAGAGGTTGAAGAACACCGGCTGGTCTTTGATGTTCTGCTTTCACACGACGACAGACGTCACATTCAGCAACATACTGAGCGATCTCTCGCTTCATCCGGGACCACCAGAACCTTTGACGTAGATCTTGATACATTTTGGTGCTACCGGGATGAATAGAAAGAGGTGTGTCATGAGCCTCTTGGAGAATTTGCTTTCTCAGATTCCGTATCTTCGGCACTACCAGACGGTTGCCAAAATATACGACACCTTGATCATCGATGGAGAAACATTTAGCTGCACCGCTAGCAATGTTCTTCTTGATGTTGGCAATTCCCAGATCCCGCTTTTGAGCTTTCTTGATCTGGTCCTCAAGGAAAGGTTTTACCTCAAGGTTGGCTAAATAACCAGAAGGAACGATTTCAAGGTTAAGTTTGGAGAACTCCTCATGAAGAGGAGGTTGGGCCTGTTGTATCATCAGATTGTTGCAATAAGACTTCCGACTTAGCGCGTCAGCAACGACATTTGCTTTGCCGGGTTGATAGTTGAGACCCAAGTCAAAGTCCTTGATTACTTCCAACCATCTTCTCTGTCTGAGATTCAGATCCGGTTGGGTGAACAGATATTTCAGACTCTGATGATCTGAGTATAACTCACATCGGTTTCCAAGGAGATAATGACGCCATTGCTTGAGAGCATGGACCACGGCTGCTAGCTCAAGATCATGGGTTGGGTAGTTGTGCTCATGTGGTTTCAGTTGACGAGAACCATAAGCCACTACATGACCCTCTTGCATTAACACACAACCGAGTCCTTGTTGAGAGGCATCACAGAAGATGACAAAGTCCTTGCTCGTATCAGGAAGAACAAGCACAGGAGCGGTAGTCAGTTTGGTTTTCAGATTTTGGAAACTTTCCTCTACTTTTTCTGACCACTCGAACTTTTTGCCTTTCTTAAGAAGTTTAGTCATAGGTTTGGCAATTTTGGAGAAGTTCTCGATGAAACGACGGTAATAACCAGCCAGTCCGAGAAAACTCCGAACATCCTTGACTGATTTAGGTGTTTCCCAGTCCAGAATAGTTTGGATCTTGTCTGGAATAACGGCAACACCTTCGGCAGACACTACGTGTCCGAGATAGATGAGTTCTTTCAACCAGAACTCACACTTGGAGAACTTGGCATAAAGTTTGTGCTCACGGAGTTTGGATAACACCAAACGCAGGTGTTCAGAATGATCATCTTCGGTTTTGGAATAGACCAAGATGTCGTCGATGTAGACCACGACGAACTTATCAAGATACTCCATGAATACCGAGTTCATAAGCCTCATGAAGGTAGCTGGAGCATTAGTAAGACCAAAAGACATGACGGTGTATTCGTAAAGACCATAACGAGTAGTAAACGCCGTTTTAGGTATGTCCTCCTTTCTGATCTTTATTTGATGGTATCCTGATCGCAGGTCCATCTTAGAAAAGACAGTTGCACCAGCTAACTGATCAAAGAGGTCATTGATTCTTGGAAGAGGGTACTTGTTTTTGATGGTCACTACATTCAGCGGTCGATAGTCAACAACCAGACGTGGAACATTGGTATCCCGCTTCTTGACAAAGATAGTGGGACAACCCCAAGAAGATGTGCTAGGTTGGATGAAACCCTTTTCTTCTAACTCCTCAATTTGGCGTTTCAATTCAACCAACTCCTCTGGGGCCATACGGTAAGGTCTTTTTGACATAGGAGCGGTACCAGGGACTAACTCAATGACGAACTCCACACTTCGATCAGGTGGCATGCCAGGTAACTCTTCAGGAAACACATCAGGGAAATCACTGACTACAGGTAACTCATGAATTTCAGGAGGGTAATCACCTTGCATGAAGTACAGCTGCAGTTCAGGAGAAAGTCGTGTGCGTGCTGAAGGAGGAATGGTGAACTCAGACCAATAGTCGATGATGGCACCAGAAGGATGTTTCAAGGTGAGGCATTTTGTTGCACAATCCAAAACAGCTCCATATTTAGCAAGCCAATCCATGCCCAGTATGACATCAAGGTCAGTGGATTTTAGGGCAATGAAGGTTGCAGGGAATTGTAAGGATCCCACCTCAACCATGAGCTCTGGCGTAACCATGGTGGTTTGCCAGTTGCAACCAGGGGAGTTTACCATTAACGGTTTTTGCAACTTTTCGAAAGGTATCCCATGCATTTTAGCAAACCCTTCTGACATGAATGTATGCGATGCTCCAGAATCAAATAAGGCTAAAGCTGAAATTGAGTTGACACGAATCGTACCCAGTAAGACGCTTGGATCGTCCTGAGCATCCTCGGCAGTCACATAGTTCAGACGACCACGTCCAGCACTAGCAGGCTTTGCCATTTTCTTAGGAGGAGGAGGAGGTGCACGTCCAGCATGATTCTGAGGGCACTCCCTCGAAAAGTGACCAGGCTGGCCACAGCGGTAGCACACATTGCTGGGAGGAGCGGCAACTGGAGGACGAGAACCTTGTCCACCACCGTAGGTTGATGTAGCAGGTGGGGCAGGTGGACGAGGAGCATATCCAGATGGCCTTGGCTGGAACGGAGCCCTAGGAACAGCGCTGTATGGAATGAACACACGGCGCTTCCTCTTCTGACCAGAGGGTGAAGCACGGGAATCTCCAGCACTCTTCTTGATAGCAGTATCCATCTCCTTTTTGCCACGTTCAAGAGTGATGGCCTGGTTGTAAAGTTCCTGGAAGCTCTGGAACTTGAAGGGCAGCATCTCATAACGAACAGTTGGGTTCAGGCCCTTGCGGAACAGATCCTGCTTGTCCTCGTCATTAGTGACATCACGAGGAGCATAGCGAGCCAGACGAGTGAACACACGACCATAGGCCTCAATACCCATACTGCCCTGAGTAAGATCAAGGAACTCCTTTCTTTTACCATCCATAACTGCCTTCGGAATATAAGCCTCACGGAAAGCAGTACGGAACTCTGCCCAAGTGACCTCATGACCGGGCGCCTGCAACGCCAGGAAGCCTTCCCACCAAGCACCAGCAGCACCTTCAAGCTTATAGGTAGCGAAGTTCACACGGTCACGTTCCTGGACACGGAGAGCAACGAACTTGCGCTCCATTGTGCGAAGCCAGTCATCGGCATCGAGAGGCTCAGTGGAGTCAGCAAAGTAAGGTGGCTGAGCCTTGAGGAAGTCCACGAGTGTAACGCCGGCAGCACGGCGTTTAGTGTTCTGGGCCACACGCTCCAGAAGTTGTTCGTTCCTTAGATGATTGTTCTCAATGCTTTGCAGCACCTGTGCCATTGTGGGTGGCGGCGGAGGTGTTGGCTCAGGGGGAGGGTTGTTACGGCCACGAGTACCACCCGACATCCTGAGTAAAAGGAGGAAGAATCATGAATAACACATCTATGGAAGGATACAATGGATCGACATGTAATAATTCCAACGGAACAACAAGATACATGCCAAAATGTAGTAGAACAGAATGAATGAACATGAAGTGTATCATTTCATCAACATGGAGACAACATATTACAACATTTATTGAAACCAGTCGAAGTACAAACCATACATAGTGGCGGTACAAGCTCACAAGCTTAAGTACATACAACACTGAAAGAAAGTACGGTAGATACACATCACCGAAGTTCTGCTCCTATACATTATTTTTCTACAACTTCGGGTTTCGAGTACATGAAAGCAAACATTACTCTAGCTGGAACCGACAACGGTCTCAGTATCCTCCGAAGTCGAAAGGAAGTGGAACCGGAGCACCAGGGTAGCGACGAACAGACTCGTCCTGCGGTCCGTGGAGAGACTGTGGTACACCACGCACCATGCTAGGCCTCCTGAGGCGTCCACGAGGGGGAACATCACCTCCAACATCTGGAGATGCAACCGAGGAAGGCACAAGTACAGCTGGAAGCTCTATCTCAGAGGCCTGAACAATACCACTCTCAACAAATGGCCTCACTCGGGCTGTCACAGTCCTGAGACTAGCTGCAAGGGTGTTAACTAGTGCACTAAGCTCACGCTCGCGACGAGCATAAGCAGCAAGGAGATCAGCGGTGCACCTAAGTGTAAGATCTTCCTCCTGGGAGGGATCAGCAAAGGTGTGGGTATAACACCCCTCAAGAGTAGCATCAGAACCAGGGCAGTAACGGAAGGAGCTATGCTCGTGATCTGGATAGTGGTAACGAAGCTCATTAAGACAATGCCGTGCAGCATCCTGCACAGCCATCTCAACGGTGAAACCAATACCCTCGGCATAGTGCTCAGCAGGAAAGATGGTGCCATCTAGTTGTGGAAGACGGACACCACACAAGTACTGGGTCTGGTGGAAGTCACGGTACTCCTCATACACGGTGTACACAGGATACCAAGGGGCTCCTATGTTTGCACAGGCTGAGGCTAGGAGATGAGGAAAACCTGGAACTCCAAGGCATAGAGTATGTCGAACAACCTGACCAGAAGGCATCTGAAACAAGGACATTTTCAAGATGTCAACAGACATGTAGAAATGACTTGAATTTGGAACTATAACAACCTGAGACAAAGTACATGAGAGAAAAACACCCAACGGTTTTACTCCTAACTTTTGAGACAACAACAGGAAAGCAACACACAAAAACAAATGAGATACGGTGACTCAGAGTTAGAGCGATACCAGGTAAGGAGCAAAAAGAATCCTAAGAGGGTTTTCATAACTCATTTTGTCTTTTCAAAGTAATTTTCACAAGTTCTAGACTCAACATCGACCAACGGTAAGGGTTTCCTACAGGCAGTCCTGCTCTGATACCAAGACCTGTCGGACCCCGGACCCCGAGATATACAAACTGTCATGTGCTCCTAGCAGTGGACCCACAAGGGCTTCAGGGTTACCAGCCCCGGCCGCAACAAACAACGGCAGGCAGACCGGATTCATCGGCACGTAGTCCGGATCCCCGGTCTACTACTCCTTGTGTCCATGCTAGTCATAACCAGATATGTATACCCAAGCATCCACGAGTCGGATGAAACTGAAGGAACGGGACCAGAGCTATACAGAGATGCTATGTGTCCAGAAAGTGCAACAACAATCGAGGGTTACTGGGGTTACCTCGCCCCAGGCCGGATATCTCCGGCAGGCGGGCTCGGTCATGGATCATCGGCTCCACAACCCCTCGACTGCGACAACTATGCAGGCATAGCCAAAACTGTATAACAACGGGCTCGAAACCAACAACCGATCAAAGCAGTACTCTAGACATGAAAGTTGTATTAAACAAGGCATACTAGAGTAGCTTACACAAAGAGGTTACAAGACCAACATAGGTCCAGCAACCCAACATTACAACAAGCAGCGAAAGCAAATATGTTGCTATACAACAAGAGCAAAAGGACTAAGAGTCCGAAACATAAGCAACGTAGCCAAACCCATACTACAGATACCAAGCTGCTGCCTGGGAACTCCTAACTACTCGTCGACGTCGAGGTAGAACCCCTCTTCAGCTGCATCACCGAAGTCTGAAATAAAACAACAACGAAGCAAGGTTGAGTACAAAAGGTACTCAGCAAGACTTGGCTTTTAAGGTTCTTTGCATAAAGCCAACTTTGTTTTCCGAAGTTGAGGAAGAAAAGCACGTGTAATAGAGCATTTATAAAGCAGAGGAGGAGTCTACTCAACTACTGAGATCATTATGTTCTTTAGTCCACCAAGTACTTTCTCAACCCCAGACTACCTTATGCTACAAGAATCACCCCTCTCGACGTAGTCGAGGAGGCATCCTTCATTCATTAGCAGCAAGTTTTAGTCATTCCGTTAGAGTTATCTATGACCCCATGACTTTCACCAAGTTGTCCATAACCGTGGACACGGCTTTCCGAAAGATTTATCCCTGCAGGGTGGTACACTTTACCCACACGTATCGACCGACTCTTAGTGCCACGCGGTAACGCTCCTCTCTAAGAGCACGGCAGAGTGTGGTCGACCACGGCCTTTACCTTGCTTAACCCTATCCATGAGTCAACCCAAACAGGGCCACCCCGTCAACAGGGAGTTGGCCACCTCCTGACGGCACCTGTTCTGTGAGTCGGGACAAGATCCGTGTACGTCCGTCACTGGTCCCGGTCACGCCCTAGTTTTCTCCAAAACGTTTTATGACACACCCGCAAATGGAAAACTCAAACTATGTGACCCATGGAAGTGATCAAACAAGTTAGTTAGCCGAGCGGGGTTCATTGGCCCGCGTGTGGCTGCACGCTCAGTCTTGGCTTCCGCGGCGAGACCTTAAATCCTAGGGTTGGCGAGTACGGAACGAATAACCACTACCCAAGTGGCCTCCCGTGCTAGCCTTAGTCAGTTTCATATGCTCAATACTCATAAATATAACATCATACAAGGTTATCGAAGTGATCCAAATCATCAACCGGATGAAGTAGATCAGAACACTAAGCATGGCTAAGCATAACACACAGGGCTCTACGATACTCAAACAACCCTAGTCATACTAGGAGGGTAAACAGGTATGAAGGTGACATGTGAGGGGGAGGGTCATGCAATGGATAGGTTACTCTAACAGACTCAAAACCAAGTTGAATCGAATGCATGAGTAAGAGGTTCAAAGACTCAAAACATGGGTAGCCATGAGGTGGTGCTTGCCTTGCTCGTCGAAAGTAGAGCTCGGGTTGTCGTAGAACGCCGGATCGACCTCCGGATCTCGGTCTACCGATAGCGAGCAACACCGGAAAGAAGGCAAACAATCAATACTTGACGACCGTGCAATGCACAATATGTATGCATGAGTAAAACAATGCAATTGAAAAGAAGCTTAAAAGATAGAACAGGGAACTATGGTTTCGCGCCGTAAACGACGAACACCGGAGGGGGAAAAAACCCTAAACTGGAGATGTGACCAAGCTAACATGTTCAAATGACTTTATAAACCTCATAGTTGGATTGCATTTGTTTCACTGATCAAAATGGCATATTACACTTAATTTTCTATTTTTATTGAATAAAAGCTTTATTTTCAATATTTAATTGAATTAAAAGTTAAGTACAAAAGTGACCTCATTTTAAACTTAGTTGAACATGTATGAAAATGACATGGATAAATAGCTCTCATTTTTCTGAACATGCACATATTTTTTTCATAATTTTTGGAGCTGTGAAATAAAAGTTATTAATTTTCTAAAGAACAATTATTTTCTGTTTTTCTCTTTTACTGCGGGGCCCACTGCTCAGTTTAAAACGGACAGAAGGAAATGCCACTTGGCAAGCCACGTGGGCAGGTGATGTCACGGTGACATCACCGTGACCTCACGGTGGTGGCCGGCCGGTGGCAGTTGAGCTCGCCGGCGACGATTCCGGCGAGCCCCGGAAGCGTGCTTAGGTGCGTTAGGTTCCTCTCGACGAGGCGGACATGAGGGTGGCGGCGCCGCCCCGATACGGTCACCGGCGGCGAGCCGCGGTGAAGGCAACGGCGGCGGGGTCGACGGGCTCCGGTGGGTTCGGGGATTCCGGCCGAATTGAAGGAAACGGAGGGAGTGGAAAGGTTCAGGGGCTCACCACGAACTCAACTAGGCGGTCGGCGAGGCCAGGGACGGAAGGGAACGGCGGCGCGGTGGGGTTCTCCGGCGACCGGCCGCGGAGAAGAAGGGCTCGATCCCGCGCGGCTACTGCATCCCCGCGGTTGATCTTGCTCGAGGCGAGGGAGGAGCTCGGTGCTGTTCCGATGAGACCAACGGGAAGGCCGGGGAGGGAGCAGAACGGCGGCGCTAGCGGCTCGACGGCGGCGGTGGTTTTCGGGTGAGAGAGAGAAGGAAAGACAGGGGGAGGAGGGTTCGATTGGGGAGTTCTGCGGGTACCCCCGATGCGGACGTCTCCTTGGGGATCTCCAGGGCTCCACGTCGACAGGGATGGAAGCAGGAGGTGGCGCGCGAGGCGGCGGCTGCCCTCCTGTCACCGGACAGGAGGAAGACGACAGGGTTTTCAAGAAAACCCCCTGTGAGAAAATTGGAATTGCAAAGAAGTCCCTGGAATTTTTAAAACAGAACCCAAAATGAAATTTGAGGGCCTTTTTGTGAACCAAAAATTGCACAAAAATAGTCATTGGAAAGCTCTTTCAATTTGCTACCTTTCTAGCATAAGTTTGGTTCCATTTGAGAAACTTTGCAGAACAACTTTGTTTGAAACAAGTTTAAGTGATTTTCTGGCAATTCTCTGATTAAACTTTAAAAGCAAAAATTTTGGTTCAATTTTCATGCATGCATGCCATGTACACAACACCTCTCTTTATTACACAAAAAGTAGGGCTGTTACAGGCGGCTCCGGCCATCCCCGTCCAAACCGAGGGGGGGGAGAAGGGAGCCCGCGGTGAGGGCTTTCCATTCCCGCCCTCACCGCGGCCGGAGGGGCCCTCGACGGCCGGCGATCACCGGAGCCAAAAGGATGAATTTTCGGTGAGGTGTTCAGTTACAGAGAAAATATCAGAGAGAAGAGAGAGCAGAGGGAGGAGGGAGAGATTGGAGGCGGAGAGGAAGAAGGAGGGGAAGATGGGTAGGGTTAGGGTTAGCAGGAGCCCTAGGGCACCGGGTAGAGTTATAGGAGGGAGGGGATGGTGATCACCGTTGCCTGTTCTGTCCCTGCTACGTGGGTAGCTTGGATGGAGGTCGTACAAGGAGAAAGAGGACAGGGGGGGAAAGGGTATTGGGCCTCTAGGGGGAATTGGGCTGGGCCATGCCCCTCTCCCTGCTAGTTGGTTCTTTTTATTATTTTTGTTCTACTGTTTTTTTTGTAGCAAATGAAGATGGAAGAGAATAGATGGAAGTTGGGGTAGGAAAATTTATAGAAAAATTTGGGTGGCCTACTTATTGTGTTAGCAAGCATTTGGCCAAATTTATTTTCCAAGATTTCATAATTTAAGTGCTGTTTGGAAATTGGTTTAGATTTGAAGTATTTGATCATTAATTGATTACTATTGAAAACAACAACTTTAATAGGGTGAACCTTATTGATTAAAATAGAACAATTGAGTTGATTTGTTTTGATAGCATTCATAAATTCAAATTAGGAGCTGTTTGATGATTTGATTTGAATTTTGAATGTGGTCTGGA
Organism: Alopecurus myosuroides; assembly: GCA_028641055.1. Taxonomy (NCBI): domain Eukaryota; kingdom Viridiplantae; phylum Streptophyta; class Magnoliopsida; order Poales; family Poaceae; genus Alopecurus; species Alopecurus myosuroides. The sequence goes on from CM054060.1 coordinate 260,981,098, forward strand.
AATAATTGATTGATTAAAACCATCATTTTAATAGTTGAACATTATGGAATAATTGGAAACAATTAAGGTTTTGATTTGAACTTTTTATTTGAAAAAGAGTGTAACAGAGCAAGTATGAAATAAATGTTTGAAATAAGTTTGAATTTCCATTATGAAAACAATTAAGAACAGATGCAAAACAAAAAGAAACAAATTAAACAATATGATGACATGATGCAATACTTTAATTAAACAAGAAACAAACATTCTAGGGGGTATTTTCATACTTGGGATGTTACAAAACGCCCCCCTTGAAGGAATCGCGCCCCGAGATTCCTACTGAGAAAAGAAGAGGTCCGGAAACTTCTTGGGAAGATCCTCTTGAGCTGTGACACGTGAAACACATCGTGCACCTTGGATAGTTTTTCTGGAAGTTCAAAACGATAGGCATTCCTGGCAACTCTTCTGGAAAGATGTCAGGGAATTTGCAAACCACCGGAACATTTTCAAGTAGAGGTAGAGGTTTTTCATCGAGGTGTATAGCTGAATAGAATTTGATTCATGTGGAGAATAGATTATCTGGTCAGAAGAGTGGAACAGAGTTATTGACTTCTGAGCGCAGTCAATTTTAGCTTTATTGGCCTTCAACCAATCCATACCCAGAATGACATCAATGTCAGAATTGCCAAGTAGTATGAGATAAGCAAGGAATATGTGGCCTCTGATTAGAATTGGATTGTCCTTACTTATATTGGTAGTCAACATTTGAGATCCTGGGGAGTGAACAGTAATTTGATTGCTTAGTGGAACCACAATTAGTTTGTTTGTTGTGGCAAAGATCTTTGACACAAAAGAATGTGATGCTCCGGTATCAAACAACACTTTAGCTGGAATAGAGTTTAGCAGATGAACGGGGAAACTTTGATTAGACGCCGGTAGAAGAATTGAAGTGGAAAACAACAACAAGATTTCAACGGACGAAAAGGTTCTTTAAAAGAACAGGATATTGAAGCAACATCGGGGAAACTCGCGACCAAAACTCCTAAGATACTACGGAAGAACCCAGAACACGTGAAATCCTAACTTGAAAGTTTAGATAAGAAGGGAAAAACCAACGTTGCACTTCCTTACCAGAAAAAGGGAGGGTGGGTGGGGAAAAGAAGAAAAAGAACAGAATTCCTACTCTCACGTTTCATTTTTCCTATATAGCTACAAAATAGTTTCTAGACTCAACTGCGACCAGTAAAAAGGGATCCTACAGGCAGACAGGCTCTGATACCATTTGTCGCACCCTGATTTCTAGGGGATACTCATCAGGACAAACTTGATAGCAGATGCTTGGATTATGAGGCCTATCTGCTCCCACCTCCTCGCTCCCGAGTAGGCCAACACTTATGTGCGACAACCAAGCTCCGCTATTCCATCGTCGATGTAAACTATCCACTAGAGATCAAAGGTACTACCGTCGACGTACTTCATACCAATCACACATGGTACGTCAACAACGTTAAACGGAATGATACCACAACATATCTCTAAGACACAAAAGATTGAAATAAAGTTGCAACTGGCCTTCACTAAGGCAGAGAATAGCAAATACACTCATCCAGAGGACACTTATCCCAACATAGCATTCATTACGTCACATCGGAAGCAATCAACCGTCTGAGTACAGACAAAATCCAAATAGGCTTAAGAGGCCGGCAATGAAAGGAAAACGGAGCCCATCCACGTAGTCTTCGGATCCTGCCCGGGTCCGCTATCTACTCGTCAGCAGTCTCGTCATACTCCAGGTCGTAGCCACCATGGGGATCGTCGTAGTCGTAGTCTGCGTAAACCACAACCCCAAAGGGGTCAGTACATCCAAGTACTGGCAAGCAAGACTCACACTTCACCAAAGAGATTACCCGTCAACACAAGCACGGATGCTTTGGGTTCAACGGAAGGAAGGGGATATAAAAGATGCTGCAACTGGCTGCTCTAACCAACTATAGAACATACTACAACTTCCGGCTAACAGAAAGAAGATAAGATCGGGTATAGTAACCAACTGAAAGATAACTTCAAACAAACCCATCCTCGATCTCGCCCCTTATCCGAAGAAGCAATCCGAGGATAACTCACACAGTTGGATTAATGATGGTTCAGATTATTGTGTCAATAAGCCTATTACTAGTCAAGTTGTTAATCATTGGGTGTAAGGTTGTTAATCATTAGGTTTAAGTTGTCCTGAGTACTTGTTAGCCAGTACTTTCACCAAGTAGTCCATAACCGCGGAAAACACGGCTTCTCGAGAAGATTTACCCTGCAGGGGTGCACCAATTTGGCCGTACACGTAAGAATAACCCGCCAGATGGGAGATCAACCCACCAAGCAAGGTACTCAACACAACCCAACCCTTCTTCGCATCAAGCCCAAAGCACCTTGGGCGCACGGCTAATCGAGCCCCGAAGAAAAGGGACCCTCATAGCACTCTAAGAACGTGTCCCCCTATATGCCGACTACAAAATTTCCACCCTGGCCTGGGCTCGCAAAAACATGCATGCGGCAAATAGAAAACACGAACTAAATGAGGCGATTTGGACGAGATGCGAATCGGGTCAAGTTGAGGGGGGCGCCCATACTCGCTTCCCACATGCGGGTAGTGCGCTCATCATGGATCAGTAGACAAGACTCTTTTCCTAATTAGGGGTCGACACTAGCAGGCCTCAAAACCACTCATGGGCCTCCTGCCGGTGCCTTATCATCAAGTTATTATTAACCATAGCATTAACAGGTTGATTGATTTAACCCGAGCCCAAGAACATAGATGAGTAAGATAAAAGAAGTAACCGACAACAGACTCGAGCACAAGCAACTCTAAGCATGCTAGTAGGACCAAGGCATCAAGCAAGGGCTATAGGTATGGAGGTGAGGCAATATCAGGGTTCAGGATATCATGTGATGGGTTCGGAGAACAAGCAACGATACATAGGGCTAGCAAAAGTAGACAATGGATAGTATCGGTAACAAGTGTGGAAAGGAACTCGATGGTTCATGTGAGTGATAACTTGCCTGCAAACCCAGTAGCCTGGTACTGAGCTAATTCCTCGGAAGTGGTGTCGTAAAGCTCGTCGGTCTCAACGTCGTCGTCTAATCGAGAAGAAGCAAAAACAACAACGAAGGAAGACGGGCAATCAATACATGGCATAGGTGCACAAACATGGGATGATGCATGTCAATTTAATGGATGCATCAAAGTAAACTAGTTGACAAGGTAACACAATTTAAATGGACCCATATGCAAGATGAATTACATATGGATGCACTTGGTTAAGGTTGAAGCCATGATCTACAATTAATTAACATGGGCAAGTTGTTTAGCATGATGCATGCATGATGAAAACAATAAGGTAACAACATTAGATGCAAGTGGAAATGAAATTAAACGAGTGTGGAAATTATTTAACAAGTTAAGCATTTTGGTTCTTAATGATGTTACACAAATAGTTGTTGTTTTCATCAAGTTAAGTTGTTCAAAACAGATGACAAAGTTCATATTTGAAAAGGTTATGTTTTTCTGTTTTGAAAACATATTTTACATGTCCAAAAGAAATTAGTTTGACCAAGTTATGAAATTAGCAATATTAAATGATTTAAACAAGGTTTAAATCATTTAACCAATTTTAATTATTCAAAACATGAAACAAATTTTATATTTGAAAAGGTGGTTTAATTTTGCATGGAAAACATATTTCATTTGTGGAAATTGGATTTAAAATGAGCAAGTTATTATTTTAGCAATTTTAAATGCAATAATTAAGAAACAATTGTTTTCAGCAATTTAAATTATTCAAAACAGAAAACAAAATTTATATTTGCAAAGTACATGAAAAGTTGATTGGAAAACATATTTAGTTTGTGGAATTTGGAATTTTTATGCCCAAGTTATGAATTTTGCAAAATTAAGTGATTTTAACAAGTTTTCAAATATTGCACCAATTTAAAATATTCAAAACAGTAAAAAAAATTATATTTGGATAGAGCATTTAATTTGGTACATAAAACATATTTAAAAAGTTGGATTTGGAGTTAAAATGATTTAATTATGCAATTTACAAGATTTGGTGCAAATCTGCCATTTTTTAGCTGCTAGGGACTTGGAAATAATTTTTGCAGGGGCTAGAAATAATTTACAAGGACATATTGATGATTCTGAGATGTTTCTGTATGAAAACAAATGGAAATAAAAAGGTTGGTTTTATTTGGGAGAGGGGGGACTCGAACCCCCCACCTCCTGCTGTGAGCAAGGCGTGCTAACCAGTGGGATGGGTGCGGCTGTGTTGACAGAAGGGAAGGCTCGGGGGGTTAAGATGTGGTGCGTGCTGTTTTCTGAACTTAACTGAACCCGAACAGGTACTCCATCTGTTCAGGTCGAGCGGGAGGTTGGCCGCCGGTGGACAGCGACCACTGTTGTGCCTCGACGTGCTTGTGTGTGCGGGTGCTGCTGTGAGGTGGAGGGAGATAGAGGGAGGCGAGCGAGGGGGAGATGGGAATCTCACCTCGAGGCAGAGGAGAGGCAGTCGGGGCGGAGCAGACTCGGGGCGGACATGAAGGAAGCGGCGATGAACGTCGATGGCGGCGGCGGCTCCGGCCATCCCCGTCCAAACCGAGGGGGGGAGAAGGGAGCCCGCGGTGAGGGCTTTCCATTCCCGCCCTCACCGCGGCCGGAGGGGCCCTCGACGACCGGCGATCACCGGAGCCAAAAGGATGAATTTTCGGTGAGGTGTCCAGTTACAGAGAAAATATCAGAGAGAAGAGAGAGCAGAGGGAAGAGGGAGAGATTGGAGGCGGAGAGGAAGAAGGAGGGGAAGATGGGTAGGGTTAGGGTTAGCAGGAGCCCTAGGGCACCGGGTAGAGTTATAGGAGGGAGGGGATGGTGATCACCGTTGCCTGTTCTGTCCCTGCTACGTGGGTAGCTTGGATGGAGGTCGTACAAGGAGGAAGACGACAGGGGGAAAAGGGTATTGGGCCTCTAGGGGGAATTGGGCTGGGCCATGCCCCTCTCCCTGCTAGTTGGTTCTTTTTATTATTTTTGTTCTACTGTTTTTTTTGTAGCAAATGAAGATGGAAGAGAATAGATGGAAGTTGGGGTAGGAAAATTTATAGAAAAATTTGGGTGGCCTACTTATTGTGTTAGCAAGCATTTGGCCAAATTTATTTTCCAACATTTCATAATTTAAGTGATGTTTGGAAATTGGTTTAGATTTGAAGTATTTGATCATTAATTGATTACTATTGAAAACAACAACTTTAATAGGGTGAACCCTATTGATTAAAATAGAACAATTGAGTTGATTTGTTTTGATAGCATTCATAAATTCAAATTAGGAGTTGTTTGATGATTTGATTTGAATTTTGAATGTGGTCTGGAAATAATTGATTGATTAAAACCATCATTTTAATAGTTGAACATTATGGAATAATTGGAAACAATTAAGGTTTTGATTTGAACTTTTTATTTGAAAAAGAGTGTAACAGAGCAAGTATGAAATAAATGTTTGAAATAAGTTTGAATTTCCATTATGAAAACAATTAAGAACAGATGCAAAACAAAAAGAAACAAATGCAACAATATGATGACATGATGCAATACTTTAATTAAACAAGAAACAAACATTCTAGGGGGTATTTTCATACTTGGGATGTTACACCTGCCCCCTCCTGCGCGAGGGACGCTGAGCCTGATCCACGAACACACGCAGAGATCGGTTCACATTCTTGACCTAGTTCATCTTAGAGAGGAGAGTGGCTACTCGGCTGGAGGCCATATTTGTACTGTGGCTACTGTGGGGACCCCAGACTAGCAGTCCGAGACCTCCAGTATGCATACATTCACGATCCCATGATCAGTCAGTCGTGAACAACATACTCGAGTTGGCATTGCAGATTACAACATCCACTACACGAATACACGGCTTACACAACTGGTCACTTGACTCAGTTGAAAACAACTGCCACGCAGGGCAGGAACACACACTTAAAAACTGCGGAAGATTGCAAAACACACTCGTGGTAAACCCCAGTCACGCCTTGACTACCTACAGGCTACTGACTCGGAGACGTTCCTAGTTCGCGTAGCCGTCAGCGACACCATCTTCTTCAGGTTCTCCGGGTTTCTGCTCAAAGTCTGGCTAAGACAATAGCCAGGGACGAAACCATTCATGAGTACGTTTGAATGTACTCCTGCAAGTCACCCTAAATGAAAGCTAAACATGCAAGTATGCATATATATAAAGGTGGTAGGAAGGCTTTAATTAGGGCTCAACTAGCCATGATGAATTTAAGACTCATCATAGTTGCACAAGTTTTATTCTCCTTTGTTGAAGAAGATACTTCAAAAGATATTTCATTTCTCTTGTAGATAAAACATGTCCACAAGGTTTTGAGAAAACATTCTATATAAAGAAAACATTTCTCTTTGCAAAACTTCTTGGAAAAACACATCTTTAAGATCATCATTTATCCAGTACCTCAAAGGTACAATCATTCCCTTTCAACGTACCTCCCAGGTACAAGTTCCAAAACACTTTTCCAGCTTTTTGAAAAACATTGACACAATACTAGCTACATGGCCATTCAACTGCCCATATCCGAGGGCGCGGCTATTCTGAATAGTTTTACTCTGCAGAGGTGTACACAATCCACAAGATCCAGTACATCCGCCGTGAACAACCACGGACTGTCCGAGACAGTATGCAAACATCGGATAACTGGTCCTAACCATCCACTATGTCCGTGCTAGTAAATGACTACCTCCTCAACTGGGTTTGTTCTCCCCGGCACCGAGTGAGTCAGCCGTATCGATCCGGTTTCCCCTGACAACACACCGCCATGGCAGGAGACCCAATTGCTGCAACCGGTAGTGAACTTAATCCCACACTGTGAATGTCCCATTCTCCCTCATGGCGACAATTCGGTTCGGGGGACTCTAACCCCTATAGCACTTTGAGGTAGACACGGACTAACACCGACAAGCAATTAGCTAGACCCCGTTCCCATATTGGGGTAATGTGGCAGCACGGCTTGGTTGTCCGGCGAAGACTAGGTTATGTGTCATTTTTGGAAAACAAGTCGAAAACATTTCCTTCTTCACAAACCTCCCTCGGACAAGGTCCCACCTTTCCTCGGGGTTCTTCCAATCCTTTGCTTTCCAAAATCATCCAGTTACAATGTCCACTAGGGGACTTAAGTTGATTAAGTGATGATAATAAAATATCTAAAGGGCTTGGTAACACCAAGATTATATAGTGGATATAGCATATTAGATACATAAAATGGATAGTGTATATTCCACTTAAAAGAATAGTTTTTGAATCAAACTTTTGTAAAACTTCAGAAGTAAAACATGCATGATAGATAATGATAAGTAAAACAACAGCAAGCATTTAGAATGGCTTGCCTTGGCTCTGGTCTTGGTCTTGCTCTTGAAATAAACAAGAGTTGCAATAAAAACCTCTCCGGGAAATAATACCGTCTTCGTTATCTAACGTCGTAAACATAAAAGGAAAACACCTAATCAGAACCAAACAAAGGCAAGCACTTGATAAAATGTAAACATACAGCAAGCATTTCATCAAACAAGTACACTCACAAACAAAAATACTAGGGTGCACACCAACAAGCAAAACATGCACAGACAACACACATGAATGGCACTAGAATAGGTGCTATGGATCCTCAACCAAAATGGCATGAGTCCAGTGGGTGTGCCACTCTCATATCATGCTCAATTAAGGTTGAATGACTCTCTGGTCATTCATGAGGATGAGCAAAAATAATAACAAAACAACCTAGGAACACATACACATGCATAGGAAAATATTATCAAGCAATACTACAAGCCCATAGTAACTAATGCTTTTCTAATCAAGGAGAATTATTATAACCAGTAGCTAAGCAACCTAATAACAGAGACAAAACAGTACCAAACATATCATGGCATCACTCAATACATGAAAATAATCATGGAGCAAAACAACTATTAAAACTAGACATGAAAAAGGCTATTTAGACAAGCAGACATGCATAACCATAAGAGACCATTAAACATGATTTATTCTAACATGCTGGATATTTAAGATGGCATCCAAATAACAGAGAAAACAACACCTAGACATGTTAGTAATAACAAAATAACAATCTAATCAATTTATCAAAAACTAAGCATGCAAATAATTATTATGGCAGAAATCACCTAAAACTAGCATGGCATGCCAAAATTATCTAGAGCTCACTCAAGCATGCAAGCAAGTATAATATTGTAAAATAACAGTAGCTATGCTAGGAAAAACAATACTAAAGCATTTATGAAAATCATCATACCCATAAGAAGAAATGCAAGATTTAACCTAATATAACAAGGAAAACAACCCTATGGAAAAATACTACAACAACATGCTTTTCACACACATTTTCCTAACATGATAATGAAACACTCAAAACACCAATAAAACATGTACTAATACCCTACACATGCTAGGAATCAATTTTATAGCAAAATAATATAACACACAATTTAAATAAGGGTATAGCAATAAAATGCAGAAAAGAGCTAAACACTAAATATTGCACCAATCCTATCCTGTAGCTCCTAACATCATGAAAAACTAGAATTAGGTGCTCCTAGTCATTAGCAAAGCAACACAATTGGATTCACTTCAAAAATCATCACCAATAAAATTAAACAATTCACAGAAGTGCTCTCTGGCCTAAAAACTAACATGCATGTCATTTTCACATCCCAACTCAAGTCAACACAAGGTCAAGTTTCTCAGATAGATATTAACAAGAGCTACTCAGATCAGTTTAGTTTGCATGATTTGGGTACTCCAAACTGAAGTTATGACAAAAATGGTGTTAAAGAGTGTCTCTGCCATTATTTTTATTTCTCCTAAAATAAAGCTGAAAACTTAGATCTACAAGTTGGATATGGTTAAGAAAATGTAGATATACCTCTGTGATTTTTAGTTTGGCAAGATTCACTCATTAGCATTTTTGTTTCGAATTAAAGTAATCACCTAGAAACAGACATGCAGGGAAAAGGAATAACCACCTGCAGAAAAACATAAATAGGCCGGATCTGAGAGGGAAACGGGCCGCGCGAGGCAGGCCGGCCCGCTGGTGTGCGCGTGCTGCCGAAGCGGTACGCCGCCGTCAGATCGGGAATCAACGTCCGGGATTTAATGTCCCAAGATTTGAACTGGCGCGTTGGATGCGGATCCAACGGCCGTGGAGGGGCCGCGTCGTCGCGCGCCGGTGAAGACCATTTCCTGGCGGCGGAAACAGAGGGAACGGCGGTTCGAGGCGGAGGCTCGCCGGAGGATTGCCGTGGTGCGCTCCCGGCCACTCCTGGAACCGCCGAAACGTCGAGGAGGACCAGGGAGATGTCGTGAATCACGTGCCCCCACGGGATCTTGCTGGGAATGTCAGCATGCCCGGATTCGACGAGATCCCGCGGCGGGTGATCCAAGTCGTGGATGGCGGCGGCCCTGCAGTGAGTGAAGGTAGAAATTAGGAGGGGCACGAGCATTGAGAGTACCCAAGGGGCGTAGGGGAGAAGAAAGAGGAGGAGGAAACACCCTGTGGCCACGGCTCGACGAGCAGCTCGCCGGCGGAAATCCACACTCGATTCCGGCGAGTCAAGAGGAATTAGAGGGGGATTTTAGGCTGTGTGTTCGATTGAAGTCTAGAGGGGCCAGGGGAACATCCTCGGGAGCACAGAAATGGGTTGCACCCGCTTGGCGTCGGAGCTCGTGCTCATGGCCGTGCGGCGGCCATGGCGGCTCGATTGGGGGCATGCAGGAGGGAGGTAAGGATGTCTAGGGAGTATATCATTACTAGGTGGTTCTATGGGAACAGATAGAGAGAGGGGAGGAGGTTTGTAGCGAGCGGGAGCGTGAGCTCCGAGCTCCCACCCGCAGGTGTTCGACAGCCACAAGAGGAGGAAGGAGAGCGAAGGGAGGGAGATGGAGTGCACGGGTGAGCTCGTGGAGGTCCCGTGAAGCTTACCGACAAGGGGAGGGGGTGAGTTGTGCAGCACACGCGTTGGAACGCGAGCGACGTGGCGACCATGTCCTGGGCGCCATTGCCAGCTCTCGGGTAAGGAGGAAGGAGACAAGGGGAAGGGGTATGCTCCCTCCAGGGAGTTCACGTGAGTGAGAGAAAGATTGTGGCGCAGGAGTTGCTTCTGGTATGCACTGTGGGGATGGAATGGAAAATGGGTGGTGATCACTCCCTTGTCTAAAGGTTGGTGGCTGAGATAGAGAGGGGGTGGATCAGGTAGACCATGTCCAGAGGCTTGGGGAGGGTGTGGTACACCTCTCTGAACAGGAGTGAGATGCAGAGAGTGTAATTATTGGCCAAAGCTTGCATGTATTTAACCATGTCCATAAAAGCCAGCAGTTGTTTTTGATTGTTTTCACAAATATTATGAATAGAACATATATGCAAGATTGAGTCCAATAGATAGAGGATCAAAAATGGAGTCTAGGGATGGTGGCCTCAAAGTTTTCTAAAAACATTTATTTCACAAAATTTTGGAACTTCAAAAATGGCAGAAACTGTTTTTGAATGTTTTCTCCAAAATTTTCAAAACAACTTGCAAATGTTTTTCTATAAATAAGTCCCAAGTGACCATAGGCATGTTGGGTAATTTTTCCAAGATTTTAGGAAATACTTTTCTTCACAAAATAGTTTAAAGTTCATTTCTGGCCTTTTGGAAAATGGAAAATAATAAATAGTAAAATGCTTTTAAAGCCAATATTTTTGAGTTGGGATGAGATAGTACATAGTATAGGTATCAAAAGTGATTTTTAATAAGCAACTCTTTTGAAAATATTTGAGACACAAAGTGGAAAAAGGGTGAAAACAGGGGTTTATTTAATATGTTAAAAACCATGAGAGATAAATAATTAAATGGCCTTTGCAAAATAAATTGACCACAATGATATGATGTATAGGTCATGGAGATTACAAGGGTAGGTTGATTGGGCCTGAAAACAATAAGGGGTGATTTGGAGTAACATGGACAAAGTGCTTCATGATAAAGGTGATATGGTCATCATTTTGGGAATGCCTTCAATAGGACTTTGATAGATGATACAAAAGGGTTTCAATATCCAACATAACATATTTTATGGATAGAATAGATATATACAAAGAGAGGTATTATGATGTGTTGATGAATAGCTCAAGATTTGGCATAGAAGTATGTCTCCAAAGTTGGAGATTTTTAAGAAAACAAAGGATGATATGGACATGAGATGGAACATGATATAGATGCTTGATCTTGTTATTAATAGGTTTTATTTACTTAGAGCAACACACATACATCCACAAACATAAATAAATACTTCAAGCAAACACAAGATAAGATCACACAACAAGCAGATAAAAATAACAAGACACACAAGATCACTCAAACAACTGAGGTCTTCAAATTAATTTCTAGGTGTTTCTCTCAAGTGTTAAATAGAGGTAGTGATCAAGGCATACCATGACAAGAGGATTTTATAAAGAGGTTCAGCTCAAAAGTTGTTATTTCCAAAAGAATATATTTGAGGTAGAACACAAGGGTAACATAGTCCCCTCTTATTATTTTTGCAAAAGAAAGAAGTGATAAAGAGTTTTTGGAAATACTTGCAAAAATATCTTGGTTAAAAGCAGGTTGGAGATGATTAGCTCCAAACACCTTTTATATAGTTTTGGAAAATATTCTTTTGTTTTCTCAAAACTTGGCCTTTGGGTTTTCTTCCAACATCAAAACATTTTAAAAAGGTTTTTGCCAAAAGAGTGTGATGGATGAAGATGATAAGCATTCTTGTCATGACTTGATCACAAGTTTTGTGTTTTAAGTAAATTATGATCATTGTTTCTAATATTAGTTGTTAACAAACTCAAACACAAACACATACAACACCCAATAGAAAAGAAACACAAGCATTAGTCAAAAATATTAAAAAGTTTTTGTTGGCCCTGATTTTTGGGTTATTGAAAACAAGTTTTTCCTGTCTTCCAAAAATTGGGCTGTTACAGCTCTTCCCCCCTTAAAATGAATCTCGTCCCCGAGATTCGTAAGGGAAAACAAGGAAGAGGGTTTTCTCAACAAACAACAAAAACAAAACTCTTTTAACCAAATTTTTAAGAAAACCAAAATTTGCTTCAACCCTGAAGATAAGACTGGATGCTCACAAAGGGGTCACAGAGACCTAGTTGTGTAGGGTAGAGGCTACAAACAACTAGTGATCTTGGCAAGATTTTTCTCACGAATAGAAAGAGAGTTAGAAGCTTGGTACACCCGGAGTTCTCTGGGGTCATACACTGACGTGTGGGACCAGGCCCACCTGGCAGTCGATGCCCTTTTCTCTTCCTCTTCTTCTCCTTGCCTGGCCTTCTCTCCTGGTGCACACACCCTTGGCAGCAGGGCGTCCCGCCCACTTCGAGCGCAGGGTGGGCTGACACCTCGCCATGAGACTGTTGTGAGTGAGACATGTCGATTCTTTGACCACTTGGTGGAGGGGCGCGCTGGTGATTTCGCGCCATTTGCGAGTACTGCAGCTGGATTCTTCGGCTTTTCCCGCGTAGTGCTTGATGAAGGAGAGGGCTCTGCTCTTGCTGCTATAAAAAGGTAGCCGAGGTTCTCTAAATCGCACCACACGATGAGCTTCATTTCCCAGTTAATCAATGACTTCTTCAGGGAGTATGTCTCCCTGCTGGAGCGAGCAAATTTCTTGGAGCACGTGCTTATCGTGCTACTCTTCAGTGTTTGCCTAGTGGGATCAGTCACGGTGATCCTGTTAGCCATGATCTTTGCAGCCTGGGACATCCATGACTGGTGGTCTGGCGTCAGGAGTGATATCGCGATGGAAGAAGGACGAGCAGTGGCGCCGGTGGCTGCGGTTGTGGAGGTCCAAGCTGGCGGCACAAGGCCAGGAAGACTAGAGGGGCTTCGCCGTCGACTGACTCGGTGTTCAGCGTCAGGTGAGACTAGCTCACCGTCAGACCAGGTTCCAGCCAGCGAGGGCTAGGCAATGTTAGTGTCTACACCAGAGTAGGTGTAGTGGTCTGTGTTTGGAAACAGACTTGTATCTTACTTTCTGAAACTTTCATTAGTTTGGTGCAATGTTATCCCTTGAATCATGTATCCCTTTGAAGTTCCAGCGAAAATTGTAGCTCTGAAATGATTCTCCTTCTGCTTCTGGATGTTGGGGAAAAAACAGAGGGATAAGGGTGCACTAACTTGTTAACCTGCTGAAATACTGGTGCCAAAGATAAAAAGAAAAGTTTTTCATACTGATAAAGAGAGTTGTGAAAAACTACTCAATCCGAACAAAGCAAGACAATCCAACAAACACAATTCATTTAACAAGCAGCACACAATCAAAGGCAAACCAGGTATTTTAAGCACAAGCAAACGTCTAGAATCGATGAAGAACGGGTAGCAAAACAACTGAGCGAAACCTATCGATTCCTATGGGGCTGGGTCGACAAAAAGGATTGTTGAAGCGTTCTCTTTAACTCATCTTGATGTTGAGGTCTTCTGAAGGAAGCTTCTTTTTCTTCGGGTTGTCAACTACTAAGGTCTTCTCGGGACATCGCCAAGTATGTAATTTTTAATAGAGAAAAATAACCGAAGAGAACGTTTTGATGTACTTTTAAATGAAAACCAAAATTTTATAAACCCGTGTTTATTTATTTACCAAACCCCTTTTTAGCCATGAAAACAAAAAGGCAATAAGATATGTTTACTATTTTCTCTGGTTTTCTTCAAAAGTTTGTTTTATAAACAAGTCAATGGTTTTTGAAAATATAAGAAAAATGGAAACCATGCTTAGGGGTTATGAGATAGAAACATTTTTGGCAGTAATATAGTTATTACCAAAATAGTTTTGTTTTCCTATCTGACGTCCATGCTAAACTAAGGTCTCCTAAAGTCAGGATGGCTCTGATACCAACTCTGTGGGGACCCCAGACTAGCAGTCCGAGACCTCCAGTATGCATACATTCACGATCCCATGATCAGTCAGTCGTGAACAACATACTCGAGTTGGCATTGCAGATTACAACATCCACTACACGAATACACGGCTTACACAACTGGTCACTTGACTCAGTTGAAAACAACTGCCACGCAGGGCAGGAACACACACTTAAAAACTGCGGAAGATTGCAAAACACACTCGTGGTAAACCCCAGTCACGCCTTGACTACCTACAGGCTACTGACTCGGAGACGTTCCTAGTTCGCGTAGCCGTCAGCGACACCATCTTCTTCAGGTTCTCCGGGTTTCTGCTCAAAGTCTGGCTAAGACAATAGCCAGGGACGAAACCATTCATGAGTACGTTTGAATGTACTCCTGCAAGTCACCCTAAATGAAAGCTAAACATGCAAGTATGCATATATATAAAGGTGGTAGGAAGGCTTTAATTAGGGCTCAACTAGCCATGATGAATTTAAGACTCATCATAGTTGCACAAGTTTTATTCTCCTTTGTTGAAGAAGATACTTCAAAAGATATTTCATTTCTCTTGTAGATAAAACATGTCCACAAGGTTTTGAGAAAACATTCTATATAAAGAAAACATTTCTCTTTGCAAAACTTCTTGGAAACATCTTTAAGATCATCATTTATCCAGTACCTCAAAGGTACAATCATTCCCTTTCAACGTACCTCCCAGGTACAAGTTCCAAAACACTTTTCCAGCTTTTTGAAAAACATTGACACAATACTAGCTACATGGCCATTCAACTGCCCATATCCGAGGGCGCGGCTATTCTGAATAGTTTTACTCTGCAGAGGTGTACACAATCCACAAGATCCAGTACATCCGCCGTGAACAACCACGGACTGTCCGAGACAGTATGCAAACATCGGATAACTGGTCCTAACCATCCACTATGTCCGTGCTAGTAAATGACTACCTCCTCAACTGGGTTTGTTCTCCCCGGCACCGAGTGAGTCAGCCGTATCGATCCGGTTTCCCCTGACAACACACCGCCATGGCAGGAGACCCAATTGCTGCAACCGGTAGTGAACTTAATCCCACACTGTGAATGTCCCATTCTCCCTCATGGCGACAATTCGGTTCGGGGGACTCTAACCCCTATAGCACTTTGAGGTAGACACGGACTAACACCGACAAGCAATTAGCTAGACCCCGTTCCCATATTGGGGTAATGTGGCAGCACGGCTTGGTTGTCCGGCGAAGACTAGGTTATGTGTCATTTTTGGAAAACAAGTCGAAAACATTTCCTTCTTCACAAACCTCCCTCGGACAAGGTCCCACCTTTCCTCGGGGTTCTTCCAATCCTTTGCTTTCCAAAATCATCCAGTTACAATGTCCACTAGGGGACTTAAGTTGATTAAGTGATGATAATAAAATATCTAAAGGGCTTGGTAACACCAAGATTATATAGTGGATATAGCATATTAGATACATAAAATGGATAGTGTATATTCCACTTAAAAGAATAGTTTTTGAATCAAACTTTTGTAAAACTTCAGAAGTAAAACATGCATGATAGATAATGATAAGTAAAACAACAGCAAGCATTTAGAATGGCTTGCCTTGGCTCTGGTCTTGGTCTTGCTCTTGAAATAAACAAGAGTTGCAATAAAAACCTCTCCGGGAAATAATACCGTCTTCGTTATCTAACGTCGTAAACATAAAAGGAAAACACCTAATCAGAACCAAACAAAGGCAAGCACTTGATAAAATGTAAACATACAGCAAGCATTTCATCAAACAAGTACACTCACAAACAAAAATACTAGGGTGCACACCAACAAGCAAAACATGCACAGACAACACACATGAATGGCACTAGAATAGGTGCTATGGATCCTCAACCAAAATGGCATGAGTCCAGTGGGTGTGCCACTCTCATATCATGCTCAATTAAGGTTGAATGACTCTCTGGTCATTCATGAGGATGAGCAAAAATAATAACAAAACAACCTAGGAACACATACACATGCATAGGAAAATATTATCAAGCAATACTACAAGCCCATAGTAACTAATGCTTTTCTAATCAAGGAGAATTATTATAACCAGTAGCTAAGCAACCTAATAACAGAGACAAAACAGTACCAAACATATCATGGCATCACTCAATACATGAAAATAATCATGGAGCAAAACAACTATTAAAACTAGACATGAAAAAGGCTATTTAGACAAGCAGACATGCATAACCATAAGAGACCATTAAACATGATTTATTCTAACATGCTGGATATTTAAGATGGCATCCAAATAACAGAGAAAACAACACCTAGACATGTTAGTAATAACAAAATAACAATCTAATCAATTTATCAAAAACTAAGCATGCAAATAATTATTAGGGCAGAAATCACCTAAAACTAGCATGGCATGCCAAAATTATCTAGAGCTCACTCAAGCATGCAAGCAAGTATAATATTGTAAAATAACAGTAGCTATGCTAGGAAAAACAATACTAAAGCATTTATGAAAATCATCATACCCATAAGAAGAAATGCAAGATTTAACCTAATATAACAAGGAAAACAACCCTATGGAAAAATACTACAACAACATGCTTTTCACACACATTTTCCTAACATGATAATGAAACACTCAAAACACCAATAAAACATGTACTAATACCCTACACATGCTAGGAATCAATTTTATAGCAAAATAATATAACACACAATTTAAATAAGGGTATAGCAATAAAATGCAGAAAAGAGCTAAACACTAAATATTGCACCAATCCTATCCTGTAGCTCCTAACATCATGAAAAACTAGAATTAGGTGCTCCTAGTCATTAGCAAAGCAACACAATTGGATTCACTTCAAAAATCATCACCAATAAAATTAAACAATTCACAGAAGTGCTCTCTGGCCTAAAAACTAACATGCATGTCATTTTCACATCACAACTCAAGTCAACACAAGGTCAAGTTTCTCAGATAGATATTAACAAGAGCTACTCATATCAGTTTAGTTTGCATGATTTGGGTACTCCAAACTCAAGTTATGACAAAAATGGTGTTAAAGAGTGTCTCTGCCATTATTTTTATTTCTCCTAAAATAAAGCTGAAAACTTAGATCTACAAGTTGGATATGGTTAAGAAAATGTAGATATACCTCTGTGATTTTTAGTTTGGCAAGATTCACTCATTAGCATTTTTGTTTCGAATTAAAGTAATCACCTAGAAACAGACATGCAGGGAAAAGGAATAACCACCTGCAGAAAAACATAAATAGGCCGGATCTGAGAGGGAAACGGGCCGCGCGAGGCAGGCCGGCCCGCTGGTGTGCGCGTGCTGCCGAAGCGGTACGCCGCCGTCAGATCGGGAATCAACGTCCGGGATTTAATGTCCCAAGATTTGAACTGGCGCGTTGGATGCGGATCCAACGGCCGTGGAGGGGCCGCGTCGTCGCGCGCCGGTGAAGACCATTTCCTGGCGGCGGAAACAGAGGGAACGGCGGTTCGAGGCGGAGGCTCGCCGGAGGATTGCCGTGGTGCGCTCCCGGCCACTCCTGGAACCGCCGAAACGTCGAGGAGGACCAGGGAGATGTCGTGAATCACGTGCCCCCACGGGATCTTGCTGGGAATGTCAGCATGCCCGGATTCGACGAGATCCCGCGGCGGGTGATCCAAGTCGTGGATGGCGGCGGCCCTGCAGTGAGTGAAGGTAGAAATTAGGAGGGGCACGAGCATTGAGAGTACCCAAGGGGCGTAGGGGAGAAGAAAGAGGAGGAGGAAACACCCTGTGGCCACGGCTCGACGAGCAGCTCGCCGGCGGAAATCCACACTCGATTCCGGCGAGTCAAGAGGAATTAGAGGGGGATTTTAGGCTGTGTGTTCGATTGAAGTCTAGAGGGGCCAGGGGAACATCCTCGGGAGCACAGAAATGGGTTGCACCCGCTTGGCGTCGGAGCTCGTGCTCATGGCCGTGCGGCGGCCATGGCGGCTCGATTGGGGGCATGCAGGAGGGAGGTAAGGATGTCTAGGGAGTATATCATTACTAGGTGGTTCTATGGGAACAGATAGAGAGAGGGGAGGAGGTTTGTAGCGAGCGGGAGCGTGAGCTCCGAGCTCCCACCCGCAGGTGTTCGACAGCCACAAGAGGAGGAAGGAGAGCGAAGGGAGGGAGATGGAGTGCACGGGTGAGCTCGTGGAGGTCCCGTGAAGCTTACCGACAAGGGGAGGGGGTGAGTTGTGCAGCACACGCGTTGGAACGCGAGCGACGTGGCGACCATGTCCTGGGCGCCATTGCCAGCTCTCGGGTAAGGAGGAAGGAGACAAGGGGAAGGGGTATGCTCCCTCCAGGGAGTTCACGTGAGTGAGAGAAAGATTGTGGCGCAGGAGTTGCTTCTGGTATGCACTGTGGGGATGGAATGGAAAATGGGTGGTGATCACTCCCTTGTCTAAAGGTTGGTGGCTGAGATAGAGAGGGGGTGGATCAGGTAGACCATGTCCAGAGGCTTGGGGAGGGTGTGGTACACCTCTCAGAACAGGAGTGAGATGCAGAGAGTGTAATTATTGGCCAAAGCTTGCATGTATTTAACCATGTCCATAAAAGCCAGCAGTTGTTTTTGATTGTTTTCACAAATATTATGAATAGAACATATATGCAAGATTGAGTCCAATAGATAGAGGATCAAAAATGGAGTCTAGGGATGGTGGCCTCAAAGTTTTCTAAAAACATTTATTTCACAAAATTTTGGAACTTCAAAAATGGCAGAAACTGTTTTTGAATGTTTTCTCCAAAATTTTCAAAACAACTTGCAAATGTTTTTCTATAAATAAGTCCCAAATGACCATAGGCATGTTGGGTAATTTTTCCAAGATTTTAGGAAATACTTTTCTTCACAAAATATTTTAAAGTTCATTTCTGGCCTTTTGGAAAATGGAAAATAATAAATAGTAAAATGCTTTTAAAGCCAATATTTTTGAGTTGGGATGAGATAGTACATAGTATAGGTATCAAAAGTGATTTTTAATAAGCAACTCTTTTGAAAATATTTGAGACACAAAGTGGAAAAAGGGTGAAAACAGGGGTTTATTTAATATGTTAAAAACCATGAGAGATAAATAATTAAATGGCCTTTGCAAAATAAATTGACCACAATGATATGATGTATAGGTCATGGAGATTACAAGGGTAGGTTGATTGGGCCTGAAAACAATAAGGGGTGATTTGGAGTAACATGGACAAAGTGCTTCATGATAAAGGTGATATGGTCATCATTTTGGGAATGCCTTCAATAGGACTTTGATAGATGATACAAAAGGGTTTCAATATCCAACATAACATATTTTATGGATAGAATAGATATATACAAAGAGAGGTATTATGATGTGTTGATGAATAGCTCAAGATTTGGCATAGAAGTATGTCTCCAAAGTTGGAGATTTTTAAGAAAACAAAGGATGATATGGACATGAGATGGAACATGATATAGATGCTTGATCTTGTTATTAATAGGTTTTATTTACTTAGAGCAACACACATACATCCACAAACATAAATAAATACTTCAAGCAAACACAAGATAAGATCACACAACAAGCAGATAAAAATAACAAGACACACAAGATCACTCAAACAACTGAGGTCTTCAAATTAATTTCTAGGTGTTTCTCTCAAGTGTTAAATAGAGGTAGTGATCAAGGCATACCATGACAAGAGGATTTTATAAAGAGGTTCAGCTCAAAAGTTGTTATTTCCAAAAGAATATATTTGAGGTAGAACACAAGGGTAACATAGTCCCCTCTTATTATTTTTGCAAAAGAAAGAAGTGATAAAGAGTTTTTGGAAATACTTGCAAAAATATCTTGGTTAAAAGCAGGTTGGAGATGATTAGCTCCAAACACCTTTTATATAGTTTTGGAAAATATTCTTTTGTTTTCTCAAAACTTGGCCTTTGGGTTTTCTTCCAACATCAAAACATTTTAAAAAGGTTTTTGCCAAAAGAGTGTGATGGATGAAGATGATAAGCATTCTTGTCATGACTTGATCACAAGTTTTGTGTTTTAAGTAAATTATGATCATTGTTTCTAATATTAGTTGTTAACAAACTCAAACACAAACACATACAACACCCAATAGAAAAGAAACACAAGCATTAGTCAAAAATATTAAAAAGTTTTTGTTGGCCCTGATTTTTGGGTTATTGAAAACAAGTTTTTCCTGTCTTCCAAAAATTGGGCTGTTACAGCTACTCGGGCAGATACTAATACACGGAGAGAAAGGCAGGAGTAGGGGTTTTACCTCCTCACGAGGGCCCTGAACCTGGGTAGATCGTGTTGTATGCAGCGTTGTGTTCTTACCACACGCGGCTACTCGTCGCGGGATCCCTCCCCGAGCGCCTCCAGCGTCCATCGTCCCCACAACTTTAGCCATCCTATGGCATCTGCCGTGACACCACCACGACAGTTAGCGCCCACCGTGGGGCAACCAGCGGCGCTGGCTGGAGTTTCCGTTCGGACGGGATCTACTTCGGCGGAGCACGTGGTCTGTGGCCTTGTCCACAGAATCGGCTCCTTCAACTTCGTCATCGACAACGCAGGCGACTTCTGCGGCAGGGCCATGCCAGAGGGCGGCACGGTGATCTCCTTCGGCTCGCACCTCGTCTACGTCGCCACCGCCGTCGTCCACGAGTTCCCGGAGGAGGTGCAGATCGCAGAGGATCCTCCTGCTGTGATTGCTGCTCGCGGAAGGCCTATGGGCTGTTCCGCGAACAACGCGGAGGTAATGGTGGCTGGCCTGGCTGCGAATGCCGGCAAGGGCGAGGCAGGCGCCGCGGGCGTCATCGAGGATCTTGCTGGCTCGAGCGCTGGCGGGAAGACCCACAAGCCCTACGAGAAGGACTACAACCTCCCCCTCTCCACTACTCCGACCATTCCTGCATCCGCTGCGCGGACCGGCATGCCGCCTCCCACCGACATCGAGCTCCTGACCATGAAAGCGCAGCTTGACCGGCAGCGCCAGGAGCTGCTCGCCGAGCAGGCGGAATTGGAGAAGGTTAGGCTTGAGCTCAGTCTAGACCAGAACGAGTACAACAAGGCTCACGGCTTCACGCCAGTTGCTAGGAGGGCTAGCAAAGTAGGTGCTACGCGTCGCAACTTAGGCGCCGAGATGGCAACTGTTGTAGAGGCTCCTAGCCAATCTGCCACCGTAAACACCTCCACTAGGCCTAGGTACAGCACCCCCGCCAAAACACTTAGAGCGGCTGAGGCCGTAGCCGCCGAGTTGCCGCTTCTCGACGGCGACGCGCGCGCTAGGCAGCAGGAGAGGCTCAATGAGCTAGTGCTAGAGGCTGCTAGGCAGAACGAGGAGTTCCGGAAAGCCAACCTGGGTGCTAGAGGCTCGCAGGTGGTGCATTCGCATGCGGCCAGATCTAACGATCAGGCCTCATCTCCGCATCCCAGCCGCGAGAGGGACCGCAGTGGCTATTCGAGACGAAACAGGCAAATGCAGGTGTACGACCCGACTGTCGCTGCGAAACAGCTCGCTGTGCCCGACAGTCCGGTCAGAAACACAACTCTGCTGGAGTAGGCTTGCAAGCCCATAAAGCTCATAGCCAAATGCGAGGTGGAGATCGCCCGAGTCCTTCTCGGCAACAGGTTGCTCAGCCTGCTCAGCGAAGGCCTCAGCAGCCAGCTGCTGCTCAGCCGCGTGCGGCTGGCCGAGTAGCCAACCTGGTGGAGCAGCATGTGGCCATGAAGGTGGACAGATATGATGACGGCTACTCGGCCATGGGGCTGGCTAGGTATGATATTCTGGATCGCGTAGGTGAGCGCGTGCTGGAGCCCACTGATGTTCGGTACAAGTTGGACCGGATCAGTCTATCTGCGCGGCTCGAGAACACGGGGCCTCCCGGCCCTGAGTGCTTTGGCCCGCGCATCATGAACGAGCCGTCCGTGAAGAACTTCCAGCTCGCAAGGGGCACCAAGAGCTACAATGGCAGCACCAAGCCGGAAGACTGGCTCAATGACTATGTCACCGCGGTTCATATCGCGAACGGCAACCGGAGATGGGCTGTGCGGTATGTTCCGCAGATGCTTGAGGGTCCATCTCGCACTTGGCTCAACAACTTGCCCAAGAACAGCATCAATTGCTGGCTGGATTTCTCGGAGGCCTTCATCAGCAACTTCACCAGCACATACAAAAGGCCGAATAGGCCACAGCAGCTGTCCGCTTGCAGGCAGCGGGAAGACCAGACGGATCGCGAGTATCTTACTCGGTGGAGCACAGTGCGGAACACCTGCGAAGGTGTGAACGAAGCTCAGGCCATCACTTGGTTTGCGCAGGGTTGCAAGCATGGCAGCATGTTGTGGCAAAGGTTGCAGAGGGAGATGTCGAACACTCTGGCGGAGACCATCAAGATTGCGGATCAGTACGCGCTTGGTGATCCTACTCAGCCACTGATGGACTCCTCCGAGCCGAGAAGAAACTTCAACAACAACAAGCGCAATGAGTTCCGCAACAAGCGCAGGGGTGACCGAATAGATACTCGGTATGACCCTGAGGAGGTGAACGTAGTGGGTATCGGAGCTGGGAGTAGCCAAGGGCAAAAACCTGCTGGAGCCCAGTACGGGCGGAACCAGAACGAGGGCCAAGGCAACAAGAAGCCATACCGTGCTCCTCAGCCGGGTAGTGGCAACTCGGAACCGGCTAAGAAGTTTGTCTTCGACGACATGAGAGATGGCCCATGCAGCTTCCACACTCAGCACCCCTCGAGGCCTGCCAACCACACTACTCGGCAGTGCGAGTGGTGGGATCTGATCAGGAATGAAGGCTTGCCTCCTCCTCCTCCTCTACCAGCTGCGAATGCCAATGTGCAGCCTGCTCGCGCACCCGCACCTCGGCCTCCGGCGTTCCCGAGAAGAGAGAATGTGAACCAAGTGGCTTTAGGAGCCAACCGCTACTTCAACAATGAGGGCTACCGCAACAACAACAACAACCGCAACCACAACAACAACAGAGGCAACAAAAACTACCAGGGCAACAACAATGGTAACAATGATGATGGAGGCCGCAACCAGTACCAAGAACACCACGAGAGCTACATGATCTTCACTTCTGAGCCTGTCGACAAGCAGTCGCAGCACAGGCGTGCCATGGAGGTCAATGATGTGATCCCCGCTGTTCCTCACTACATGCACTGGTGCAATGTAGAGATCACGTGGTCCCGAGCTGACCATCCTAAGGTGATGCCCAACCCGGGTAGCTACGCCTTGGTGCTGGACCATACTTTCTTGGGTCCCGGGAAGAACGTGAGGTTCAGCAAGGTGCTGATCGACAACGGCAGCAGCATCAACATCGTGTACAAGGACACACTCGAGAAGCTCGGGATCGCCGAGAACATGCTGCTACCCAGCAAGACCACTTTCCATGGCATTGTGCCGGGGATTTCTTGTTCTCCAATGGGCAGAGTGTGGATAGATGTCATGTTCGGTACCAGGGAGAACTGCCGCACGGAGAGGCTGCAGTTTGAGGTGGTTGATCATCAAAGCCCTTACCATGCCCTACTCGGCAGGCCTACACTGAGCAAGTTCATGGCCTCTACCCACGCTGCATATCTGAAGATGAAGATCCCTGGTCCCAATGGCGTGATTACCATCTCTGGTGATTACAAGAAATCCATGGAGTGTGCCTCTGCTGGTTCTCAGCTGGCGGAGTCGATGGTGATTGCTGCCGAAAAGAAGAAGATACATGAGGTGGTGGCCATGGCGCAGGCAACGCAAGGTGTTGCGCCTGGGATGCCGAGCTCCCAGTACGGGACCGCTTTCCAGGCATCCCAGGAAACAAAGAAAATCCAGGTCGACCCTGAGTTCCCCGACCGAGTTGTCATCATTGGCTCCGGGTTGGCGGAGAAATAGGAAAGCGAGCTCATCCACTTCCTCCATGAGAATCGGGATGTGTTCGCCTGGTCCAATGAAGATCTGCCAGGTGTCCCGAGGGAGTTGGTTGAGCACTCGCTGCATGTGCGTCCAGACGCCAAGCCAGTGAAGCAGGCTATGCGCCGCTTCGGAGATGAGAGAAGGAAAGCTATCGGTGATCAGATCACCAAGATGCTGATATGCAATTTCATCATGGAGGTGCTGCATCCGGATTGGCTAGCCAACCCGGTCATGGTCGAGAAGAAGAAGGAGGATCCTAAGGCCGCTACCGCATGGCGCATGTGCGTCAACTACACCGACCTGAACAAGGCCTGCCCCAAGGATCCTTTTCTGCTACCTCGCATCGATCAGGTTATCGATTCCACAGCTGGTTGTGAGCTTTTGTCTTTCATAGATGCCTACTCGGGTTTTCATCAGATAGCTCTCAACTCTGCTGATCAAATAAAAACTGCTTTCATTACCCCGTACGGGGCTTATTGCTATCGTGTGATGTGTTTCGGGTTGCGGAATGCGGGTGCTACTTACCAGAGATGCATGCAGAAATGCTTGCATGATCAGCTCGGCAAGAATGTGCAGGTGTATGTAGATGACATTGTCATCAAAACGAATAAAACACAAACTCTGCTTGCCGATCTTGAGGAAACCTTTGCCAATTTGCGCAAGTACAAAATCAAGCTGAATCCGAGTAAGTGCACCTTTGACGTCCCGGCTGGCAAGCTACTCGGCTTCTTGGTGTCTAGTCGGGGCATTGAAGCCAATCCTTCAAAGATAAAAGCTATTGAGAGCATGTCTTTGCCGAGATCCCTGAAGGATGTGCAAAAGTTCACTGGTTGCTTGGCATCTCTAAGTCGTTTCTTGGGCAGAATGGGCGAGAAGGCCCTGCCTTTGTATCAGTTGATGAAGAAAAGTGACAAATTCGTCTGGACGCCGCAAGCGGACGTAGCGTTCAATGAGCTAAAGGCAATGCTGGGTAGCGCTCCCATCTTGGCTAGTCCGCTACCCAAGGAGCCAATGCTGCTGTACATTGTTGCTACCAACCGAGTAGTCAGCGTGGTGATTGTGGTGGGACGTGAAGAAGAAGGCAAAAGTGTGCAGCGCCCAGTATATTACCTCAGTGAAGTGCTATCTAGCTCCAAGCAGAACTACCCGCATTACCAGAAGATGACCTACGGCGTGTATCTGGGCGCCAAGAAGCTGAAGCACTATTTCCAAGAGCATCCCATCACTGTTGTGAGCTCAGCTCCCATCTCGGATATAATGGGCAACAAGGAAGAAAGTGGCAGAGTAGCCAAGTGGGCAATCGAGCTAGCCGCGTACGATCCCGCGTATGCGAGAAGAGAAGCCATCAAGTCTCAGATTCTGGCGGAATTTATGGTGGATTGGGCTGAGGTGCAGTACGAACCTCCTGCTCTAGTTTCCAATTACCGGAAGATGCACTTTGATGGCTCAAAGGTGAAGGAAGGGCTTGGTGCTGGCGTAGTGCTTACATCACCCAAGCGAGACCAACTCAAGTACGTGCTGCAAATCCACTTCAAGGCATCCAACAATGTTGCAGAGTACGAGGCCTTGGTGCACGGCTTGCGAGTAGCCAAGGAGGTTGGCGTGCAGCGCATTATATGCTATGGCGATTCCGATGTGGGGGTGCAGCAAGTCTCTGGCACTTGGGATGCCTTGGATGCCAACATGGCATCCTATCGCTTCCTGGTGCAGTCTATGACTGGATTCTTCGAAGGCTGCGAGTTCCAGCACATCCACCGAGCAGAGAATGAAGCAGCAGACGAGCTGTCCAAGTTGGGGTCTTCTCGGCAGTCCATCCCGGCGGGAATTGCCTTGGAGCACTTGAGAAAGCCATCCATCAAGCCATCCCCCAACTCGGAATCCATATTCGTTCCTTCTCTGCCAAATGAAGAAGCTGTCCCCATGGAGATTGACTAGGAGAATGCAACAGAGAACCCGAGGACTGCAGCCTCCATCCCGAGGACTGGCGTCTGCAACTCAGGGACTGCCACTCCCTACTCGAGGACTGCCACTCCCTACTCGGGGACTGTCCTTCCTTACTCGGGGACTGTCCCTCTCAACCCGGGGACTGTCGCATTCATTGAGGAAGTTCTCGCAAATCGTTCAGGGCTTCAAGGAAGTGCTCTGAACCCTAAAGAGCAAACAGTGGTACCCGTCCCAATGGAAGTGGACGAACCAGTGTTTCCTACACGGGAGACACCGAGTTGGGCTATGCCCATATTATCCTTTCTAAGGGACAATACCCTGCCAGAAGATGAGGTTACTGCGAGGCAAATTCAGAGAAGATCCAAGGGCTACACAATATTCAGAGAGGTGCTGCATAAGAGAAGTGCCACCGGCGTGCTGCAGCGCTGTGTTGAGCCGGAAGAAGGAGAAGAGATTCTGGTGGAAACACACCAAGGGGAATGCGGGCATCACGCCTCTTCTCGGTCATTGGTCAAGAAGGCTTTTTGGCATGGCTTCTTTTGGCTCACTGCCTTGAAGCAAGCTGAAGATATCGTAAGGAAGTGCAATGGCTGCCAGAGATTTGCAAGTAAGATCCACTTGCCTGCTTCCGAGTTGAAAACCATTCCCATTACTTGGCCATTTGCTGTTTGGTGCTTGGATATGGTTGGTCCCTTCAAACCGACTAAAGGCAACATGACTCACATCTTAGTCATGGTCGATAAATTCACCAAGTGGATAGAAGTGAAGCCTATTCGGAAGTGCGATGGAGCTACAGCTGTGAGCTTCTTGAAGGATGTGATCCTGAGATACGGCTACCCGTACAGCATCATCACGGATAACGGCACAAATTTTGCTGAAGGAGCAATGGTGCGATTCTGCAGAGATAAGCACATCCGGCTAGATGTTGCGTCTGTTACGCATCCCGCCTCCAATGGGCAAGTCGAAAGAGCAAATGGCATGGTGCTAGCAGGCATAAAGCCAAGGCTGATTGAGCCACTGCTGAAAACACCTGGGTGTTGGCTAGACGAGTTGCCAGCGGTGTTGTGGAGTCTAAGGACTACCCCTAACCGGTCGACCGGCTACACACCATTCTTCTTGGTATATGGGGCTGAGGCCGTATTGCCAATAGACCTAGAGCATGACCCCCCCGAGTAACCCTCTACACTGAGGTGGAGGCGAGAGAAGCTCGAGAAGACGACGTGGACCTGCTTGAAGAAGCAAGAGAGCTCACTCTATCACGTTCGGCTATCTACCAGCAAAACCTGCGGCGCTATCATAGCCGAAAGGTGAACCCAAGGGTTTTCCGAGAAGGAGACATGGTCCTTAGGCTTGTGCAACGCATAGCCGGGATGCACAAATTGTCTCCTCCGTGGGAAGGGCCTTTCATCGTGAGCAAAGCTTTGCACTATGATGCCTATTACCTAGTCGACGTGCAGCCATCACAGAAGAACAGGGTAGACAAAGCTGGAGAGGAATCTAAGCGCCCCTGGAATGTAGCTCTACTCCGTGCCTTTCATTCGTGAGCAAAAATGTGTATGTACTCTCTTATCCGAGTTATCTACTCTGCAATCTGAAATTGAACTCGGGGACTGCCCTCGTCCAAAATTGCTCTGTGTGTTTCTACTCGGCTTTACCTTTTTGTCTATTCGGTTGCTCTGCTTCAAATTTCATGAGTACATTGAGTATTGTGTTTAAACCTACATGCCAACTTTTCGACTCTGCTGCTGTCTGAAACTAGGCTTCATGGAAAGCAAAAGAACAAGCAAAAGATCAATGAGCACAAGAAAAATTACTAAGGAAAGAAAGAGTGCAGGAACCGAGTAGGGGGCCCTTTACTACTGTTTTTTGTTAACTTTTTCTCGGCTAAGTGGTGGGCTGCGTTACTATGAGTGTTTCTAAGTGGCTAAGTATTTGCAACTCCAACTTTGAACTCTTGTGACTCGAATCCCAAAAAAGCAACAAGTTGCGGGTAAGAGCTGAGATAAAAAGGAAGAGCTAATAAGAAATGCAACTCGGGGACTTGCATGATAACGCAACCCGGCATCGAGCCAAGGTTGCTCAAATTGACTAAGTTAAAAACATCAAATGTGAATAAAACTGAGTAGCAAGCGAAAAGCATAAGTGTTTCGGTACATCTGCACCCGGCATCCCGGGGATCTGATAAAAGTTTGCAAAGATAAGTATTGCAGGAGGCAATCAGGTGGAGGTAGCAGCATCCTCGGCGTTGGCCTTGGTGACATCAGCTTCAGCGTTGGCCTTGGCAGCGTCAACTTCCGGGTTGGCGGTGTCGGTCTTCGCAGCATCCGCTTCTGGCTTGGTGGCAGTCTGGTCAGAGGTGGCCGTGGCCACCGAGATGAGTTCTGCCGCTGAGGTGGAGGCAGCTGATTGGGCGCGGAGTAGCGCCGTGTCGTCAAGAGTCGCGCCTGAGGAAGTGCCGAACTCGAGGGCAGCGGTGTCGATGGTCATCTTCTCGCTCTCGGCCTCATCTTCGCTATCCGCGACAACCGCGGCCTTCCCCTTCCCGGTCTTGTCGTCAGTACTGTTGAAGCAGCTCAGGTCTTTGGACTCAGCGGCCTCCTCATCCATGTCTTCATCCTCGTCTTCATCCTCGCCATCCACGTCAGTGTCGGCCTCGGTGAGGCCTTCGATGAAGCGTGCAGTGTCCGCGTAGGAGGCGATCTCGTACGCGACTGCCTGGCGGCGAGTCACGCACTTGGGATTCTTCTCCCACTTCGTGTCACGGCGCATCTCGAGGATGATATCCAAGTTCAGGTTGTCGTACCAGCTGCATATGAAGAGGAGCAGCATGGCAGCGCCTGCCCGAGCTCCGGACGCCCACCACTTCTTCAGCTCGGCCTTCACGCCATTCAGCTTCTCGGCGAGCCCACGGATGGTTGCTGGCGCAGAGTCTCGAGGCCAGAACAAGTCATGGAGCTTGAAGGCAGTGGACACCAGATCGGTGCCCACGCCCCTTAGGCGCTGGAGCTGCCCCTGCATGATTGTGAAGCTGTCTTCAATTGAGGCTCTAGTGTCCATGGGCTGGCCCTTCTCGGTGCGAGCTGCTTGGGCCTTCGACAAGGCAGGCTTGCAAGACGAGTTGAGGTCAGGGAAAATCTCTGAAAAAGCTATCAAAAAGATTAGAGACAGAGGCAGATTAGCAAACTGAATCAAGCAGCAGAGAAGCAAAAGGAGACAGCGAAGCGCAGAGAAGCGGGCACTTACTATTCAGGTAGAGTAGCGACTGCAGCTTGTTCTTCCACGACTCCTCGTCAACAGTGTGCCTCTCCTCAACCTTGCGGAGCCCGTTTAGCTGGAGCATGAGATCCGCGTTGCTCTTCTTCAGCATCTCGCACTCCATCTCGAGGGCCTTCTGCTTAGCCGTGGCTGCTGCTTCAATCTTGTCCTTCTCGGCAGCAATCTTGTTCTTCTCAGCAGCTATGGCAAGGGCATCCTGGAGAGCACTCCTTAACTATACCTGCAGCGGCTCCAGCTCGGTGGCGTGTTTCTTCGCGAGCTCTACTGCTTGGCTCTCCAGTTGCTGCTGCACCTCAACAGGCTTAAGGCAATCGAGATGCTCCTCGACAAACTTCTTGTGGTCTTCTGCGAAGAGCAAAACACGATCAGCAGAGTAGCAAAGATAAGAGAAAGAAGACAAGCCGAGAATAACAGCAACTCACCCTCCAGCCTCTTAATCATGGCTTGACCGCTCTCAACAAAAATATGGCAGTTCTTACGCTCCTCTGCCAGGGCCTTAAACTTGCCTGCAGAGAAGAATCGATTAGAGTAGAAAGCAAAAGCGGGCGTAAACACAAAACGCAGGAACCGCGCAGCTAAAAGCTTACTTTCGACTTCAGAAATCTTGAGGGCGCGATCCATTGCCTCCTTCTCTGTCGCTTCGTCATTCTTGCGTTCCATTTCTAGGGCATCAAGGCGCCTTTTAGCGATGTTGTGGTTCCAGAGCAGCCGCCGGTACATGTTTGTTCTCTTCAAGAGGCTATTCTGAGAGGCAGAAAGAAAAAGAATCAGACAAAATCTTGAAGATTCAACCCGAGAAGACGGCAACTCGGTTGAGTATCCGTCTACTCGGCCCGAATCTCGAGGACTGGGTGATGGATAAGAAGAAAGGGAAGAGCAGAAGAGAAGAAAAATGCAACTCGGAGCAGGTGAGTGAAACTTACCGCATAAGTTTGTTCAATGTCCTCTGCGGCCTTGCGGTGGACGAACAGCTTGGCGGCAAGCGTGCTGGTGTTGGACGAGATGGTCATGGGATTGTAGCCCATATCCGCCTTGTTCCAGTCAATGCGCATATGATCCAGATCGCCCAAAGCCAAGCCGTTCCAGGTCTTGTTGCCAAGGACGTCGTTGTTCCATTCAGCTTCAATGAAGCCTACCCGGTCAATCATCTGCTCAAGCCCCATGGATGTCACTTCGGTCTCCTGGACCTCGCGCGAGAAGATCGAGAGGGACCTGTCCTTGTTCCTGGCTGGAGGCTTGGAATCCACAGCCTTGGCCTGCTTGCCTTTCCTAATAGCAAGTTTCTTCTCGGCCGCGCTTATCGGGATGATGTACTGCTTGCTCATTTTCACCAAGTAAGGCGGGAAGGTAGGCGGTTCTAGCAAGCTTGATCATGCGGTTGCGTCAGCGGCCGCGCCGGAATCGCCGATGGTGAGCTGCCCGGCCTTGGCGACAGGTTTCGCAGTTGGTTTGGGCGGCGGCATGGCGGTAGAGTCCTGTGCACCGCCACATGGGGGATTCCTGCGGACGGTGCCCTCAGTCTGAGCAGCTTGCTTCTCGGCGGCCTGCTTCTCGGAAGCCTTCTTCTCAACTGTTATCTTCTCGGCGGCCTTCTTCTCAGCAGCTTCCCTCTTGACGGCTGCATCGGATGCAGTTTTCCTTATAACCTGCTTGGCTGGAAGGCTGGATGTGGTCTTAGTCTTCTTCACGGGCGGGGAGCTCGGTGCGTTGGATGAAGTGCCCTGCTGGGTAGGCGGCACCAAGGGCCCGCTACCCGGCGCAGCGTCCGGCTGTGCGTGGCTCTGCAGGTCCTGCTCCATCTCGTCAACTATCTCAACCCGCTGCTCGGCAGCGGGATCTTGCTGTGTTGCTTCTTGTCTTTCTACCCGCGGCTGGGCCGCGGGGTCGTCTTGGTCAGCAGCCCCTGTTGCTGGCTGCTCTTGGTTCTCTTCCTGCCGCTCAAGGGCGGCGGCGTCATGCTGCTCGGGGTCTTGTTCTAAGTTCTCCTCGGCCGTGGCGGCTGGAGGAGAAAGTGGCCTCTCATCGCGAGCAGCATCCTGCGCTTCTTGTTCTGCGCGGGCCTGCTGCTCCTGCTCGGCGTCATGGGCATCAGTGTCCATGTACTGGGCGTCGTCCGAGTCTTCTCCTTTCACAGGAGAGGGCACACGCGCCCTGTCCCGTGCAGCGATCTCGTCCTCGTCAGAGAGCTCAATGAGCGCTTCGAGATCGATGGCGGATTTCTTCTTGGACTTGGTGGATGCGACAGCAGCGTCAGCATCCAAGGGGGCGCTGAAGAGAGGAGAAGATTTAGAAAAGAGAGAAGGACAGAAGGAATCGAGAAGCAACATCGGAATAAAGAATTGGGAAAAAGCAGCAACAGCAATGTGCAACTTAAAGGAAAGTTGTTTACCCTGCACGGGAAGGGGGTAGCCGTCTCCCCTGTTTGACCTTCGTCACGGCCCCTTTGACCTTCTTCACGCCTATCTTGGTTTTCTTGGCGGGGGGTTCCTGAGCACCGCTGCCCGTCCTCTTCCGAGTGTTGGGAGCGGCAACGCCAACTGGGTCGACATCGAGGACGTCCTCGTCCTCCTCCTCCTCAGCATCAGCGTCAGCATCAGCATCTTCTGTAGAGTTGAAGAGAAGAAAACAGTTGAGAAACAGAAAGAAAGGTTGGGTTGCGCTATCCGCAACTGGAAAGGTGAGCTAAGTCACCTTCTGCGTCGTCTTCTGACCAGTCCCGGATGGACGTGTCGACGTGGTGCTTACCCGGCTGGATGGCATGGGGGATACAGAGGCTATCCGCGGTGTCGAAGGAGACATCATCGTCCTCCTTTCGGTCCTCTTCCCAGTTGGACTCAAAGCGTTCCGCACTCTCAGCGAGCTGGCGAGCAAGGACCTGGAAAATAGGAAAGCACCACAGATTAGTCGAGTAGCACAAAGGCATCTTACTCGGCAGGGCGTGCAAACACAAAGCTCATGAAGTCTAAGGAGTACTGCTAAGTGTGCTACTCGACAGGGCGTGCAAACACAAAGCACATGAAGCCTAAGAAATACTGCTAAGTGTGCTACTCGGCATGGCGTGCAAACACAAAGCACATGAAGCCTAAGGAATACTGCTAAGTGTGCTACTCGGCATGGCGTGCAAACACAAAGCACATAAAGCCTAAGGAATACTGCTAAGTGTGCTACTCGGCATGGCGTGGAAACACAAAGCACATGAAGCCTAAGGAATACTGCTAAATGTTCAACTCGGCACAGAGTGCGGATACAGGGCATGCTAAGCTAAGAGAGCTATCTACTCAGTATCTCTACACAGAAGGCAAAATGAGAAATACTAACCCGCTTGATGGGCTTCTTGCGGCTGTACGGCACGAAGCCGTACTGCCAGTGGTCGTCGAGGCCAGTGCTCATGATGGAGCGCGCCTAGACAGCAACGTCCGCGTTGCTGAGCTCGAACGTGGTCGTGCGAGTGCAGTCTCGAGTGCCGCCCATGTAGCACATGAGATGTGCGCGGCGCTGCAGCGGGAGCACTCGCCTGGAGATCCAGCAGGCGATAGGGTCGTCACTCTTGAGCCCCTTATCGATCAGCTTGGCAAGGCGCTCGTCCATCTGATTGAGGTCGGTGTCCAGGGGCGGCTTGGTCCTCCAGTTCTGCCCGGTGGGAGCAGTGTTGGTCTACCTGGGCAGATTAATATGGTCCGCCGGGGGAACTCCCTTCTCGACGGGGATGTTCTTCACGTAGAGAAAGGTTCTCTGCCACTTGCGGACAGAATCCAAACCTTTTATGCGCGGATGATTGGTCCCGCCGCGCTGCACCATCATGGCGCAGCCGGTCTCCGTCAGGTCGCGGCTGCTGTCCGCGCCATCTTTCTTGGCCTTGCTCTGCTTCCGGAAGAAGAAATACCGGGACCAGGTCGTCGAAGTGGGCCGTACGCCCAAGAATGCCTCGCACACCACGGCGTGGTATGAGAGCATGACGATGGTGTTTGGCGGGAGGTGGTGCGGCTGAAGGCCGTAGTGGTTGAGGAAGGATCGAAAGAAATCAGACACTGGCAGCCCGAATCCTCGCGCGAAGTGCGCGAGGAAGACGACATGCTCGCCCTCCTGCGGAGTGGGGACGAGCTCGCTGCCAGGATGCCGGCAGCGAACACCGGGAGGGACTCGCCGTGTGTTCACCAGCCATTGGCACTCCTCTGCGGTAACCTCAGATCCGGCCAAGCCGGCGCGAGCGTCGTCGTCACGAGCCATCGCGGTGGAGGAGAAGTTGGCTGAAAGATTGGTGGATTTGGGTGGAGAAACTCGCAGCGGCGCGGTGAGATACGCGGCGGCGAGGTGCTCTGCGGCGGCGGAGAAACGAGGAGGCGAGGGTAAAGTGAGAGCAGGAAGAAGAAGAAGGAGTTACCGAGGGGGTATTTATACCTCACCTCGGGTTGCCGTTACGATTTGAGGTAGTGGGATCAATCATGGCAGAGATCGTGCGGCGTGGGATGTGTGGGCCGGATAGAAACGCACACAGCGCGGAACGCGCGCGTAACGGCCGCATTCAATCTCACGACGCGATCGTGGGCAATTACTGCGCTTGATGGGACATAACGGGATAGTGGGCCTAGGCCGTAAAAACTAGGCGCGTGGCCTGTCATATCCCGGTCACCGAGGCGTCGGTGTCGTGTCCGCGTGACACGTGCCAATGGCAGCGCGGAAAGCCGGATTGTGCTCTGCCACGCAGAGATTTCGATTGGAAAATTCACCAAGTCATTTTACTCGGCTACAGAGAAGAGAAGTGGTTCTAATCGAAAGAGAAGAAACTCAAGACAATATCAAGGGCTACTCGGAGGTTTTACTTGGCATCTTAAGGTTCAAGGGAAAAATTGCCAAGGTTGGTTTTAAACTGGCAGAGCCCAGTGAACAAGTTCGCAGGACTCTACCAGCTTCGGGGACTAATGTCGGGGGGTTACCCCCGAGTAGGGTAAAGGCAAGTGCTAAGGGCAAGAGTAGAAGGGATGTTTGGCCAAGTAGCCGGCTACCCGGTACTTGCTACCCGGTCGACTGCTATTCGGTCCTACACATAGATGGCCAGAAGGACGAATCAAGGAAGTTACGTTCCTCCGAGTAGAAGAATTGGCCCGAGTAGAAATGGAGGGATCCTACTCGGGACAGAAGTCAAAGGAGCCGTTCTGGCACAGGATCCCGCGTATCCCGGGTCCGTACTTTGGCCCTGTTCATGGCACTGTTCATCTCTGGACAGCGTGCCTGACCGCGACAGTGTGTCAGCAGGGCGTTGCAGGATAGGGGGACCTACTCTGTGTTCGCAGCAGTGATAACAGATCGGTTACTTGGTTTTGCCCAACGACTTTCCGCACCGGACAAACTTAGAAGCCAAAGCTGTCAGCGGGAGCTCGGAAGGACGGTGTGCACACTATGTCGACATCTATTTGTATTCTTCCTAGTTGGCTGTATCCGGCTGGGCACCAGTATATAAGGTGCCCTGCCCCCTCCTGCGCGAGGGACGCTGAGCCTGATCCACGAACACACGCGGAGATCGGTTCACATTCTTGACCTAGTTCATCTTAGAGAGGAGAGTGGCTACTCGGCTAGAGGCCATATTTGTACTGTGGCTACTCAGACAGATACTAATACACAGAGAGAAAGGCAGGAGTAGGGGTTTTACCTCCTCACGAGGGCCCTGAACCTGGGTAGATCGTGTTGTTTGCAGCATTGTGTTCTTACCACACGCGGCTACTCATCGTGTGATCCCTCCCCGAGCGCCTCCAGCGTCCATCGTCCCCACAACTTTAGCCATCCTATGGCATCTGCCGTGACACCACCACGACACGCTTAGTCTTGGCTTCTGCGCCCGACCTTACTCCTAGGGTTGGCAAGTACGGAATGAACAACCACTTCCCAAGTGGCCTCCCGTCCAAGCCTTAGTCAAGTTAACCACACCATGCTCATCTTACCACGTCATAATATCATACTAGGTTATCGCAGCTCTGATTCATCAACCGGATGGAGCAGAGGTATCAAACATGTATGGCTAAGCATAGCAGATATAAGGCTCTGGCGGTGCTCACAAACAACCCTATGGCAGCTAGGAGTAGTGGATCAGGTCATTGAAGCTATGCATCATATATAGGAGGACTCTACCTACTGACACAAAATACTTTGGAACTAAATGCAATGTACGAGAGAAGGAACCACTTTGGGAAACATACATGAGCTGATAAGAGGTTATGCTTGCCTTGCTTAAATAAAACCAACGAATAGCTCTTCTCGAATAAGTGCTTGACTTGTCGGTTAATATCAAGTATTCACCGATGGAGTTGTCAATCTTCGCTCCGGAGTCGCGTCCTACCGATAAGAACAAACATCGGAAAGGAAGATAACATTCAACACATAGCACGATGCAATGCACAATATGTATGCGTGACAAATTTAATGCGCTTTTATAGAAGACCTAAACATATAGGATGGTTTGCTAGGGTTCGTATGATGGTTAAGCATTTTTACTAAAGTTAGCCCCGAAATAGACACCGGAGGGCATTTCAGGTGATTCTAAAAGTGAGTACAATTTTAATAGCTCAAATATGTTTAAAAACATCATAAATGGATTGCATTTATCATTTTGAGCATTTTGGTATATATCTTGTATTTTTCTGATTTTATGGAATAAAATCATATTTTCTCTATTTTAAATGATTTATTTAATATTTAAATAATGCCCAAAATTAAAGTTTGTCAAACATGTATGAAAGGGACATAATTGGGTTGGAAATATTTTTCTGAACACAACCATGTATTTATCATATTTGTCCGAGTTACAGAAGTGAAGATATTAATTATTTAATATTTAATTCATTTCTGTAATTAGAAAATGGGTGGGGCCCATGTCAGCATTTCTTTTATTAATTTTTTTAACATTTAAACATGACAGGTGGGCCATGGTTGAGGTCACGCTGACACAGCAGGACGTCTGCGGATGGTTGGCCGGAGGCAGTGGTGGTCGCCGGCGACGAATCCGGCGACGAAACCGAGCGCACTTGGGCTTGTTGGAAAGCCCCGGGAGTGCTCTACCTTATGGTGGTGTCACCACCTCCAATGGGCCACCGGCGGCGAGCCTCCATGCACAAGATGGAGCGAGAAAGGAGGGGTGCTGCGGGAAGGTAGGCTCACCAGGAACCTGGGGAGGTGGTCGGGGAGGCCGGAGAAGGACGAGTGACGGTGAATCGGCCGCGGAGGCACCCGTCCGGAGTCGGGGAAGACCCGCACGATTCGGTGGCTCCCGGCCGTCCCGGGAAGCTCCGTTCGCCAGGGAGGTAGAGGGGAACACGGGGAGCTCGGGGATGCCCTCGGTTAGCTCCGAGGTGGGTTGTAGCGCCTGCGGCGAGGTAGGGTTTTGGCGTGTGCGTGAGGGATAGAGGTAGAGAGCTCGAGGGGAGGGTTCTCTGCAAGGTGGGGAGGATCCGGGCGACACATGGGGGCTTCACATCCTCGCGCGTGGCAATAAGGAGGTGGCAGGGCCACCTCGCTTCCCTCGACGTCCTTTTTTTTGACATTTTCCAATATATATAAAACAGCAAACAAGTCGCCTCGTTAAAAACCTTCCAGCCCCCTCAGGTACCCTGGTAAGGAAAACAGTGCGAACTTGCTGCTACACTTAAGCGTTTACAAAGAGTGTTACATCATCCGCAATCACACCTCTAATAAAATCAGGTGGATCCTCATGCCAAATTTGCAAACTCTGTGGACTAGCATTAGCTGCAAGGTTATGAGCTGCTCTATTACTTTCCCTAGGCGCATATTCAAAGATGATTGTGTTGAAACCCTTGGACAACATTGTGCAATCCTCATAGATCGCCGCCGCATGTCCGATAGAATTTCCCCCGTTGTTCATTATGTCCATCACTTCCGTACAGTCACTGTTGACAATGAGATTCATGCATCCTACTTGTCCCGCAAGAATTAAGCCATCCTTAAGCGTTCTAGCTTCTGCCATCGTTGCGTCAGCCAAGTGTGGTATCCCGCAACAACTCCCTTCTATGAAGACGCCATGGTCATCGCGGATGATAGCCCCCGTAGCACCTGTACCATTTAGAGAAGAGAAGGAGGCATCAATATTAAGTTTTGTAAACCCCTCCCGGGGTTTTTTTCAACCTTCACGCTTAACTCCCGATTTTTTGTTAGCAGCACAGAAGTAGTTGAGGGCCAGAGTGGCAATTGATTGTGCTGATCTCGCTGGCTTCATGATCTCCTCTCCGTGCACCACTTGTCGTCTTTCCCACCAAATAAACCAACATGCGGTAGTGATCAATTCTTTGAGTCCCACCTCTAGGTCAGGCGTAGGACTGTTCTTCTCCTTTAGCAGTGCTTCGAAGGCAGT
This sequence comes from Alopecurus myosuroides, assembly GCA_028641055.1. Lineage (NCBI taxonomy): Eukaryota > Viridiplantae > Streptophyta > Magnoliopsida > Poales > Poaceae > Alopecurus > Alopecurus myosuroides. The sequence goes on from CM054060.1 coordinate 261,018,582, forward strand.
GTGTCCATCAAGAAAGGCAGTACACGTCCTTGAGATAATGTCGAAAATACCCAGGTTTTCCCATATTTCCCGAGCTCTACTGCACATGAAAAATGTGTGCCTCGTGTCCTCACACGCGATCTTGCAGATGGGGCATGTGCTCGATGGGATAATGTGTCTATTAGCCAGAATGCAATTGCATGGAATTGTATCATGAAGTAATCGCCAGGAATTTTTTTTGATCTTTGGCGATAACCTTAGTTGCCAAAGATTTAACCAAACAAGCTCACTATCCGACGTATTTTTGTTGCTTGTCCTCTGTAGTTTGTATCCATGCTGGTGATACCACTCCCTATGATAGGCTGAGCGGACAGAGAAAGTCCCCGTCTTTGTAAAGTTCCATGAAATGAAGTCTTCCATCATCCCTGTAGCCAGAGGGATGTTGAGTATTTTAGCAACATCAAAGGGGCAGAAAAGGGCACGAATGATCTCTTCATCCCAACATCCAGTTTCTTGGTTAATAAGTTCTGAAACCTTGGTGTACACTATGTTTCCCCTTTGAGTGATAATCTTCCTGGTCGGGCTATTTGGAAGCCAAGCATCAGACCAGATATTGATTTTTGTACCATCTCCAACTCTCCATATATGTCCTTTTTTGAATGTTTGGATTCCGGCGTGGAGGCTCTGCCAAGTGTAGGAGGATCCCTTCTTCAGTTCAGCCTCAAGAATATTCCCCGACGGATAGTATTTAGCACGAAGAACCTGCGCGCAGAGGGAATCAGGTTCACAAGTGTAGGAGGATCCCTCGACGTCCTTCTGGCCAGAGAGGAAGAAGGAAAAGGGGAAAAGAAAAGGAATTTTGCGATAACCCACTAGAGAAGCTGGATTTCGTACAGAGGTCCTTTTCACCTTAAAAACAGAACCAAAAGCAAGTTTTGAGGGCCTTTTTGTGAAGCAAAAATTTGACAAAAATAACATTTGAAAATATCTTAAAATTTTCCACATTTCCATCACAAGTTTTGTTAATTTTCAAAAAACTTTTCAGAACAACTTTGTGGGTCGCTACTTTAAGTGATTTTTTTTGCCATTTCACTTGTTATTTTCAAATGCAAAATTTTGACCAACATTTTCCATGCATGTATGCCATGTACACAACACACAACACAACTTTATTACAAAGTAGGGATGTTACAGTTGCTTACACTTGCAAGGTGGGGTATTTTCAGGATATTATGCGATTCATCTCATTATTATGCATGTATCATCTTGTCAGTGTTTTATGTAGTCCTTACTGGGACTACTTTGCTATCTTTTAGATGTATGCGGCCCTCGAGCTTCAAGACATGGATTATTATTGTCATTGTCTATATCTCAGGAAAGTTCATCACTTGCTCATATACTTTGCAGTATTTCCTAGCGAACTATTTGCAAAAACCCTATCGTATTACCACCTATTCTCAAAAGAATGCATGATCCTATTTTTTATAATAATATGACTACTTGAATGGCTACCCGGGTGGTAGTGTTCTGTTTGGTGGGCGGATGGAACCATGGTAAGATGAATAGGTCAAAGGAAGGTTCCATCTGCATGGGAAAGTATTACCTAGGAATTAACAACAAATGTCGTCGGGATTCTTGCGCCATAAATACCGCATTAACCATGGGTCTTGTATGGGGCTAATAAGTCAGTTGTGATCTTTTCCCGTTCGCATGTCAACGGACTGCCAGAGCCGTACGATGTAGGTCTTGCGAGACTACATGCACATGGGTGGGATCCCTTAATTCCACGGACTCGGGGGTCTATGAGTGTCTGCTAGGGGTGCCTAGATATCTATCGTGAGGAGTAGAATCAGGGGTTGAACCCGCTGGCAGAAATGGGTGGGTATGAGTTGTGCGGAGAAGCATTGTTTGACTTGGATCAACAACCGCGGCCCAGACCTGAGTGGGAGTGGACAGGTATGTACACCTAGTTGTGCAACATGGTCTTGATCTCCCATGGGTAAAGTAACGCACCTCTACAGAGTGTAAAAGGATGTGGCATGTTACCCCCTGTTCCCGGAAGGAGTTGCGAACGCCTCAGGAAAGGTAACTCCATGAAGTTCTAATCATGTGAAGATCTGGCGGGCATAGTCTTCCAAATTAATAGCAACCTCTTGAAGAAAGATTTTAAAAAACTTGCATTAGCTTATAAATCTTTCGAGTCTAAAGTTGTAGTTAGTGCATAAAACTACCCACTATATATCATGAACTTGTTGAGTAACGCCCATTACTCATTCGTTCCCGTTTTACCACCTCTTAGAGTTGAAGCCTTATGGAAGTCGCCATCGCGAATCCATCGATGTCTAAGGAAGCTAGGTGGAGTCATCTCTTACTTAGCCAGTAAAGCATCATCATCAACAACGTTGGTGGAGGAGAAGCTATCAAGGTGTAGGTGGATACCATTCTTGGACTTAGCTGTTACAAGTCATAGTTCAGGGCTGACATCAGCCGTAGTGGATTTGGTTCTGAGGTAGAGTTATTATCCAGCTTTGATCTTCGAAGCGAATCTTCTTATCTTTTATTTGCATAAGATCTTATTTGATACTTGAAATTGCATTTCGTTTTCCCGGTATTTTGTGTGTTAGTTAACAATACTAAGTACATATTTATCGAGGTGTTTAGTGTGCAGGTGTTATACTTAACATCGGCATCGATCACCGAAAAGATCGGTGAAGTTTGGCCTAAGAGATTTGAGACAGAGGTCAACCGGATTATTCGGAGGAGCCGGATATTCCGGTTAGGAAAATTTCGAGCCATTTTCGGGACAGAGATGATCCGGATATTTGGTACCGGATTATTCATCTCATACCGTATATTCTGGTTGTGGAGTTTTTTCTCGAAAACGGCTAAGGACTAGAGATAAAACTGACAGAGATTGACCAGATTATTGGTACCGGATTAGTCCGGAGGAGCCGGAATATCCGGTACGGTTGCCTGCACGGAACAGAGACGAGCCAGATTATTGGTACCGGATTATTCAAAGGCAACCGGGTATTCTTGTTAAAGTCAACAGGATTCGAGCAGAACAGCTGACCGGATATTCCGGTCCAAACTTGGACCGGATATTCCGGTCCCAAATTCCTGCAAAACGGCTAGTTTTGGGGAGGAGCTATAAATACCCCTCCTCTTCCTCCTTGATCTCTAGTTCTTTCCCTTGGCATTCAATAGCATTTAAGATCTCACCAAATCCCTCATAACTCCCAATCCCTCCACCCAAACTCGAATATCTTTGGAGGATTGAAGGAGAAGGCCCCGATCTACATCTTCACCGAGCCGTTCTTCATTTCCCCCTCTATAGCTTGGGGGATCTATCCTAGGGTTTCCTCTTGTGGAGAACCTAGGCATCTTGATACTTGTTGGTGATTCAAGAAGAGTTGTGTCACACCCCAAATTTTGGAATCTTGTACTGTGCTCAAGAAGACAAAAATTAGGGCCAACAAATTTTTTCGAACAACATGATTGTTTGAAATAAATGTGTTTATGATCTTAATCATATTTGCAACATAAGTTTTGTTTCTTGATAAAACCAATACCAAATTTTTCCTGAAAAGAATTCTATTATTTTCCTGATATTTTCACTGATGTTTTCCTAATATTACTTGAGTGGATTTTTATTCCAAGACTTGTATCATTCTTGTTTGCATCTTAAAATGAACTTTTAAATTTGTTGGATCCAATAAAACAAGTTTTCAAAATGATTTATGAAAATTTTCTTTTAATATTTTTATAGAAAACAATCTCTGAAAATATAGCCAAGTACCTGTTTTGTACCTTTGTTTTCACTAGGCTATAAATTGTTATTTTATGTTTTCTTGAATTTTGATTTATCCTTGATATATGAACTACAAAACCATAAGCTTGGTTTCATTTTTGGATTAATAAAAGTTATCTTTTCCTTGTTGTTTTTCTGGTATAAAATTTAGGCAGAAAAAGACATTTTTTGAAAAACAGAGAAAAACAGAAAGTACACCTTTGTCCACATTGTTTTCATGGCCTTAAACTATTTCAAAATTGTTTTCAAAAGATTTTTCTGAAAGTTTATAACATGGTTACTAAGTTCACACTTTGAAAACAAATTTTGGAAACCATTTGGCCCTTGAAAACAAACTCAACTTTTTGATGATTTAATCTGTTCCAACATTTAGAAATTTTTCTAAGTCTAGACTGAATTTTGTGAACAGTGTGAGATAGACTTTTGGGAAAAAAATCTTTGTGTTTCTTTGCAAAACTTGAAGTGTCACCCGGTCTAACATGTTGACTAAGCCTTGGACTCGAACTAGGATGCATGGCTATGCTTCTAGAAGCCTTGTAGATGAAGGAAACCAAGAGAGAGAAGAGGGTGATGTGGAATAGTATGGAGCCCATACTTTTACCCAATTGACCTAGCCCTTGCCTCCCATTGCCTCCATAGGACATCATTGACCTGCCCCCATGTGGCCTTGGCCTTGAACAACCAGAGCACGAAGAGAAAAGACCACACAAACCCTTGGCTAGTTCATGCCATCCAATGGCATGCACCCGAGAGCCCATTTTTTCCCTTGCCCTTATCCCCTCGGGTACAAACCTCCTCTAGCCCCTTCCTTGCGCCACACTGCTCCCCCACACTCTCACAACTTACCTGGTCGATATCTGGGCGTGCCTAGCCCAGGGAGCGTGCACGAGCCGTGGGCCTTCCACCGGTGACCACCACGGCCTCGAGGTGGTATCGCTTGATCCAGTCCCTCTCACCCCTCCTCTCTGCTCTGGATCGCTTCCACACAATCCCCTGACCCTCCCTGACTTTCCCACGTGGCCTTTCGCTCGCAGGTGCGCCGCCGCCGTCGACCTCGCTGCCGCGGGCGCCCTGCGCTGCGCCACCGCCTGAGACCGCGACCGTCGCCACTGACTGCTCCCCTCGACGCCCTCGACCCTAGCCGTCGCCCCGAGCCCGCGCCAGCCCTCCCCAAGCCCCCACGGTGAGCGGTCGTTCCTTCCTTGTCGCCGGTCGTCGCGGGAGAGAGACAGAGAGGAGGGAAAGTGAGGAAGACGACCGTGCGCCGTTGGATCTTTGATCCACGACCACGCTTGAACGACCATGTTCCCGCGCCCGCGCTCGCGCGCTGAGTGCATTTGGGCCGCGCCCGCAGAGAACCAGCCCTTGCTTCTTTGTGTTTTTCTTTTAAAGTTTTTCACAGAAACTTGACTGCTTACTTTGGACTGGTGAAAAATACCAAACGTGCAATATAAAATCTACCAAAAATCATGAACCTAACATTATGTGTTCCTAATCACATAAAAATTTCAGATCTAAGTTTTGGGCCATATTTTTCTCACATTGACTGTTTTTTCACACGGAGTCTATGAACATGTTTTCAACATAACTTTTTGAATCTGTAACTAAAATGGACAAACTAAAATGTTTTGGATAGCTCTTGAATAGATCTATCAATAGGATTTTTCTTCACATCAAGGTGGGCTACCAAATGGAAATATCATCCATTTTGGTAAAAGGCCAGTAGGCTTTTCTAAGATTTTTAAAGTGAGTTTAAAAATGATTTTTGATGTAAATACAACTGGATGAGTTTGATATTTGTTAGATATATCTACCTCCTATCTTAGATTATTTTTTGGAGCCCTAGACTATTTTTGGTGAGCAGATCTAGAAACAACAGCTTTTCGGTTTCTTTTTGTATGTGAGTATTTGTTTTAAATGAAATGAGTGATTGTTTTAATCTTGTTTCCTAGCATGCATAGAGTTGTTAGGATTTGTTGTTAAGTTTTTTTCTTGCAGTACATCTACCTTAGAAACTGTGTGCATGTATGGAAAGTTAAATAAAAATAGGAATAGCATTTGTTATTTTGTAGTTTTATTTTTTGGAATATTTATGTGAGCCAAATCTTTGTGTGCTTGAGTGACTAAGTTTAGGCTATGCTAGAAATGGTTCTAGTACCATTTTGGTACTGTTATTTTGATGTTAGTACCTCTGTTAGCTTTCATGTTGTTTTATGGCAAAGCATGTGTAAGTCTTGTTATTTAATTGCACTAGTATTTGTAACACCTGGGGTGTTACCCTATTAAAGAGTGTTTGTTTTCTTTTTGGCTTGCATCATATGCATCCCATGAGCATTGCATTCTGTTTTTCAAAACAATTTAAACTTTCACCCCCTGCTCAAATTCCCAATTTCAAACTTGCAAACTAAATCACTCATTTGTTTTCAATAATTTGAAGTTGTTTTAATCCAATTGCTTGTTAATAAAAAATTTGCCCTGTTATTAAAACCCTAATGGCAAATTCAAAACTCCAAATCAAATCAATCCTACTCATCATATTAAAATATGGGTTTAAAGATTAAAATTTGGCAAACAAACTAATTTCAATAATGTTTGTGTAATTGCTTGTTGCTTATTAAATAAAATTTGTTATTTCCAAAATTCCCAAATCAAAACATTATTTGAAATTTACCTAACCACTTGAAAATCAAACTAATATTACCAATCTTGAAATCAATAACCAAACTTGCTTTTAATTATTGTTTTGCACATTAATAAACTTTAATTATCCACTAAACACCCTCACACCCTATTTGACAATTTTTAACTAAACAACTTTAAATCAATTAGAATTTCAATCTTGTGAAAAATATGTTAACATTTGCTTTAATCTCTGTTTTGCAAATTAACACAAATAATGCATAAAAGAAAAACCCCAAACCATATTTGAACTCCAACTACCCATTTAAATTCAAACTAACATTACCAACTTTGAAATCAAAACTAACCTTGCTTATACTCACTATTTTGCAACTAATAAAATTTGATTGTAAAATAAAAGAACCCCCCCCCCCCCCAAAACCCCTTTTTCCTTTCTTTCTATCTCTCCCATTCTTTCCTTACAAGCAAAAAAAAAAGATAAGGAAAAAAATAAAAATAAAAGCCAAGGAGAAGAGCCAGCCCACCCATCCTCTTATTTTTCTTTCCCCAGCCCATTACCTTTCTGGCCCACCCCCTTTTCTCTGTCGTCTTCTTCAACGTCGACGTCAGCACCTGTACCTCTATGCTCACCACCATCCGATCATCCCCACCCCACTCCGATGCCATGCCGTACAAGGTCTCTTCCCCCTTAAAGCACCACACCTCCCCCTCTGCCCCTAACCCTAGAACCCCTCTCCTCTCCCCTAGCGCCGCCGTCGCCCCTCTCTCACCCTCCCCGTTTCTCCTCTATTCTGAAACCCTGCTCGAGAGGGTACAGAGAGCAGGGAGCTCGCCACTGTTCCCCGTCACCCCTGCCACCACCGGCCACCTCGAGGAGCACCCGAGGGTGGGAATGGAAACGCGGAGTTTCACCCTCGCTCCTCGTGCCCTCGCCGCTTGCCGGGAGTCGCCGTAGCGGCCGCGCCGTCGCCGGCAACTCCCTCCGTTTCTGCCCCGGCGACTGAACGGCGACAACGAGCAGCAGGTGCGCTCCGCCTCCCTTCCTCCTTACGATCTCTCTCTGTCCGCCTGCACACGCCCACGCACGTACCTCTCCGCGAACCACCGCACACATCGCCAGCACCCCCCCCCCCCCCCCGTGGCCACCGGAGAACGGCCATCGATCTCTGCTCTGTTCGTAAGGTTCAGAAAGGCACGATCTGTTCAAGTTCAGTTAACCTCGCCTGTTAACATTACCTTCTCTGCGTACCTGTTGCTGTCACGAAACTACAGTGCAGCCCACTGGTTCACTGTCCGCGCGCGCACCGCGAGGGCGGGGGGTCGAGTCCCCGCTCGGGGAATTTCCCCACCTTTTTTCCCCTACCGCGCTGCGTTGCAGGCCCCACCCGTCATAGGCCCCTGTGCCATCTCACAACGCACCCACGCCCGCGTGGCTGCCACATGGGCACGGGCCCGTGCCGCAGAGACCCAGGCTGGGTTGCCCTGGGTGAAAAACGCCCCAGGGGCCTCTCTGCGAATTCTTTTCTTTCTTTTAGGCCCCTGTTTTCACTGATTGACCCCTAATTTTAAAGTGGTAATAACTTTTATTTCCTAAGTCCAAAAGATAAAAATAAAATATGTTCCTTGACCCAAATTTAATGATCTACCTATCCAAAGCATTTGTTTTCTGCTTTGAACTTTCAAAATGCAATTTAAATTTGAATTCAAATAATTCAATTGTAATTTGCAACAATTCATAAATAATTCATACTATTTCCAAATAAGGCAAATTAAATATGTTTTCCACACCATTTTGAATAACCTTTTCAAATATAAATTTTGTTTCATGGTTTGAATAATTTAAATTGCCTAAATAAGTTAATACTTGTTTAATTCATTTAAATTTGATAAAATCATAACTTGCTCAAAATAAAATAATTTTGAACATGCAAAATATGTTTTCAAACCATCAAAGTGTGAACTTTTCAAATGTGAGTTTGAAATTATGTTTTGAACAAATAAAACTTCAATTAAATTCAAACTTGTTTTAAATTCAATTAAAACTTGTTTAATATTGTTTAATTCATAAAAAATACATCCTAATTCCAAATTCAACATTTGAAACATGTAATCCAACCAAAATTTGATGTTCTTTCCAAAAATAAACTTTGTTATTTGTTTTGAACACCTTAACCTGATGAAAACAACAATTACTTGTGTGACATCAATAAGGAACCAAAAATTATTAACATGACAAATAAAATCCCACACTTGGTAATTTCTTTTTCCTTTGCCTCTATTGTTGTTCATTATTGCTTTCATCATGCCTGCATCATGATAAACCACTTACACATGTTAACTAATTGTAGATCATTGCTTCAACCTTAACATGTGCATCCATATGCAACTCACATTGCATATGGGTCCAATTAAAGCTGTTTATCTTGTCAACTAGTTTACCCTGATGCATCTTTAAACCTGTCATGCATCCATATCTTGATCATGCTGGATCTTTTGCCGTAGAAGTAATTGTTGCATCCGGTGTTTGTTCGAGGTTCGTTGCTTCTTCCCGGATAGGACGTTGAGATGATGTGAGCAACGACAAGTTCTGCTACCTTGCGGGATCTCAGGCAAGTATACTCACTTGCTGCCAAATGGCTGCCTTTCATCACTTGTTACCGATTCTTTCCGTTGATTCTTTTCTGCTATCCTTAGTAATAGTTGTTTCTGTTACGAACCCATCACATGAATCCCTTAACCTTGATATTGCCTCCCCTCCATACCTATAACCATTGCTTGTTGCCCGTGTCTTACTATCTTGCTTAGGGTTGTTTTGCTCGAGTCTGTTACCCGTTACTTTCTGTTGCTACTTCTATTATGTTCTGGGGGCTCGATGTTTAATCAATCAATCATGTTAATGTTATTGTTAATAATAAATTTGATGATAAGGCACCGGCAGGAGGCCCAGGGTGGTTTTGAGGCCTGCTAGTGTCGACCCTAATAGGAAAAGGGTCTTGTCTACTGATCCATGATGAGCGCACTACCCGCATGTGGGAAGCGAGTATGGGAGCCCCCCTCAACTTGACTCGATTCTCATCTCCTCCAAATCGCCACATTTAGTTCGGGTGTTCCATTTGCTGCATGCATGATCTTGCGAGCCCTTGGTACCCGGGTGGAACTTTCGTAGTCGGCATTTAGGGCGGCGTGGTCTTCCAGTGCTATGAGGGTCCCCTTTTCTTCGGGGGCTCGATTAGCCGCGCACGCACAGCACGTGGTGCTTTGGGCTTGATGCGAAGAAGGGTTGGGTTGGGTTGAGTGCCCCGCTTGGTGGAACGGCCGTTCCATCTGGCGGGTTATTCATACGTGTACGGCTAAATTGGTGCAACCCTGCAGGGATAATCTTCTCGAGAAGCCGTGTTTTCCGCGGTTATGGATTACTTGGTGAAAGTACTGGCTAACAAGTACTCAGGACAACTTAAACCTAATGATTAACAATCTTTCACCCAATGATTAACAACTTGACTAGTAATAGGCTTATTGACACAATAATCTGAACCATCATTAACTCAACTGTGTGAGTTATCCTCGGGTTGCTTCTTTGGATAAGGGGCGAGATCCAGGATGGGTTTGTTTGAAGTTATCTTTCAGTTGGTTACTATACTCGATCTTATCTTCTTTCTGTTAGCCGGAAGTTGTAGTATCTCTCTGTAGTTGGTTAGTGCAGCCTGTTGTCACTTATTTGCAATAACCCCTTCTTTTCTGTTGATCCTAAAGAATTTGTATCTTGTGATGACTGGCTACGCCGGTATCTTGTGAGTATGGGTTTTATCCCCCTTGCCAGTACTTAACCGTACTGACCCACGAACCTCTTTCGTGGCTGCATATTCAATATTGCAGTCAACAGGTTTGAAGTCTGACGACGTTAGCTTGGGAATCCCTCCCGCTTGGCCTGGGCAGGGATTGGACGCTCTCGGTTATCTTCAGGACTCTTAGTCCAATTTGTATCTTGTCCGTAGACGGACGATGTGTTGTTTATTCCGCTGTTGTTTGGATCTTTGTATTGTATCAGTTGTATCCTTGGCTCGTTTGAGTCATCTTGTATCTATCTGTTTCTGTTGTAATTGTGGAATATTCGTGAACTATTGTAATGTTATCATAAGAGGCAACCTGGAATCGGTTATTATGCGGATTTGGCGGGAATGCTGAAATCTGCATAGTGCCCGATCTCGGGGCGTCACAAAATGGTATCAGAGCCTTGGTTCCGATTCCCGAGATTGTTTCGATACGAATGGTTATCGAAGCAACGGGTCCGCAAAGCATGTAGGAAAACCTCGCTAACGGTCGTTGTTTCTAGAATGTCAAAAACTATTTCTGCTAAACTATTTTGGAAAAACATCTCGATAGGATTCTTGTTTTCTCCTTATCCCTATTCTATTTCCCCTCCCATCCTATTTGTTTTGGAGTCTCCCCCTTGTCTATCTTTCAAAGTGTTAGGATCCTACGTGGGTGGACGTTTTCTGAGCCCTTAACCTAATAGGTTCGATCCTCGGAAGATTCCTGGTGGAAGAACATCGTCGTCAGCCCGAGCAAGAATCCCTTGTTAGTGGTGTCGAGGAGATCAACCGGAAGCACGAAGAATCGATAGTCGAACTTCTTTCCCCTCCCGGATTAGCAGGTGGATTGCGAGGGCGCAATCCCTTGTTAGTGGTGTCGTCTGTAACACCTGGGGTGTTACCCTATTAGAGAGTGTTTGTTTTCTTTTTGGCTTGCATCATATGCATCCCATGAGCATTGCATTCTGTTTTTCAAAACAAATCAAAATTCAAAACAATTTAAACTTTCACCCCCTGCTCAAATTCCCAATTTCAAACTTGCAAACTAAATCACTCATTTGTTTTCAATAATTTGAAGTTGTTTTAATCCAATTGCTTGTTAATAAATTTTTTGCCCTGTTATTAAAACCCTAATGGCAAATTCAAAACTCCAAATCAAATCAATCCTACTCATCATATTAAAATATGGGTTTAAAGATTAAAATTTGGCAAACAAACTAATTTCAATAATGTTTGTGTAATTGCTTGTTGCTTATTAAATAAAATTTGTTATTTCCAAAATTCCCAAATCAAAACATTATTTGAAATTCACCTAACCACTTGAAAATCAAACTAATATTACCAATCTTGAAATCAATAACCAAACTTGCTTTTAATTATTGTTTTGCACATTAATAAACTTTAATTATCCACTAAACACCCTCACACCCTATTTGACAATTTTTAACTAAACAACTTTAAATCAATTAGAATTTCAATCTTGTGAAAAATATGTTAACATTTGCTTTAATCTCTGTTTTGCAAATTAACACAAATAATGCATAAAAGAAAAACCCCAAACCATATTTGAACTCCAACTACCCATTTAAATTCAAACTAACATTACCAACTTTGAAATCAAAACTAACCTTGATTATACTCACTATTTTGCAACTAATAAAATTTGATTGTAAAATAAAAGAACCCCCCCAAAACCCCTTTTTCCTTTCTTTCTATCTCTCCCATTCTTTCCTTACAAGCAAAAAAAAAGAAGATAAGGAAAAAAATAAAAATAAAAGCCAAGGAGAAGAGCCAGCCCACCCATCCTCTTATTTTTCTTTCCCCAGCCCATTACCTTTCTGGCCCACCCCCTTTTCTCTGTCGTCTTCTTCAACGTCGACGTCAGCACCTGTACCTCTGTGCTCACCACCATCCGATCATCCCCACCCCACTCCGATGCCATGCCGTACAAGGTCTCTTCCCCCTTAAAGCACCACACCTCCCCCTCTGCCCCTAACCCTAGAACCCCTCTCCTCTCCCCTAGCACCGCCGTCGCCCCTCTCTCACCCTCCCCGTTTCTCCTCTGTTCTGAAACCCTGCTCGAGAGGGTACAGAGAGCAGGGAGCTCGCCACTGTTCCCCGTCACCCCTGCCACCACCGGCCACCTCGAGGAGCACCCGAGGGTGGGAATGGAAACGCGGAGTTTCACCCTCGCTCCTCGTGCCCTCGCCGCTTGCCGGGAGTCGCCGTAGCGGCCGCGCCGTCGCCGGCAACTCCCTCCGTTTCTGCCCCGGCGACTGAACGGCGACAACGAGCAGCAGGTGCGCTCCGTCTCCCTTCCTCCTTACGATCTCTCTCTGTCCGCCTGCACACGCCCACGCACGTACCTCTCCGCGAACCACCGCACACATCGCCAGCACCCCCCCCCCCGCCGTGGCCACCGGAGAACGGCCATCGATCTCTGCTCTGTTCGTAAGGTTCAGAAAGGCACGATCTGTTCAAGTTCAGTTAACCTCGCCTGTTAACGTTACCTTGCCTGCGTACCTGTTGCTATCACGAAACTACAGCGCAGCCCACTGGTTCACTGTCCGCGCGCGCACCGCGAGGGCGGGGGGTCGAGTCCCCGCTCGGGGAATTTCCCCACCTTTTTTCCCCTACCGCGCTGCGTTGCAGGCCCCACCCGTCATAGGCCCCTGTGCCATCTCACAACGCACCCACGCCCGCGTGGCTGCCACATGGGCACGGGCCCGTGCCGCAGAGACTCAGGCTGGGTTGCCCTGGGTGAAAAACGCCCCAGGGGCCTCTCTGCGAATTCTTTTCTTTCTTTTAGGCCCCTGTTTTCACTGATTGACCCCTAATTTTAAAGTGGTAATAACTTTTATTTCCTAAGTCCAAAAGATAAAAAATAAAATATGTTCCTTGACCCAAATTTAATGATCTACCTATCCAAAGCATTTGTTTTCTGCTTTGAACTTTCAAAATGCAATTTAAATTTGAATTCAAATAATTCAATTGTAATTTGCAACAATTCATAAATAATTCATACTATTTCCAAATAAGGCAAATAAAATATGTTTTCCACACCATTTTGAATAACCTTTTCAAATATAAATTTTGTTTCATGGTTTGAATAATTTAAATTGCCTAAATAAGTTAATACTTGTTTAATTCATTTAAATTTGATAAAACCATAACTTGCTCAAAATAAAATAATTTTGAACATGCAAAATATGTTTTCAAACCATCAAAGTGTGAACTTTTCAAATGTGAGTTTGAAATTATGTTTTGAACAAATAAAACTTCAATTAAATTCAAACTTGTTTTAAATTCAATTAAAACTTGTTTAATATTGTTTAATTCATAATAAATACATCCTAATTCCAAATTCAACATTTGAAACATGTAATCCAACCAAAATTTGATGTTCTTTCCAAAAATAAACTTTGTTATTTGTTTTGAACACCTTAACCTGATGAAAACAACAATTACGTGTGTGACATCAATAAGGAACCAAAAATTATTAACATGACAAATAAAATCCCACACTTGGTAATTTCTTTTTCCTTTGCCTCTATTGTTGTTCATTATTGCTTTCATCATGCCTGCATCATGATAAACCACTTACACATGTTAAATAATTGTAGATCATTGCTTCAACCTTAACATGTGCATCCATATGCAACTCACATTGCATATGGGTCCAATTAAAGCTGTTTATCTTGTCAACTAGTTTACCCTGATGCATCTTTAAACCTGTCATGCATCCATATCTTGATCATGCTGGATCTTTTGCCGTAGAAGTAATTGTTGCATCCGGTGTTTGTTCGAGGTTCGTTGCTTCTTCCCGGATAGGACGTTGAGATGATGTGAGCAACGACAAGTTCTGCTACCTTGCGGGATCTCAGGCAAGTATACTCACTTGCTGCCAAATGGTTGCCTTTCATCACTTGTTACCGATTCTTTCCGTTGATTCTTTTCTGCTATCCTTAGTAATAGTTGTTTCTGTTACGAACCCATCACATGAATCCCTTAACCTTGATATTGCCTCCCCTCCATACCTATAACCATTGCTTGTTGCCCGTGTCTTACTATCTTGCTTAGGGTTGTTTTGCTCGAGTCTGTTACCCGTTACTTTCTGTTGCTACTTCTATTATGTTCTGGGGGCTCGATGTTTAATCAATCAATCATGTTAATGTTATTGTTAATAATAAATTTGATGATAAGGCACCGGCAGGAGGCCCAGGGTGGTTTTGAGGCCTGCTAGTGTCGACCCTAATAGGAAAAGGGTCTTGTCTACTGATCCATGATGAGCGCACTACCCGCATGTGGGAAGCGAGTATGGGAGCCCCCCTCAACTTGACTCGATTCGCATCTCGTCCAAATCGCCACATTTAGTTCGGGTGTTCCATTTGCTGCATGCATGATCTTGCGAGCCCTTGGTACCCGGGTGGAACTTTCGTAGTCGGCATTTAGGGCGGCGTGGTCTTCCAGTGCTATGAGGGTCCCCTTTTCTTCGGGGGCTCGATTAGCCGCGCACGCACAGCACGTGGTGCTTTGGGCTTGATGCGAAGAAGGGTTGGGTTGGGTTGAGTGCCCCGCTTGGTGGAACGGCCGTTCCATCTGGCGGGTTATTCATACGTGTACGGCTAAATTGGTGCAACCCTGCAGGGATAATCTTCTCGAGAAGCCGTGTTTTCCGCGGTTATGGATTACTTGGTGAAAGTACTGGCTAACAAGTACTCAGGACAACTTAAACCTAATGATTAACAATCTTTCACCCAATGATTAACAACTTGACTAGTAATAGGCTTATTGACACAATAATCTGAACCATCATTAACTCAACTGTGTGAGTTATCCTCGGGTTGCTTCTTTGGATAAGGGGCGAGATCCAGGATGGGTTTGTTTGAAGTTATCTTTCAGTTGGTTACTATACTCGATCTTATCTTCTTTCTGTTAGCCGGAAGTTGTAGTATCTCTCTGTAGTTGGTTAGTGCAGCCTGTTGTCACTTATTTGCAATAACCCCTTCTTTTCTGTTGATCCTAAAGAATTTGTATCTTGTGATGACTGGCTACGCCGGTATCTTGTGAGTATGGGTTTTATCCCCCTTGCCAGTACTTAACCGTACTGACCCACGAACCTCTTTCGTGGCTGCATATTCAATATTGCAGTCAACAGGTTTGAAGTCTGACGACGTTAGCTTGGGAATCCCTCCCGCTTGGCCTGGGCAGGGATTGGACGCTCTCGGTTATCTTCAGGACTCTTAGTCCAATTTGTATCTTGTCCGTAGACGGACGATGTGTTGTTTATTCCGCTGTTGTTTGGATCTTTGTATTGTATCAGTTGTATCCTTGGCTCGTTTGATTCATCTTGTATCTATCTGTTTCTGTTGTAATTGTGGAATATTCGTGAACTATTGTAATGTTATCATAAGAGGCAACCTGGAATCGGTTATTATGCGGATTTGGCGGGAATGCTGAAATCTGCATAGTGCCCGATCTCGGGGCGTCACAAAATGGTATCAGAGCCTTGGTTCCGATTCCCGAGATTGTTTCGATACGAATGGTTATCGAAGCAACGGGTCCGCAAAGCCTGTAGGAAAACCTCGCTAACGGTCGTTGTTTCTAGAATGTCAAAAACTATTTCTGCTAAACTATTTTGGAAAAACATCTCGATAGGATTCTTGTTTTCTCCTTATCCCTATTCTATTTCCCCTCCCATCCTATTTGTTTTGGAGTCTCCCCCTTGTCTATCTTTCAAAGTGTTAGGATCCTACGTGGGTGGACGTTTTCTGAGCCCTTAACCTAATAGGTTCGATCCTCGGAAGATTCCTGGTGGAAGAACATCGTCGTCAGCCCGAGCAAGAATCCCTTGTTAGTGGTGTCGAGGAGATCAACCGGAAGCACGAAGAATCGATAGTCGAACTTCTTTCCCCTCCCGGATTAGCAGGTGGATTGCGAGGGCGCAATCCCTTGTTAGTGGTGTCGTCTGTAACACCTGGGGTGTTACCCTATTAGAGAGTGTTTGTTTTCTTTTTGGCTTGCATCATATGCATCCCATGAGCATTGCATTCTGTTTTTCAAAACAAATCAAAATTCAAAACAATTTAAACTTTCACCCCCTGCTCAAATTCCCAATTTCAAACTTGCAAACTAAATCACTCATTTGTTTTCAATAATTTGAAGTTGTTTTAATCCAATTGCTTGTTAATAAATTTTTTGCCCTGTTATTAAAACCCTAATGGCAAATTCAAAACTCCAAATCAAATCAATCCTACTCATCATATTAAAATATGGGTTTAAAGATTAAAATTTGGCAAACAAACTAATTTCAATAATGTTTGTGTAATTGCTTGTTGCTTATTAAATAAAATTTGTTATTTCCAAAATTCCCAAATCAAAACATTATTTGAAATTCACCTAACCACTTGAAAATCAAACTAATATTACCAATCTTGAAATCAATAACCAAACTTGCTTTTAATTATTGTTTTGCACATTAATAAACTTTAATTATCCACTAAACACCCTCACACCCTATTTGACAATTTTTAACTAAACAACTTTAAATCAATTAGAATTTCAATCTTGTGAAAAATATGTTAACATTTGCTTTAATCTCTGTTTTGCAAATTAACACAAATAATGCATAAAAGAAAAACCCCAAACCATATTTGAACTCCAACTACCCATTTAAATTCAAACTAACATTACCAACTTTGAAATCAAAACTAACCTTGATTATACTCACTATTTTGCAACTAATAAAATTTGATTGTAAAATAAAAGAACCCCCCCAAAACCCCTTTTTCCTTTCTTTCTATCTCTCCCATTCTTTCCTTACAAGCAAAAAAAAAAGAAGATAAGGAAAAAAATAAAAATAAAAGCCAAGGAGAAGAGCCAGCCCACCCATCCTCTTATTTTTCTTTCCCCAGCCCATTACCTTTCTGGCCCACCCCCTTTTCTCTGTCGTCTTCTTCAACGTCGACGTCAGCACCTGTACCTCTGTGCTCACCACCATCCGATCATCCCCACCCCACTCCGATGCCATGCCGTACAAGGTCTCTTCCCCCTTAAAGCACCACACCTCCCCCTCTGCCCCTAACCCTAGAACCCCTCTCCTCTCCCCTAGCACCGCCGTCGCCCCTCTCTCACCCTCCCCGTTTCTCCTCTGTTCTGAAACCCTGCTCGAGAGGGTACAGAGAGCAGGGAGCTCGCCACTGTTCCCCGTCACCCCTGCCACCACCGGCCACCTCGAGGAGCACCCGAGGGTGGGAATGGAAACGCGGAGTTTCACCCTCGCTCCTCGTGCCCTCGCCGCTTGCCGGGAGTCGCCGTAGCGGCCGCGCCGTCGCCGGCAACTCCCTCCGTTTCTGCCCCGGCGACTGAACGGCGACAACGAGCAGCAGGTGCGCTCCGTCTCCCTTCCTCCTTACGATCTCTCTCTGTCCGCCTGCACACGCCCACGCACGTACCTCTCCGCGAACCACCGCACACATCGCCAGCACCCCCCCCCCCCCCCCCCCCGCCGTGGCCACCGGAGAACGGCCATCGATCTCTGCTCTGTTCGTAAGGTTCAGAAAGGCACGATCTGTTCAAGTTCAGTTAACCTCGCCTGTTAACGTTACCTTGTCTGCGTACCTGTTGCTATCACGAAACTACAGCGCAGCCCACTGGTTCACTGTCCGCGCGCGCACCGCGAGGGCGGGGGATCGAGTCCCCGCTCGGGGAATTTCCCCACCTTTTTTCCCCTACCGCGCTGCGCTGCGGGCCCCACCCGTCATAGGCCCCTGTGCCATCTCACAACGCACCCACGCCCGCGTGGCTGCCACCTGGGCCCGGGCCCGCGCCGCAGAGACCCAGGCTGGGTTGCCCTGGGTGAAAAACGCCCCAAGGGCCTCTCTGCGAATTCTTTTCTTTCTTTTAGACCCCTGTTTTCACAGATTGACCCCTGATTTTAAAGTGGTAATAACTTTTATTTCCTAAGTCCAAAAGATAAAAATAAAATATGTTTCTTGACCCAAATTTAATGATCTACCTATCCAAAGCATTTGTTTTCTTCTTTGAACTTTCAAAATGCAATTTAAATTTGAATTCAAATAATTCAATTGTAATTTGCAACAATTCATAAATAATTCATACTATTTCCAAATAAGGCAAATAAAATATGTTTTCCACACCATTTTGAATAACCTTTTCAAATATAAATTTTGTTTCATGGTTTGAATAATTTAAATTGCCTAAATAAGTTAATACTTGTTTAATTCATTTAAATTTGATAAAATCATAACTTGCTCAAAATAAAATAATTTTGAACATGCAAAATATGTTTTCAAACCATCAAAGTGTGAAATTTTCAAATGTGAGTTTGAAATTATGTTTTGAACAAATAAAACTTCAATTAAATTCAAACTTGTTTTAAATTCAATTAAAACTTGTTTAATATTGTTTAATTCATAATAAATACATCCTAATTCCAAATTCAACATTTGAAACATGTAATCCAACCAAAATTTGATGTTCTTTCCAATAATAAACTTTGTTATTTGTTTTGAACACCTTAACCTGATGAAAACAACAATTACTTGTGTGACATCAATAAGGAACCAAAAATTATTAACATGACAAATAAAATCCCACACTTGGTAATTTCCTTTTCCTTTGCCTCTATTGTTGTTCATTATTGCTTTCATCATGCCTGCATCATGATAAACCACTTACACATGTTAACTAATTGTAGATCATTGCTTCAACCTTAACATGTGCATCCATATGCAACTCACATTGCATATGGGTCCAATTAAAGCTGTTTATCTTGTCAACTAGTTTACCCTGATGCATCTTTAAACCTGTCATCCATCCATATCTTGATCATGCTGGATCTTTTGCCGTAGAAGTAATTGTTGCATCCGGTGTTTGTTCGAGGTTCGTTGCTTCTTCCCGGATAGGACGTTGAGATGATGTGAGCAACGACAAGTTCTGCTACCTTGCGGGATCTCAGGCAAGTATACTCACTTGCTGCCAAATGGCTGCCTTTCATCACTTGTTACCGATTCTTTCCGTTGATTCTTTTCTGCTATCCTTAGTAATAGTTGTTTCTGTTACGAACCCATCACATGAATCCCTTAACCTTGATATTGCCTCCCCTCCATACCTATAACCATTGCTTGTTGCCCGTGTCTTACTATCTTGCTTAGGGTTGTTTTGCTCGAGTCTGTTACCCGTTACTTTCTGTTGCTACTTCTATTATGTTCTGGGGGCTCGATGTTTAATCAATCAATCATGTTAATGTTATTGTTAATAATAAATTTGATGATAAGGCACCGGCAGGAGGCCCAGGGTGGTTTTGAGTCCTGCTAGTGTCGACCCTAATAGGAAAAGGGTCTTGTCTACTGATCCATGATGAGCGCACTACCCGCATGTGGGAAGCGAGTATGGGCGCCCCCCTCAACTTGACTCGATTCGCATCTCGTCCAAATCGCCACATTTAGTTCGGGTGTTCCATTTGCTGCATGCATGATCTTGCGAGCCCTTGGTACCCGGGTGGAACTTTCGTAGTCGGCATTTAGGGCGGCGTGGTCTTCCAGTGCTATGAGGGTCCCCTTTTCTTCGGGGGCTCGATTAGCCGCGCACGCACAGCACGTGGTGCTTTGGGCTTGATGCGAAGAAGGGTTGGGTTGTGTTGAGTGCCCCGCTTGGTGGAACGGCCGTTCCATCTGGCGGGTTATTCATACGTGTACGGCTAAATTGGTGCAACCCTGCAGGGATAATCTTCTCGAGAAGCCGTGTTTTCCGCGGTTATGGATTACTTGGTGAAAGTACTGGCTAACAAGTAATCAGGACAACTTAAACCTAATGATTAACAATCTTTCACCCAATGATTAACAACTTGACTAGTAATAGGCTTATTGACACAATAATCTGAACCATCATTAACTCAACTGTGTGAGTTATCCTCGGGTTGCTTCTTTGGATAAGGGACGAGATCCAGGATGGGTTTGTTTGAAGTTATCTTTCAGTTGGTTACTATACTCGATCTTATCTTCTTTCTGTTAGCCGGAAGTTGTAGTATCTCTCTGTAGTTGGTTAGTGCAGCCTGCTGTCACTTATTTGCAATAACCCCTTCTTTTCCGTTGATCCTAAAGAATTTGTATCTTGTGATGACTGGCTACGCCGGTATCTTGTGAGTATGGGTTTTATCCCCCTTGCCAGTACTTAACCGTACTGACCCACGAACCTCTTTCGTGGCTGCATATTCAATATTGCAGTCAACAGGTTTGAAGTCTGACGACGTTAGCTTGGGAATCCCTCCGGCTTGGCCTGGGCAGGGATTGGACGCTCTCGGTTATCTTCAGGACTCTTAGTCCAATTTGTATCTTGTCCGTAGACGGACGATGTGTTGTTTATTCCGCTGTTGTTTGGATCTTTGTATTGTATCAGTTGTATCCTTGGCTCGTTTGAGTCATCTTGTATCTATCTGTTTCTGTTGTAATTGTGGAATATTCGTGAACTGTTGTAATGTTATCATAAGAGGCAACCTGGAATCGGTTATTATGCGGATTTGGCGGGAATGCTGAAATCTGCATAGTGCCCGATCTCGGGGCGTCACAGTATTGTTTTCACTAGAATGAATAGCCTTGTGTTGTTTATTTTTTCATGCACTTTTTGTCATGAGTAACCAGAGGCTTTGTACCTCTTTTGCCTTGGTATTAGTGGTCCCATAACTCACTGGTCCCATTGCATCTTGGTTGAGGATGAAAATCCCCAACCATACATGTGTGTGAAAATAACATGTTTTATTATATGATTGATTATTAGTTTCCACCGTGGAAAATAGGTGGTTTGTTTCACTTATGCCAGTGAAAGTTTTATTTCTTATTTTTAAATACTAATATGTTTAGGTGTGATTCATTTGTTAGCATAATATTCCTGAAGGGTATCATGTTAAGTAGTGCCTCACTATTGTTTGCTTGAAATTAAATTGTATGCAAAGTAATTCCTTGTGAATGATAGATTGTTTGTGAATGATTTATAATAGAGTGTTTGGATTTTTGAAAAGGTTTAGTTAACCTTTCATTGATTGCATAGCTACTGGTTGTGTATTTCATACCTTGGTTGCTTGCTATTTAATTAATTAGAAAAGCATGTATTACTAGAATAGGTTTATACTTGCTTAATAAATGTTATCATCAAAGTATTTCATGTTATTGCTTACTAGCATGTGTAAGGTTTGTGTGCTGTTATTAGGTATATTTATATTCATGACTTTCTTGTTTAGAGTTAAGCACCCTTGTAGCTTTGTTTGCTTCTCTAGTGTTGAACTAGTGTCACCACTAGAAATTGGGGTTTTGCTCTAGTGTTGTTATCTTTCATTCTATGAGTGTATGTTGATTCTAGCATATTTTTGAATTTATTACTTCTGTTATTATGCCATGACATCTTGATTTTCTTGTTGCTATAGTTGTAGGATACAATTCTTTCTTACAGCATGTTTGTGTAGACTTCCATACTAGTATGCTATTAATGCAGTCCTGTTTTTATGATATTTGATAGGAGTATTATCTTGTGTGATGATTGTGTTTTAGGTTATTTTTATGACTTGCTACCATCGATTTTAGATACTGGTGTGTTTTATTATTTTCATGATTTATGGATTCCATTACTTAAGTAGACATAAGCATAGTCTATAACTAGCCTATTCATCTGTGGTGTGTTTGCTTGTTGTTTGGAATTTGTATGAGTGATTCCCTTAGCATGAGTATTATACTTATGCTATTGTGGTGCTAAGTGTTGTTGTTGTGCTTAGTACTATTTTTTTATCTAAGCATTAGTTTGGTAGTAAACTTGTTTGATGATGATTGCTTGTGTGTTGTTGATACCCACTACCATGGGTATTACCTTGATTGCTCGCTATTATTTTAGTAGTCTCACATTTTGCACCCACACACTATATTTTTAGCTTCTTGAATATCTTATTATGAGAATGGTACACCCACTCCACATACGGTATTTAAGATGTGGGATATGGTTTTTCAACCATATGTTTGTCTGACGACAGTTTTGTGCCCTGATAGTTTTGTGAGATAGATTTCTCGATAACGTTTGAGTGATTGCGCTAGTATAAGTTTCCGTATTGTATGTGTTGTTTAGTTTATATGTTTGGTCTTTAGTTCTGAGTGTGTGTCTTTTATTCTTTTACGACTCTAGAAAACGAAGAAGAAGAAGAAGAAGAAGAAGCAGTTGTGCAGCTGTGCGTCAAGTTCAAACTGCTTCAAGGACAGGGACACTCAAAGTTTTAAGGAAATCCATCTTGATGCTTGCTATTATAATACACTTTTCATTATCTATCATGCATGTTTTACTTCTGAAAAGTTTTCCAAAACTTTGATTTTCCAAAAACTATTTTGAGTGACTACTATTACTATGCCAATAGTTGATACTTGGTGTTACCAAGACCATAGCCACCATATGGTATTTATTACCACTCAAAATTATAAGTCCCTAACGGACATCCTAAAAATAGGTTTTTACAAAACAAAGGCTTTATAGAAAACCTAGAGAAAAGGCTGATCCTTATTCACTAGAGGAATGTTGGAGTGGTCATTTTTGGAAAAATGGTGTTTTACAAAAATTACACATAACCTAGTCATTGCCGGACAACCTTTACAGTACTGCCACCCTAACCCAACATGGGCATGGGGCTTAACTTGAAGTTTGTTCTTGTTAGGGTGTGTTCTATCTCAAATTGCTATAAGGGACGTGACTTCCCTCGAACTGAAATGCCGCTAGTCATGAATTCAAATAGGCATGCAAAGTGAGGGATTAAGTTACCCCCCGGATGCGACGGTTGGGTCTCCTGCCGTCGCAATGTGCGACATGGTGCCGGGGAGAACAAACGCAATAGAAGAGATAGACATATTCTAGCTCAAACACAGTGGACAGTTAGGATCAGTTATCTGATGTTTACATATTGTTGTTACAGTCAGTGGTTGTTCACGGCGGATGTACTGGATCTGTTGGATTGTGTACACCTCTGCAGAGTCAAACTATTCGGAGTAGCCGCGTCCGTGGATATGGACAGTTGAATGGACATGTAGCTAGCATTCTGTCAATGTTTTCAAAAAAGAGTTTTCAAAAAGGATGTTGGACTTGTGAAGTTTGGAAGGGAGGAAATCTTGTACCGTGGAGGTACCGTCGATGAAAATCCAGAAGTTGTTTTACAAAAAATTTGCAAAGAGAAAACCTTCCTTTACAAAATGAGTTTATAAAACCTCTTGTCCATGTGATATCTACAAGAGAAAGAAAACTATATTATTTTATTTTGAAGTATCTTCTTCAACGAAGATATAGAGATTTTTTTTAAAAAAAATCAACTATGATATGTCTTACACATATCATTGATAGTTAATCCTATTTATAGCCTACCTATTCCACTATATAAGCATACCTGCATTTTTGGTAAGTTACATGATGGATGGCTTGCTGAGTAAATTCAAATGTACTCATATTGGTTTCGTCCCTGGTATCAACTTGCCAGACATCAAGAAGGAGTATCAGAAGAAGATCTATGGAGGGGAGTACGGAGCTGATGGCTTTGCGAACTAGGATCATCTCCCGGTCAGCAGCCTGTAGGTTAAGGCGTGACTTGGGCTCTACTACGTTGTGTGTGTTTAGTCTTCTGATGTGTGTGTGTTGTGTGTTGCCCTGCGCGGCAGTTGTGTGAGACTTGTTCAAGTGACCATGTCCCTTTGTAAGTGTTTTATGCACTCGTGTAATGGATATTGTATCTTTGTACCAACTTGATATGTTGTTCACGACTGGTGTGATCTGGGATCGTGAATGTATGCATATCGAAGCTGTCCTTGAACAGTGGTTCTGGGGCGGACCTTACAGAGTTGGGAGCCCCCAATTTGGTTGTGGGTGTGTGCCCCAAGTTGTTTGTAAATGATTCGATTCCCGCCTCAAAGGGGATCAATAGTGGAAGGTGAACTAGGACTTTGTGGCGGGGTTCATCAGAGAATAGGGGTGAGGCCTTTGTGGCGTTGAGTAGGCCTTCGTGGCGATCTCACACCCCTCCAACGAGACGTACTCCCTTAACAAGGAGGAACTCGGGATTACATCGTGTCTCCGCGTGGTCCAATTCGGTTACCTCATTCCCTTACTCCCTTTACTTGTGCTTGCATTGTGATTGTTGTTATCCTTGTCATATAGGTAAATTGTAGCATCCCAACTTTTAATAAAGGTGGAATACCTGTGTTATTGTGCTAGTCCCTGGATCAATTGCTAGCACCACAGTACAAAATGAAATATCATGCAAATGCATCAAATTCTATTACATCGCATGATCCAGTCTTTACAAAAATAGTAATACAACTTGCATAGTCTTAGAAGACTAGCAGAAAACAAAGATATACAGCGGAAAACATAGTACAACATTGAGCCCATCTTCTTCATGTGCCACAGGCAAAACATGTTGGCGATAGTCTCGAGATCCTAAACGAAATCCTCACTCGTCTTCAGAAACATCTGCAATATGGAATATGCAGCCACAAGGGAGTCAATACAATTTAATGTATTGGCAAGTAACACTATGGTGGATATAAATGGCAAGACTAATACTACATGCTTATTTGGCTGAGTGGAGTTTTGGCTAAGTTTGCATAAAGCCAGTTTTCTCCTAACACTTTTGTAAAACAAACTTTCCTTTTCAAAGGGTGGCAACATTGGATTAAGATCCAAGCACCACAATACTGTTCACTTGGTCAAAATTTTACTTATTGAAAATGGTGATGAGATTCTTCCGTCAATCCTTGTCCAGCTGCTCATAGTTGTCCATAACCGGGGACACGGCTAAGATCTTAGTTTGTTGACTCTGCAGAGTTTATGCACTTTCACCTTCAGACTCAAATCAGCCCAAAAATCCTATACACCCTGAGTGCATTAAGGAAAGGAGAAGATTGAGACGAGATCTTTCAGAAGAAATTCCACCACCGTTTGGCTTACCCGTTCCACCTATAATTATGCTACATCTGCTTGTAAGCCTAGTGAGTTCATTCAACTTAGTTGATCAAGACAGAGCCCATATGACTAAAGGCTGCACGGGAAGCTACTAAACTTAGAAGGACATAGTAATCTCTTTGTTCCTGGGTGGCCATCCGCAAGTGACAACCTCAAGTGGAATAACCCTTAAACAAGGGCCCTGAGGCAACACTCAACATAACCCAGTCTTACCACTTCCACCCAGGTGGTTCATTCATTAGTTATACTTAGGATTTTTCCTCAACAACTAGTAAAACAATTTGTAACATTGCATAGCATCTACTAAGTTCTAAGGCTATCAAAATAACAAGGGTAAAATAGATGGCTACACACTACTAGGATAATAGCATAGCATAATATAACTTAGTAAAATTTCTAATCATGCATACTACTCAAAATCAACTAATGCATATAGAAAATAATGGGTAGTTGATGGTGTGTTACTTGCCTTGTTGAAGTTGGTGAAGATATCACACTCTCTTCACAAAAGATCGTTGCTCTCCGTACAATCTATTCATTGAAAACACAATAACAAAATAAACAAGCATCCTAGCAATCAAACACATAGGTGGAGAAAGCAAACATAGCAAATGTCATAACAAAGGAGTTGGACTAAGTTGGCTAGGACAAGGTCAAGGTTTGAGTTTTGAAAGATTCATTTCATAATGGTTCAACACATTGTTCAGGAGTTTCCCAAGGTTTACTTGGAAAGGACTAGGTTGAGTTTGATGTGATCTAACTTTATTATAACCATACTTGTCGAGGAAGTTCCAAGAGTTCACTAAGAATAAACATATTACCTTTTCAACTAAAGTAATACATGCAAGCACTTGGTCATATTTACCTTCAAAAATATTTGAGTGACTATGTTAGTATTTTCCATTGTGGCTAGGGTAGGTCTACTAACTTCATCATCAAAGGGAAAATATTACTAAGTCTTGGGTTTTCCATTTGGGTCAATGGTTGGACAAAAATAACTTGTTATTCTTCAACTTGTATGGATTTGCTTCTAGTCCTCATGTGATTGCCTTCTTGAAGATCATCATCATGCCATCTAAGTTGTTTCCTTCCTTGGTGTATTGCTTCTCTTGGTCTTGATAAATTCTTCTGGGCTTTCACTTCACTAATTGGTTTGGGTATGGGATGGGCACAAAATACCACTAAGTCAAGAGAAAGAAAATAGGAAGAAAGATTAGAAAGAGAGGGAGATGCTTTTCTGAATTTCTTCACACTTGTATTTCCTTGAGTTTCTTCTAGGTGTGGAGTCCAGGTATTTTCTTCAACTTATTCATTGATCTTCCTTGTAGCTCTTCATGTTGCCACCAAGTTGATATTGAAGTTTCATTCTTGTGCTTGAGTCTTGATCTCCATTTTGCTGACTTGGTGAATTCTTGAAGAAAGAATGGGAGAATGGAGAAGTAGATAGAATACTAATAAGGTGCTAGTGTTTGAGGTTCACTACTTGGTAACTTTAGAGACTTGGTCTTGGATCCAAAAATGGCCACAACAAACAATGGTAGAAAGAAATAGAAACAAAATCTAAGACATAATAACTAGATGGACTACTATGATGGATTTTTGGCTAAAAATACATGGTCATGGTCCAAGGGTGTCCAAAATGGTTGGGCAAGGTTTTTCTGGTCCAAGATTGTCAAATGGAACAATTTTGCAAAAGGAACTATATTGAAAATATTTATAGAAATTAATCTATGTCAAAAATACTCAAATAGACAACTTAATTTTAAAATCAATTTTAATTTGATCAACAATTATTTTGGGACAGAGGTTATGAAAGTAAACATCCTAAGGTTTCCAAATATATTTTATTTACAATTTTTGGATTTGTAGAATTTGAATTATGCCAAATTTCATCAAACAAGCATATTTGAAATTGAACAATTTTAAGTTTGTCAAATTTGAATTTGACCAGTGCCAAAAGTTTCTAGATGTCAAGGGCTTTTCAAAAAGTCCAAGATTGCTAAATTTGGCTAAGTGGTTGAAAAGATATGATGGTTTGAAGTTGTAGGGGCTTTTCTGCAAAATTCACTATTTAATTTCTATTCCGGAAGAAAAACAGAAAATGGGTTGCTATTTGCTGCGCTGGGCGACAGATAACTAATTACCGCGCATCTGACTTGGCATGCTCCTACTGGCTGATACCTGTTCAGTACTAAGATCTAATCTAGGCCACAGGTTTAAGATCCGACGACAGAAAAATAAAAAGGGAGAGAGAGGGAGCTCACTCAGCGGCTCTGCTCGCCGGAAAAGTCTGCGCGGCGGCGCTGCGCTCACTGGCACGAACGGCGACGGGGTTCTGGTGGCTCTCTGGCTTGACGGAGATGTGGAAGGAGCGCGGCACGGGACGACGAGCCCGATGGAGACGGAGGAACATTCACGGGCTTCCTCGGACGGCGTTAAATGGAGGACGGAGCTCGTCGTTCTTCCGGTGATCCTCGGCTACGGACAAAGACTATGCTCCCGGGGTTCTCTGGGCACAGAGAGGGTACAGAGAGGATCGGAGCGATGCGGCGAATCAAAGTGCAACCAAGACGACATCGGGAAGGGCCTCATGCGACGGCGCGGTGAAGATCTGAAGCAACGGTGGCGGATCCTTCTCCGGCGAGCTCGGCCTCGACGATAGACTGCAAAATAAAATCGATCACGGGCACAGTTAGGTGCACCAGGGGGAGGGGAATCGAAAGAGACTAAAATGCGGCAGAGAGGGCGACTACGGTGGCCGGAATCATCGACGAACGGCGGCGGTTGCTACGAACTTCGGCGAGGAAATTGGACGGCCTCGGGGCACAATCCGGAGAGGGAGGATAGGGGAAATGTGGAGGAGGCCGTGGGCTTTAAGGAGAGGTGAAAGAGGCAATCAATCGCGCTCTTAACTGCGAGCAATCAACGTGCGAAATCTCGGGAGAAAACGCTCTCCTGCCGTTTCCGGAGGTTGATGACGATGATGACGTCATCATGACGTCATCCATATTTTTTTCTGTTTTCTTATTTATTTTATAACTTCTGTTTAAATAATCTAATTAATATGAAAAAAAATTCTAAAATCATATTATTTCAAATACTTTCTAACAATACCATTTTTGTGGGGTTTCCATGTTTTTGAATTTTTCAAATTACAAATTCAAAAGAATTCATAAATGTCTTATTATTCCAATTAAATGGGAAAATGTCAAATAAGATAGAAATGAAGTTGATAAATTTCAGTGGATTTATAAACATCAAATATTATTTTCCAAAACCATTTCAAAGTGTTTTCATCTTTTTAAAGTTTTAAAATATGATGAAAACATGAATAGTCACTTAAAAAAAAGAGGGTTAATTATTGAAATATGTTTTAAATGATTTAGAAAATATTTTTGTGGTTCCAATTATTGTTTTCTAGGCCCTCTTAAATTTTTTTCAAGATGTGAGAAAATCATTCATGTTATCTTATTAACATAATAAAAATAGAGACTTTATTAATAAATTTTAAATTGAGGGTGAGTAAGAACAGAGAGATTTTCTCTAATGAAGATGTTGTTTTCCCAGTTGAAAACATTGTTTTTCCAAGGCACTTTACTTGTTTTCATAACTCAATAATATATAACACTTTATTGCTTTGTTGATTGACATGATACTTGGAAAACAATTAAGCACCTCATATCCATTTGAGGTTAATAATAATAGTGAGATATTTTCTTGGAGACAAGGAGAAAATATTAGAGATAGTAACTCTCTGGTTTTTAATTATCATAATCATTTTCAAAAATGTTAGTTGATTTGAAAACATGTTTGCTAAGAAAATATTTTATTCACATGAGGAACATATATTTTAACACTTTAGGGTTTATGGAATTAAGGCAATTTGGATTCTTTATTCCAACTACATTGAAATATGTATTGTTTCCTTTTGTTTCTTGCATCTTATTTGGTTTTTGGTGACTTGCATAACATGAAAACAAAAAGTTTCAAATTTTTGTGATTTTTGAGTTTTCCAAAAATCAGGGATGTTACAGACTACCACCCTTAAAAGAAATCTCGTCCCGAGATTTGGGAAGGCTAGAAAGAAAGATAGGTGTGGGTGATTGGGTTCCAGAACAACTGGGTGGGCTACCACCCTTAAATGAAACTTTTGTGGGTAGTCTATTTTCATTAAATTAGAGTGTAGATTGATTTGAGATTGGCTTGAGTAGAACTTTCCTTCGCGGTAGAGCTGTAGACCAACATAGGTATGTTGGACTACCTTTGACACCGAGGGGTCACTCTTTGGGTCAAACAGAAGTCTTTGGTTCACTCTCAACTTGGTCTTTTGATATCCTTGGCCATCTTCCATCTTGTTGTTGTCATCCTTGAAGGCAAACGTCATGCTATTTCTAAACAAGCTCTCATGTAACACAAACTGGGTAGTTGTGTTTCTTCATTACTTCTTCTCTTGGTGTAGTTGGCTCTCAAATCTTCATAGCTCATGCAACTTGGGGTTCACTTGTCTTTCTTCACTTGTTGATTGGCTGGATACTCCTTATTAGGCAGTTGGCATTGATCATGGATGTGATTGTTCCTTCATACAGAAGAAAGAAATTTGATACTAGCATTCCTCAAATGGGATGGCTTGTGTATCAATAGGGTAAAGGTTGTATGATTTCAATTGGTTCTCACAATGGTTGGTGAATGAGTATGGTGTTGGGTTTGGTCTAGTAGGGATGAGTAGAGATTTGGAAAGAGACTAAAGAAAGTTCCTACCTCACACAGCAGAACAAGGAAACTCATCTTGCAAACAACACATAACAAACATATAGAAACACATCCATCACACCAAACAACATAGTTTTAGGAAAACATCTAGTATTGTCATACCACACTCATTGGTATGATCAATACACTAACACGTTAACGTTGTTCTAACAAAGTAACTAGATTGGTGGTCTCATCTATATCTTCTGGAGTTTCTTCTTCAAATTCTTCTCTCTATGTCTTGAGGTGTTCTTGACTGTTGGGAAGTCTATGTTTTTCTTCAAATTCTTCAAAATCTTGAGTGTAGGGCTTCATGTGGTGAAAATACTCCTTGCACTTCTTGGTATTGATCATCCACATTCCTGTCTTGATGGTATTGAAAAGGTAGGTCATCTAGAAAATTTTGAAGGTGAATAATAGATGAGAGGATATGAGAAGAAATAAGATGGTTGTTTTGTTTCTAGAAAGTTTTAACATAACAAAATTTCAATTCTAGGGTGATCAATGGGTTATTAACAACTTGTTGCAAATCGGATATTCACTATAGTGAGAGATACTGGCACCCGCTAGCCAATCAGGGAACGGTCTCGTGTCCGTGGACACGTAAAGTTGTCCGGGCCGCTTCATCTCACTATGCCGCTAGGATCCAAAATACTCTAAGGAGATAATAACATGATCAAAAATGGCTTCCAAACCTAAGGGTCTCGTATTCTATAGGCAACACAATGCTCTGATACCATTTTGTAGCATCCCAACTTTTAA
The DNA here is from genome assembly GCA_028641055.1 of Alopecurus myosuroides. Classification (NCBI taxonomy): domain Eukaryota; kingdom Viridiplantae; phylum Streptophyta; class Magnoliopsida; order Poales; family Poaceae; genus Alopecurus; species Alopecurus myosuroides. The sequence goes on from CM054060.1 coordinate 261,049,332, forward strand.
TAAAGGTGGAATACCTGTGTTATTGTGCTAGTCCCTGGATCAATTGCTAGCACCACAGTACAAAATGAAATATCATGCAAATGCATCAAATTCTATTACATCGCATGATCCAGTCTTTACAAAAATAGTAATACAACTTGCATAGTCTTAGAAGACTAGCAGAAAACAAAGATATACAGCGGAAAACATAGTACAACATTGAGCCCATCTTCTTCATGTGCCACAGGCAAAACATGTTGGCGATAGTCTCGAGATCCTAAACGAAATCCTCACTCGTCTTCAGAAACATCTGCAATATGGAATATGCAGCCACAAGGGAGTCAATACAATTTAATGTATTGGCAAGTAACACTATGGTGGATATAAATGGCAAGACTAATACTACATGCTTATTTGACTGAGTGGAGTTTTGGCTAAGTTTGCATAAAGCCAGTTTTCTCCTATCACTTTTGTAAAACAAACTTTCCTTTTCAAAGGGTGGCAACATTGGATTAAGATCCAAGCACCACAATACTGTTCACTTGGTCAAAATTTTACTTATTGAAAATGGTGATGAGATTCTTCCGTCAATCCTTGTCCAGCTGCTCATAGTTGTCCATAACCGGGGACACGGCTAAGATCTTAGTTTGTTGACTCTGCAGAGTTTGTGCACTTTCACCTTCAGACTCAAATCAGCCCAAACATCCTATACACCCTGAGTGCATTAAGGAAAGGAGAAGATTGAGACGAGATCTTTCAGAAGAAATTCCACCACTGTTTGGCTTACCCGTTCCACCTATAATTATGCTACATCTGCTTGTAAGCCTAGTGAGTTCATTCAACTTAGTTGATCAAGACAGAGCCCATATGACTAAAGGCTGCACGGGAAGCTACTAAACTTAGAAGGACATAGTAATCTCTTTGTTCCTGGGTGGCCATCCGCAAGTGACAACCTCAAGTGGAATAACCCTTAAACAAGGGCCCTGAGGCAACACTCAACATAACCCAGTCTTACCACTTCCACCCAGGTGGTTCATTCATTAGTTATACTTAGGATTTTTCCTCAACAACTAGTAAAACAATTTGTAACATTGCATAGCATCTACTAAGTTCTAAGGCTATCAAAATAACAAGGGTAAAATAGATGGCTACACACTACTAGGATAATAGCATAGCATAATATAACTTAGTAAAATTTCCTATCATGCATACTACTCAAAATCAACTAATGCATATAGAAAATAATGGGTAGTTGATGGTGTGTTACTTGCCTTGTTGAAGTTGGTGAAGATATCACACTCTCTTCACAAAAGATCGTTGCTCTCCGTACAATCTATTCATTGAAAACACAATAACAAAATAAACAAGCATCCTAGCAATCAAACACATAGGTGGAGAAAGCAAACATAGCAAATGTCATAACAAAGGAGTTGGACTAAGTTGGCTAGGACAAGGTCAAGGTTTGAGTTTTGAAAGATTCATTTCATAATGGTTCAACACATTGTTAAGGAGTTTCCCAAGGTTTACTTGGAAAGGACTAGGTTGAGTTTGATGTGATCTAACTTTATTATAACCATACTTGTCGAGGAAGTTCCAAGAGTTCACTAAGAATAAACATATTACCTTTTCAACTAAAGTAATACATGCAAGCACTTGGTCATATTTACCTTCAAAAATATTTGAGTGACTATGTTAGTATTTTCCATTGTGGCTAGGGTAGGTCTACTAACTTCATCATCAAAGGGAAAATATTACTAAGTCTTGGGTTTTCCATTTGGGTCAATGGTTGGACAAAAATAACTTGTTATTCTTCAACTTGTATGGATTTGCTTCTAGTCCTCATGTGATTGCCTTCTTGAAGATCATCATCATGCCATCTAAGTTGTTTCCTTCCTTGGTGTGGTGCTTCTCTTGGTCTTGATAAATTCTTCTCGGCTTTCACTTCACTAATTGGTTTGGGTATGGGATGGGCACAAAATACCACTAAGTCAAGAGAAAGAAAATAGGAAGAAAGATTAGAAAGAGAGGGAGATGCTTTTCTGAATTTCTTCACACTTGTATTTCCTTGAGTTTCTTCTAGGTGTGGAGTCCAAGTATTTTCTTCAACTTCTTCATTGATCTTCCTTGTAGCTCTTCATGTTGCCACCAAGTTGATATTGAAGTTTCATTCTTGTGCTTGAGTCTTGATCTCCATTTTGCTGACTTGGTGAATTCTTGAAGCAAGAATGGGAGAATGGTGAAGTAGATATAATACTAATAAGGTGCTAGTGTTTGAGGTTCACTACTTGGTAACTTTAGAGACTTGGTCTTGGATCCAAAAATGGCCACAACAAACAATGGTAGAAAGAAATAGAAACAAAATCTAAGACATAATAACTAGATGGACTACTATGATGGATTTTTGGCTAAAAATACATGGTCATGGTCCAAGGGTGTCCAAAATGGTTGGGCAAGGTTTTTCTGGTCCAAGATTGTCAAATGGAACAATTTTGCAAAAGGAACTATATTGAAAATATTTATAGAAATTAATCTATGTCAAAAATACTCAAATAGACAACTTAATTTTAAAATCAATTTTAATTTGATCAAAAATTATTTTGGGACAGAGGTTATGAAAGTAAACATCCTAAGGTTTCCAAATATATTTTATTTACAATTTTTGGATTTGTAGAATTTGAATTATGCCAAATTTCATCAAACAAGCATATTTGAAATTGAACAATTTTAAGTTTGTCAAATTTGAATTTGACCATTGCCAAAAGTTTCTAGATGTCAAGGGATTTTCAAAAAGTCCAAGATTGCGACATTTGGCTAAGTGGTTGAAAAGATATGATGGTTTGAAGTTGTAGGGGCTTTTCTGCAAAATTCACTATTTAATTTCTATTCCGGAAGAAAAACAGAAAATGGGTTGCTATTTGCTGCGCTGGGCGACAGATAACTAATTACCGCGCATCTGACTTGGCATGCTCCTACTGGCTGATACCTGTTCAGTACTAAGATCTAATCTAGGCCACAGGTTTAAGATCCGACAACAGAAAAATAAAAAGGGAGAGAGAGGGAGCTCACTCAGCGGCTCTGCTCGCCGGAAAAGTCTGCGCGGCGGCGCTGCGCTCACTGGCACGAACGGCTACGGGGTTTTGGTGGCTCTCTGTCTTGACGGAGATGTGGACGGAGCGCGGCACGGGACGACGAGCCCGATGGAGACGGAGGAACATTCACGGGCTTCCTCGGACGGCGTTAAATGGAGGACGGAGCTCGTCGTTCTTCCGGTGATCCTCGGCTGCGGACAAAGACTATGCTCCCGGGGTTCTCTGGGCACAGAGAGGGTACAGAGAGGATCGGAGCGATGCGGCGAATCAAAGTGCAACCAAGACGACATCGGGAAGGGCCTCATGCGACGGCGCGGTGAAGATCTGAAGCAACGGTGGCGGATCCTTCTCCGGCGAGCTCGGCCTCGACGATAGACTGCAAAATAAAATCGATCACGGGCACAGTTAGGTGCACCAGGGGGAGGGGAATAGAAAGAGACTAAAATGGGGCAGAGAGGGCGACTACGGTGGCCGGAATCATCGACGAACGGCGGCGGTTGCTACGAACTTCGGCGAGGAAATTGGACGGCCTCGGGGCACAATCCGGAGAGGGAGGATAGGGGAAATGTGGAGGAGGCCGTGGGCTTTAAGGAGAGGTGAAAGAGGCAATCAATCGCGCTCTTAACTGCGAGCAATCAACGTGCGAAATCTCGGGAGAAAACGCTCTCCTGCCGTTTCCGGAGGTTGATGACGATGATGACGTCATCATGACGTCATCCATATTTTTTTTTCTGTTTTCTTATTTATTTTATAACTTCTGTTTAAATAATCTAATTAATATGAAACAAAATTCTAAAATCATATTATTTCAAATACTTTCTAACAATACCATTTTTGTGGGGTTTCCATGTTTTTGAATTTTTCAAATTACAAATTCAAAAGAATTCATAAATGTCTTATTATTCCAATTAAATGGGAAAATGTCAAATAAGATAGAAATGAAGTTGATAAATTTCAGTGGATTTGTAAACATCAAATAGTATTTTCCAAAACCATTTCAAAGTGTTTTCATCTTTTTAAAGTTTTAAAATATGATGAAAACATGAATAGTCACTTTAAAAAAAAGAGGGTTAATTATTGAAATATGTTTTAAATGATTTAGAAAATATTTTTGTGGTTCCAATTATTGTTTTCTAGGCCCTCTTAAATTTTTTTCAAGATGTGAGAAAATCATTCATGTTATCTTATTAACATAATAAAAATAGAGACTTTATTAATAAATTTTAAATTGAGGGTGAGTAAGAACAGAGAGATTTTCTCTAATGAAGATGTTGTTTTCCCAGTTGAAAACATTGTTTTTCCAAGGCACTTTACTTGTTTTCATAACTCAATAATATATAACACTTTATTGCTTTGTTGATTGACATGATACTTGGAAAACAATTAAGCACCTCATATCCATTTGAGGTTAATAATAATAGTGAGATATTTTCTTGGAGACAAGGAGAAAATATTAGAGATAGTAACTCTCTGGTTTTTAATTATCATAATCATTTTCAAAAATGTTAGTTGATTTGAAAATATGTTTGCTAAGAAAATATTTTATTCACATGAGGAACATATATTTTAACACTTTAGGGTTTATGGAATTAAGGCAATTTGGATTCTTTATTCCAACTACATTGAAATATGTATTGTTTCCTTTTGTTTCTTGCATCTTATTTGGTTTTTGGTGACTTGCATAACATGAAAACAAAAATTTTCAAATTTTTGTGATTTTTGAGTTTTCCAAAAATCAGGGATGTTACATAAATTCACCTTAGTTGCATTATCTAGAGAATTTACCTTTGTGTCAAGCCTAAATTAAAAGAAAAATTAAAATTGGTCGTAGCACCTATTCACCCCTCTAGGTGCCCAAACTTTACTTTCAATTGGTATCAGAGCCTCGGCTCTTCTATCAGGCTTAAACGCCTAAGAGTTTTAGTATGGGAGACTGTCGTGGGATAATCACGGCAGACGTTACCGGGGGTAACTTATCTTGGGGCAATTCGACTATGGTGTTTGGGAGAGGGTTTAGCCCAAGGGAAAACATGCTATCAATCGATCGGGTAGCTCTGGCAATCAAGTCGATGAGTCTCCGATCTAGGGTTACAATCTCAGCTCTCGTATTACAGGGGATACTCGAATATCCGGTAAAGCTCGTCCTAATCTAACCCTAGGAGCCGGTTTATATCTTACCCGGCCCCCTGGCTTCCTATCCAAGGCATACTCGGAGTCCTACCCAGTCACCGCATACAAACCCTAAGTTTCCTTATCGTAACCCACAAGCCGGGTTACGAGGCCTACACTACTTCTTGGGCCTTCTAGAAACTACCTTTCCTTGAGCCGGGTCTTGTGCAGTTCCCTTTGGGCCGAGTTACACCTTGGCGTTAGCCTACCGGGTTATCATCCCTCCATCAGTAGTCCCCATAATAGCTTGGGATTCGCGAAATCAACTGTGAAGCGCATGCTATTCCCTGCAAAACAATAAACATACAAATTCATCGAATTCTGGGTTAGAATGCTTTGATAACAACTAGGCCTAATTCTGTTGTTGGTCCATATAGTAACCCGGCTTTCTCCGAGTCTGACATTGTTTTCCCGGGTCAACACTCCGAGGAAACACATAAGACCCGGCTCGCACTGTTCATTAGTTAGTCTGAATATCACGGAGGTAATCTGCTCCAATCTTTTCCGGATATCTCGCAACGAGCGCACTTAACGCTTATCCCAAAAAATCCGGTCGGGTATCTTTTTCGCGAAAACTTGGCTCCCGCCGCTTGGACCTAGGGAGCTTCACCCCACACATATTAATAGGTGTTCTAGGGGTAACCCTAGACCCCACACTTCATTTCTCCCCATTCCTTCGTCTCCACTGCCAATCGGCGCTCTCTTCTTCCAGCTCGAGCCCGCGCCACCGCGTCGTTCTCGTGTACGTCACCGGAGACGAGCCGCCGCCGTCCGCGCACCGCACCCGCTCCCGTGACGCCGCCGTTGACCTTCGTCGCCGTGCCCTCGAGCAGCTCACCGGGGAGCCCTAGGGACCGCCGCCGTTGCACCATCTGCCGCCACCGCGTTCTCCTCCCCGATCCCGCCGGTAAGCCACCTTGCTCCATGAATTTCACTTTTAGCTTAGATCGATTAGATTGGATCTGGTTCCGCCCCTAGATGCATTTCTTGTATCTTGCTAGTTGAATACTTCACGCCTCGCTATTCCACAATCAACACCAGTTCTAGATTCCATTGCACACCTCACAGTACATCTCCAACATTTAGTCACAAATTCCCTCGTAAAATTTTCCGCCTAGATCCAATCTGCCAAAATTTCTTCGCAAGTGTTCTTCACAGAGTCGGATAATGATCATTTTCCGGGTCTCAAGTCGCTTATACTTTGCATTTTGTCTCCTGTTTTTAGATTACGCCCATGGCACCCAAAGCCAGCACGAAAACGAAGGGGAAACAGCTGGCTAAGGCGAAGCCAAGTCAGTCGATCTCCGCCAATTGGGCGAGATCCACTGTGACCAGTGCCAAATTAGACGAGCTCGCAGAGTCGGGCGTCCTCCCCGCCCGGGAAGATATCCACTGGCGTGTCCCTAGGGAGGAGACTCGTCCCACTCCGGGTATGATGAGGTAATATGATTCGTCGAACACGTGATCCGGGGTTTCCGTCCCCCGGGTCACCCTTTCTTCCGCGAATTGCTGGACCACTACGGCCTCCGAGTATTTGATATAGGTCCCAATTCCATGCTAAACATTACCCATTTCATAGTCTTGTGCGAGTCATACCTTTGCATTCCTCCAAACCTCGCACTCTTTCTAGAACTAATCCAGTGCAAACCGTGCCGCGAGAGCGGCGATGGGGCCCTCCTGGTTTGCGTGGGGGGGGGTTCTATTCAAAGACGGAAGAATTCGTTAATGCCGACTCTTAGTCTTAATTCCCATGTCAAACACTGGCATAAGACCTATTTTTATTGCCAGGACACCTCCTCAGCCGGTGAAAACCATTGCCGGGTTTCACCGAAGATCTCCTCACTCTCTCCGACAATCTTAGCTCTTATGCCTCAGAGCCGGATCGGCAATCCATCCAGCCCCTCCTTGCTAAGCTAGCCGTACTCTCGGCCCAAGGCCTTCTTGGGATTAACTTAGTCAAGACCTGGGTGACCTCCCGGATTCAACCCAACGCTGTACGGCCCAAACTCATGTGTGAATACTCTGGGCACGTCACGGATTCCCTTCGCTACTCGCTAAGGAATTACCCGGCCGCGGACGCAAACAAGATTATGAAGAACTTCCTGAGTGAGAAGCTTGAGGTGATCCGGACGATAGCCGGCCTGGATCCCTTCACCCGCGATAACCCGGCCCCGGCTGTAAGAACCGATTACCATTGTTTTACCGACTAACGCTTTTACTGCACAATTTCTAACTTCCATCACTACATTTTTCTCTCAGGAGGACAATGCTTTCTGGAAGATCGAGACTCCACCTCCTTCCAAAAACCCGGAAGAGGACGAGGAGCCTGTTCACTCAGACGAAGGTAAAACCCGAGTCTTACCTACACCCCTTTCAAGTTATCTTATATCCCCAACTTGCTATCCTTTTACCGACAATACGCCATACTTTCCAGGGTTGGAGGATAAGGAGGAGACCCAGAGTGACGAGAGTGAAGCAGAGCCGGACGTTGAGGTTGGAGCCAAGAGGAAGCCCCGAGGGGTTCTATTCAAGGTTCCGTATTCCTCTATCGCCTCCAAACCATATTCATTCGCTAACATGTGTGAGCTTAACCAACGCTTGTCCGATTCGCCATACTTGAAGGAGCCCGCTCCAGTCAAGCGCAGGGTAACCCGGAACTCCCCGGGTGAGGATCCTCTCAACCCGGGTATCCCTTCGTCCCCAGCTCGCCGTGCTAGTACTCCCCAAACCCATCCTTCCAGTTCTCCTCAAAAACATTCTTATCCCAATCATCCACTAGCTGGACAATTCCGGGTCTCACTTTCGGACCCCTTAACAGCTTCCTCCGGGTCTAGTAATGATCTTCCACCAGACTTTGTGGTGAATACCGGGTAAGCTATACTTCTTGCTATTCAATATACTAATACTTTCCATACTTTTCAGTCATCATGTACTAACTACTTCTTGTACTTTCCTCAGAGCCAAGGTCACAACCAGTGACCCGGACAATATGGACATAGATAACCCGGAGATGGAGGGTCCGGAAGAAAATGTGAAGGCCGCGGCTGGCGGCGCTGAAGTAGAAGAAGAAGTCTTGCTGAAAGATCCGGCCGAGCAGGAGGCCGAGTATCCAATCCCCTCGCATACACCCGGGGATGACGACGTCGTGATCCTGGGTACAAGGAGGGGTGATCCCACTCCCAACACCCAGATGACCCGGGTGTCCCCCCTCCCCCCCATAAAGGAGAGAACCCCGCCTCCGGGTAACCAGGATCCCGGTTCTTCCAAGCTGGAGCTCGACAATCTCTCTTATGAAGAGATGATGAATGCGCTCTTTGCTTTGAAGACCACCGAAAGAAACATCTAGTCCCCAAGTTCCGAGTTTAACTAGGCAAAGTTTTACTCGGTACTTCCTTTTATATCCGGCTTCTTCGTATATCCGACTAATCTTTCCTTTTCCCTCCTCCACAGGCACACGTGACCCGGTCCGAGGAGATTTTGTCCAAAACCAATCAGCTCCTTGAGACCGAGTCAAAGCTGCGGGCAGGGCTTGAAGTTGAAGTACAGAACCTCGACAAGGATGTTAAAAAGTACAAGAAGAAATACCATAACGCTGAAAATGCGTTCAAGAAGCTCTCGGCTCAAATTGCCGATACTTATCGCGCCTTGCTTGGTAAGAATTTATGACTCGCTAATTATAATCCGGGTTTTCCGCTATGCACGATACCTGGATGTCATTGCCTTAACTTTTTCTATTATACTGCAGGCCCGGGTGAAGCAGCCCCAGATGAAGATGACATTGAGAAATTGAAGACTTTGAAGGGTGTGATCCGGCAATTTTCCGCCGGTACTAAGTGGATCCTGGATGTTGTGCAATGGCCGGCTGAGGGTTATTTAGGCCTGGACACTATGCTTGACGCGTGTTCCACTATCCCTGAGTGGATCAACCTCTGGAAGCGCTCATCGTGCCGAGTTGGGTTAACCCGCGGGCTTATGCTGGCCAAGGCCTATTTTCCCAAAGCTTGAGTCGGCAAAGCTCGTGGCCGGGTTTCCCGAGTTCAACCTCGACGGATCCAAATTTTCCGGCAAGAACTTTAAGGCTATTCAAACTGAGGTGCGTCACTCGGCGAGCTTGATCGCCGATAGTCTGGAGCTAAATAGGATAGTTACACCTTATGATGCTGAAGACAAGCCGATTAAAGTGGATCTTCCCAAGCCCTTTGACATGCTGGAGAGGTGGAAGGCGGAATCTGCCAAGAAGAGGGAGGAAGCTGCAAAGAGAAAGGCTAAGGCCGACACTGCGCCTACCTCCTCTACACCGGCTGTCCGTCCACCAGCTCGCGCCGACTCTACTGCTAATCCGGGTAAAGGTGCTGGGAAGACCGTCGAGGAGCAAGTCCAAGACCCGGCTGCCAAGGACAACATTGAAGACTCGACCAAGGGGGCCAAGTGAAGTTTCATCTGTTACTGCCTCAAACATTTTATTCAGCCAATGGGCATCTAAAACTATTATTCTTTTAATAGTGCGCATGTGCACTTTTCGATACTACTCCCTCGTTTTGTAATACGCTAAAACCTTAATAGTTTTGTGGCCCTTCTAGCCTTTCGCATGGATTTGTTATTTCCTAGCTTTGAACTTTTCGTTGCTGGTTTCTGACTTTCGCTATTTTTCCTTTTGTGAGACTCGGTTTCCGGGTCTCGGGGGTTTTGACAAGTGGATTTTGTCTAAGTCCCCAAGTCTCCAAGACTCGGATTTTTGGGTTTTAAGCTGAATAGCTAGACAATTTGATACTTTTTTCAAATTCCCAAGTCCCCAAGACCCAAATTTCTGAGTCTAGGGGTTTGAAGTTTTCAAAAGAGCAAATTGTGTCTGCTAAGGCCCAAAACCTAGAGTTACTCACATAGGTTTGAAGTTATGCTTAATATATTGCGAGTTTCCGGCTGTTAACCTTGTACCCTGCATAACTTGTGGTTTGGATGACCCTTTTGATCCTCTTTTGCCGTAAGCCGGCTTTCGCGTGGGTAATCAATGCTGCTATAACTGTATAAAACAGGGTCAGGCAAGTCCCATTGGGCATCATGACTGATTGAAATTACACGCTAGCAAAGCATGCCACGTTTTTGCGAGTCACATCGAGCTTAAGCAAGAGAAATCAAGAAAATTTGGCTCTATTGTCCGGTTATAAGATTGTAACCATACTTATTGTAAGTAATCGGCCCTTATAACTTGATGGCATCAGGGCCGGGTCTTTGAGTTTGCAACTGTGCTATTCGAGCAATAAGCCCCCAAGACCTAGATATATATAACTTACTACAAGAATTACTACACTAAAGACAAACAAATAACACTTACCTGACAAAAAATAAGAAGACAACAGGAATATAAGAACTTAACAAAGGACACACAAGAAAGAAACAATATTATTGTTTAACCATCTCTTTATGGATATAAGAAAAGTTAGGTCAGCAAGCCGCCTCATTAAAAACCCTTCGGTCCCCTTAGGTACCCCGGATAGGAAAAGAGTGCGTCTGAAACCTGCTGCCTGTTACATCGTGTAGTTCCACTTGTGAATCTAGCCTATTCTAGGTGTAGTAGGGACGCAGCTGAGCCACGTTCCATGGTCTTTCCCTCTCTTGCATAGATGAAGTTGTGTGAGCGGTGTCATTGACGATATCCGACTCTTCCCTTGCGTCTATCAAGTAATATGATCCATTGTGCAGATTCCGGCTTATGATGAATGGTCCCTCCCATGGTGGAGATAGCTTGTGTTTTCCCTCTTTTGACTGTACCAGGCGCAGAACCAGGTCTCCTTCCTGGAAGACCCAGGTTTTGACTCGCTGGCTATGATATCTCCTCATATCTTGCTGATATATGGCTGATCTCTTCAAGGCTTGTTCTCTCTACTCTTCTAGCATATCCATGGCATCCTGCCGGGTCTTCTCATTCTCTACCTCGACGTAAGCTGACACTCGAGGCGAATCGTGAATAATATCACTCGGCAATACTGCTTCTGCACCATAAACCATAAAAAACGGGGTCATCTGGGTAGATCTGTTAGGTGTGGTGTTAATTCCCCAAACCACTGCTGGTAACTCCTCAACCCATGCGCCAGCAGCTCTGATGCACGGGACTCGCAGCCGTGGTTTTAATCCACGAAGTAACTCCTGATTTGCCCTCTCTACCTGTCCATTAGCCTGTGGGTGGGCCACTGAGGCTATGTCCAGGCGGATGCCATTGTTTCCATAGAATTTTTCCATCTCACCCAAGGACATATTGGTTCCATTGTTTGTTATTATGCTGTGAGGATATCCAAACCGATAGATAATCCTTTTCAGGAACTTGACTGCCGGGACTGCTTCACAATTGGTAACTGGCATAACTTCAACCCACTTGGTAAACTTATCAATAGCCACCAAGAGATGTGTCTTTTTTCAAGGTTACATGTGAAAGGGGCCAACCATGTCCATACCCCAAACGGCAAACGGCCAGGTTAGCGGGATGGTTCGTAATTCCATAGCCGGCACATGGGTTTGGCGAGCGTACCTTTGACATCCATCGCACCTTGCCACCAAGCGCTCCGCATCTGCTAGGGCCGTGAGCCAGAAGAAACCGTGTCGATACGATTTGGCCACAAGGGATCTTGTGGATGCGTGATGTCCACAATCGCCTTCATGGATCTCCTTCAAAATTTGTCGGCCTTCTTCTGGTGCTACATAGCGTAAAAAGACTCCTGATGCGCTTCTTTTATACAGCTCCCAATTGATAATAGAATAACCCTTTGCTCGCCTCAGAATTTGCCTTGCTAAAACTTCATGTGGTGGTAACTCGCCCCGGGATAGGTAAGCCAGAAATGGCTCTGTCCACTCGGGAATAGCACGTATTGTGGCCACGAGCTCCAAATCCGGGTCTTGGTTAGCCACTTCTTCCTCGGACTCGGTTTTAACAGATGGCCGCCATAGCTCGTCCAGGAAAACATTGGGTGGAACCGGCTCTCTGCGCGAGCCGAGTCTTGCAAGCGCATCTGCTGCCTCGTTCTTTCGTCTGTCGATATGCTCCACCTCATACCCGGAAAAACACCCGGCAACCCTGTCCACCTCTCTGCGATATGCTGCCATAGTTGCATCTTTTCTATCCCAAGTTCCGGAGACCTGCTGTACCACAAGATCGGAATATCCATAGCACCGTATCCGCCTGATGTTCATCTCCTTGGCTACTTTCAATCCATGCAATAATGCCTCATACTCGGCCACGTTGTTGGAACAGTCAAAGTGAATTTGCAACACGTAGCTCAGCTTGTCTCCTTTAGGTGATGTAAGTACCACCTCAGCTCATGATCCCTCGTACTGCTTAGAACCATCGAAGTGCATCACCCAAGACTCGGAACTTGGTGTCATTGTGGGCATGCTAGTGTGAGTCCAATCATTGATGAAATCAACTAAAGCTTGGGATTTGATTGCTGACCTGGGCTCGTAGTTGATGTGATAATCTCCCATCTCAATGGCCCACTTGGCTATTCTACCTGTTGCATCTGAGTTTCTGATAATATCCGACATTGGTATAGAGCTAACCACTGTTATGGGGTGTTCCTGAAAATAGGGTTTCAATTTCCGGCTGGCCATGAAGACCCCAAAAACCAACTTCTGCCAATGTGGGTAACGATGCTTTGCCTCTGATAGTACCTCGCTGACGTAATAAACCGGCCTTTGAACCGGGTGATCTTTTCCATCCTCTTTGCGCTCAACGACAACCACTGCGCTAACCGCCCGGGGCCCGGCTGCAACGTATAGTAGCATGGGCTCTTTAGGACCCGGGGCTACTAAGACTGGTGCCTCAGATAACTGCTTTTTTAGCGCCTCGAACGCCTCATCCGCCTCTTGGTCCCAAACAAATTTGTCGGATTTCCTCAAGATCCGTTATAAGGGAATTGCCTTCTCTCCGAGTCTGGATATAAACCGGCTCAACGCTGCGACGCACCCTGTAAGTTTCTGAACATGCTTCAGGCTTTCCGGCTTTTTCAGACTCTGGATAGCTTTGATTTTGTCCGGGTTTGCCTCAATCCCTCTTTCTGAGACAATAAAACCGAGTAATTTTCCTGCTGGAACTCTACACACTTTGTGGGGTTAAGCTTCATTTGATATCTTCTCAGATTCCTGAATGTTTCCTTTAGATCATCAATAAATGTCTCTGCCTTCCTGGTCTTGATCACCACATCATCCACATAAGCATGAACGTTGCGTCCAATCTGATCCTCAAAGCACTTCTGAATGCACCGCTGGTAAGTTGCGACAGTGTTCTTTAGTCCAAAAGTCATGGTTTTGTAACAGAAAGCCCCAAAGGGGGTTATGAACGCTGTTTCTCCCAATCTTCCTTCTTGAGTTTTATCTGATGATACCCGGAATGTGCGTCCAGGAAACATAATAGGTCACTTCCTGCCACCGCATCTATGATCTGATCTATCCTTGGAAGGGCAAACGGATCCTTTGGGCAATACTTCTTGAGACTCGTATAATCTATGCACATCCTCCACTCATTACTCTTTTTCATCACGAGAACCGGATTTGCCAACTAATCCGGGTGAAATACCTCCATGATGAAGCCGGCTGTCAATAGCCAAGCAATTTCTTCTCCTATAGCCTTTCTTCTCTCCTCATTCATTTTTCTCAGGCCCTGCTTCACGGGCCTAGATTTGGGATCAACATGCAAGCTGTGCTCCGCTAACTCGGTAGGGATACCAGGCATATCGCTAGGCATCTAAGCAAAAACATCTTGATTTGCACGAATAAACTCTACGAGTGCTTTTTCCTGCTCATTGTCCAGGTTAGATCCTATAGCAAATTGCTTGGAGGAGTCACCTTCGACAAAGGCCACCATCTTGGTATCTTGTGCTGCTTTAAATTTTGCTCTCTCGTCCTCAGTATTCGGCCTCTTCATTGCGTTTATGTCATCCGGGTCTACTTGAGACCGATAATATTTGAGCTCTTCTTTCCTGCAAGCCTGTTCTGCCATTGCCACGTCTCCTTCGTCACACTCAGTTGCTATAATCCGGTTTCCATGTATAGTAATGGTTCGCTTGGGACCCGTGATCTTTAGCTGTAGGTATACGTAATACGGTCTGGCCATGAACTTAGCGTAAGCCGGCCTTCCACACAGCGCGTGATAAGAACTGCGCAATTTTACCACCTCGAACGTGAGCCACTCCACTCGGAAATTGTCCTTTGATTGTCCAAAAGAAACCTCCAAAGTAATCTTTCCTTCGGGGCACGCCGAGTGACCTGGCACGATCCCGTGAAAAACTGTAGAACTTTTCTGTAGCTGGGACTCCTTGAGACCCATGCGTAAGAAAGTTTCCCAGTATAAGATGTTGATGCTACTTCCGCCATCCATCAAGACCTTTTTCAGCTCATAATCATTAACCTGTGGCGCAACCACCAATGCTAGCACACCCGGATGCTCTATTGTTTCCGGGTGATCCCTTCTGCTCCATGTCAGCTCTTGATCCGACCATCGCAAGTATCTCGGAACAGCTGAATTGACCGTGTTCACTGCTCGTTTAAGTATCTTTCTATCTTTGTTGGAAGTTCCTGTAGTATGCACGTGGTACTGTCCCAACTGCTTGGGGTTAGCTTGGAAACCTCCAGGTCCTCTCTGGTTATTACCCGGATTACCAGCTCTCGGGTTGCCTGCTGGGGGTGGGCCATTGCCCGGGTTTCCACCCGGACCCGGTCCTCCTCCCCGGCATGCGCCTCGCATGGCTTTGTTTATCTCCTCGTTCTTCCATCTCTGTAGATCCACGCACTGTTCCAATGAATGATTAGCCGGCCTACCGTTCCTGCTATATCGCGGACACGGCATCCTGAAGGCCTCTAAGTGGTTGGCCGGCCTTGGAGGTCCCTGGTAATTTCCTCCATTAAAGTTTCCTCTGTTGAAATTTCCCTCTGCTCTGGGTCTTGAAAACCCGGCTTCTGTGCTAGCGACAAACTCGGAACCTCCCTCATACGGACGCTTGTTCTAGTTGTTTCCATTATTTCCTCCATTATTACCTGGCGCAGATCCATTGCCGGGTCTTCCACTTGTCGTGGGATAATCACGGCAGACGTTACCGGGGGTAACTTATCTTGGGGCAAGACGACACAGGCGTTTGGGAGAGGGTTTAGCTCAGAGGGAAACATGACGATAATCGATCTGGTAGCCGGCAATCAAGTCTCCGAGTCTCCGATCATAAGATAATAACTCAACTCTCGTATTACACTGGATACTCGATATTGAGCGATATTGCTAGGACTTGGATCTCTCTTAAACTAGACCTAAGGGTCGGTTTATAAAGCACCCGTACCCCCCCCTGGCTTGCCCTCCAAGGCGCACCCTGAATCCTACCCGGACACCGCATACAAACCCTAGCTTTCCTTACCCCAACCCACAATCCGGGTTACGAGGCTCACAAACTATGGGCCTTCCAGAAGTTTCTTTATCCTTAGCCGGATCCTGCGCAGCGTCCTTTGGGCCGGGTTATACCTTGGAGTTGGCCCACCGGGTTATTGTCCCTCCATCAGTAGTCCCCATAATAGCTTGGGCTTCATGGATTCCCCTTTGAAGCGCTGGCTATTCCCTGCAAAAATATCAAATGCACAAGTGTATGGAGGCCGGGTTAAAGCGCTTTGACAAATGGTTAGGCCTAACTCCATGGTGGCCATATAGTAACCCGGCTCTTCCCCAGATACTTCGCTTAACTTTCCGGGTCTAAGCTTTAATAAGAATGATAAAACTCTATACTTTTCTCGATAATTGATCCTGATACCACGGAGAGGATCTCCTTCTCCTTTTCGTCCGGATATCCCGCTCAGTACTTGAAGCACATCCCGCAAAATCCGCGCGGATAGCCATTACCCCAAATTTTCCGGATTCCGCCCGTTGGGATAGGTTTATCCGCCCGCGCCTTATAAATAGAGCCCAAAGGGTAACTTAGATCCCCGACGGTTCATTCCAATCCCTTAATCTTCCTCATCTCTCGTGCTCACGCAACACCACCACAAGAACCTCAAGCCCGCCGCCGGAGCACGACCGCCGCCAAGCTACGTTCGTCCTTGAGCCGCTCCGCGCCGCCATCGGTGCCTACCGGGAGTTGCGAAGGGACATTCAAGATGCGCTATTTGCCACACCGTGCGCTACCCCAATCTTCTCAAGTAAGTCCCTTGTATTCACTGATTTACCCTTGCAATTTTTCGACTTACTCTGGATTGGATCTAGGTTAACCCGCGAGCCACTTTTCTCGCGGCGCCGGATTAGGCCGCTTAGATGCTTGCTAATTCCTCCAATACCTTAATTGATGATCACACACCATTCTCCTATCACCACTAATCATCAATTTCTCCGTAATATCGTTCGCAACTTTTTCAATCTAGATCCATTCCGCCAAGATTTTCCGCGCATGTCATTGACACCCGGAAAATCCTCCTTTTCCGGTTATTCTGCTTGCAGTAGATACATGGGCAACCATCCGTCTTCCCCAAACTCATTTCAATACGTAAGTGACCAATAATCTCCATAGTTATACTTGATACCCGGATAACCCGCAACCCTTCCTCCATGGCACGATACCCGGATAATTTCTTAGTTTTTCACACTTTCTGGATACTCCAAGTATATACTCGGATAATCCAATATGTCTGAATCTCATGTCATGTGTCTTTTTTCCTGGTGTTTTGCAGGTTGATCCCATGGCTCCTAAGAGACAAGGAAAGCAGCCGGTTCAGGCAAAAACAACCCAGGCCATATCCGCCAACTGGGGGAGGTCCACAGCTACGAAGGCCAAGCTAGAAGGGCTGGCCGAGCTGGGAGTTCTCCCTTCCCAGAAGGAAATCCACTGGAGGGCGCCAGGTGACGAGACCCGGCCCACACCCGCTGATAACGAGGTAATCTGCTTCGTAGAACACGTGACCCGGGGATTCCGTCCTCCGGGTCACCCTTTCTTTCGGGAGGTCCTTAACCATTATGGCCTCCGGGTGTTCGATATAGGGCCTAACTCTATATTGAACATAACCCACTTCATCGTCCTTTGCGAGTCTTATTTGTGCATTCTGCCAAATTTGGCTCTTTTCATAGAACTTTTTCAATGCAAACTGTGCCGCGAAAGCGGTGACGGGGCGCTCTTGACTTGCGGCGGGGTTTCCATCCAACGCCGCAAGAACTCCCCCATGCCGACTCTTAACCTAAACTCTCACGTTAAGCATTGGCAACTTTCCTTCTTCTATTGCCAAGACACTTCCCCTTCCGGCGAGAGGAGACTGCCAGGTTACTCGGAGGGTGCCTTAGATATTTCCGAGTCTTTCAATGCCTTTGCCCCTGAATCGGACAGGGAGGCCATCCGGCATTTGCGTGCTAGGCTAGCTGTTCTCTCGGACCAAGGCCTTCTTGGGCTCAACTTGGTGAAGACGTGGGTTGATTTCCGAATCCAGCCCAACTCTATCCGTACCAAGTTAATGTGCGAGTACTCAGGGCACACCACAGACGCGCTCCGATACTCCACCAAGAACTTTGCGACCGGCGATACCAACAAAACCATCAAGAGTTTCCTGACGGAAAAGTTGGAGGTGATAAGGAACATTACCTGGTTACCCCCATTTACTCGGGAAAACCCGGCTCCAGCGGTAAGATCCGATACTCATAATCTTTTTCCATACTTTGACCTGATGTAGCTCGTAGTTCTTACTTTCATCTTTTTGATCTTAGGCTGATGACCTCTTCTGGAGAATTGAAACCTCCCCCCCCCCCTCCAGAGACCCGGAAGAGGAGGACGAGCCGGCTGATGATGATGAAGGTTCTTATCCGAATCTCATGTTATCTTTTACCTGCATTACCTTCCTGTCATTCACCTTTTTCCCATTGATACATACTCGATTTTCAGGCTGGAAGACGAAGAAGAAAAGGAGGAGGATGACCCGGAGGCCACCGAATCCGACCAGGAGGCCACAGTCGGGGCCAAGAGGAAGGCCAGAGGAGTGGTTGCAAAGGTTCCTTTTTCCTTTATGTCTTCTGAGCCTTACTCCTTCGATACCATGCGTGAACTTAACCAACAATTGTCACACTCATCACTCTTGAAGGATCCTCTCCCGGCTAAGCGCAGGGTGACCCGGAGTTCCCCGGGCGAGGATCCCCTTAACCCGGGTATCTCCACTTCACCTGCTCACTGGGCCAGCACTCCTCCACCTCAGCCTTCCCAATCTCCTCAGCGCCATCCATCTCCTAACCACCCACTCGCTGGGCAATTCTGGGTGCCGCTATCGGTGCCTTTGGCAACTTCGTCCGCCTCCAGCAGCAAACTCCCGCCGGATTACGCTGTGAATACCGGGTAAGTCTCCATCGCTCGATACCTCTTTCCCCTTAGCGCCCAAGTTACCACTAGTGACCCAGAAATCACAGAAGCAGAACAACAGGGGGCGGAAGGGCCGACTATTGACACGGACGCTGCAGTTGATGATGAAGTTGAAGACGGGCAAGAACAAGACCCCTTCAGTGACCCGGCTCAGCAGGAAACCGTATATCCAAAATCCTCTGAAGAAGTGGATGAAGACATTATCTTGGAGACGAAGACGGGCTCTCCCAACCCGGATACCCATACGGTCCGGGTTTCGACCCCAAGAACCGGGAAAGTTCTTCAGCCGGAAGACCAATCTGCCGGCCCTTCTAGAGTTCTCCCTGAGGATATGACGTTCGCCCAAATGCTTGATGCCCTCTACACCTTGAGGGCCGATGAAGAAAATATTCTAGATGCTTTGATAACAAAGCACAAGGTAAGTCCAAGTAATACCATCTGTATCCTTATATAGTCCCCAAGTTCCGAGTGAATTACTGATTAATTTGCTTGGAACTTTATAACAGATCCAACTGACCCTTCCTTGTGTTTCCACCTAGGACTTTGTTGCGCAATCTGAGAAGAAGCTGGCTAAGGCTGCCAAACGCATCGAGAAGGAGACGGCTCTTCGCGAAGCAGCTGAAGCTGAAGCTCGTAGGAGCGGAAAAATCACGAGGAAGTATAGAAAAAGGGCTCACATGGCTGAGGACAGGCTAACAACACTTTCTGTGCAGATTGCCGATACCTACCGCGCAGCAACTGGTACGATCTTTGAAATTTAGCAATCAAGACCCGGATTTCCTTTGGATGAATAGCCGGATTTCCTTATTCATTACTTTTCTTGCTTTCAACAGGTCCGGGTGATGCCATCCCTGAAGAAGATGATACTGCCAAGCTGAAGCTCATTAAAGATACTGTCCGGCAGCTCAGTGCCGGAGTTGGATGGATTCTCGATGAGCTACGACTGCCGGGTGTTGGGCCAGGTAACATGAAAAAGTTGTTGGAAGTCTGCTCCACCATTCCTGAGTGGATTTGGCATTGGAAGCGCTCATCCTGTCGTTTTGGAGTAACCCGGGGACTTGCGCTGGCTAAAGCTTATTTCCCTAAGCTAGAGCCGGCCAAGCTGATGGGCGGGTTTCCAGAGTTCAATCAGGACGGGTCCAAGTTTTCACCGAAGAATTTCAAGGCCATCCAGAAGGAAGTTCGTCACCCGGCCAGTGTGATCGCCGATAGTTTGGTCATTGACTCTATTCTTCCTGCATACGATGCTAGTGACAAAGTTATTAAGGCAGATCGCCCCAAGCCATTCGATATGCTTGCCCGATGGAAGGAAGAAGCTGCCAAGATCCGGGAGGAAGCTGCAAAGAAGAAGGCTGAAGCCAACTCTGCGCCCGCTACCTCTACACCCATCGTCCCTCCACCTGCGCGAGTCAGCATTGCTGCTGACCCGGGTGGTGCTGCTACCACAAGTGATGGCAAAGGCAAGGCGAAGATGGACGCCGCGGCTTAGAATGCCGAGTAATACCTGCCACTTCTTATGCGTCAGTCGGCCGATGTGCCGTTTAAACAATTATTTTTGAATGGTGCGCCTGTGCACTTTTGATACTCTTTGTCGAAATTTTGTAATGCACTCTAAGTTCCTGATACTCCTTGCCCCTTCTGGCTTAAATTCATCTACTTTTAAGCCCATTTGCTCTTGATATCCGACTTTCTTTATTCTCGATATCCGACCTGCTTTATTCTTGATATTTGACTTTCTTTATTCTCGATATCCGACCTGCTTTATTATTGATATTCGACTTTCTTTATTGTTCCTTTTGTGAAACTCGGTTTCCGGGTTTCATGCGTATTGACAAGCGGGCTTGCTTCCAAGTCCCCAAGTCCCCAAAACTCGGATGTTTGGATGTTTTGAACCTTATCAACTAAACAATTTTTTCTCTTTTGAGATCCCGAGTCCCCAGGACTCAGATTTCCGAGTCTAGGATACGTGATCCTTCAAGGAGAACGAATTGTTTGCTGCTAAGTCCACAAACAAAACCCCGAGCTGTTTCACACAGGATCTGAAGTTATGCTTAATAATCATTGAGTTTCCGGCTATTAGCCTTGTACTCTGCATAACTTGTGGTTTAGATGACCCTTTTGACTATCTTGTACTGTAAGCCGGCTTTCGCGTGGATGCCATGTCGTTACATCTATACGAAAAACAGGGTCAGGCAAGTCCCATTAGGCATCATGGCTGACTGTAATCGTAAGCGAACAAATCATGCCACTTTTTTGCGAGTCACATCGAGCTTAAGTAAGAATAGTCAAGAAAGTTTTGGCTCCTTCGTCCGGTTATAAGATTGCAGCCGTACTCGTTTGCAAGTAATCGGCCCTTATAACTCATAGGCATCATGGCCGGGTCATTGAGTTTGCAACTGTGCTATTCAAGCAATCAGCCCCCAAGACCTAAATATATGCGCCATACTGAGAGTACAGAACATAATAACAATCACCTCTTTTCTTGATAATCACCTCTTTATTTGATATGAAAAATTAGGTCAGCAAGCCGCCTCATTAAAAACCCGTCCAGTTCCCAAGGGTACCCTGGATTAGGAAAAGAGTACGTCTGAAACCTGCTGCCTGTTACATCGTGCAATTCCACGTGCCAACATAATCTTTGCTAAGTATAATAAGGACGTAGCTGGGCCACATTCCATGGTCTGTCTCTTTCTTGCATAGATGAAGTGGTATGAGCAGTGTCATTAACTGTGGCCGACTCTTCCCTTGCATCTATCAAGTAATATGACCCATTATGCAAATTACGGCTTATGATAAACGGTCCCTCCCATGGTGGTGATAACTTGTGTTTTCCTTCGTTCGACTGTACCAGGCGCAGAACCAGGTCTCCTTCCTGGAAGACCCGGGTTTTTACGCGCCGGCTATGATACCTCCGTAAATCCTGCTGATATATGGCTGATCTTTCCAGGGCTTGTTCCCTTTGTTCTTCTAACATATCTATGGCATCCTGCCGGGTCTTTTCGTTCTCCACTTCGACGTAAGCTAATACTCATGGTGAATCGTGAATAATATCACTCGGTAACATTGCCTCCGCACCATAGACCATGAAGAAGGGCGTCATCTGAGTAGATCTGTTAGGTGTAGTGTTGATACCCCAAACCACGGCAGGAAGTTCTTCGACCCATGCACCAGCAGCCCTGACACAGGGAACTCGCAGTCGTGGTTTTAATCCGCGAAGCAATTCTTGATTTGCCCTCTCCACTTGTCCATTGGCCTGTGGATGAGCCACTGATGCTACGTCAAGCCGGATTCCATTGTTGCCACAGAACTTTTCCATCTCGCCAAGGGACATGTTGGTTCCATTGTCGGTAATTATACTGTGAGGATACCCAAACCGGTAGATAATTCTTTTCAGGAACTTGACTGCTGTAGCTGCCTCACAGTTGGTAACTGGCATGACCTCTACCCACTTGGTAAACTTATCAATAGCCACTAAAAGGTGCGTCTTTTTGCAAGGTGACATATGAAAGGGACCAACCATGTCCATACCCCAGACAGCGAACGGCCAAGTTAACGGGATGGTCCGTAATTCCATACCCGGCACGTGGGTTTGGCGAGCGTACCTTTGACATCCGTCACACCTTGCTACTAATCGTTCCGCATCTGCTAGAGCCGTGAGCAAGAAAAATCCGTGTCGATAAGCTTTGGCCACAAGGGATCTTGTAGACGCATGATGCCCACAATCACCTTCATGGATTTCCTTGAGAATCTGTCGGCCTTCTTCTGGTGCTACGTAGCGCAAAAAGACTCCCGTGGCACTTCTCTTGTATAACTCCCCATTGATGATAGAATATCCCTTTGCTCGCCGCAAAATTTGCCTTGCTAACACCTCCTGCTGTGGTAACTCGCCTCGTGATAGGTAGGCCAAAAACGGTTCTGTCCACTCGGGAATAGCGCGTATAGTGGCCACGAGCTCTATATCCGGGTCTTTACTTGCCAGTTCCTCCTCAGACTCAGTTTTAACTGGTGGTCGCCATAATTCGTCCAGGAATACGTTAGGTGGAACCGGCTCCCTGCGCGAGCCGAGTCTAGCGAGGGCGTCTGCTGCCTCATTCTTTCTCCTGTCTATATGCTCCACCTCAACCCGGAAAAACATCCTGCAACCCTATCGACCTCCCTGCGGTATGCTGCCATAGTTGCATCCTTTCTATCCCAAGTTCCTGATACCTGTTGTACCACAAGGTCCGAATCTCCAAAGCATCGTATCCTCTTAATGTTCATCTCCTTGGCTACCTTTAAGCCGTGCAATAGGGCCTCATACTCGGCCACGTTGTTGGAACAATCAAAGTGAATCTGTAGGACATAACTCAATTTGTCTCCTTTGGGTGATGTTAGCACCACTCCAGCTCCTGACCCCTCGTATTGCTTTGATCCATCGAAGTGCTCTCGGAATTTGGAACTATGGTAGTCATGCCTGTGTGTGTCCAATCATTAACAAAATCGACCAAAGCCTGTGATTTGATTGCTGACCTGGGCTCGTAGCTGATATGATAATCCCCCATCTCTATCGCCCATTTGGCTATTCTTCCGGTTGCATCCGAGTTTCTGATGATATCCGACATTAGTATTGAGCTAACTACTGTTATAGGGTGCTCCTGGAAGTACGGCTTCAGTTTTCGGCTGGCCATGAAGACCCCGAAAACCAGCTTTTGCCAATGCGGATAACGCTGCTTTGCCTCTGATAATACCTCGCTGACATAATAAACCGGCCTCTGGACTGGATAACCTTTCCCATCCTCTTTACGCTCCACAACCACTACTGCACTGACGGCTCGGGGGCCAGCTGCCACGTATAGCAACATAGGCTCTTTAGGACTCGGGGCCGCTAGTACTGGTGCTTCAGATAACTGCTTCTTTAGTGCCTCGAACGCCTCATCCGCCTCTTGATCCCATACGAATTTGTCGGACTTCCTTAAGAGCCGGTACAAGGGTATTGCCTTTTCTCCGAGTCTGGATATAAATCTGCTCAAGGCTGCTACGCAGCCCGTGAGCTTTTGAACATGTTTCAAATTTTCCGGCTTTTTCAGATTTTGGATAGCTTTGATTTTGTCCGGGTTTGCTTCGATTCCTCTCTCGGAAACGATAAAGCCAAGTAATTTCCCGGCTGGAACCCCAAACACACACTTTGTCGGGTTGAGCTTCATCTGATACCTCCTTAAGTTCTTGAACGTCTCCTTTAGATCGTCGATAAATGTTTCTGCCTTCCTGGTCTTGACAACCACATCATCTACATAAGCATGGACGTTGCGTCCAATTTGGTCCTCGAAACACTTCTGAATACACCGTTGATAAGTTGCGCCAGCGTTCTTCAATCCAAACGTCATGGTTTTGTAGCAGAAGGCCCCAAAAGGGGTTATAAATGATGTTTTCTCCCAATCCTCCCTCTTGAGTTTAATCTGATGGTATCCGGAATATGCGTCCAGAAAACATAACAGGTCACTCCCGGCTACTTCATCTATGATTTGGTCTATCCTTGGTAGTGCGAACGGATCCTTTGGGCAATGCTTGTTGAGACTCGTAAAATCAATGCACATCCTCCACTCATTGGTCTTTTTCATCACTAGGACTGGATTTGCTAACCAATCCGGGTGAAATACTTCCATGATGAAGCCGGCTGTTAATAGTCGTGCAATTTCTTCACCTATAGCTTTCCTTCTTTCCTCATTCATCTTCCTCAAGCCCTGCTTCACAGGCCTGGACTTGGGATCTACATGCAAACTGTGCTCTGCCAATTCTGTAGGAATACCCGGCATGTCGCTAGGTGTCCAGGCGAATACGTCCGTGTTTGAACGAATAAACTCCACAAGTGCCTTCTCCTGCTCGCTTTTCAAGTTAGACCCTATAGTAAATTGCTTAGTGGAATCACCTTCAACAAAATCTATCTTCTTGGTGTCCTGTGCTGCCTTGAATTTTGCTCTTTCGTCCTCAGTATTCGGCCTTTTCAACGTTGTTCTATCATCCGGATCTACTTGAGACCGGTAATACTTGAGTTCTTATTTTCTGCAAGCTTGCTCGGCCATCACTGAATCTCCTTTGTCGCACTCAGCCGCTATATCCCGGCTTCCATGTATGGTGATGATCTGCTTAGGACCCGGAATCTTTAGCTGCAAATACACGTAACACGGCCTAGCCATGAACTTAGCATAAGCCGGTCTTCCGAATAGCGCGTGATAAGGACTACGCAATTTGACCACCTCGAACGTGAGCCACTCAACTCGATAATTATCCGTTGATTCTCCGAAAGCAACCTCCAATGTGATCTTTCCCTCGGGGCACGCTGAGTGACCCGGCACAATTCCATGAAAAACTTTTGAACTTTTCTGTAGCTGGGACTCTTTGAGACTCATGCGTAAGAAGGTTTCCCAATACAAGATATTAATGCTACTTCCACCGTCCATCAGGACCCTTTTCAACTCGTAACAATTGACCTGCGGTGCAACCACCAATGCCAAGACTCCTGGGCGCTCTATTCTTTCCGGGTGATCTCTTCTGCTCCACGTTACCTCTTGTTCCGCCCATCTCAGGTATCCCGGAACGGCCGAGGAAACCGAGTTTACCGCTTGCTTTAGTGTCTCTTTGTCCCTGCTAGAAGTTCATGTAGTATGCACATGATATTGTCCTTTTAAATCAGACGTACGTACCATACCGATGAAGATGTTGATCTGGCCGATCGTCACAGTAGATCCGGATTCGAGGTGATCCGACTCTGGCCCCCAGCCGGAATCGTCCACCATCTTCTCTCCTTCCTGGTCGACGTAGATCTCGCCGACGACGAGATTCTCCATGTTCTTCCGAGCTTCTCCCGTGATGTAAACACCTTTAGACGCAGGCCCCATGGTGGGCGCCAACTGTCGTGGGATAATCACGGCAGACGTTACCGGGGGTAACTTATCTTGGGGCAAGACGACACAGGCGTTTGGGAGAGGGTTTAGCTCAGAGGGAAACATGACGATAATCGATCTGGTAGCCGGCAATCAAGTCGCCGAGTCTCCGATCGTAAGATAATAACTCAACTCTCGTATTACACTGGATACTCGATATTGAGCGATATTGCTAGGACTTGGATCTCTCTTAAACTAGACCTAAGGGTCGGTTTATAAAGCACCCGTACCCCCCCTGGCTTGCCCTCCAAGGCGCACCCTGAATCCTACCCGGACACCGCATACAAACCCTAGCTTTCCTTACCGCAACCCACAATCCGGGTTACGAGGCTCACAAACTATGGGCCTTCCAGAAGTTTCTTTATCCTTAGCCGGATCCTGCGCAGCGTCCTTTGGGCCGGGTTATACCTTGGAGTTGGCCCACCGGGTTATTGTCCCTCCATCACCACTGTTGCTTGCGTTTGCTTTTGCTTTCTTATCATCAGCATCCTCCTCTGTGGTATCTGTGGCGGCGTGCTTGTTGCACGCGTCCATTAATTCTCCCATCGTAACCTCTGAAGCATTCCAACTAGATTTCATGCGCGTTAGCTTTTGCACTAAGGGTATATACTTACATGTTTTTGCCATAGCTTTTAATGCATCCTTTGGCTGAATATCCATAGACGAGTGGAGTATTTCCATAACCCGGCGCACCCAACTGCGCGCCGACTCTCCCTTCTTATGGACACATCGTTCTAGATCTTCGATCGTAAATAGTTTTCTGCACGTTCCATGGAAGTGCTTGATAAATGCCGTCTTCAACTCACTCCATGAATTGATAGATTTTTCGGGTAAATTGTTGAACCATAATTTTTCTGCTCCCTCAGACATCATTAAGTACATGAACTTGGCTTGAAGATTTTCAGATGCGTTGCGAATTGACATGGCCATCTCATAGCTGCTCAACCAGGTTTCTGGATCCATGGTCGGCTCGTAGTTAACCACTTTACCCGGTTCTTTGAATTTATCAGGGTAAGCTTCAGCTCTGATGATATCCGACAAACACTTAGGCCCGGCAAGATTAGCCGGCACTGTCCTCACCCGGGAAACGTGCGATCCTGCGGGAGGCACGGTGGGGCGTGCAACTACTGCTGGCCCTTGCACCGCAGACCCGGCCGCGGCTCGCCTTGCCCTGGAACTGTTCACAATAGCTTGTGCTGCTGATGCCGCGGGTGTTGCTGGAGCACAGGGAGGAGGCGGCATTTGTTGCTGCTCTGCCCTCCGTCGCGCTGAACTTG
The DNA here is from genome assembly GCA_028641055.1 of Alopecurus myosuroides. Classification (NCBI taxonomy): domain Eukaryota; kingdom Viridiplantae; phylum Streptophyta; class Magnoliopsida; order Poales; family Poaceae; genus Alopecurus; species Alopecurus myosuroides. Next base: position 261,076,115 of record CM054060.1, read on the forward strand.
TCTGAATATTGCCGGTACTACCGTCCTGCGGGCTAACATACGGTGTTCCGTGCATTCCACTCCTGTTGTCCGGGTAATTGGCCTGCTGAGCCACTGCTGTGCGCAATAGATCTATCGCCCGCCGGGTCTCCTCCTCGTGGGGTGACTCTCTTACGGGGATGCGATCCAATGCCAATGTTGCAGCATATACATGATCCATGGGGTTGTTGAAGTGACCTGGTGGTGTATGAAATCGTGATGGTGGTGGTGGTGGCGTTGTATTGTCAACAGCAATCCCTGTCTGCAACGTGGGTAACCCGGCTTGCACATTCGCCGGCTGTCCTCCCATGGTCGCAGGCTGATGTCCGGTCTCCTGATTCACAGCCGGAATTGGTTGATCCTGGCGTGTGATAAATAATGCGGCCGGGTTTAAAGTTCCACCCGTTGCCGGTAATCTCGTTTGGTATCTCTGTTGATGCATCCTGGTCGACTGAACCTGGGGCCGGTTCTCCAATGCTTCCAGCTCACGCTGGCGCGTGGCTATCCCTTGCTTCTCCGCTTCCACATCTCTCCTTTGTTGCTCCAATGCACGACGGGCCACATCCAGATCTGCAGCACGTGCCGCTGCGTTTTCCGGGGTTATCACCGTAGCTAACACCGTGGGATCTAGGATCAGGTTGTTACTGAACAGAGCCGGATGTTGTGGGTTTGAAGGACCCGCACCTGGCGTTCTGTTCGCCATAAACCCGAACATATTTCTCCGCATCTCGCTATCCGCCGTACGGCTGGTGAATGAAGCCGACTCTCCGTCAACCCGGGTCAGAATCGGGTTTCCGTCAGCCGGATTTTGCTGTTGGGCCAGCGCTCGCGCCGCTCCGACCGCGGCTGTAATCACGTCCCCCTGATTGAGATTGGTTGCAGGGGCTATGTAGACTGCGACCTGGCACGCGATGCCTGGTGAAGACTCGTATTCTTCCTCATCACAACTATCTTCTTCGTACTGGTCCTCCAGCAGATGCAGGATAGACTCGGTATCATCTTCTCTCATGACCCGGCCACGCGGGGTCAATGTCGGCTCCTCCGGCTGTTCCCTCTTCGTGGTGGGCTCTTCTATCGGTTCGATCGTCCCGACCGATTCTTCTCCATCCGACTAAACGCAGGTCGCTTCTCCTGACACAGAATCATATCCAAAATCATCAGGGATTGAACCGGACGTACGTACCATGCCGACAAAGACGTTGACTCGGCCGATCGTGACGATAGACCCGGCTTCCAGCAGATCTGACTGTGGCCCCCAGCCAAAGTCGTCCACCATCTTCTCTCCTTCGGGGTTGGTGTAGATCTCGCCAATGACGAGGTTCTTCATGCTCTCCCGAGCTTCTCCCGTGATGTAAACACCTTTGGACGTAGGCCCCACGGTGGGCGCCAACTGTCGTGGGATAATCACGGCAGACGTTACCGGGGTTAACTTATCTTGGGGCAATTCGACTCTGGTGTTTGGGAGAGGGTTTAGCCCAAGGGAAAACATGCTATCAATCAATCGGGTAGCTCTGGCAATCAAGTCGCCGAGTCTCCGATCTAGGGTTACAATCTCATCTCTCGTATTACAGGGCATACTCGAATATCCGGTAAAGCTCGTCCTAATCTAACCCTAGGAGCCGGTTTATATCTTACCCGGCCCCCTGGCTTCCTATCCAAGGCATACTCGTAGTCCTACCCAGTCACCGCATACAAACCCTAAGTTTCCTTATCGTAACCCACAAGCCGGGTTACGAGGCATACACTACTTCTTGGGCCTTCTAGAAACTACCTTTCCTTGAGTCGGGTCTTGCGCAGTTCCCTTTGGGCCGAGTTACACCTTGGCGTTAGCCTACCGGGTTATTATCCCTCCATCAGAGACGATTTGGATACCGAAACGTCTGTGGACAAAGTGACCATGGATGATCTCAATGAGTTGAGAAATTCATTGACCTCATTCATAGACACCAAATTTGATGTGTCGCGCCAAGTCTTGGCACAACTCCTCAAAGCCAAAGGACCGGAGGTTGCCGAATCTACTCCTCCGGAAACTACTCCGGAGGGTGCCAAGAAAGGGGTAGATGGTGATCCATCTAATATTGCTTCCGCCGAAAACTCCACCAACAAGGGCACGGAGGGAGACGAAGAATATCACTCCGTCAAAGGACGATATTCTCCCGATCCCCCCGTCCCTCATCCTCATATAATCCCTAGGGGAGATCCACCTAAAATTGATGATTTTTCTTTTCGTGAATGGCAATATTATATGGAGACTCACTTGAACTCTTCTTGTATATATCTTTGGAGGATCACTCATGATGGATACAAGCCTCATGATCCCAAGCACCTCACAAGAAGAGAAGTCGTAGATTTCCAACTCAACTACACCGCCTTGTCCATTCTCCACCAAGCCGTAGGTCCTAACCACCTGCCGCATCGTCAACAATATTCCACCGCCAAGGAAACATGGGACGCTCTTGTCGTCATGTTTGTGGGAAATGAGAGTATGCAAAGGAATAGATATGATTCCTTGACCAATGAGGCCGAAGGGTTCTATATGCATGATGGAGAGGACCCTGTTGACATGTACCGAAGACTCAAGACTCTTGCCACCGACTTCTCAAATGTTGGTGCCAAGTACATTGATGATGCTTGGATAAAAAGGAAGTACATGATTGTCATAATGCCATTTGAGGGAGCGGACTTGAAGAGCATTCAAGGAAGACATGAGTTCCCTTCCATGACCTCAACTCAAGTGATGCAAGAAATGTGCTCCTATCAAGTGCAAACCAAGAATGCTCTTGACAACCGTGCTAGGGCCATTGGAATGCACAAAGGAGCATCGGTTGCTTTGAAGGCCAAGGTTGTGTCAAGAGAGGTTGAGTATGAAGAAGAAGGAGAAGAGGCGTTGCCTCCTTTGAAGGAACAAGACTATGATCCCATGCTAAAGGATCTTGTCGTGGGATAATCACGGCAGATGTTACCAGGGGTAACTGATCTTGGGGCAAGTCGACACAGGCGTTCGAGAGAGGGTTTAGCTCAAAGGAAGACATGACACAACTTGATATGACAGCCGGCAATCGAAGTCGCCGGATCTCTATTCTCGATACAATGACACGATTAGGGTTTACACTGGATACTCGATACCACTCGATATTGCTAAGGTCCTCGAATCTCTAGATCTCTCAAACTATACCCGGGGGTCGGTTTATATAACACCCGTACCCCCTAGCTTTTTCTACAAGGCACACCCGGGTCCTACCCAGACACGGCGTGCTAACTCTAACTTTCCTTTACATCATCCCTAATCCGGATCACTAGGCCCACGAACTTGGGCCTCCATAAACATCTTTATCATTAATCGGATCCTGCACACCATCCTTTGGGCCGGGTTACTTCCCGGAGCCTGGCATACCGGGTTAGTATCCCCCCATCAGTAGTCCCCAGAATAGCTTGGGCTTCACGGATCTCCTTGAAGCGCTTGCTATTCCCTGCGAAGATACCGATCATACGGGCGTACGAAAACTGAGTTAAGATATCATGATATTCAGCTAGGCCTCACTCCATGGTGGCCATACGATAACCCGGACCTTTCCTCCATATACTTGGGTCCAAATCCCTAAATCCAAACCACAATAAGAAATAGCAAGATCTCATGCTTGATAACCAGTCCTGTCATTACGGACGAATCCCTTCCTTCCTCTGTCACGATGCCTTGCCCAACACTTGACGCATATCTTGCGAAATTTTCGCGGATAACCATCACTCCACGATTCCCGGCTCCTAGCCGTTAAGATAAGCTCTCCCTTGCCTTATAAATAGCGCCTAGAGGGTAACCCTAAGCCCATCACCACGCCACAACTTCTCCTCTCTCTCATTGCTCCAAACACCTTCGCAGCGCCATCGTGAAGAACCCGCGCCTGTTACTGACGCAAGATTAACAGCGGCCGCGCCTGCCCTTGAATCGCCTCGCGCCGCCGTCAAGCGCCACCTTGGTACCTCCATTCCTCCCATCCGAGCCGCACCGCTCGTCGCCACCACATTAAGCCCCAATCTTCTCGGTAAGCTCTTCGCAATCAATCAATTCAGCCCCGCAGATTTTAATCCATCCAAGGTCAGATCTAGGTCATCCCGCGAATTACTTGTCCGATTGTACCAGATTAGATTGATTCAATGCTCGCCAACCCCTTTAATTGCCTGCCTGATAGTCGCAAATGATCTTCCACCCATCACTGATCACCAATTTTACTTAAAAGCCATCCGCGAACCTCTCCATCTAGATCCGTTCCTCCGCTGTTTTCCGCTTATTGCATTAACACCCGGAAAAACCCTTCTTTTCCAGCTATTTCATTTGCGGTATAAATATGGGCAACCATCCGTCATCCCCAAATAACTTTTCCTACGTAAGTGACCAACAATTTCCACAAGTGTGCTCAATACCCGGACAGTTCTCAACTTTGCACCTTCTTGATACCTTATACTCGGATATTTCAACTTTCCCGGGTCTTATTTCATACATCTTTTTCCTTTTGTGTCTCGCAGGCTGACCCCATGGCTCCCAAGCGACAAGGAAAACATCCTGCTCAAGCAAGGACCACCCAAGCCATATCCGCCAATTGGGGGCGCTCCACAACCACTAAGGCCAAGTTGGACGAACTAACCGAGTTAGGCACCCTCCCCTCTCAGAAAGACATCCACTGGAGGGTGCCAGGTAACGAAACTCATCCCACCCCCGCAGAAGACGAGGTAATCTGCTTTGTAGAGCACGTGACCCGAGGATTTCGCCCTCCGGGTCACCCTTTCTTTAGGGAGGTCTTAGATCACTACGGACTCCGGGTGTTCGACATAGGGCCTAACTCTATGTTGAACATCACCCACTTCATAGTTCTATCTGAATCGTATTTGTGCATGCCACCAAACCTGACTCTTTTCACTGAGTTATTCCAATGCAAACCGTGCCGCGAAAGCGGCGACGGGGCGCTTCTTACTTGCGGCGGGGTATCCATCCAACGCCGTAGGAATTCTTTAATGCCAACCCTCAACCTGCAATCCTGCGCCAAACATTGGCAGTTATCCTTTTTTTACTGTCGCGATACCTCCCCCGACAGCGAGAAGAAGCTGCCGGGTTACTCAGAGACCCCCCTTAAACCCTCCGAGTCTTTCAGTGCCTTCGCACCAGACTCGGACAGGGAAGCAATCCTTCCTGCACTAGCCAAAATAGCCATTCTCTCGGCCCAAGGCCTCCTAGGGCTCAATTTGATAAAGACATGGGTCGACTTCCGAATCCAACCTAATTCCATCCGCACCAAATTGATGTGCGAGTATTCGGGTCACACTACAGATGCACTTCGCTATTCCTCCAAAAGCTTTGCGACTGGTGACACTATCAAGACCATCAAGAGCCTCTTGGCAGAGAAGCTGGATGTGATAAAGGGCATCTCCGGGTTACCTCCGTTTACTCGGGAAAATCCAGCTCCAACGGTAATACCCGGCACTCATAACTTGTCTCCACATTTCAACTCGATACTGCTTCTAAACATTAACTTTATCTTTTTACCTTAGGCTGATGACCCCTTCTGGAGAGTGGACCCACTCCCCCCCTCCAGAGACCCGGAAGAGGAGGACGAGACGACCGACGACAACGAAGGTACTTACCTAGGATCTACGTACTTTTGCTTGTATTACTTTCCTTTTGTCTGTCTTTTTCCCAATGAATACACATCTGGCTCACAGGGCTGGAGGACGAAGGTGGAAACAACGAGGATGACCCGGATAGAACCGAGTCTGACCCAGAGGCAACAGCCGGAGCCAAGAGGAAAAGCAGGGGGACAGTATCCAAGGTTCCTTTTTCCTCACTGTCTTCCGAATCTTACTCCTTTGACGCCATGCGAAGACTTAACCATCAATTATCAAATTCGCCATGCTTGAAGGAACCTTTCCCCGCCAAGCGCAGGGTAACTCGGAGCTCCCCGGGTGAAGATCCCCTTAACCCGGGCATCTCCACCCCTTTAGTCCCTCGTGGCAGTGCTCCTCCACATCGTTCTTCCAATTCTCCTCAGCGCCACCCTTCTCCTAACCACCCACGTGTCGGGCAATTCCGGGTTCCATTAGTGGTTCCTGCGAACACCTCATCTACTTCAAGTGGCGAGCTCCCATCGGACTATACCGTAAATGCCGGGTAAGTTTTTGCCTTACTATTTCTTTTTGCCTCTAACGAACTTTCATTCGAGCCACCGTCATCATCAATAACTGCCTTTTTTCATCCTTCTTTCAGTGCTAAGGTCACCGTCAGTGACCCGGAAAACACAGAAACGGTTAACATTCAGGTGGAGAAGCCGACTGACGACGCAGACGCCACAACCGGAGGTGATGCAGCCACTAACCGGGAACAAGGCCCTCTGAACAATCCACTTTCTCAAACCGTCGGATCTCCTTCCTTATCGGAACCAGTAGACGAAGAGATAGAAATTCTGGATACGAAGATGAGCCCCCCCAACCCGGACACTCAGACTGTCCGGGTCTCCACTCCAAATGCAAGGAAAACCCCCCTGCCTGATGACCAAGCTGCCGGCTCTTCCCGGACTCATTCCGATGAGTTAACGTTTGCCCAGATGCTGGAAACCCTGCGCACCTTACGAGCTAACGAGGAAAACATCCTGGGAGCCTTAATAACCAAACATGAGGTAAGTTGAACTAACGTTGCTTGTACCTTTGTCCAGTCCCCAAGTTCCGAGTGAGTTCATTCATGATTTGCTCGGGACTTTATGATACCATTGACTGATAACCGTGCTCTTCTATCCGACTAACACTTTTTAACATCCATGCAGTCTTTCGTGACTCAATATGAGGAGAAACTTGCAAACGCCACCAAGCTCATTGAAAAAGAAATATCTTTATGCGAAGCGGCCGAGACTGAAGCCAGAAGGAATAGGCAATTAATGAAGAAGTACCGAAGAAGGGCTCACCGAGCCGAAGACGACCTGACAAGCCTTTCTGTCGAAATTTCTGATACCTATCGTTCTTTGCTTGGTATGCTTCCTTATCCGAGTTTATCCTTTTGACCAACAGCAAAAAATGCTTAGCTGATATATTCATTTTACTCCAGGCCCGGATGAAACCATGCCGGATGAGGATGATTTTGCCAAGCTGAAGACCATGAAGAATGTTATCCGGCAGCTGTGTGCCGGAACCAGATGGATTTTGGAAGAGTTACGGTGGCCAGGTAGAGGACATGTTGACCTAAAGAGGATGCTGGACGCCTTTTCCACGATTCCTGAGTGGATTTGGCACTGGAAGCGCTCGTCCTGCCGGGTTGGAATGACCCGGGGGCTATCACTCGCGAAGGCTTACCTCCCCAAGCTCGATCTGGCAAAGCTCATGGGCGGCTTCCCCGAATTCAAGCTTGATGGTTCAAAATTCTCGCGGGAGGATTTTCAGGCTGTGCAGAAGGAGGTCCGTTACCCGGCTAGCGTGATCGCTGATGAACTGGATGTCAATATTCTTGTCCCTGCTTATGATGCTGCTGGTGTGGCAATTAAGTCAGATCTTCCCGAACCATATGACATGATGGCTCGGTGGAAGGAGGAAGCTGCTGCGATAAGGGCGGAGGCTGCCAAGAAACAAGCTGAAGCCGGCTCTGCTCCTGCTGCCTCAACATCAGTCGTTCCGCCTCCCGCGAGAGCTGGCGCCGCCGATCCGGGTGTTGCTGCTGCCACCAATGATGGCAAGGGTAAGGCCAAGATGAGCGCCGAGTGATATATGGTTTCCGATGCCTCTTCTTAAGCGTCTGTCGGTCGACATACTCTTTTGAAACAGTCATTCTTTAGGCGGTGCGCCTGTGCACCTTTGATATTTTTTCACCAGTATTTTGTAATGCACACTAAGTCCTTGATATACTTGATGCCTGCTCCGACCTTTATAAGTTTAAGCTCATCTGTTCTCGATATCTAGTTTTATTTATTGCTTCTTTTGTGAAAACTCGATTTCCGGGTCTCATGGGTATTGACGAGCGGATTTTGCTTCAAAGTCCCCAAGTCCCCAAGACTCGGATTTTTGGACTGTTGCAACTATAGAAGTGAGCCAGTTCTTTTCAAGATTTCAAGCTACCGGGCCCGGATTGCCGAGCCTAGGATACTTGATCTCGAAAAGGCAACAAAATGCTTATTGCTATTTTCACAAAGATCCATGAGTTGTTTTACATTGGTTTTGAAGTTATGCTTAATAGTCATTGAGTTTCCAGCTATTCAGCCTTGTACTCTGCATAACTTGTGGTTTAGATGACCCTTTTGACTGTCTTGTACTATAAGCCGGCTTTCGCGTGGATACCATGTTGTTACATCAATACGAAGACGTAGCCAGCCAATTCCCGTCGGGTTTCATGACTAACTGCCATCGTAAGCGAACGAATCATGCCACTTTAATGCGAGTCACATCGAGCTTAAGTAAGAGTAGCCAAGAAATTTGGACTTCTTTGTCCGGTTATAAGATTGTAGCCGTACTCGTTTGCGAGTAATCGGCCCATATAACTCATAGGCATCATGGCCGGGTCTTTGAGTTTGTAACTGTGCTATTTAAGCGATCAGCCCCCAAGACCTAGATATACACATCGTACTGAGAATACATAAGCTGATAACAGCCATCTCTTTTCTTGATAACCATCTCTTTACTTGATATGAAAAACTGATAACAACCATCTCTTTTCTTGATAACCATCTCTTTACTTGATATGAAAAATGTAGGTCAGCAAGCCGCCTCATTAAAAACCCATCCAGTCCCCAAAGGTGCCCTGGATAGGAAAAGAGTACGTCAGAAACCTGCTGCTTATTACATCGTGCAATTCCACTTGCCAATATAGTCTTTACTAAGTATAATACGGACGCAGCTGAGCCACGTTCCATGGTCTATCTCTTTCTTGCATAGATGAAGTGGTGTGTGCGGTGTCATTGACTGTAGCCGACTCTTCCCTTGCATCTATCAAGTAATATGATCCATTGTGCAGATTCCGGCTTATGATAAATGGTCCTTCCCATGGTGGTGATAGTTTGTGCTTTCCCTCATTTGACTGAACCAGGCGTAGAACCAAGTCTCCTTCCTAGAATACCCGGGTTTTCACGCGCCGGCTATGATACCTCCGTAGATCTTGCTGATATATAGCTGACCTCTCCAAGGCTTGTTCTCTTTGCTCTTCTAGCATATCAACGGCGTCCTGCCGGGTTTTTTCGTTCTCCACTTCGACGTAAGCTGATACTCGTGGTGAATCGTGGATAATGTCGCTTGGTAACACTGCCTCCGCACCATATACCATGAAAAAGGGCGTCATCTGGGTAGACCTGTTAGGTGTAGTATTGATACCCCAAACCACAGAAGGTAGTTCTTCGACCCATGCACCAGCAGCCCTAACACAGGGGACCCGCAACCGTGGTTTTAACCCACGAAGCAATTCTTGGTTTGCTCTCTCCACTTGTCCATTGGCCTGCGGGTGAGCCACCGATGCAACATCAAGCCGGATGCCATTGTTGCCACAGAATTTCTCCATCTCGCCAAGAGACATGTTAGTTCCGTTGTCGGTGATTATGCTGTGGGGATACCCAAACCGGTAGATAATCCTTTTCAGGAACTTGACTGCTGTAGCCGCTTCGCAATTAGTAACTGGCATAACCTCAACCCACTTGGTAAACTTGTCAATAGCCACCAACAGATGTGTCTTCTTGCATGGTGACATATGGAAGGGACCAACCATGTCCATACCCCAGACGGCGAACGGCCAAGTTAATGGGATGGTCCGTAATTCCATAGCCGGTACGTGTGTTTGGCGAGCGTACCTTTGACATCCATCACATCTTGCTACCAAACGTTCTGCATCCGCTAGAGCCGTAAGCCAGAAAAATCCGTGTCGATAAGCTTTAGCCACCAGAGACCTTGTAGATGCATGATGCCCACAGTCGCCTTCGTGTATTTCCTTGAGAATCTGTCGGCCTTCTTCTGGCGCTACGCAGCGCAAGAAGACTCCTGTTGCGCTTCTCTTGTATAATTCTCCATTGATGATTGAATACCCCTTCGCTCGCCTCAGAATTTGTCTTGCTAGTACCTCCTGTTCTGGTAACTCGCCCCGTGATAGATAGGCCAGGTATGGCTCTGTCCACTCGGGGATGGCATGTACTGTGGCCACGTACTCCAAATCCGGGTCTTGGTTTGCCAGCTCTTCCTCAGACTCGGCTTTAACTGATGGTCGCCACAATTCATCCAGGAACACATTAGGTGGAACCGGCTCTCTACGCGAGCCGAGTCTAGCGAGTGCGTCTGCTGCCTCGTTTTTTCTTCTGTCTATGTGCTCCACCTCATACCCGGAAAAGCACCCGGCAACCCTGTCGACCTCCCTGCGATATGCTGCCATAGTTGCATCCTTTCTGGCCCAAGTTCCCGATACCTGTTGTACCACAAGATCCGAATCTCCGAAGCATCGTATCCTTCTAATGTTCATTTCCTTAGCTACCTTTAAACCATGCAACAGGGCCTCATACTCGGCCATGTTGTTTGAGCAATCGAAGTGAATTTGCAGTACGTAACTCAATTTGTCTCCCCTGGGCGATGTCAGCACTACTCCAGCTCCTGATCCCTCATATTGCTTTGACCCATCGAAGTGCATGGTCCATGACTCGGATTTTGGAACTGTGGTAACCATACCTGTATGTGTCCAATCGTTAACGAAATCAACTAAAGCTTGAGACTTGATTGCTGACCTGGGTTCGTAGTTGATATGATAATCTCCCATCTCTATTGCCCACTTGGCTATTCTTCCCGTTGCGTCCGAGTTTCTGATAATATCCGACATTGGTATTGAGCTGACCACCGTTATAGGATGTTCTTGGAAATACGGCTTCAATTTCCTGCTGGCCATGAAGACTCCGAACACCAACTTTTGCCAGTGTGGATAGCGCTGCTTTGCTTCTGATAATACTTCACTGACGTAGTAAACCGGCCTCTGAACCGGGTAACCTTTCCCGTCCTCTTTGCGTTCCACGACAACCACTGCGCTGACGGCTCGGGGGCCAGCTGCCACGTATAGCAACATAGGCTCTTTAGGACCCGGCGCCGCTAGTACTGGTGCTTCAGATAATTGCTTCTTTAGTGCTTCAAACGCTTCATCTGCCTCTTCGTCCCATACGAATTTATCCGACTTTCGCAAGAGCCGATACAAGGGTATTGTTTTTTCTCCGAGTCTAGATATGAACCGACTCAAGGCTGCTACACAGCCCGTGAGCTTTTGAACATGCTTCAAGTTCTCCGGCTTTTTCAAACTCTGGATTGCCTTGATTTTATCTGGATTTGCCTCAATTCCTCTCTCGGACACTATGAAGCCGAGTAATTTCCCAGCCGGAACTCCGAACACGCACTTCATTGGATTAAGTTTCATCTGGTACCTCCTCAGGTTTTTGAATGTCTCCTTTAGATCACCGATAAATGTCTCCGCCTTCCTGGTCTTGATGACCACGTCATCCACATAAGCATGGACGTTACGTCCGATTTGGTCCTCAAAGCACTTTTGAATACACCGTTGGTAAGTTGCGCCAGCGTTCTTCAACCCAAATGTCATAGTTTTATAACAAAAGGCCCCAAACGGGGTTATGAATGATGTTTTTTCCCAATCCTCCCTTTTGAGCTTAATCTGATGATACCCGGAATATGCATCCAAGAAGCATAACAGATCGCTTCCAGCTACTGCGTCTATAATCTGATCTATCCTTGGGAGCGCGAACGGATCCTTTGGGCAATGCTTGTTAAGACTAGTGAAGTCAATGCACATCCTCCACTCGTTGGTCTTTTTCATCACCAGAACCGGGTTAGCCAACCAATCCGGGTGAAATACTTCCATGATAAAGCCGGCTGCCAGTAGCCGAGCGATTTCTTCGCCTATAGCTTTCCTTCTTTCCTCATTCATTTTTCTCAAACCTTGTTTCACGGGCCTAGACTTGGGATCCACATGCAAACTGTGCTCAGCCTATTCTGTAGGGATACCCGGCATGTCGCTGGGTGTCCAGGCAAACACATCTGCATTCGAGCGAATGAACTCCACGAGCGCTCCCTCCTGCTCTTTTCCCAGGTTAGACCCTATGGTAAACTGCTTAGTGGAATCCCCTTCGACAAAATCTACCTTCTTGGTGTCTTGCGCTGCCTTGAATTTTGCTCTCTCATCCTCAGTATTTGGCTTTTTCAAGGCTGTTCTATCGTCCGGGTTTACTTGAGACCGGTAATATTCGAGCTCTTCCTTCCTGCATGCCTGCTCTGCCATAACTGAGTCTCCTTCGTCGCACTCGGCCGCTATATCCCGGCTCCCATATATAGTGATGGTCCGTTTAGGACCCGGGATCTTCAGCTGCAAATACACGTAGCATGGCCTAGCCAGGAATTGGGCGTAAGCCGGCCTCCCCAACAGCGCGTGGTAAGGACTGCGCAACTTGACCACCTCGAACGTGAGCCACTCCACTCGATAATTGTCCGTCGATTCTCCAAAAGCAACTTCCAAGGTGATCCTTCCCTCGGGGCTTGCCGAGTGACCCGGTACGATCCCGTGAAAGATTGTTGAACTTTTCTGCAGCTGGGACTCTTTGAGACTCATCCGTAAGAAGGTCTCCCAATAAAGGATGTTGATGCTACTTCCACCGTCCATCAGGACCTTCTTCAGCTCGTAACCATTAACCTGTGGAGCAACCACCAACGCCAAGACTCCTAGACGCTCCACCTTTTCCGGATGATCTCTTCTACTCCACGTTATCTCTTGTTCTGCCCATCTAAGATATCCCGGCGTGGCTGATGAAACCGAATTTGCCGCTTGCTTTGATGTCCCTTTGTTCCTGCTAGAAGTTCCTGTAGTATGCACATGATATTGTCCCTTTAAGTTAGTTGTTCGTACCGTGTCGACGAAGATACTGATCCGGCCGATCTTCAATATAAATCCGGACTCAAGGTAATCCGATCCTGGCCCCCAGCCGGGACCGTCCGCCAACTTTTCTTCTTCGTGGTCGATGTAGGTTTTGCCAATGACAAGATCCTCCATGCCCTTCCGAGCTTCTCCCGTGATGTAAACACCTTTGGACGCAGGCCCCACGGTGGGCGCCAACTGTCGTGGGATAATCACGGCAGATGTTACCAGGGGTAACTGATCTTGGGGCAAGTCGACACAGGCGTTCGAGAGAGGGTTTAGCTCAAAGGAAGACATGACACAACTTGATATGACAGCCGGCAATCGAAGTCGCCGGATCTCTATTCTCGATACAATGACACGATTAGGGTTTACACTGGATACTCGATACCACTCGATATTGCTAAGGTCCTCGAATCTCTAGATCTCTCAAACTATACCCGGGGGTCGGTTTATATAACACCCGTACCCCCTAGCTTTTTCTACAAGGCACACCCGGGTCCTACCCAGACACGGCGTGCTAACTCTAACTTTCCTTTACATCATCCCTAATCCGGATCACTAGGCCCACGAACTTGGGCCTCCATAAACATCTTTATCATTAATCGGATCCTGCACACCATCCTTTGGGCCGGGTTACTTCCCGGAGCCTGGCATACCGGGTTAGTATCCCCCCATCAGATCTCATTGCTCTCACCGTGCAATTTTTTTGGAACAATCCTCCCAAGGGCAAGAAATTTGTTGAGGAGAAGACCAAGTATCGTTATGGAAATGATGGGGCTCAAAAAGTGAGGTCTTGCTTCAATGGCCAAGATAAGCACCACTTCATTGCGGAGTGTCCGTATGAGAATAGAGAGCTCCATAGTGGCAAGCTCATTCGCAAGGACAAGTCCAAGGTTGAGTACAAGAAACCTCACTTCAAGAAGAAACCATTCTACAAGAAGTCTCCCACCCAGATTGTGCTATTGACTCAAGAGGAGTATGATTCCGGGAGTGATGAAGAAGAAGAAACCACAAGTGAAGTGGCCGCTCTAGCTATTGATTGTATTCCATCATCTTCATCTCTCTTTTAATCCCCCAATGACAATCATCCTCAACGAAATGTCAAGTGCTTCATGACTAAGGCCACGGAGGTATCACCTTCCTCCAACTCTAAGACCCTAGTGAACTAGAAAATCTTGCTAGTATTAGAGTAGAAGATGAGAAGCTCTCCTTGGAATGTTTTGTGTCTAACATTCAAGGGGAGACAAAGAAGTACTTTGAGTATCTTATGAGGCAATTAGGAGAGGCCCAATAAGCTCTTGAGAAGAAAGGTGAGGTTGAAAGAAGGGATGCAGATGAAATTGCATCCCTCTCTATGAATCTTGAGGAAGAGCATGATGGTAGAGTTTCTTTAGAGGAGGAACTTGAATCTATTGAATTAACTCATAATGAACTTGTGTAACGCCCGGGGATTTTTCTCCCCCACTAGATTGTTTGGTTTTCTTTTCCGCATCATGGCATCGTCATGCATGCATTGCGGTTTTGTTGAACCTCAAAATATCTTTCTCTCAAGCATATTTTAATTGTCAACTCGAAAATATTTTTTGGTGCATTAAAAATGTTCAAAGGAATTATCAGTAAGTCACTGTTTTATCCAAATTATTTTTACTCATGTTTTCTTATTTAAAACCCTCCCAAAATTCTCTCTTATTCATTCCTGAAAAAAAAAACATTTGTTGAGGGAGGCAACCGAACTGGGCCATCTAAGGCCCAGCCGGCCACCCCACCATCCCAAACCGAACCCTAGCCCACCTAATCCCCACACACGCAACGCACACAGAACCCGCACGCACACACCCAGGATCGAGCGATCCCCAACTCCAGCGCCGCCTCCCTGCCTCTCGCTCTCTCCCTCTGCTCGATCCCCTCCCCTCTCACCTCGCCTTGCTCTAGCGCCCCACCTCCGAACAGCGCCGCCTCGTCCCTTCCTCGCTCCCTGCCGACAACCCGCCCCGCCGCCGGACGTCGCCATCCCCTGCCCGCTGCCGGCCGCCTCCCTGCTCCCCCTCGTCTCCCTCGCCTCCCCTCCCTCGTGGCCCTCCCGGACGCCGCTGCCTCCCTCTCCCTGTCCTTGCCGGCAGCCGCCCTCCTCCGAGCTCGCCCCGCCTCCCGCCGGCGAGCCCCGTCGCCCTCTCCCGGCGCCCTCCTTCCCCGACCTCCGCCCCCACCGTGCTCCCTCCACCTCGAGACCGCAGCCCCGGCGCTGCTCCCACGGCGCCGCACTCGTCCGTGCAGAGCGGCTGGTGGCCAGCTGCTGCGTGGCCCCTCACGACTGTTGGACGATGGTGGCCGGTCGCGCGCGCAGCGGGTGGAAGATGGTGGCTGCTTGGCGGCTGCGGGTGGACGACGACGGCCTCGGATGGTACCGGTGGGCGGGCAGCCGCGTCTTCGGGTTCTTTTGGAGATGTGCGGCGAGGATGTGTGGTGGTGCGGTGGCCAGGTACCGTTGTTGTGGCTCGTCGCAGGTAATGCGCCTATGATGAGATGCTCCTTGTGCCGACGTCGCTGCGGTGGTGCCGCTGCTGCAACTTCGTCGACGTGGGCGGGATGGCAGTGCACGACTACAACCCCGGCGTCGACAAGATCTCCAACGACCCAACAGAAACGGCGCCCGAACGACTACGATGACACAGACGGGTACCGACGCGCCAAGATCTTCGGCCCGTGAACCCCTACAAATTTTGTGTGACGGCCGCCTTCGTGCGCGCCATGAAGACGGGAACCGCCATGATCTCCTACATGGATGCGACGAGTACCTCGACCACGTCTACTTCCTTTTTGGACCTCGATGAAAAGATCGACAACGACCACCGATGACGTGAACGACTACCTCGACTACGGAACGAGAACGATTACTTCGACTACTTCCTCGACGTCGACTACTCCCTCTACTATGACTACGTCGACTACTTCCACGACATCGACGACTTCGTCTACTTCACATTCTTCGTCTACTTCCTCCACGCACCAACGACACCGGCGTTATCCGAATACCCTCTCTCCAACGTGCGAACCCAAACCCTAAATCCCCTATACCTATATGCCCTATTTTCTACAACATGCAATCTATTTTATAAATATCATATCATCATTGTTGCATTGCATCTTGTGGGTGCGGGTAATAGTAAGATCATCTAATAATTAAATATGGAATGAGTTGGAATAATTAAATATTGTTCCGGTTCCATTTAAAATTGCATAACTCATAACTAATTCATTTTAACTCCAAATTTGAAAAATAAAATATGTTTTCCAATTAAAAATTAAATGCTCTACCCAAATATAAAATTCGTTTACTGTTTTGAACAATTAAAATTGATGCAACATTTAATTCCTCATTTAATTCATTTAATATTGTTAAATTGGCAACTTGCTCAATTAAATTCCAAATTGGACAATTAAAATATGTTTGCATATCAGAAACAGGCCATTAACATGTTCATGCCATTCATATCCCTGTTTGCATCTTGCATTGTGCATCTTACCATTTTGCTATGCATGTTCACGAAATAACAACATATGGAATATGTTGGGGTATTTAATTCAACTGTTGCCCTATTCCATTTAATCTTGTCTCACTCACCTATCTATTGTTTTCCATGCTAAACAACATTTAACTTGATGGTTAGATAAACAACTTGAACCAATCTCTATTTCTCCGGACTCCGGTTCCGATTAAATTGCTTAAGTTGTTTCCTCTCATGCATCTTGCCATGTCATGCATATAAAATAGGATCATGCTGGATCTTTTGCCGTAGTAGTAATTGTTGCATCCGGTATTTGTTCTAGTTCGTTGCTTCTTCGCGGATAGGACGCTGAGATGATGTGAGCAACGACAAGTTTTGTGGATGTACATCTACTTGCTGGATTCCAGGCAAGTATACTCACTTGCTGCCTATGGCTGCCTTTCATCACTTGTTACCGATTCTTCCCGTTGTTCTTATTCTAGCCTTTTGATTCGATGCTTGTGTCTCGATCCTATCGTATGTTTACCTTGCAGCCATGATATAGCCTTTACTTTCACTTCCTATTAATTGTTGCTTGTTTACCTTGTTGGCCCCCGTGTCGTAGTTGCATGCTTAGTGTTGTTTGCGCTCGACTCTTGTTGTCCGTCTTATCACCTGTTTAGTTTGATAGTTGGGTTTCAATTTAATCAACAACATGTTAATGTTTGGGGTAATAATTTGATGATAAGGCACAGGCAGGAGGCCCGGGTTAGGGTTTTGGAGCCGGCTGGTGTCGAAACTAGGAAAAGAGTCTTGTCTACTGATCCATGATGAGCGTGCTCACCGCATCCGGGAGGTAGTATGGGACCCCCCTCGACTTAGACCTGATCTGCAGCTTGTCCGAAGAGCCACACTTAGTTCGGGTGTTCCATTTGCTCCTTTGCATAATGGGTTGATCCCCCATGGTTACTGATGATGATGATGATGATGATGCATATAGGGCGAGGCCTGTAGTGCCGGGGTGTTGTGTCCTGCGGGAGTTTTGCACACCTGCGCTGAGTATTCGGCTGCGTGGCTGGGACCTTATAGCTCTGTGGCTCCTAGGATGGGTTGTAGAGACGGTTTGGGTCGTGTTGAGCCAACCTGAGTTTTAGTTGGTGGCTTGAGTGTGTACGGGTACTGGAGCACCCCCTGCAGGGATAAATCTTCTCGAGAAGCCGTGTTGTCCGCGGTTATGTGACGACTTGGTGAAAGTGCTGGCTAACAAGTACTCAGACAACTTACACCTAATGATAATAACTTGACTAGTAATATAGATTACCTCCGCCATATAAATGATGTCACCCTAATCAACAGTGTGAGTTTCCTTGGGTTGCTTCCTTAGTAGGGGGTAACATTGGATGGGTTTGTTTGAGGTTAGTTGTAGTTGGTTATGATACGCTATCTTATCTTCTTTCTGTTAGCCGGAAGTTGTAGCGTGTTTCTGTAGTTGGTTAGTGCAGCCCGCTGCCGCTTCTTTGCAATAATCCCTTCCTTTTCCGTTGTACCCAAAGTATTTGTATCTTGTGATGATCGGTTGCGCTGGTATCTTGTGAGTATGGTTTATCCACTTGCCAGTACTTAACAGTACTGACCCACGAATTCATTTTCGTGGCTGCATATTCAACATTGCAGTCAACAGGTTTGAAGTCTGACGACGTTAGCTTGGGAATCCCTCCGGCTTGGCCTGGTCAGGGATTGGACGCTCTCGGTTATCTTCAGGACTCTTAGTCCAATTTGTATCTTGTCCGTAGTCGGACGCTATGTTGTTTTCTTCCGTTGTTATTTGGATCTTTGTATTGTATCAGTTGTATCCTTGACTCGTTTGAGTCGTCTTGTATAAATATTTTCTGTTGTTATGGAATATTCGTGAACTGTTGTAATGTTATCACAAGTGGCAACCTGGAATCGGTTATTATGTGGATTTTGGCGGGAATGCTGAAATCTGCATAGTGCCCGATCTCGGGGCGTCACAGATGGTATCAGAGCATGGTTTCCGATTCCCGATATTGTTTCTATACGAATGGTTATCGAAGCAACGGGTCCGCAAAGCCTGTAGGATAACCTCGCTAACGGTCGTTGTTTCTAGAGTGTCAAAAACTATTTCTGCTAAACTATTTTGGAAACATCTCAATAGGATTCTTGTTTTCTCCTTATCTCTATTCTATTTCCCCTCCCATCTTATTTGTTTTGGATTCTCTCTCCCTATCTATCTATCAAAGTGTTAGGATCCTACGTGGGTGGACGTTTTCTGAGCCTTTAACCTAATAGGTTCGATCATCGGAAGATTCCTGGTGGAAGAACATCGTCATCAGCCCGAGCAAGAATCTCTTGTTAGTGGTGTCGAGAAGCCCTTGTTAGTGGTGTCGAGGAGATCAGCTGGAAGCATGAAGACTCGATAGTCGAACTTCTTTTCCCTCCCTCGTGTTCGTGGGCGGATTGCGAGGGCGCAATCCCTTGTTAGTGGTGTCGTCTGTAACGCCCG
The DNA here is from genome assembly GCA_028641055.1 of Alopecurus myosuroides. Classification (NCBI taxonomy): domain Eukaryota; kingdom Viridiplantae; phylum Streptophyta; class Magnoliopsida; order Poales; family Poaceae; genus Alopecurus; species Alopecurus myosuroides. The sequence goes on from CM054060.1 coordinate 261,095,043, forward strand.
GGGATTTTTCTCCCCCACTAGATTGTTTGGTTTTCTTTTCCGCATCATGGCATCGTCATGCATGCATTGCGGTTTTGTTGAACCTCAAAATATCTTTCTCTCAAGCATATTTTAATTGTCAACTCGAAAATATTTTTTGGTGCATTAAAAATGTTCAAAGGAATTATCAGTAAGTCACTGTTTTATCCAAATTATTTTTACTCATGTTTTCTTATTTAAAACCCTCCCAAAATTCTCTCTTATTCATTCCTGAAAAAAAACATTTGTTGAGGGAGGCAACCGAACTGGGCCATCTAAGGCCCAGCCGGCCACCCCACCATCCCAAACCGAACCCTAGCACACCTAATCCCCACACACCAACGCACACAGAACCCGCACGCACACACCCAGGATCGAGCGATCCCCAACTCCAGCGCCGCCTCCCTGCCTCTCGCTCTCTCCCTCTGCTCGATCCCCTCCCCTCTCACCTCGCCTTGCTCCAGCGCCCCACCTCCGAACAGCGCCGCCTCGTCCCTTCCTCGCTCCCTGCCGGCAACCCGCCCCGCCGCCGGACGTCGCCATCCCCTGCCCGCTGCAGGCCGCCTCCCTGCTCCCCCTCGTCTCCCTCCCCTCCCCTCCCTCGTGGCCCTCCCGGACGCCGCCGCCTCCCTCTCCCTGTCCTGGCCGGCAGCCTCCCTCCTCCGAGCTCGCCCCGCCTCCCGCCGGCGAGCCCCGTCGCCCTCTCCCGGCGCCCTCCTTCCCCGACCTCCGCCCCAACCGTGCTCCCTCCACCTCGAGACCGCAGCCCCGGCGCTGCTCCCACGGCGCCGCACTCGTCCGTGCAGAGCGGCTGGTGGCCAGCTGCTGTGTGGCCCCTCGCGACTGTTGGACGATGGTGGCCGGTCGCGCGCACAGCGGGTGGAAGATGGTGGCTGCTTGGCGGCTGCGGGTGGACGACGACGGCCTCGGATGGTACCGGTGGGCGGGCAGCCGCGTCTTCAGGTTCTTTTGGAGATGTGCGGCGAGGATGTGTGGTGGTGCGGTGGCCAGGTACCGTTGTTGTGGCTCGTCGCATGTAATGCGCCTATGATGAGATGCTCCTTGTGCCGACGTCGCTGCGGTGGTGTCGCGGCTGCAACTTCGTCGACGTGGGCGGGACGGCAGTGCACGACTACAACCCCGGCGTCGACAAGATCTCCAACGACCCAACAGAAACGGCGCCCGAACGTCTACAATGACACAGACGGCTACCGACGCGCCAAGATCTTCATGCCCGTGAACCCCTACAAATTTTGTGTGACGGCCGCCTTCGTGCGCGCCATGAAGACGGGAACTGCCATGATCTCCTACATGGATGCGACGAGTACCTCGACCACGTCTACTTCCTTTTCGGACCTGGATGAAAAGATCGACAACGACCACCGATGACGTGAACGACTACCTCGACTACGGAACGCGAACGATTACTTCGACTACTTCCTCGACGTCGACTACTCCCTCTACTATGACTACGTCGACTACTTCCACGACATCGACGACTTCGTCTACTTCCCATTCTTCGTCTACTTCCTCCACGCACCAACGACACCGGCGTTATCCGAATACCCTCTCTCCAACGTGCGAACCCAAACCCTAAATCCCCTATACCTATATGCCCTATTTTCTACAACATGCAATCTATTTTATAAATATCATATCATCATTGTTGCATTGCATCTTGTGGGTGCGGGTAATAGTAAGATCATCTAATAATTAAATATGGAATGAGTTGGAATAATTAAATATTGTTCCGGTTCCATTTAAAATTGCATAACTCATAACTAATTCATTTTAACTCCCAATTTGAAAAATAAAATATGTTTTCCAATTAAAAATTAAATTCTCTACCCAAATATAAAATTCGTTTACTGTTTTGAACAATTAAAATTGATGCAACATTTAATTCCTCTTTTAATTCATTTAATATTGTTAAATTGGCAACTTGCTCAATTAAATTCCAAATTGGACAATTAAAATATGTTTGCATATCAGAAACAGGCCATTAACATGTTCATGCCATTCATATCCCTGTTTGCATCTTGCATTGTGCATCTTACCATTTTGCTATGCATGTTCACTAAATAACAACATATGGAATATGTTGGGGTATTTAATTCAACTGTTGCCCTATTCCATTTAATCTTGTCTCACTCACCTATCTATTGTTTTCCATGCTAAACAACATTTAACTTGATGGTTAGATAAACAACTTGAACCAATCTCTATTTCTCCGGACTCCGGTTCCGATTAAATTGCTTAAGTTGTTTCCTCTCATGCATCTTTCCATGTCATGCATATAAAATAGGATCATGCTGGATCTTTTGCCGTAGTAGTAATTGTTGCATCTGGTATTTGTTCTAGTTCGTTGCTTCTTCGCGGATAGGACGCTGAGATGATGTGAGCAACGACAAGTTTTGCGGATGTACCTCTACTTGTTGGATTCCAGGCAAGTATACTCACTTGCTGCCTATGGCTGCCTTTCATCACTTGTTACCGATTCTTCCCGTTGTTCTTATTCTAGCCTTTTGATTCGATGCTTGTGTCTCGATCCTATCGTATGTTTACCTTGCAGCCATGATATAGCCTTTCCTTCCACTTCCTATTAACTGTTGCTTGTTTACGTTGTTGGCCCCTGTGTCGTAGTTGCATGCTTAGTGTTGTTTGCGCTCGAGTCTTGTTGTCCGTCTTATCACCTGTTTAGTTTGATAGTTGGGTTTCAATTTAATCAACAACATGTTAATGTTTGGGGTAATAATTTGATGATAAGGCACAGGCAGGAGGCCCGGGTTAGGGTTTTGGAGCTGGCTGGTGTCGAAACTAGGAAAAGACTCTTGTCTACTGATCCATGATGAGCGTGCTCACCGCATCCGGGAGGTAGTATGGGACCCCCCCTCGACTTAGACCTGATCTGCAGCTTGTCCGAAGAGCCACACTTAGTTCGGGTGTTCCATTTGCTCCTTTGCATAATGGGTTGATCCCCCATGGTTACTGATGATGATGATGATGATGATGCATATAGGGCGAGGCCTGTAGTGCCGGGGTGTTGTGTCCCGCGGGAGTTTTGCACACCTGCGCTGAGTATTCGGCTGCGTGGCTGGGACCTTATAGCTCCATGGCTCCTAGGATGGGTTGTAGAGACGGTTTGGGTCGTGTCGAGCCAAACTGAGTTTTAGTTGGTGGCTTGAGTGTGTATGGGTACTGGAGCACCCCCTGCAGGGATAAATCTTCTCGAGAAGCCGTGTTGTCCGCGGTTATGTGACGACTTGGTGAAAGTGCTGGCTAACAAGTACTCAGACAACTTACACCTAATGATAATAACTTGACTAGTAATATAGATTACCTCCACCATATAAATGATGTCACCCTAATCAACAGTGTGAGTTTCCTTGGGTTGCTTCCTTAGTAGGGGGTAACATTGGATGGGTTTGTTTGAGGTTAGTTGTAGTTGGTTACGATACGCTATCTTATCTTCTTTCTGTTAGCCGGAAGTTGTAGTGTGTTTCTGTAGTTGGTTAGTGCAGCCCGCTGCCGCTTCTTTGCAATAATCCCTTCCTTTTCCGTTGTACCCAAAGTATTTGTATCTTGTGATGATCGGTTGCGCTGGTATCTTGTGAGTATGGTTTATCCACTTAACAGTACTGACCCACGAATTCATTTTTGTGGCTGCATATTCAACATTGCAGTCATTAGGTTTGAAGTCTGACGACGTTAGCTTGGGAATCCCTCCGGCTTGGCCTGGGCAGGGATTGGACGCTCTCGGTTATCTTGAGGACTCGTCCAATATGTATCTTGTCCGTAGTCGGACGCTATGTTGTTTTCTTCCGCTGTTATTTGGATCTTTGTATTGTATCAGTTGTATCCTTGACTCGTTTGAGTCGTCTTGTATAAATCTTTTTTGTTGTTGTGGAATATTCGTGAACTGTTGTAATGTTATCACAAGTGGCAACCTGGAATCGGTTATTATGTGGATTTTGGCGGGAATGCTGAAATCTGCATAGTGCCCGATCTCGGGGCGTCACAACTTGTCTCTAACATCACTAAAGAACGTGACCTTGCTATTTCTAAATATAAAAAGGCTAAAAAGGATAAGGTTGAGTTTGGGGTTGGTCATGGTAAACTAACCGAGGAGTTTTTAAAGCTAACCAAGGCTCACAAAGCTTTGGAGAGCAAACACTCTTCCCTCAAAGAGTTGCATGAACAACTTCAAACTCAACTTAATCAACCTAACAACCCTAGCAACATCTACTTCTTCTTGTGATCATGCAATTATTATTGAGGAAAATGCTAGGTTGAAGGATGAGCTAGCAAGGCTCAAGGGCAAAGGCCCTCAAGTTGAGAAGGTTGTGGTCTCTACCCCACAAGTGGTTGCCCTAGCTCTAATGTGGTCATTGCTAGACCACAATTGAGTGCTCCAAGGAAACAAGCGGGCAAGCAAGGTCTTGGCTATGTAGCCAAGAAGAAGAACAAGAAGAAGACCAACAATGGTGCTTGGGGTGGTATTGTCATTAAGGACAACACTACTCGTAGCGCACCCGCTCAAGCAAACAATGTTTCCTCGAGTAGTAGTGTCATGAGAGACAGCACTACTCGTAGCACCTCCGTGGGAAATAACAATCCACACCATTTCTTATATGTTGATTATTATGGTGTTGCACAAGCTAAATATGTTGGTCCTATTGAGGGTTTAATTGACTATAATATTTGAGTTCCAAATACCCTTGTTGCTAACATGAAGGGACCCTCCTCGGTTCCTAACTCTAGTCAATGATCTCTTGCAGGACTATGCTTCCGGTGGGACTAATGGATAATTGATAGTGGATGCACTAGCCATATGACCGGAAGAAAAGAACTTGTGACGGAGTTGCGCCCAAATGACATACAAGCAACTGTCACTTATGGACACTCGTCCTCGTCTAAGGTATCCAGGTTCGGCAAGGTTGTGGTTGCTCCCGATATCACTATCATGAACGGCATGCTTGTCGAATCCCTTGGTTACAATTTACTTTCCGTCCTCTCTCTTGGAAAGATGGGTTTCTCCGTCTTTTTTTATGCTAATATTGGGTTCCTTTTGTGGAGCAAGACTCTTGACGTCGCTTACGTGGGACATGTTGAAAATGAGTTGTTCGTGGTGGACTTTTCGAAGTCTACCAACTCTCGGACAATGTGTCTTTTAGGAAAGGCGAACGTGGGATGGTTGTGGCATCACCGCTTGTCCCATGTCAACATGAGAACTTTGCAAAGTCTTCACAAAGGTGGCCTTATTGTCGGACTAAAAGAAAATGTTTCCTTTTCAAAGGATTGCGTTTGTAGGTCGTGTGTTGAAGGAAAGATGCATGATAAGGCACACAAGGACAAGACTATTATTCATAAAAGAGGATCTTGGAGCTTCTCCATGTTGATCTCTTTGGTGTCGTGCCCGAAGCAAGTCTTGGAGGCAAGAAATATTGCTTGGTGACTGTCGATGATTATTCAAGATACACTTGGGTTTATTTCTTCAAGTGCAAGAGTGAGACTCAACAAACCATCATCGACTTTGTTGGGGCGCGTAGAGATAAACGAAAACTTTTCCTACGCAATGCTCCCAAGATCAAGCCGAGGTAGAAGGCCACGAGTATTACCACTAGACGCGCAGGTGCGGATTATCGGTGCAGCGCGTCGGGGCAGTGCAGTCCCACGATCCAGTCCGGCCGATCCAATCCCTCGAACGTCGAAGTGCTGAACGTACAGCACCTCTGCCGGTATCCACACGTACGAGGAGGAGCTCCGACGGCAGACTGCTAGGTCTGGTGCGACGGCTGGACTGAGTGGGCTAGGGTTCCCAACGCATGGGAGAGTGGACTAACGTACCCGCTGGGCAACCTGCGCCCCTCTTTATATAGCGTATGGTAATGGGCTTCACAACACTTGTGGCCCATTCCCTCTGTGAGTCTGACTCACACAATCAGTCCATTTCCGGTTTGGGTCCAACCCAACCAATATTTGCTCCCGCTCTTAAGTGTGTGACCCTGCAGGCTCATGGCGACTTGGACACGATTGGAGTCCTACTCTCAATCGATCAATCGGTAGCGGCTCCTAGCAGAACGTGCCGACTCCCAAGTCCCATTGAGTCATGACGACATACCTTTCAATGTCATATTCATCTTAGTCCTTTTTGCCTCACGATATACCTTGTCGAACTATAGGCGATTTTATCGTCATCCCTTAAATAGTTCAACTCTCTTCTCGATCCGTGATATGTGATTCATCTGACTAACTCTTAGTCAATCGACACAGTTAACACTTAACTGAGTCGCGCATGGCCATGCTTCCTGAATCATATCACTCGAGAGGGCCCAGAGAATATCTCTCCATTCGGAGGGGCAAAATCCCATCTTGATTATCCACATCACGCAGCTTGCTTCTCATTCGACCCGAACTCTGCCTTTATAGTTGCCTTGTCACAGAACAACGTTTGACATAACCTAAGTCGGTGATCCACAACTCGGATTGAGCGACAACCTCAGGTCTAAGGATTACATTGATTGAGACGTGCAAATGACGACTTGATCGCTGCATCTCAATGTGGGTTAGTCCGACTTGCTAAACTCTTTAGCCAAGTCTGTGAACGTTGGAATGGCATCACCATGCCCATGACAAGTGGAACCGTGTCATCAGTCAACACTCACATTAGTCTAGGGTGTGTGTCCAGCACAACCTAAATGACCAAGGACAATCTAGTATGAACAACATGAATATATAGTTCCACAATCGAATCACATATTCAAAGACATATATCAGATGTTCAAAACAAGGACAACTTAATAACTTTATGAATACGGTGGGAATTACATCATACATGATTGCCACTAGGGCATATTCCCAACAGACTTCTCCAACCAAGTGCAACGTCAACACAATGTGCAAATCATGGCTATTAGGAGTGATAATGGTTCAGAGTTCAAGAACTATACTTTGAATCAATTCCTTAGTGAAGAATGCATTCGTCATCAATACTCCCCCACTTACACTCCTCAACAAAATGGTGTTGCCGAAAGGAAGAATCGCACTCTATTGGATACGGCAAGGACGATGTTGGCGGAGTACACTTCTCTCCAATACTTATGGGACGAGGCCATATCCACCGCATGCCACTCCTCCAACCGGCTCTACATTCGCAAAGTCTTGGACAAGACTCCATATGAGATCCTCACCGGCAACAAGCCCAATGTCTCCTACTTTCGTGTATTTAGTTGTAAGTGCTTTTACTTGATCAAGGGTGTTAGGTTGTCTAAATTTCAATCCAAAACTATTGAGGGTATATTTGTTGGTTACGGTGCCGAATCCCACACTTATAGAGTCTTTGACAAAGCCTCACAAACTGTCATACAATCTTGTAGTGTGGATTTCGAGGAAAATGATGGCTCCCAAGTGGTGCAATTTCATATTTCTAATGTAGATGTTGAAATACCTCAAGAAGCCATAGGAAGGATGGATGTGGGACTTTTCCGCCCATTGAGGGACACCTTATGGCGACTCGAGAAGGACTATGCTCTACTCAAGTGGAGCTCTCCTCTAAAATAGAAGAACAAGTCAAGGAGCCAAGTATTACACCTAACCAGGAACATGTTGAAGATCCTCCTCTTATTGAACAAGTCACTACGCAAGATGCAACCACTCCAATCATTCATTCTAGTCAATGTCAAGGTCAAGATCTACCATCCTCTTCATCCTCTCCTCAAGTTGAAGCTAGTGTTGAAGATACTGTTGTTGATGATGATGATGGTGATGATCAAGGCCAAGTTGGTCAAGATGGGGACCCAAATGATCAAGATGATCAAGTGATCCCTCCGCGCAATAGTGCGGAGATCGAAGCCCGTCGTGTCAAAAGGATAATAAGTGCTTTGAAGCATATTGATGCCCAAGACAATAAGGTCTTGGAATATATTCAAGCTAGAAGATCCACAACAAAGCAATTGCCACTTTTTAGTGAGCATCAAGCTCATATCTCTATGGTGGAACCAAAGAAAGTGTTTGAAGCTCTTGAGGACTCCGATTGGGTTGAAGCAATGCATGATGATCTCAATAACTTTGAGCGCAACAAGGTTTGGAGATTGGTTGAGAAGCCCAAAGATCGCCACAATGTTATTGGCACTAAGTGGATTTTCAAGAACAAGCAAGATGAGCATGGCATTGTCATAAGGAACAAGGCTAGATTTGTTGCTCAAGGTTACACTCAAGTTGAAGGCATTGACTTTGATGAAACCTACGCACCCGTGGCTCGCCTTGAGTCCATTCATATGCTCCTTGCTTATGCTTCTTCTCATAATTTCAAATTGCAACAAATGGATGTCAAAAGTGCTTTCTTGAATGGTCCACTAAAGGAGCAAGTATATGTGAAGCAACCTCCGGGGTTCGAGAATCTCAACTTTCCTAACCATGTCTACAAACTTGACAAAGCTCTCTATGGTCTCAAACAAGCACCACGTGCTTGGTATGAGCACCTTAAGGAATTGTTGGATGACCGTGGTTTCGAAGTTGGGAAGATCGACCCCACTCTCTTCACCAAGAGAGTAAAAGGAGAGCTTTTCATATGCCAACTCTATGTGGACGATATTATCTTTGGCTCAACTAACCAAGCTTTCAATAATGAGTTCTCTAAGCTTATGACTGAGAGGTTCGAGTTGTTTATGATGGGTGAGATTAATATCTTCCTTGGCTTTGAGATCAAGCAATTGGCTCATGAGACTTTCATTTATCAAGCCAAGTATACCCAATACATGATCAAGAGGTTTAACTTCCTAAATGCAAAGATCAGTACATCTCCTATGCAAGTCAAGTGCCACCTATCTCGTAACCCGAAGGGTAAAGATGTGGACCAAAAGATGTATTGTTCTATGATTGGTTCTTTGCTCTATCTTTGTGCATCTAGGCCCGATATCGTTTTGAGTGTAGGTGTGTGTGCAAGGTATCAAGCGGCTTCTAAGGAAAGCCATTTGATGGTGGTCCATAGGATCTTTCGTTATTTGGTTCTGATAAGGGGTTGCCCGGTCTTCTCGATGAACTCACACGATAACAAGGATCTGATAACTTGTGTCTCTCCACTAACTCTCCGGCTAATTCCTGATGCCAATTGCAGCAGCAACCAATCCCTTGGATATTCGTAAATCCACACACTTGCACGAGTAGCCACTGACTACTACTGGTCCTGTATCAACTAATTCCCAGTGGAATAGCAGATAACACGCAAAACATGCAATATATCAATTCCTGATGAATGCTTCGAGCAATCAACAATGGAGTTCTAGGGTTTATGAATAAAGGTGGTCTAAACCTCTCACACGCAGGTGAAGAGGTATTTAAGAGAGAGCGGGGTGCGGTCAAAGGCCAATGCGCACCAGCCCTAAACCTACTTGAGTTTGGACTCGGACTCAACTTGGACTCGACCCAAAGGGATACAAACCGACCCCAACAAGTGGGATTCGGCCAACAACCACGCAGGGCTTTATTGGACTCGTATGGGAGTACCTAGGACATGTCCTTGGTGCTCCCATAACTCTAAAACGCAACACATAATAATTCGGGCTGAACCAAGCAAGGACATGTCCTTGGTGGTCTCAATTCCCTCTTATCTTTATTCTGCCTCCTCCTTCTCCCTTGTGCTTGCATGATCATCTCTCTCCATGTGTGCTCCCATGCTTTGCTCCATGACTCCATGCTCCTTGCCTCCAATAATGTTTGTGTTATCTATAACCTCAATCATACATAAATGCAGGGATTTAGGTAGTATACAATTCTCATAAGAACAAACATCATAATTTAAAAGGAGTGAGTTCACCTGCTGTTCTAATAGTTTGGTTCTTGATCTAGTCATTGGACCAATTATTACTTCATCATGCTTTTCTTAAACAGCCACATCATCATCAATAGGAGGAATAACAAATGTACTAGGGATGTCCTCATCATCCTCCCCCTTGAAAAGGCGTCGACCTCGACGCATCAAGGTCCTCTCCATGGTATGGTGATAGATCAGCAACATTGAACGAATTACTCACACCAAACTCATCACTAGGAAGGTCAATCTTGTATGCATTATCATTGATCTTGTGAAGAACTTTATATGGACCAGCACCACGTGGCATCAATTTGGACTTGCGCAATGTGGAAATTTGTCCTTACGAAAATGTACCCACACTAAATCACCTGGCTGAAAAAGTACCTCCTTCCTCTTCTTGTTAATCCTCTCAGCAACATGTCTTCCTGTCTTCTCAATTGCTTCCTTGGTCTTCTCATGGATCTTCCTCACATAATAAGCTCGTTTTGAAGCCTCCATATTAACTCTCTCTTGCACAGGAAGTGGCAATAAATCAAGTGGTGTTATGGGTTTAAAACCATAGACCACCTCAAATGGGCATAGCTGAGTGGTAGAATGTACAGCCCTGTTGTATGCAAACTCAACATGAGGCAAACACTCCTCCCACTCCCGCGGGTTTTTTTTAATCATGGCTCGCAGCAATGTGGATAGTGTGCGATTCACCACCTCCATTTTTTCATCAGTTTGGGGGTGACAAGTAGTAGAAAACAGCAGCTTTGTCCCCAGCTTCCCCCATAGTGTCTTCCAGAAATACCTCATGAACTTGACATCACGATCAGAAACAATAGTCTTGGGTACTCCATGTAATCTCACTATGTCCCTGAAAAACAGATTAGCAATGTGTGACGCATCGTCGCTCTTGTGGCATGCAATAAAATGTGACATTTTAGAGAATCTATCAACTACCACAAATATTGAATCATGTCCTCTTTTAGTCCTAGGCAAACCTAACACAAAATCCATACTAATGTCTTGCCAAGGTGTAGTAGGTGCAGGAAGAGGAGTATATAAACCATGAGGTTTCAGTTTTGACTTAGCCGTGTTGCAAGTGATGCAGCGTCTCACAAACCTCTCCACATCTCTTCTCATATGTGGCCAATAGAAGTGATCAGCCAACATCATCAATGTTTTCTCCCTCCCAAAGTGTCCCATCAAACCACCACTGTGTGATTCCTGCAACAATAACAAACGCAAGGACGACTCGGGCACACATAATTTGTGAGCTCTAAACAAATATCCATCATGCAAATGAAATTTATCCCATGCTTTCACAGTAGTACAATGCGCATATGCAATTTTAAAATCATTGTCTTGAGCATACAAATCTTTTACACTCTCCAAACCAGGAAGTTTCACATCCAATTGAGTTAATAGCATACTTTTCCTAGAGAGAGCATCAGCAACAACATTATCTTTGCCTTTCTTATATTTAATTATGCATGGGAATGATTCAATGAATTCAACCCACTTAGCATGTCTTTTATTAAGGCTAGATTGGCTCTTTAAAAATCTTAATGCTTCATGATCAGAATGTATGATAAATTCCTTTGGCCACAAATAATGTTTCCAAACCTCAAGAACTCTAACAAGTGCATACAATTCTTTATCATAAACAGAATAATTCAATTGGGCACCATGCAATTTCTCAGAAAAATAAGCAACAGGTTTGTTTTCTTGCATGAGCACACCACCAATACCAATACCACTTGCATCACACTCAATTTCAAATTGTTTGTTGAAATTAGGCAATATTAATAATGGGGCCGAAATTAGCTTGTTATTTATCTCATCAAAAGCAATATCTTGTTCTACCCCCTGATGCATGTAAAATGCATAGATGAATTTTGCATATTTTCACATGGTTTTCTATTACATATTACATCATATAAGGGTATAATTCAATGTTTTATAGTATTTTGGGGTTAAATTACAAAGTCCCCCAACTTTTATGGAATTAACCCTGCCTGTCAGAAACCCTGTTTTCTATATTTTTGACGTTTCAGGGGGCAAACTTCCGCGAAATCACCTAAAATCTGTGGGGCTCATTTTCTTGGAAGGAGAAGACTTGCGGGCGAAGGATCCACGAGAATTGGGCATGGAGGCCCAAAAGAGGACCCTCCACGCGGCCAGATTCCTTGGCCGCGTGAGAGGCCCCCTTTTGGCCCCTATGGCCCCAATTCCTTCCATCTTCGACTTACCGACTCCGTCTTGACCTAAAACCGACTATAAAAAGGGTCCCCCGTACCCTTACAGAGAGGAGCGCCGCCGAAACACCAAAACACCAAAACAGAGACCTGGAGTTCCAGATTGGAGGGGGAAAACTCCGGCGGGGCTCCGCCGGTGTGATCTCCTACCCCTCCAATGTCATCTCCATCGACATCTCCATGAAAAGGGAGTAGTCCACCCCAGGGCTATGGGTTTGTGGAAGTAGCACTTGTATCTCTCTCTCTATGTGCTTCACTAATTAGATCCGTATGAGCTGCCTCACATGATTACGGGCACCGTTGTAATTCCTATGTGGTGGATCTTTTATATGAGTTACTGAATCTGAGATTGCAATTGTTTCTCTTGAGTTATTTGAGTAGATGTATCTTATGTACCCCGTTCTTATTTGCTAGCTTTGATCAATCTAGTTCTTGAGAGCATGTGTGGGGTGATAGGTGCATTAGTTGGAGTAACGGGGGTGGCTAGTGCTGTGAAAGTGACAGAAGTTCAGCGATCCACTTAGGTTTTGTTAAACCTTTCTTAGTTACCTCACTAGGGATAAAAAGGAGTACCTTGTTACCGGGGATTTGAAGTGACACTAATCAATCTCCATGACTAGATCTAGCAAGTTCTTACTTCAACTTCATGTCACATTTCTTAAAGCTATACTCTGGTTTTTCCTTAATTATCGAGGTGTTATGATTTATTTCGCATCTTGGTGGAGTATAAGAGGGATCAATATGACCATAGAGATCTCTATGCTAGGACGTGATGCCCATATGAAAGTACTCAATGTTAAACATGTTATTGTAATCTCACATGTAATTCTTTATGTCCACTGTCTACCACTTTATTTGAGAGAATGCAAGTGTGAAACCATGAACCCCGGTCCTATTTTAATTATAAGAATACACTCTAGTTACTTTGCTGCAATTTACTTTACTTGCACTTTACTTTACTTGCATCTTCAATTCGAATTTACATTATCTCCATCACCACTTGCATCACAAAAATACAAAAACAATCCACTGCATATTTATTTTCTCATTTGCATTTAGTAGTAGATTTAATTATTGCACATTTACTTTCAGTTTTGCATTGCAATTTAGAAGTCTCACACCTTGTGCTTGACAACCACTTGGTGAGGTTGAGGGCACAAAATTCTCTACTTGTTTGCAGGATCCTGGAGGAAGCTTGGAAGACAACTGCTGAAATACTGGCTTCCCAAGAGTTCGATATAAACCCTCGAGTCACCCTCGTGGGAAAGAAGGCTTGCCACTAGCTACACACTCTGCCCTTGGAGTCTCAACCTAGCCATCAAGCGTTTTTCTGGCGCTGTTGCCGGTGAGCCATATGTGAAGGAGTTGTCCAAGGGAGCTCACAAGAAGTCTTCATCACCAACAAGGTGTGCAAACACCTAAGCTTGGGGAGGTTGCACCTACGTGAGTACCGTCCTTTCTATCTCCACCTTCTTTCAAGTAGATTGTTTTGTTTCTTGTCTTTTTTTTGTTTTTGTTTTGTTTTTGTTCTTGTTTTTGTTTTGTCTTGCATATTTTATTTTAGTTTGCATTTTAGTTTTACATTTAGTTATCTAGATTATTTTAGTATTTCGAATTTGCTTAGTTACTATACTTTTGTTTTTCATAAAAAATTAAAAATTACATAAAAACTGTTAAAATGGGTTGATAGAACTAAATTAAGTGACTACACAAATACACCCAATGACCAATTCATTGCTAGGCCAATTACTACACCTGAAATACAAGATGAAAGCTATGAAGTAAGTCCTAGTTTATTGAATTTAATTACTCGAGAGCAATTTGGTGGTAGTGCTATGGAGGATGCCTCTATGCATCTTCATGATTTCATGGAAATATGTGATATGCAAAAATTTAAAAATGTGGAAAGTAGTGTTTTAAAACTGAAATTATTTCCTTTTTTCACTTAGAGGAAAGGCTAAATAATGGTTACTTTCACTACCTACAACTAGTATAAAGTCTTGGGATGATTTAAAAGAAGCTTTCATTAAGAAATATTATCCTCCCGTTAAAATTTTGCAAAATAGGAATAATATCCTCTCATTTAGGCAAAATGATAATGAACATGTAGCCATGGCATGGGATAGAATTAAATTAATGATTAGAACATGCCCATCACATGGAGTAAATGAATGGACCATACTACACTCTTTTTATAATGGTCTAAACTACATGTCTAGAAATATACTTGATTCTGCTGCTCGAGGTGCCTTTATGAGTAAAACTGTAGGAGAGGCTAAGAGCATATTAGAAATCATATTGCAAAATTATAGTCAATGGAATACTGAAAGAGCATCCAATCCCACTAATAAAATAAACTCAATTGAAGAAACCAATGATTTGTCTTCTAAAATGGACACTATTCTTGCTTTTATTAATAAACAAAATATGGAGAATGTGCCTTTGCAGGAGCTAGTTGGTAGTAATTCTGAAAGTGTGGATGTTAATTTTGTTAGGAATTATGGTAGCAATGGTTTTGGTAATGCTTACAATTCATATAGTAAACCTCCTTATGTGCCAAATAAACCTTTTGTTCCATATCCTAATGCTAATGAAAATAAGTGGAAGCCTTCTAGTGAAATTTATGAATTTAATAAATTGCTTATGGAACAAGTTGCTAGTCACAATGCTATGATACATGAGTTAAATAAGTCTATTGCATCCATTAGTAGTTATATTAAAGGATTGCAACTTCAATCTTCGAATTTAGATAAAGCATTGTCAAAATTAGTTTATAATCAAGCAACTCTATTAAGCATGTTAGCAGGAAAGCCACAAGCACAACCTAGTGTAGGAATGAATTCTATTACTATTGCTGCTCCTATTATTGAAAATATTGATCATATTGCTGAGAATACAAGTGAGCATGTCCCTACTAGCTTAGAAGAAACTTTGAATTAAATAGTGAAGTACCCTGAATATTTACTTCCATATATGTCTTATCTTGCTAGCAAAGATGAAATTAGTCCTCATGAATCAAGCATGCTAGCTAAATTAGAGATTAAAGTAGAGGAAATTATGATGCTTACTGAAATTAAGGATCCATTGCTTGATTTAGAAAAAAGTAGCTTGCAAGAACTTATTGCTACTCTACAAAAATTTGCTAGTGATCCCACTATAAATGTTAATCAACCTGGCTTTGGATCTTATATTGCTAATCATGTCTTGCAAGAAAAAATTTCTAGGTACAAGAATGAGTCCATGATACCTACTATTCTTGGGGATGCATGGATCCCCAAGGTGCTAGTTTCAATTGGAAAAGAAATTCACCATGCTATGTTAGATCTAGGTTCTATTGTATCGGTACTCTCTAAAGAATTATATGAATTGCTAGAACAAGAAAATTTAGAAAAGTGCTCAAGTGAATTTTTCCTTGCTGATAACTCTACTAAACATGCTGTAGGACAAGTAAAATATGTTATGATTGAATTGCACATGATTTTCGTACCCGTTGATTTCATTATTATGGATATGGGGGATAAATCCCCTAGTCCTATTATTTTGGGTAGACCTTTTCTTCGTACTACAGGTCAATCATAGACTCCAAGGAAGGGAATGTGAAGTTTCAGTTCCCTCACAATAAAATCATGGAGCACTTCCCAAGGAAGAGGGGCATGCTGAAGAACAAGCTCCCTCATGAGCTTTATCCCTCTTGATTATCAAGTAAGTAAAGCCTAGCTATATGGCTATAAAGAAAGCGCTTTACGGGAGGCCACCCGGTTGTTTTTGTTTGGATTTTCCTAGTGTCCTCTTGCTGTCTCAAGAGATTAGTTTTTTTGTTTTAATTCTGGAGTTTTCAATAAAGAGTCAAGTCAAACCCATTTGGACTTATAAGTTGCTATCCTAGTGCATGAAATTTCTGTTTCAGCACGAGTCTTCTCACCGTATGATTTTATGTTTTTTATTGGTATGTCGGATTGAGCTAATTTTTTAGTATGTTCTGAAACTTATTGTCCTCTGTAAGCACAAAATTTGGCTTAGTTTTTTGACGAGTTTAGCTTAGGTAAAAAAGTTCTTTTTTCTGCTGCTGCTTTTCTGGACAGATTCTGTCTTCTTTTGTTTTATGCACTCTTTGGGCTTGGGAATCGAATTTCCATGATTATTTAAAGCAAGAGAGTGAACATACAACATAATGAAACTTATTTTCTATCTACTGGAGCATTTTATTTGGAATTTTTCACAGCAAGCATGTGATTTGTTTGTCCTTGCTAATCTCACCCCACAGAAAAAGAATGAGAGAAACATGTTTTGTGAAGTTTTTTCACAGGGAATAGAGGAGCTGCGCCTCAAGACATCCAAGAATGGTGAAAGCCTTAAGCTTGGGTATGTGATTAACACCCCACTGGAGCTACACTTTTTTGGTTAGCACACGTCTACTTTCTGTTTTTCTAAGCAAAGCATTTATCGTAGAGACTTGAAGCGTCTAGTTTTTGTTTTTATTTTTGTTTTGATAAGACCACCATCATTTTATATGAGATTGAGCTACTGGAGTTTGGGGATGGAATTTATTGGATGCTAGTATTATGACTTGGAATAGGGATGCCATGGTTGATTTGAAGAGTTACATATGTTTGCATGATTTATAGGCTTTTTATGTGTAGAAATTTGCAATAATGTTGTCTTGAGCTATCTCTTATTCATGTCCTTGATGTTAATTGCTGGTTTATTTAGTTTGTCATGAAATGAGTAGTTCTATGGACATATGCATGCATAGTAGCTGGTCAACTATCTTCCTCTTGCTAGCCCAAAAATTTAAAAATTCCAACAAGTAAAAACTTGTTTCCAACACTCCTTAGCCAAGTATTTCCCGTGAGTCCACCATATCTTACCATTAGCTTCATTGCTATTCCGAGTATGTTCACCATGTTATTGTGTTATTTATGTTCTAAATTAAGATATTCACTTTATTAATTGTCATGGGTTGAACTTGGGATAGGACTCTCACGAACTTTTGAAGGCACGCTTTACTTTTTATGCATCTAATAAACATGACCCCATAATGGGAGCCACAAGTTTTGCGTTTGACAAGTGTGTGGTTGGGAGCTAGCTATAAACGTGTATCACCGGAAAGCTTTCAACATTGCACAATTTTTTTTACATTTGTTTGATATCATGTACTTTTGTTTTTGGACTCCTGCCATGCCGAAATGAAATAGAGGAATAGTAAGTTTTGATGAGTAAGTATCTATATGACTAGAGAAACGCATTGGGCCGCTAACCCAAGCCATGCTTTATCATGGTGGAAATTTACTTACAGCTTGAGTGACTCTACAACACATCCTATAATAAAATAAGAAGCTATGCATAATAGTGAATGAAAATAAAAAGGATGATGAGTCTACTCCGTTTGTTCATCTTGTCATTGTAACTGTTAGGAATAGACAAATACGCAACTTGTATTCCACTGGGCCAAAGGACACAATATATAGTACATGTACAAGTGGAAATATGCAGGGAACCCCCTATGCAATAGGGAAACTACTAATATACACATATGTCTCTAACACCCCCCCCCCCTCAAACTCATGGTGGATAAACAACATTGAGTTTGGAGAGAAAGAAACTATGATGTGCTCTATCCTGGGCCTTCGTAAAGAAGTCCGCCAACTGTAACTCTGAAGGCACAAACTGGAGCGAAATAATCTGATCCTGCACACTAGCACGCACAAAAGAAGCATCAACACCAATATGCTTGGTAAGCTCATGCTTCACCGGGTCACGTGCAATACTGATAGCACATGTACTGTCAGACAATAGATCAGTGGGTGTCGTAACGGAGACACCAAAATCTGCAAGTAACCACCGTAACCAAGTCACCTCAGCAGTCAAAAGAGCCATCGCTCGTAACTCAGCCTCTGCACTCGAACGGGAAACTGCGGTCTGCTTCTTCGTCTTCCAGGCAATGAGAGAACCATTAAGAAAAACACAGTAAGCAGACAGTGACCGGCGATCCATAGGATCACTAGCCCACGTAGCATCAGAGTAGGACTGGAGCTGTAACGAGCTAGAACGAGGAAAAAAGAGACAGAGTGAGATCGTTCCACGAAGATAGCGCAGAACACGAAGAAGGTGACTATAGTGAACCGAGGTAGGAGTAGAAACAAACTGACTCAAGATATGAACAGGATAAGAAATATCTGGACTAGTAACAGCTAGATAAACGAGACTCCCGACAAGATGTCGATAACGAGTCGGATCAGAGAGGGGATCACCATCGGAAGCACGAAGAGAGAGATGGAGGTCCATAGGAGTCTCAGCAGTACGCTCATCAGTAAGAGCGGCACGAGTAAGGAGATCATGAATATACCGTTCTTGGGATATATAGAAACCATCAGAGGTAGATGAAACCTCAATCCCAAGAAAGTAACGAAGTGGACCAAGATCCGACATAAGAAACTGCTCACTCAGACGGGCCTTAACGAAGGCAATACACTCAGGGTCGTCACCGGTGATGATCATGTCATCGACATATAGAAGAAGGAGAGTGCGACCACGAGGAGAGCAGTGAACAAACAGCGCATGATCATGAGTACTCGGAGAAAACCCAGCAGCCATGACCACAGAAGCAAAATGCTCAAACCACGCACGAGGGGCTTGCTTAAGGCCATAGAGAGAGCGACGAAGACGGCAGACCATGCCCTCATCAACAGAATACCCAGGTGGTGGTCGCATATAGACCTCCTCACGCAACTCACCATTAAGAAAGGCATTCTTAACATCAAGCTGAGACACAGACCAACGACGAACAGATGCAACAGCAAGAAGAGTACGAACAGTGGTCATATGAGCGACAGGAGCGAAAGTCTCATCATAATCGCGGCCATGCTCCTGCTGAAAGCCACGAGCGACTAGACGAGCTTTATAACGCTCAAGGGACCCATCAGAGCGATTCTTCGCCTTATAGACCCACTTACAGGTGATAGGGTGAATAGAAGTAGGGAGAGAAACAATCTCCCATGTACCGGTGCGCTCGAGTGCAGCGATCTCCTCGGCCATCACAAGCTGCCATTCAGGATGAACAACAGCCTCACGGTACGTTGTCGGCTCTGGAATAGCAGTAACACTGTAACTTGCGGGATTATAGAAATCAGGTGTATTACAAGGCCGACTGCGAAGAGAATAAGTTGGCTGAGATGGTGCGCCAGAAGTAGATGGTGCATCGGAGGACTCGTTCATGACACGTGGACGACGAGTATAGTAAAAGGGAAAAGTAGGATGAGAGGGGATGGTAGGAGGAGATGGAGAGGGAGAAGACACCGGCGAAGAGGGTGAAGAACGTGGCGACGAAGGAGAAGAGGATGGTGTCGGTGTAGATGGCTCCGGGGTAACAGGATGTGAAAGAGGATAAGAAATAGGAGGGGGAGGAGAATCAGGAAGAGTAAGAAAAGAGAGATCCTCCGCAGTGGAGGTCGAGCAGGTCGATCGCGGATAGAAAGGTCGAGACTCATCAAAAGTCACATCCCGAGAAATACGCATCCGACGGGCCACGTGATCCCAACAACGATAGCCCTTATGCTCATCACTATATCCGAGAAAAACACACTCAACAGACAGAGCGGTTAGTTTGGTGCGTTCACGAGGAGCGAGGAGAACATAGCAAACACAACCAAACAGACGCAACACAGAATAGTCAGGAGAGCGATCACAAAGTCGCTGAAGAGGAATGCCACCCTGAAGGGCAGCAGAAGGCTGCATGTTAATGAGATAGGCCGAGGTAGAAATAGCCTCGGCCCAAAAATGAGGCGGGAGAGAAGAAGCGATCATCATCGCACGAGCTGTCTCAAGAAGATGACGATGCTTATGCTCAGCAACGCCATTCTGAGCATGTGCACCGGGACAAGAGAACTGAGCGAGAGTGCCCTGCTCAGCAAGAAAACCACGTATATGCTTGGAGATATACTCACCAGCAGAATCAGCACGAAACACACGAATAGGTGTAGAGAACTAAGTGTGAACCATGGCAGCAAAGCGCTTATAAATAGAGAGAACCTCGCTATGGGAGGACATAAAGTAAATCCAAGTGTAAAGAGAGTAATCATCTATGAAAATGATATAGTACCGATGACCCCCTTTCGAGGTGAAGGGAGCCGGACCCCAAACATCTGAATGAATGAGATCAAAAGGACGCTGAGACACAGAATCACTATGAGGATATGGTAGCTGAATCTGCTTACCAAGCCTACAACCCATACAATCCAAAGAAGTATTTCCGGAGACAGACCCCAGAACACCACGATGAACAAGATACGAGAGACGAGAACCACATAAGTGGCCTAGACGATGATGCCACTGCTGAAAAGAGCTGGTGGCCGCGACAACAGGGGACGAGAGACTGGAAGCGGTGGCAGCGGAAGGAAGACGAAGCCAGTCAAGCTCCCATAGGCCATCATGGCGTAGGGGGCCAGCACCAAGCAAAGCGCCCATGCAACGATCCTGAACAGAACAGGAATCAAAATCTAGAGTGACCCTACAACGAGAATCAACAATCTGACTACCAGAGAAGAGCTGCATAGTGAGTCGAGGAATATGAGCAACAGAGGGAACATGAAATGCGGAACTGCTAAGAGTGCCTCGACTAGTAACAGGGAGAGGAGTACCATCACCGGTACAAACAGAGGCAGAAGACTCAACAGGTAGAACAGAGCTCAAAGCGGAAGAATCATAAGTCATATGAAAAGATGCTCCGGTATCAAGAATCCAAGAGGATGTACCTGAATGTGAAGAAGGTGGTCTCTCAATGCCAGAAAAGTCAGTCACAGAACCAGCAGTACCTGTCAGTGAAGAGTCCCAAGTAGCAAGAAGGCATCGGAGTTGCGCAATCTCACGTGTGGTCAAAGACGCAGCTGAAGGAGTCGAGGTAGACGCGTCAACCAAGGAGGACCAATCACCAGCACGCGTGGTAGTCACGCGGGGAGTCGACGGAGAGCGGTGACAAGTGCGTGCACAAGCAACGCGGGGAGTCGACAATAAGCGGCCCAGACCGTGTGCAGATGCCGCAAGAGTCGACGTAGAGCGGCGAGATGATACAGACGGAGTCGACGTAGAGAGGCCACAACCACGGGCAGAAGCCGCGAGAGTCGACGTAGAGCGGCCACAACCGCGGGCAGAAGCCGCGAGAGTCGACGTAGAGCGGCGAGTCGACATAGACGGAGTCGACGTAGAGGGGCCAATACCGCAGGCAGAAGCCGCGAGAGTCGATGTAGAGCGAAGAATCGACATAGACGGAGTCGATGTAGAGCAGCCACGACCGCGGGCAGAAGCCGTGAGAGTCGACGTAGAGCGGCGAGTCGACATAAACGAAGTTGACATAGAGCGATCACAACCGCCAGCAGAAGCCACGAGAGTCGGCGTATACCGACGAGTCGACGTAAACGAAGACGGCGTAAAGCCGCGAGGCGACGGAGACGAAGTAGAGGACCGCCGAGGAGCACCGACCAGCGAAGAATCATTACAGGGCGGATACATTTTTTTTCTTGTACTCTGTCTCTCTCTTTTTTGATGAACGGAACCGATCTAGTCCTGGGCCGAATGAGGACTTCCTTGGACGGGAGCAACCAGACCTCAGGGAACAGCGATCACGTGAACCAGCGAGCTGGTACGAACGTGAACCAGCAGTGGGGCCGGCAACGGGGACGAGAACCAGCGAGCTGGTACGACGACGACCTGGGACGGGGAGACGAACGGCGGCCGGGGACCGACAGGAGGCGGCCGGGATGGGCGACGACCGAGGGCGGACAGGAGACGGATGGCGAGCTGGGAGTGGTGGCGGACGGTGGCCGGAAACGCGGTCAACGGCAGCGGCCCAGCCACTTGGACGGAGGCGCACGGGCTGGAAGCTTTCCTCAAGACAAAACGCAGAAGGCACGAACGACCTGTACGGTGCAGCCTGAGGGATTGAGATCGATGTGGAGATCCGATCTATACGTGAGCGTGGAGAAGAAACAATGGCACGAGTTGCTGCGTGCCTAGAAAACCCTAGTCTGATACCATGTTAGGAATAGACAAATACGCAACTTGTATTCCACGGGGCCAAAGGCCACAATATATAGTACATGTATAGGTGGCAATATGCAGGGAACCCCCTATGCAATAGGGAAACTACTAATATACACATATATGTCTAGCAGTAACATGGGCTTGTTTCCATGTCATGGGGCAAGATGTACCTCTTTGCGGTTCTCTATGATGTCATTAATACTTATTATGATTGTACAAAGCTTATTAGGAATCTTAAGTTGAGTAATCATGGAGTAGGTTTTCACACTCACGGGGCATGAGGCTTTCTACCATCTTGTCATTCTCATTACTTCAATACTCACAATTTTAAGATGCTAGTGATAAAGGGGCAATGAGAGTCCTAGATCAATGGATACCACATTTCAATTAGTAATTTTAGTTGAATAATTTAGAGGCTAAATAAGACTTGATCATGTTTTACCTCTACTCAATTTCTCCAAAGTGTCCACTATATTTTCTATTCTCCATTATGCTATTCTTTGACCAATATAGGATTTTATTTTTCATTTTGTGTATGCATTTGGTCCATAGTGCTTTTATTTCATTATACACTTTGTGAACTTTCATGAAGCATCTTTGCTTGCATATTTGATACTTCTTACAACATGAATTGTATGCTACTCATTTCTAGTATTAATCATTTGATTATATGTAGCATGAATAATCCTCCTTGATATCCCATGATTGTTTCAATATGCAAAACCCATCTTAGTTTTATCACTTTTATACTCGAGGACGAGTGTCGAGACAACGTAGTAGAATTCATAGACGGGGGTGCCATGAAACTACGGGTAGAGACGTGGGGGGACGTGGTTGCGCTAAGGACAAAGACACAGGATTTACCCAGGTTCGGTACGTCGCAGCAATGCGGCGTTCCTACTCCTGTAATCTCACTAATCAGGACTAAAGCCTGTGTATACAAAGTACAATGTGAGGTTCTGTTAGCTATTCGTCGAGGATCAACCTCTCGGCGAGTTAGCCAGTAGCTTCTTGTCTATCTATCATATCTCCCGTCCGGGTTTATATAATAGCCGGGTTAGGTCATACAGAGTAGGAAACCTAGAATACTACGGTAACTATTAACTTGGAAAGTAAGGAATCCGTCTTCTACTCCAAGCCAGATCGCGTGGGCCGTGATCCGGGTTCTTCTAGAATCCGGCATCTGTGCGTCAGATTACTGGGCCGCCTAATGGACCGTAACCCACTACCATTTGGGCCACCCGGGTAATCCGGCACTTTAGACTACCATCTGATATACCCCTATTCGGTATATATCCGACAGTAGCCGCCAAGAAGGATTAAGACTCCGATTCGTCGTCTTTCGCCAAATGTCATCTTTCCGAGAAATATCGGCCTGCAGTCTTGATTCTTCTTTTTCTCCTTAAATGATGTTGTAACGCAAAACTCACAATCCTGGAAATCTGGCTTTTCTCGCGCTTTAATCATGTTTACGTAAGGGACGTTTGGGTTTCAGGCGGGAAACCCAGAAACATATCTCTGACAGATTCTCGCGGGAAACGAGGAGATAGCAATAATCACCTGTCGTTTCATTTCCCGGATTTTCCGGCGAGTGACACGTGTTGAACATCCAACGGTCAAAAGAGCCGTTAGCACGCATCGTGACGAGTTTACGGCTATAAATAGTCGTCTTCGTCCTCTGTGAAAACCTTCCGCTCTCACTTCGCACGCCATTCCCAGCGCCCAAGCACAGCAGAGAAACTCCCGAGCGCAGAATCGCGACCAAGACCTCACCGGAGACGCCCGAGCGCCGCTACTGGATGGCCTCACCGTCGTATTCTCCAGCCCGTGCAGTTGCCAAGGAGATTGACGAGATAATCGACACAATGGATCCACAATTGGATTCCCTGTGCACACCTCCGGCGACCAGCCGTCGAAGACCACGGGCACCGCGGCGGGCGAAGAAAATCCTTCCGCCGCCGCAGATCTTGCGGGATCCTCCTCCGCGCCTACTCCGTCGTTCGCTCCCGAAACGGTGGAGGAAAAAATCAGGCTCGTTGGCGACGAGCTCGCGGCCGCGGAGGCCGCAACGTCCGCCGCCGCCGGAGCCGAAGAAGAGGCGAAAACTGCCGACAATTGGAGTCCGAGCAGCATTTTACCGTCCCTCCTTCCGACAATGGAAAAGGAGGGGCTTTTGGTTAAAGAAAAATGGCGGAGCCCAGAAGACGAGTCCCAGCCCATGCCAAAAGACGGGGAATGCGTTCTCCTTACTTCCCATATTGCGAGAGGTATGGGTTTGCCGCCTTCCGCCTTTTTCTTAGAAGTCCTTAACCACTACGGCATTCAGCCACATAATCTTCCACCAAACTCCTTCTCTACCTAGCTGGCTTCCAAGCCCTTTTCGAAGGGTATTTAGGAATAGCTCCCAGACTAGATTTTTCCCAATATTGCTTTGGAGTGAAGCGTAACCCCACAGAGGGCGTTCTTCCTGTCTGCGGGGCCATTTCTTTCACTCTTCGGAGATTCAGGGAAGATTGGTACCCAAAGATAAAAACGTCGGAATCCGTCAAGTTTTGGACGGGTTCTTTCTTTTATCATCATGACGTCCCATTTCCCGGGAGATAAAACGGGTTTCCTCCATTCGTCAACTCCGCCGCCGTTCCTCAAGAGAGTTGGGCAGTCGAAGCGGTACAAACTTTGTCAGACGACCTGATGAAGATAAAACGACGTATCGCCAAGCTTACCTCTTCTCAGCTTCCCTTAACTGGGACAGACACTGTTTTGTGCTAGTTTGGTCGCTGGATTCAACCTCTCGCTTTTCGTTCTCGACTCCTTTGTGAATACGAAGGGCCAGAAGATAGCATGAGAGGGACGGAAAAATCCTACTCCAAGAGGGCATTGAAGAAACGAGTCAACCAACTGGTCGCTACTCGCGATCAATACATAGAGAGTTTGGAAATATATCACGAGGAAAACCCAGTCCCTAAGGTATTCTTTATTTTCCTTGCTTTTGGGTTTCTCTCAGATTATCTCTTTTCCCTGACTTAATCGAATCTTTTGCCATCTCCATAGTTCTACAAACTTAAGGGAGATGATCTTGCATCCGACGTTGAGCTCGACGAATTACATGCCAGCTTTTACGGCGGCCGGAAACGCAATAGGCAAGTGACCCTCGAAGAAGTAATAAATCTCGACGGAATTCCCATCGCCGCATCCGGCTATTTTGCTGGAGCTTATTACTTATTATTCCCTTCCGGTTCTTAGAGACGTTTATTTCTCGGATGTTTCCCTTTCAGCCTTGCCCCAGTTCCTTTAAAACAAAGAAACTGAAGAAACATAAAGCTGATGCTAACAAAGGAGAGCCGTCTTCCGCTGCAGTTTCTCCCCCTTTAGTAGGGAAGAGAAAACCACAAACCCGGACACATATTTTCAGCAACCCAGACAGCCTATTGCATCTAACATGGATGCGAGGGAAAGGGTGGGACTAGAGATGGGTAGAAATCCTCGAGCATCTGGGGAGGACGAACCTATTCCCACTTTTGGCAGGAATTTCCAGGTAAAGGAAGAACCATTTGATGAACTCGGATATATTCGTCCAGAAGCTAAGAAATTCTTCGCTCCTGCCCCTCTAATCCGTCCTTGGCCACAAGGCAGGCTAATTGTCCGAAATGACTTCGTATTTTCACCCCGTCAGGTCGTGCAAGACGGCCTTCATCACATTGGAATTCTTATTTCTGAATATGTAAAGGAATTCAACGAAACCTTGTCAAATTTGCGGGAAATGAGCCAGGTAATATCTCTAGCCCCCAAGCAATAAGTCGAAAGCATTCTATCCACTTAATGCTTCTTACCACGCTTGTTCTAACTTAAGCGTCTTGCTTTCATTTCCGTGTTTCAGCATACCGCTGATACAATAAACTTGGAAATTTTTAACAAGCTTAACATCAAAAATGAGGAGGTGAAAACCCTTCTATCTATTATTGATGTTAAGGAAGCAGAGCTGGCATCATCTCAGCTACAACTGTCGGAAACAACATGTATGCTTAATTCTCTGAAGTTTCTGTCCAGATTTTTGTCTAAGTATTTTCCCGAGTTTTTTTAAACTCGGAATTTTGTTCCTTGCTTTCCAGCTGCTTTGGCTAAGGCCAAGGAAATAGCTGAAGATGCCAGCAACGCCGCAAGTCTCCGCGAGGATAACTTGGACCTTCATAACGAACCTATGAAGGTTAAAAAAGATCTGGAGGCCAGCAATCTGGCCCTTGGAATTGCTCAATCCAAGGCCTCCCAGCAGGCGGACAAGGACAAGGCCACTATCCAAGATTTGGAGAATGCCTTAACCCTGCGCCTGGAGGAGGGCTCCGAAATGGACAAGATTCTCGGTTAGTTATTACATTTACTGTTTTTTCCATGTCTTGCTTTCTTTCTCTGCTTTTTCACTAACCCTTTGGTTGTTTTGTCTGAAAAACAGGAGATATCCCAGATCTTACTCGGATTGAGAAAATCCGATCTTTTGGGGAGGTATGGACTGCGATCAAAGCTGCAGGTATGCAGCTGGTCAACAAGTTCCTTCCCGCAAGAACTGGGGAATTCTCGGAAGTTGAGAAACTTCCGGCAGCTATCCTGGAGGTGGCGGAATCCAAGGAGTCCACCTTGCGCTCCGCAGCACGGGGTGGTGCACGCATGGCTTTAGGCCTTATGCGTATGCATTACCCTGGTGCCAAATCTTGGCGCGTGGCGTCCGGTATCCCCCTTGGATATTCGGAGGCCTAGCGGACCACCATCTTCAACGAGATCAAGGGTCATGCCACCAAGATTGCCTCTATGGTGAATATCTCCATCACCTACCCAGAAGAGAAGATTCCCGAAGCCCCCGAGAACGACAGCAGCGACGAGGACTCGGATGCTTGAAGGATTCTTCTTGACCTGGATAGTGGAAGTAGAAAATTGCCGCGCCCGGACTTCTAGAGGATACTCACCGTACGAACTGAACAGTATTTTGGTTGGATTACGGGGCTTAACGGCTCCCGCGTCCCCTTACGGGTAGGCCAGCACTTATGTGCGACAACCAACCGTTACTGTTCACCGTCGATGTAAACCATCCCGTAGAAATCAGGATACTGCCATTGACGTACTTCATACCATACACACATGGTACGTCAACGGTTTTGAACAAAAGGATAACACAACATGCCTCTAAGAACAAAAGATTGAAATAAGGTTGCAAATGGCCTTCACTAAGGCAGAAATAGCAAATACAATCATCCAGAGGACACATGTCCCAACATAGCATTCATTACATCAGCGGAAGCAATCAACGGTGTCTGGGTACAGACAAATCCAACAGGCTTAAGAAGCCGGAGAAAATAAAGAAGACGAAGCCCATCCACGTAGGTCCTGGATCCAGCCCTGGTCCAGCCATCTACTCGTCTGCATTCTCGTCAAACTCCACGAAGTAGCCATCCTGGTGGTCATCGTAGCCGTAGTCGTAGTCTGCGTAAACCACAGCCCCAAAGGGGGTCAGTACAACAACGTACTGGCAAGCAAGACTCACAGTTCACCAAAGTGTAGCCCGTCAACACCAAGCACAGATGCCTTGGGATCAACGGAAGAAAAGGGTATGAAAGATGCTGCAACTGGCTGCACTAACCATCTACAGAACATACTACAACTTCCGGTGTATCAGAAAGAGATAAGATAGCGTATCGTAACCAACTATAGTTAACCACCAAACAAACCCATCCTGGATCTCGCCCCTTATCCAAAGAAGCAATCCGAGGATAACTCACACAGTTGGATTAATGATGGATCAAGTTATTGTCTCAATATGGCTATTACTAGTCAAGTTATCATTAGTTAGGTGTAAGTTGTTCTGAGTACTTGTTAGCCAGTACTTTCACCATGTCAACCATAACCGCGGAAAACACGGCTTCTCGAGAAGATTTATCCCTGCAGGGGTGCACCAGTTTGGCCGTACACGTAAGAATAACCCGCCAGATGGGAAGGCCTTTCCCACCAAGCGGGGCACTCAACACAACTCAACTCTTCTTCGCATCAAGCCCAAAGCACCACGTGCTGTGCGTGCGCGGCTAATCGAGCCCCCCGAAGAAAAGGAGGACCCTCATAGCACTGGAAGACCACGCCGCCCTAAATGCCGACTACAAAAATTCCACCCTGGCCTTGGGTTCGTACCTGCATATGCGTGCATCAAATGGAAAGCCCGAACTAAGTGTGGCGATTTGGACGAGATGCGAATCGAATCAAATTGAGGGGGGCGCCCATACACGCTTCCCACATGCGGATAGTGCGCTCATCATGGATCAGTAGACAAGACCCTTTTCCTATTAGGGTCGACACTAGCAGGCCTCAAAACCACGCCGGGCCTCCTGCCGGTGCCTTATCAGCAAATTATTATTACCTCAAATTAACAGGTGTTGTTTAACAGCGAGCCCCAGAATATAACAGATATAATAACAGAAAGTAACTGATAACAGACTCGAGCAAAACAACCCTAAGCATGCTAGTAAGACACTGGCCCAAGCAACGGGGTTTTAGGACTGGAGGTGTGGCAATATCAGGGTTTAGGGTATCATGTGATAGGTTCGTAACAGAAACAACTACCACTAAGGCTAGCAGAGAAGAATCAACGGAAAGTATCGGTAACCAATGTTGAAAGGAACACAGTGGTTCATGTGAGTGATAACTTGCCTGCAAACCGAGTAGCCGGGTACTGAGCTAGATCCTCAGAAGGGGTGTCGTAAAGGTCGTCGGTATCAACGTCGTCGTCTATCCGAGAAGAAGCAAACAAACAAGGCAGAGATATAAACAATAATCATCATGGCATAGTGCACAATCAAATATGATGCATGACAATTTAATGGTTGCTTCAAAATAAACTAGATAACATGATAACACAATTTAAATGGACACATATGCAACTTCGAGTTGCATATGAAAAGCCCATGGATTTTGGTTAGATTATTTGTTTTCCAACTAAACAACAGGTGCTAGTGGTTTAGTATGATGCATGCAAAAGGAAAACAGCAAAATAACAACATTAGAATCAAATTAAAATAGGGTGTAGCAATTTAGAATTTTATTATTAATTTATGGAATTTTTGGGTGCCTTAAAGGTGACACACAAGTATTTGTTGTTTTCAACCATTTAAATTGTTCAAAACAAATAACAAAGTTTATATTTGAAAATAACATCAAATTTTAGTTGGATTACATGTTTCAAATATTGAAATAGGAGTTAGGATTATTTAATTATGAATTAAACAATATTAAACAAGTTTTAATTGAATTAAACAAGATTTAAATGGTTTAGGCAATTTTAATTATTCAAAACAGAAAACAAAAATTATATTTGAAAAGGTTATTCAAAATGGCCTTGAAAACATATTTCATTTGCATGATTTGGATTTATTATGAATTACTTATGAATTTTGGCAAAATACAATTGAATGATTTGAATTTAAATTTGAATTGCAATTTGAAAGTTCAAAACAGTACACAAATAGATTATTTGGAAAGGTTATGAAATTTGGATCAGAAAACATATAAAACTTTTAGTTATTGGAATTATAGAATAAAAGTTATTAAAGTTTGAAATTTTAGGTTCAAATCTGTTATTTAAATTGATTTGGAATAAACAGATATTCGCAAAACTTTTATTACCGAGCTGCTCTCTACCCCTAGCCACTGTCCAGTGGACCCCTAGCCAGCGTGGCGCGCGCGCGCACGCGTGGCAGAGGAAGACAATGACCGGTGGGCCTGCGCGCGGAAGCAAAATAGCCAAAAAAGGTTGGCGCTTGCGGGGCTCGAACCCGTGACCAGCGCAAGATTCAGAGAGTGGCTACCGCTGCGCTGCGTTCAGTCATTTGACAGATACAGGGACGGATACAGGTTAACACTTCATTGCAAGGTTAACTAAATTTCTGACGAGCGATTTCTTCCGCGACTGACAGAACAGATGGCTCGCCGGCGGTGAGGTAACGCTGCTGTGCAACGTTGCAGTGAGGGTGCGTGGTGGTATTTGGGCGCGGTGGAAACGCACGGAAGCACAGAGGGAGAGATGGGAGGGGATGGTACAGCACGGGGCTCACCGGGAGTGGATTGAGGTGTCGGAGGTTGCTGACGACGGCGGCGTCCGCGGCGTTGTCGTGGACGGCGGGGAAGGTGTGGTTGATCTCCGGTGTTGCTCCCGTGTCCGAAACGTAGAGGAAGCAGTGGCCTTCCGATTCCAGGGGGTAGATGGCTAGGTAGAAGTGGGAGGTGGCGGCGCCATCGACGGATTCAGAGCTCCGTTCTCCGGCGAGGGTGACAGAGGAGGGGAAACTCGACGGGGAGGAGGCGATTGGCGGCGGCGGAGAGGGAATAGGAGCCTAGGGGGGTCTAGGGTTAGGTCTGCGGCCCTAGGGCATGTTTTATAGGGCGCTGGAAGCTTGGATCGCCGTCGGAGGGAAGTTTCTGCCGCGGTGGCACCGGCGGATTGCCGCCGTACACAAGACAGAAGCTTCGCACGCTTCTCAAAGCGGTAAGTGATAGGTTTAGGCGGGCTGGGCTTGCGCGCGCTAGGCTTTAGGTGGGCTGGGTTTGTTATCTGCTGCGCGCGTGCAAGGTTTTGCTCCTTTTATTTTTTTTTTCTTCTCTGTTTTTTTTTTGTAGGTTTGCTTTTGGAAGAAAACCATAGGTTTTAGGTTACAGAAAAATTTAGAAAAATTAGGGGAGTTCCCTTAGGCCAAAAGCAAACACCTGGTAACTTTTATTTTCAAGAATTTAAATGTTTGATTGCTGTTTAAATTTAAACCAAATTTGGGTGAAATTTTTAATATTAAAGATCATTAATAAAAACCAATATTTTAAATAGGGTAACCCCTAAGGTAATTAGGCAAATTGATTTGATTTGTTTTGGGTAACATCATGATTTCAAAATGGTTCTGTTTTGTGTGCTTGGATTTGAATTTTTGAAGGTGTTTGGAAAAATAAATAATTGATTTAAAACATCATTTTCACAAGTGATCACTATGGAAAAACATGAAACCAAATGATTGTTATTATTTGTGATTTTTATTCAAAATGTTGTAACAGAGCAAGTATGAAACCATTGTTTGAATAAGGTTTGAATTTGAGTTGTGAAAACAGTGGAAAACAATTGTAACAATTAAGAAACAAATGCAAACAACATAGAAACAATATGATGACATGATGCAATACTTTAATAAACATGCAACAAACATTCTAAGTGGATGATTTTCATACTTGGGATGTTACAAAACGCCCCCCTTGAAGGAATCGCGCCCCGAGATTCCTACTGAGAAATGAAAAGGTCCGGATACTTCTTGCGAAGATCCTCTTCGGTCTCCCACGTTGCCTCTTTATCGGAATGATGCGACCACTGCACTTTCAAGAACTTGGTGCTCTTGTTGCGAGTCTTACGCTCGGTCTCATCGAGAATACGAATAGGGTGCTCCTCATAAGATAGATCATCTTGCAGTTCAATGGAATCATGATCAACTGCACGATCTGGATCTTTGAAACACTTCTTGAGCTGTGACACGTGGAACACATCGTGCACTTTGGATAGTTTTTCTGGAAGTTCAAGACGATAAGCATTTTCTGCACGCCTTGAGAGAATGTTGAAAGGACCAATGTATCTTGGTGCAAGCTTTCCTTTCACACCGAAACGATGAGTGCCTCTGAGGGGAGTTACACGGAGATATGCCTTGTCACCAGGTGCATAGATCATATCCCTGTGCTTGCTATCATAATAGCTCTTCTGACGAGACTGAGCAATCCTGAGATTGTCACGAATGATACGAACTTTCTCCTCGGCTTCCTTAACAATGTCAAGGCCTAAGAGTGAACGTTCACCAGCTCCAGACCAATTGATTGGACTCCTGCATCTGCGACCATACAGTGCCTCAAATGGTGCCATGCCTAGGCTTGCCTGGTAGCT
Organism: Alopecurus myosuroides; assembly: GCA_028641055.1. Classification (NCBI taxonomy): domain Eukaryota; kingdom Viridiplantae; phylum Streptophyta; class Magnoliopsida; order Poales; family Poaceae; genus Alopecurus; species Alopecurus myosuroides. The sequence continues at coordinate 261,127,087 of CM054060.1, forward strand.
GTTGTTGTAGGAGAATTCAGCATATGGAAGGCAATCCTCCCATTTCATGCCAAAGGAGAGACCACATGCTCTGAGCATATCCTCGAGAATCTGATTGACTCTTTCGACTTGCCCCTGAGACTGAGGGTGATAAGCTGTGCTGAACAGAAGTTTAGTGCCCAATGCTTCTTGAAAACTCTTCCAGAAATGAGAAGTGAAGATACTTCCACGGTCTGAGCTTATTTCCAATGGAACACCATGAAGAGGAACGATCTTTGCTGTGTAGAGTTCTGCTAACTGTCTAGCTGAGATAGTTTCCTTGACAGCAAAGAAATGAGCTACTTTAGTGAGACGATCAATAACAACGAAGATTGCATCGTTGCCCTTTTTGGACTTTGGAAACCCAGTAACGAAGTCCATTTCAATCATGTCCCATTTCCACTCAGGGATTTTCAGAGGTTGGAGTAGACCTGCTGTTTTCTGATGGACTGCCTTAACACGTTGACAAACGTCGCATTCAGAAACGTATTGAGCAATTTCACGTTTCATGCCAGGCCACCAATACAGAGTCTTAAGATCCTGGTACATCTTTGTACTTCCAGGGTGAATGGAAAGAGGAGTTTCATGAGCCTCCTTGAGAATGATATCTTTGAGACTTTGCACTTGAGGAACTGCAATGCGTCCTTCAAAGAACACAGTTCCTTTATCATCGACTGAGAAGGACTTGAATTTCTCCTTGCCTTCCTTGATGTGCTCAACCATCTTCTTGATTTCAGTATCACGAAGTTGTTCAGAACGAATCTTGTCCTCGAGAGTTGGACTGGCTGTCAAGCTAGCAAGGTATCCTTCAGGGAGAAGACCAAGGTTCAGTTTCTGGAATTCTTCATGAAGTGGAGGTTGGCTTTCCATGATCATTAGATTATTGCAATAGGACTTGCGACTGAGAGCATCGGCCATAACATTAGCCTTGCCTGGAGTGTAAGAAATGGTGAGATCAAAGTCTTTAATCTTCTCAATCCATCTCCTTTGCCTGAGGTTTAGATCTGGTTGAGTGAAGATGTATTTCAGACTCTTGTGATCGGAAAAGATTTCAGTTTTGTTACCCAACAAGTATTGTCTCCATTTCTTGAGGGCAAACACAACTGCTGCAAGTTCAAGATCATGTGTGGGATAGTTTTGCTCATGTGTGTTCAACTGACGTGAAGCATAAGCCACAACTTGGCGTTCTTGCATAAGAACTGCTCCTAGGCCTTGGAGAGATGCATCACAGAATATCTGGAAAGGTTTGGTAGTATCTGGGCCAACCAGAACTGGGGTAGAAGTGAGTTTAGTCTTCAGGAGATTGAAACTGTCATCACACTGTGGAGTCCAAATGAACTTCTTGTCCTTCTTTGTGAGATCAGTGAGAGGTTTTGCAATCTTGGAAAAGTTTTGGACGAAACGACGGCAATAGCTAGCCAAGCCAAGAAAACTTCTGACTTGCTTCACCGTCTTAGGGGGTTTCCAATCAACAATTGCCTTAACCTTTTCCGGGTCAATGGCTATGCCTTTGGCAGAGATGATATGACCAAGATAAGCAACTTCTGGAATCCAGAACTCACATTTGGAGAACTTGGCATACAGACGATGCTCGCGAAGTTTCATGAGAGTGAGACGAAGGTGTTCTCCATGCTCTTCTTCGGATTTTGAGTAGACTAGAATATCATCAAGATATACCACAACGAACTTGTCGAGGTATTCATGGAAGACAGAATTCATGAGTCTTGAGAAGGTTGCCGGTGCATTGGTGAGACCAAAGGACATGACGGTGTATTCATATAGACCGTAACGAGTGGTGAAAGCTGTTTTTGGAATATCTTCCTTTCTGATCTTTATTTGATGGTAACCCATCCTCAAGTCCAACTTTGAGAATATTGAGGCTCCAGCCAGTTCATCAAAAAGATCATCGATACGAGGAATTGGATACTTGTTCTTGATAGTTTTCTCGTTGAGAGGACGATAGTCAACCACGAGTCTTTTTGTTTGATCCTTCTTGGCAATAAACAGAGTTGGGCAACCCCAAGCGGAGGAACTAGGCTGAATGTAACCTTTCTCCATGTACATATCGATTTGCTCCTTCAACAATTTCAGTTCAGGAGGAGCTATCTTGTATGGATGCTTAGAGATTGGAGCAGTACCTGGTTCAAGCTCGATCACGAACTCAACTGCTCTGTCCGGAGGCATCCCTGGCAATTCTTCTGGAAAGACGTCAGGGAATTCACAAACCACCGGAACATTTTCAAGCAGAGGTAGAGGTTTAGCATCCAGGGTGTACAGCTGAACAGAACTTGATTCACTTGGAGAATAGACTATCTGGCCGGAAGGGTGGAACAGAGTTATTGACTTCTTAGCACAATCAATCGTAGCTTTATTGGCCTTCAACCAATCCATGCCAAGGATGACATCAATGTCAGAATTGCCAAGCAGAATGAGGGAAGCAAGGAATATGTGACCTCCAATCAAGATCTGATTCTCATGACTGATCTTGGAAGTTTGCATAGTTGCTCCAGGGGAGTTTACTACTAGCGGGGAACCCAAACCAACAAAAGGTAGTTTAACTGCTGTCGCAAAGATCTTTGACACGAACGAATGCGATGCTCCGGTATCAAACAACACTTTAGCTGGGTTAGAGTTAACGGGGAATGTACCGAGAACGACGTCAGCAGCTTCCTCAGCTTTGTCGGCCTTGATATGATTCACCCTCGCGGTCCTCCCGACAGGCCTGTTGTTGGAGTTGAAGGCTTTAGCCGGGGGAGCACGAACCATTGCCTGGTTGGTGTTGGGGCGAGGAGGTGGTGGAGGTAGCTGCCTCTGAGTGCACTTATCAGCGTAGTGCCCAGTCTCCTTGCACTTGAAGCAAGTGACGACACGAGGAGGAGCTGGCCTTGGCTGCCCCATTGGAAACCTCTGACCCTGCATCTGAGATGGGTTGGGTGGGCGGGGACCAAAGCCTGGAGAAGCTTGGGCATTTGGAGCCCTAGTGACAGCACTGTTTGGCACCCAGATGTGGCGCTTCTGCGGAGGGGTGGTCATGTTGGAGGAGGAACCACCCTCACGCGAGTGCTTGCGCGACTCTTCGAACGCCTTGCGCCCATTCTCCTCATTGAGCGCGGTGTTCACGAGCTCCACGAAGTCCTTGCACTTGATGTTGGTGAGAGCGTACTTCAGTTCCGGGTTAAAACCTCGGCGGAACCTTGCCATCTTCTTGGCTTCAGTGGACACCTCGTCACCGGCGTATCGAGCGAGACGATTGAACTCGTTCTGGTAGCCGAGGACGTCCAGCTTGCCCTGTTTGAGAGAGCAGAATTCCTCACGCATCCTTTCCATGAGACCATCTGGGATGTGGTGCTTCAGGAAGGCATCCTTGAAACAACCCCAGGTGATAGGATAGCCAGCTCTCATGGTCTGGTAGTTCTCCCACCAGGTAGCTGCCTGACCCTTCAGTAGGTAGGTGGCATACTTGACCTTATCTTCCTCAGCAACATGAGCTATCTCCAGAGCCCTGTTCATCTCCCTGATCCAGTCATCAGCATCCAGAGGCTCACGTGTTGCCACGAAAGCTCTCGGCCCCAGACTCAGAAACTCCTTGATGCTGACTCGCGGAGCATTCTGGTTGTTGTGCTGGTTAGCCTGGATCTGGGCCATCTGAGTCACGACCTGAGTCATCTGAGTCAACAGCTCCGTGATCGGAGGTGGCTCAGGCGGGTTGCTCCTTGTTGGCGGCATCCTGAACAGAAATGCATTTTAGCACAATAACAGCAAAGGGTAGACTTGGTAACCGAAAGAGAGATTATTCCGACGCATGAATAGATAACCAACAGGTACATCATGAGTTCAAATACATCAGAATATCCAACAGACCAATACATGGTTCGAAATACCAGGATAACTAAACATAGCTAGGAACGGATACATCGGTACTCCCATGCTCATCACGCAGGACGGCGGCGAGTAGTACGACGAGAGATACGGTGAGGAGGAATCCCACGAAAGTAGGTATCACGACGATCCCTGTAGATAGGAACTGCTCTGAGAGGGATCCTCGGAGTGGTGAAGTAGAAAGCGTCGTCTCCCTGTGCTCCAAAGAGTGGAATCCCAGTGTAGCCCGGACCAAGGTCGAGAAGTGGACCTCTGATCGGCTCGTAACCTCCAGCATCTGGCAGTGGTAACCCAGCTGTCTGAACGCAACGTGCAAAGCGCTCGTCTCGAATGAAGTCTGTGGTGTACGTCGCCAGACGAGTAAGAGCAAGGTGGAGCTGCTCCCTGACTGAGGCCAACTCCTGAGACAGTGTGGAAGCAACTGCGTCACTGTGCCTCACGAACTGGGCAGTGGTGTACAGCCTGGAGCTATCAGACTCGTAGGTATCCAGGTTGCTGTGGAGAGTGAAGTGAACTCCCGCTGCCGTGATGTAACCACGGGGGATGTGACGATAGATGGAGTCATCAAACCCCCAGTAGTCAGCACGGAGGACGGTGAGACTCACGTAAGCTGCCTGCTGCACGGCCATATCCACTGTGGAACCTACTGCCTCGTAGCGGTGGACAATGCTCCTGCCATCATCCGACAGAATGTAGACGATAGCCCGGTAGCAGGTCTGGTCAAACTCTCGCTGCTGCTCGTAGACCTGGTACTCTGGTGCCCAATGGAACCCCAGATAGGTAACCATGTCTCTCAGCATCTCCGGATAACCGGCGGTGCTCTCACAGCGAGTCATCCGAACCACCTGCGGGTAGAACCTGAGATCCATCTGCAGATGATTTGGGAGGTTTTGATTAGACTCTGGTAGAAGAAATGAAGTGGAAAACAACAGCAAGGTTTCAACGGACGAAAGGTTCTTTAGAAGAACAGGATATCGAAGCAACATCGGGAAAACGAGACCAAAAGTCCTGAGGTACTACGGAGAACCCAAAACACGTGAAATCCTAACTTGAAAGTTTAGGTGAGAACAGAAAACAACGTTGCACTTCCTTACCAGAAAAGGGTGGGTGGGTGGGGAAAGAAGAAAAATGGCAGAATTCCTACTCTCACGTTTCATTTTTCCTATATAGCTACAAAATAGTTTCTAGACTCAACTGGGACCAGTAAAAGGGATCCTACAGGCAGACAGGCTCTGATACCATTTGTCGCACCCGGACTTCTAGAGGATACTCACCGTACGAACTGAACAGTATTTTGGTTGGATTACGGGGCTTAACGGCTCCCGCGTCCCCTTACGGGTAGGCCAGCACTTATGTGCGACAACCAACTGTTACTGTTCACCGTCGATGTAAACCATCCCGTAGAAATCAGGATACTGCCATTAACGTACTTCATACCATACACACATGGTACGTCAACGGTTTTGAACAAAAGGATAACACAACATGCCTCTAAGACACAAAAGATTGAAATAAGGTTGCAAATGGCCTTCACTAAGGCAGAAATAGCAAATACAATCATCCAGAGGACACATGTCCCAACATAGCATTCATTACATCAGCGGAAGCAATCAACGGTGTCTGGGTACAGACAAATCCAACAGGCTTAAGAAGCCGGAGAAAATAAAGAAGACGAAGCCCATCCACGTAGGTCCTGGATCCAGCCCTGGTCCAGCCATCTACTCGTCTGCAGTCTCGTCAAACTCCACGAAGTAGCCATCCTGGTGGTCATCGTAGCCGTAGTCGTAGTCTGCGTAAACCACAGCCCCAAAGGGGGTCAGTACAACAACGTACTGGCAAGCAAGACTCACAGTTCACCAAAGTGTAGCCCGTCAACACCAAGCACAGATGCCTTGGGATCAACGGAAGAAAAGGGTATGAAAGATGCCGCAACTGGCTGCACTAACCATCTACAGACAATACTACAACTTCCGGTGTATCAGAAAGAGATAAGATAGCGTATCGTAACCAACTATAGTTAACCACCAAACAAACCCATCCTGGATCTCGCCCCTTATCCAAAGAAGCAATCCGAGGATAACTCACACAGTTGGATTAATGATGGATCAAGTTATTGTCTCAATATGGCTATTACTAGTCAAGTTATCATTAGTTAGGTGTAAGTTGTTCTGAGTACTTGTTAGCCAGTACTTTCACCAAGTCAACCATAACCGCGGAAAACACGGCTTCTCGAGAAGATTTATCCCTGCAGGGGTGCACCAATTTGGCCGTACACGTAAGAATAACCCGCCAGATGGGAAGGCCTTTCCCACCAAGCGGGGCACTCAACACAACTCAACTCTTCTTCGCATCAAGCCCAAAGCACCACGTGTTGTGCGTGCGCGGCTAATCGAGCCCCCCGAAGAAAAGGAGGACCCTCATAGCACTGGGAGACCACGCCGCCCTAAATGTCGACTACAAAAATTCCACCCTGGCCTCGGGTTCGTACCTGCATATGCGTGCATCAAATGGAAAGCCCGAACTAAGTGTGGCGATTTGGACGAGATGCGAATCGAATCAAATTGAGGGTGGCGCCCATACACGCTTCCCACATGCGGATAGTGCGCTCATCATGGATCAGTAGACAAGACCCTTTTCCTATTAGGGTCAACACTAGCAGGCCTCAAAACCACGCCGGGCCTCCTGCCGGTGCCTTATCAGCAAATTATTATTACCTCAAATTAACAGGTGTTGTTTAACAGCGAGCCCCAGAATATAACAGATATAATAACAGAAAGTAACTGATAACAGACTCGAGCAAAACAACCCTAAGCATGCTAGTAAGACACTGGCCCAAGCAACGGGGTTTTAGGACTGGAGGTGTGGCAATATCAGGGTTTAGGGTATCATGTGATAGGTTCGTAACAGAAACAACTACCACTAAGGCTAGCAGAGAAGAATCAACGGAAAGTATCGGTAACCAATGTTGAAAGGAACACAGTGGTTCATGTGAGTGATAACTTGCCTGCAAACCGAGTAGCCGGGTACTGAGCTAGATCCTCAGAAGGGGTGTCGTAAAGGTCGTCGGTATCAACGTCGTCGTCTATCCGAGAAGAAGCAAACAAACAAGGCAGAGATATAAACAATAATCATCATGGCATAGTGCACAATCAAATATGATGCATGACAATTTAATGGTTGCTTCAAAATAAACTAGATAACATGATAACACAATTTAAATGGACACATATGCAACTTCGAGTTGCATATGAAAAGCCCATGGATTTTGGTTAGATTATTTGTTTTCCAACTAAACAACAGGAGCTAGTGGTTTAGTATGATGCATGCAAAAGGAAAACAGCAAAATAACAACATTAGAATCAAATTAAAATAGGGTGTAGCAATTTAGAATTTTATTATTAATTTATGGAATTTTTGGGTGCCTTAAAGGTGACACACAAGTATTTGTTGTTTTCAACCATTTAAATTGTTCAAAACAAATAACAAAGTTTATATTTGAAAATAACATCAAATTTTAGTTGGATTACATGTTTCAAATATTGAAATAGGAGTTAGGATTATTTAATTATGAATTAAACAATATTAAACAAGTTTTAATTGAATTAAACAAGATTTAAATGGTTTAGGCAATTTTAATTATTCAAAACAGAAAACAAAAATTATATTTGAAAAGGTTATTCAAAATGGCCTTGAAAACATATTTCATTTGCATGATTTGGATTTATTATGAATTACTTATGAATTTTGGCAAAATACAATTGAATGATTTGAATTTAAATATGAATTGCAATTTGAAAGTTCAAAACAGTACACAAATAGATTATTTGGAAAGGTTATGAAATTTGGATCAGAAAACATATAAAACTTTTAGTTATTGGAATTACAGAATAAAAGTTATTAAAGTTTGAAATTTTAGGTTCAAATCTGTTATTTAAATTGATTTGGAATAAACAGAAATTCGCAGAACTTTTGTTACCGAGCTGCTCTCTACCCCTAGCCACTGTCCAGTGGACCCCTAGCCAGCGTGGCGCGCGCGCGCACGCGTGGCAGAGGAAGACAATGACCGGTGGGCCTGCGCGCGGAAGCAAAATAGCCAAAAAAGGTTGGCGCTTGCGGGGCTCGAACCCGTGACCAGCGCAAGATTCAGAGAGTGGCTACCGCTGCGCTGCGTTCAGTCATTTGACGGATACAGGGACGGATACAGGTTAACACTTCATTGCAAGGTTAACTGAATTTCTGACGAGCGATTTCTTCCGCGACTGACAGAACAGATGGCTCGCCGGCGGTGAGGTAACGCTGCTGTGCAACGTTGCAGTGAGGGTGCGTGGTGGTATTTGGGCGCGGTGGAAACGCACGGAAGCACAGAGGGAGAGATGGGAGGGGATGGTACAGCACGGGGCTCACCGGGAGTGGATTGAGGTGTCGGAGGTTGCTGACGACGGCGGCGTCCGCGGCGTTGTCGTGGACGGCGGGGAAGGTGTGGTTGATCTCCGGTGTTGCTCCCGTGTCCGAAACGTAGAGGAAGCAGTGGCCTTCCGATTCCAGGGGGTAGATGGCTAGGTAGAAGTGGGAGGTGGCGGCGCCATCGACGGATTCAGAGCTCCGTTCTCCGGCGAGGGTGACAGAGGAGGGGAAACTCGACGGGGAGGAGGCGATTGGCGGCGGCGGAGAGGGAATAGGAGCCTAGGGGGGGTCTAGGGTTAGGTCTACGGCCCTAGGGCATGTTTTATAGGGCGCTGGAAGCTTGGATCGCCGTCGGAGGGAAGTTTCTGCCGCGGTGGCACCGGCGGATTGCCGCCGTACACAAGACAGAAGCTTCGCACGCTTCTCAAAGCGGTAAGTGATAGGTTTAGGCGGGATGGGCTTGCGCGCGCTAGGCTTTAGGTGGGCTGGGTTTGTTATCTGCTGCGCGCGCGCAAGGTTTTGCTCCTTTTTTTTTTCTTCTCTGTTTTTTTTTTTGTAGGTTTGCTTTTGGAAGAAAACCATAGGTTTTAGGTTAGAGAAAAATTTAGAAAAATTAGGGGAGTTCCCTTAGGCCAAAAGCAAACACCTGGTAACTTTTATTTTCAAAATTTTAAATGTTTGATTGCTGTTTAAATTTAAACCAAATTTGGGTGAAATTTTTAATATTAAAGATCATTAATAAAAACCAATATTTTAAATAGGGTAACCCCTAAGGTAATTAGGCAAATTGATTTGATTTGTTTTGGGTAACATCATGATTTCGAAATGGTTCTGTTTTGTGTGCTTGGATTTGAATTTTTGAAGGTGTTTGGAAAAATAAATAATTGATTTAAAACATCATTTTCACAAGTGATCACTATGGAAAACCATGAAACCAAATGATTGTTATTATTTGTGATTTTTATTCAAAATGTTGTAACAGAGAAAGTATGAAACCATTGTTTGAATAAGGTTTGAATTTGAGTTGTGAAAACAGTGGAAAACAATTGTAACAATTAAGAAACAAATGCAAACAACATAGAAACAATATGATGACATGATGCAATACTTTAATAAACATGCAACAAACATTCTAAGTGGATGATTTTCATACTTGGTATGTTACAAAAATAGGAGCATTACTGCACTTTACAATGTAATTTATATTGTAATGATTCTATTCTTTTGTATGAATCAAGAACTCCGCCTTTTGCAGTTTAATTACGAAATTCTTTGCAAGTTTTCCGGGTTTAATATTCCTTTATCTTCTAAGTTCTCTGGTTTATATGCTTTAACTGTCCTTAGTGTTTGAAATGGCTCAATAGTACTATGCATCTTCATGCCGAGCTACTGGGTGAAACCAATCAGTTTAAACTCGGAAACATGGATCATACTAAGGGAATTTTTACTAACTAGCTCCAGTGACCCAACACATAAACAATAAGATAATGCTTAGAGAAAAGTAAGGAATTTTTTCAAATGAAACTTGGGCACGCAGTCACAATCCGAGTTTCCTTTAGCCTTTGGTAGGCTGAAAATCATTCAGTTTTTAAACGCCGAGCACGCAAGCACAATTCGGGTTAACATTGAGTATTTTGTAAGATCATTGGGAAATAGATAAGGTGGAATCATGTTTTGCACTGTAATAAACTTGTAAAAAACATGGATATAAGAATTCAGACAACTTTATTTCATGATCTCAAAGATGTTTACATAGAAATTGAACGAAGTATAGAAGGGACGTAACTGCTAGATACTCCAGGGCCTCTTTGTCTCTCCTAGTTCAGCATCTATCTTTCTCTTTCTTTTGCGATTCGGCTTGTCAGGATGATCTTCCGTATCCTAAATATATACAAGATAGTATGATCCATTTTTCATAGCTTTGCTGATGACGAGTGGTCCTTCCCATACTGGGGCCAATTTGTGCTTTCTTTGCTGCACAAATCTTAGCACTAGGTCACCTTATTTAAAAGAACGATGCCTGATTTTCTGACTATGGTAACGTCGTAAACCTTGCTGGTAAATCGCAGATCGTTGAAGCACAAGCTCTCTTTCCTCTTCTAAGAGATCGACGGCATCCTGTCGTGCTTTTTCGGCATCTGATTCATCGAAATCCTGCACTCTTGGGCTATCATGGATCATGTCCGTTGGAAGGATTGCTTTCGCACCATAAACAAGGAAAAACGGGGTTTGCCCAGTTGACCTATTTGGTGTTGTTCGAATGCTCCAAAGTACGGAAGGTAGCTCTTCTACCCATGCTCCAGCTGCTCTATGAAAAGAGGAGAGTCGAGTCTTGGACGTATTCCTTGCAGGATTGAGCTGTTCATTCTTTCAACCTGTCCATTGGATTGCGGGAGTGGCACAAATGCAAGATCTAGGCGAATTCCCGTTTGTCGGCAATATTTGCCAACTCTCCAATGGAGAAATTTGTCCCATTGTTATTATGCTGTGTGGAACGCCGTATCTCATGATTATGTCAATGATGAAATTTATGGCATTTACACCGTCAAGCTTTTTGATGGGTTTAGCTTCCACCCACTTGGTATATTTGTCCACAGCTACTAGTAGATGTGTGAGTCCACCTCGCGCAATTTTGAATGGTCCCATCATATCTAGCCCCCAGACCGCAAACGGCCATGTAATGGGGATAGTTTTGAGTGCTTGGGCTAGCATATTAGTCTGCTTGGCGTAATACTGACAACCTGCACATGTATTTACTATGTGCTCTGTGTCAACCTTGGCTGTTAGCCAGAAAAACCCGGCACGGAATGCTTTTTTAACTATGCTTTTTGATTGAGCATGATGTCCGCAATCTCCGGCATGGATTTCTTGCAGGATTTCTCGTCCTTCTTCTGGTGAAATACATCGCAGAAAAATTCCGGAAGTACTGCGTTTATACAAGGCATTGTTAATTACCGTGTATCCTTTGCATCGACGCTGGATCTGTCTTTGCAAGACTTCGTCTGCTCCTTCCGGGTACTTCTGATTAACTAAGAAGTTTAGATATGGGATTGTACAATCCGGGTTAACGAGCATAACTTCAATTGACTCGGAAGCCAGAGGATAATCAACATCTCCACCTTTTATCGATGGTTCGTACAAATGTTGGACGAATACACCTGGTGGTAGGATTTTTACCCTTTCCGATCCCATGCGGGCTAATGCATCCGCGTTCCAATTTTCCTCCCTTTTAACATGGAGCACTTCGAATCCAAAGAAACAAATGGCAAACTCGTCCACCGTTCTCCAGTATTCGGCCATTATAGGGCTTTTTGCGTCCCAAGTTTGGTTGAGCTGGTGCTGTACCAAATCTGAGTCGCCATAGCACAGGATGCGCTTAACACCTATTTCTTTTGCAATATGCAAGCCATGAAGCAAGGCTTCGTATTCTGCCACGTTGTTGCTGGCGTTGAAGTGTATTTGTAATACATACTCCATTGTATCTCCTTTAGGGGATTTTAAGACTACACCAGCTCCAGCGCCCTCCTTCATCTTGGATCCGTCAAAGTGCATGATCTAGTATTCGGACTCCGGCATTGGTGTTTTCTCCATTGCTTCCGTACAGTCGGCGACAAAATCTGCCAAAACCTGGGATTTTATTGCCGTCCTTGGCTGATACTTAATGTCGAACGCTGCTAGCTCGATGCCCCATTTGGCTACTCGGCCAGTCGCCTCCGCATTGTTTATTATATCCCCTAGTGGTGCTTTGCATACCACTGTTATGGAATGTCCTTGGAAGTAATGGAGAAGTTTTCTGGATGCGAAAAATACGCCATACGCCAGTTTTTGATAGTGTGGATACCTTTGTTTGGACTCGGAGAAAACTTCACTTATATAATATACCGGATGCTGGTCTCGTATGCTCTGTTCGTCTTTCTTCCGTTCCACAACAATTACTGCACTAATAACCCGGTTTGTAGCCGTGAGGTACAATAACATAGGTTCTTCGTCTTTTGGGGATGCCAAAATCGGAGTTTTCATCAAGGTTCCTTCAACTTGGTTAATGCTGCATCTGCCTCTTCTGTCCACTCGAATTTGTCGGATTTTTTCAGCAGCTTGTAGAGTGGTAAGGCTTTATCCCCCAGCCGACTAATAAATCTGCTGACGGCTGCAGCGGAACCCGTCAATCTTTGGACATCTTTTACACACGTAGGTTTGGAGATGTTTAAGATTGCTTTGATCTTTTCTGGGTTTACTTCTATTCCTCTGTGAGAAACGATGAAACCCAGAAGTTTTCCTGAGGGTACCCCGAATACACACTTTGATGGATTTAACTTCATCTTGTAAGTGCGCAAATTTTTGAAGGTTTCTCGCAGATCTTCAAGGAGCGTATCTTTTTCCTTGGTTACGACAGCAATGTCGTCCAGGTAAACGTGGACATTTTTGCCAATTTGACTATGCAAACAACGTTGCATGCAACGCTGGTAGGTTGCACCTGCGTTCTTCAGGCCAAATGGCATGGTTATGTAATAGTACATCCCGTAAGGGGTTATAAAAGAAGTTTTAATTTGATCTTTCTTTTTCATGCGTATTTGATGGTACCCCGAATATGCATCCAAAAATCATAAGAGCTCAGAGCCTGCAGTGGCATCTATTATTTGATCGATTCGCGGTAACGCGAATCTATCTTTTGGACACAGTTTTTTCAAGCCGGTGTAATCTATACACATCCTAAGGGCAGTAGTATCTTTCTTCGGTACTAATACCGGATTTGCAGACCATTCAGTGTGTATAACTTCCTGGATAAAATCTGCTGCTAAAAGCCGGATAATTTCCTTGCCAATAGCCTTCCGTCTTCTTCCGTCAAATCGACGGAGACCTTGTTTGACGGGTTTGGAGACTGGAATCACCTTAAGTTGATGCTCAGCAAGTTCCCTGGGTACGCCTGGCATGTCAGCTGGACACCAGGCAAAAATATCTCAGTTCTCACGGAGGAACTTGATGAGCTCGCTTTCCTATTTGTCGGTCATCCCAGTTCCCACTACGACAAATTTTGTCGGATCTTTGGGATATAGGATTACCTGTCTTGTGTTCTCGAAATCCTTGAAGCTATCTGCTGGCTTCCGGATTTCTTTTCCTGCCGGCATCTCTGTCCTTGGCCAACTCCTTTAGCTCTTCCTTTGCTATGATCTTCTCAGCGCAAAGGGCGTTTTATTTTTCCAGCTTGTTTGCCATCTTGAAGTCTCCGGATATGGTGATTACTCCTCCTTTTGGCCCTGGCTTCTTCAGCTTGTTATAGATATAACATTATCTTGCCATGAATTTGGCGAAAGCTGGACGTCCTAGTATTGCGTGATACACGCTTTCGAACGGCACCACTTCGAAGGGTACTTTTTCCTGACGGAAGTGATCTTTTTCTCCGAAAGTGACATCTAGGGAAATTTCTCCTAGGGATCGTGCTTGCCTGCCAGGAACAATGCCGTGAAAGCGTATGTTGCTGTGGTTGAGCTGGGTCTCCGAGATTTTCAGATGCATCAGTGTATCCAGGTACATTATGTTAATGCTGGATCCTCCATCCGTCAGCACTCTTTTTAGCCTAGTGTTCTGGACAATAGGGCTTACAACAAGAGCTTGTGTGCCGGGTTCAGGGATATTTCCAGGATGATCAGACTGATCCCAGGTAATTGGTGTGTTCGAATACTTCAAGAATTTGGGGGTTGCCGGAACAACCGCATTTATTTCTCGAAGCGTTCTTTTAGCCACCTTTGCTGATGGAGTTGCCAGGAAAGTTAGGGCGCATTCTCCATCGACTCTCGGAAACTTGGGTTCGCCTTTTCGTTGTTGTTCCTGGATTTTTTCGTCAGTGTCCGATTCACTGTCTTCTTTCTCAGCTTCTGGCTTTTCCTTAGAAAATTTCCTTTTGGAACTCTTCCCCTTGTTTCCGGATCCTGCACTGCCTTTCATGTGCTTGTTCAGCCGGCATTGTGCGTTGGTATGGGTGGGTTTCCCAAATTGAGAATGGTGGACGCAGGGTTCCGACTTAATCTTTTCCCACTCTTCCTTAGTGTAATTGATTGGTTCCGTACTGTGTCCTTTCCCCCTGTTCCCTTTTTCACTCCCAAAGGCTATGTTAACCTCTTTGGGTTTTTGTGCTGCATCTGGAGTTCCTTTTTTCTCAGGGCGAGGATTCTTTTTGGCTTGTAACAGTGTATCGATGTTGCCTCCTCTGGCCCTGATGTCGTCCTCGGCTGTGGCGTGTTCATTGGCGGTGGTAAGCATAGATCCGAGATCTTTGTGCTGTTTGGAACCAACCATGAACGACACAAGTCCGGGTTTTAGGCCGTTGACAAAAGCATGCATTGCTTGTACGTCGGTTACTCCAGAGAAGCTATTCTTCATTGCAGTCCATCTTGAGATGAAATCCACGTATGTTTCATCCTCGAACTGGGCGCAACGGTTTAGCTGGTTGATGCTATTCAAGCGTTTGTAGGTTCCCCGTAAATGCTGTGTAAATACACGAGCCATATCATCCCAGTTGTCGACAGTTCTGGAAGGTAATCTGTTGATCCAATCTCTGGCTCCATCCAGTAACATTAGGGGAAGAAACTTTACAGCTTCCAGGTCTGTCCTATTGTTAATCTGGACGGCTGTATAGTAGTCTGAAATCCAGGTATCCGGGTTCGTACTACCAGTATATTTTTGGTATGTTGGACCAACTTTGCCAAAGCCAGAATGTAGGGTTATCCTTCGGATCCTATCTGTGAAGCATTTAGGTCAAAGTATAGATCATCTCTTTCCGTCCTATCCATGTGTGCGGAGTACCTGCCGGCTGAATGGACAGAAGGGGATCTACTCCTTTCTTTTCCATTGTTGCGCGGACGCGCTTTTCCAGGATTCCCTCTGTTTCTTCCGAGATCACTCCCTTTTGGATGAGGTGGAGTTCTACTCTTGTGTCTTTCCCTATCCTTGGGGGGTGTCCGAGATCTCTCACTTCTATGAGGTAAATCCTGTCTTCCAGCTTTTTCAGCTGGGTGTCTCGGAGGCGGCATTGCTTTGCCATCATTCCGGTGTTTTTCTTCCCGATCATGAGGATTAAATCCACCTTTCGGGAGATGGGATCCGGTTCTAGACGCTACGTCCTTGTTATCGGGATTTTTCTTGTCTTTTCTCGGATGCGCTTTCTTCTCTTTTGAGTTGTTTGAATCTCCAGGTTCTTCCGGTCCGGGTGCTCCAGCGGCGCAAGTAGCTGTTGAAGGGTTCGTTGCATAGAAAACAAAAAATTTCCTACGCGAGAGACACCCGAAAGGCCAAGATCTAATCTAGGAGACGAAGTGCAACGGGAAACGAGAGGGTTAAGGAGAACACATACCCTCGAAGACTCAAAGTGGTACAAGATCAAATCTCGTTGTTGGCGTAGTCGTACTCACACCGATCCCGATAGCGAGAAGATGGGCACCGCAATCCGGCGGTGCATCCGTGATCGGTCACACATACGGTTGATGACGACCTCCGTTCCCTCGTTCCAGCGGGGCGCGGAAGTAGAGGATCCCTCGGAACTCCAGCAGCACGACGGCGTGGTGTGGTGGATAAAAACATTGCTCAGGGCTTCGCCAAGCGCACGAACAAGTGGTGGAGCAGCGGCAGGAGGGAGGAAGAGATGACACAAGTGTGTGTGTGGGGGAGAGGGAGCTCTCACCCCTCCTTTTATAGGAGGGGATGGAAGCCACGAATTTTTGGCTGCCTCCACCTCTCCCTCATCATGCGAGTGGAGTCTCCACTCAACCCACTCATTCTTCCATGAATTCCCACTCAAAATCCCAAGGGTTTTCTTTAATAAATAAATAAAACAATTTTATTTCTTTATTTTAATATTTGTTAATTCCATTAACAAACATTAACTTATAACCCCTTGAGTTAGTTGTTAAATCTATTAACAACCATTTGATAAGAATCCCCTTGAACTATTTCAAAATTACTCGAAACAATTTTGGTGACTATTTCAATATTCCCCGAAACAATTTCTGTGTTGTCCAAACTTTTCTCCGATATTCCGTATCCTCTCAAATGCGTCATCGAACCTTAAGTGTGTCATCCTACGGTTCGCGAATAGGATAGACATGATCGAGACTCCTCTCCGATCAATAATCAACAGCGGGATCTGGAGATCCGTGATGACTCCTATATATTCAACGATGACTCTCGTGATCGTGTGAACCAACAACGCCGTGAACTATTCCCTTTGTCTCACGATATTTTACTTGTCCGAGATTCGATCATTGGTATCAACCATACCTTGTTCAATCTCGTTACCGACAAGTACTCTTTTCTCGTTCCCATGATATAACATCCTTGTGATCATATCACGTGCTTGCAAGCGGTTTCGATGTGATATCACCGAGAGGGCCTAGAGTATATCTCTCCGTCATTTGGATGGACAAATTCCACTCTTGATCCATGATCCTCAACTAATACTTTCCGAATACTTAACGACACCTTTATAGTCACCCTGTTACGGTGTGACGTTTGATGCCATCAAAGCACTCTTCCAATATCAGCGATTGACATGATCTCATGGTCTAAGGAATAAGTTACTTCGTATGTTTGATATAACAATGTAAACTAAATGACTTGATCGCATTGCTATATTCTCTTTGGGTATATGTTCATCACATCATTCTTCTAATGACATGATCCCGTTATTAACAACATCCAATGTTCATGATCAGGAAACCTTGATCATCTATTAATCAACGAGCTAGTTAAAAGAGAGGCTTTACTAGGAACCATTGTTTGTTTATTAAGCACACATGTATCAACGTTTCCGGTTAATACAATTCTAGCATGAGAAATAAACATTCATCATAAACAAGGAATAAGATAATAACCATTTTATTATTGCCTCTCGGGCATATTCCCTTCAGTCTCCCACTTGCACTAGAGTCAATAATCTAGTCTGTAAGCACTTAACACATATGGCGTTCCAGTGTTATTACCATGCTTCGCATGTGGTAAACTTTATCAAAAAGATCTGAACTGTTCAGGTCCTATTGTATTTGCATGTTCTTTGCGTCTACACGCATCACTCATTCTCTAATGAGATGGCTTTGTATATATATGGTCAATCGGTGAAAACTTAATTCCTCAGCTTAAACTGATGTCACTAACATTGTGAAAATGTAGCTTCATAGTGTTAGCATTCTTGGAAATTCACCAAGTTCCGGTGATACCTTAATTCCTCAGCTTAAACTGATGTTACTAACATTGTGAAAATGTAGCTTCATAGTTTCAGCATTCTTGGAAATTCACCAAGTTCAATAAAGAACTCCTTGACACAAAATACGCTTATTATCAGTTGTCAACACAACGATATACTTTAGCCTTTGTTGTTGTATCTGTCACAATATTTTAATTTTGAAACTCTTTCAAATCCAGCATGGAACTTTCTTCCATCCTATTGTGCTACCCTTCATCACATATTTTAATTGAGATAAAATTTCTTGAATAAATGACAAGACTATTAGTGTAACATATTACAACTAATATTTTTTCATTACTACATAGGAAAACATATCCTTAGCATTTATAAAATGACACAAGGATCTCTCCCACTGTTGTCTAATCATCATATGAATTATCCTGCTATACCATTTTATAGCATAGGACTCATCTGGTTGTATACATAGCATGTAAACATGACTTAGAAATCTCAATTTCAATGATGCTCATCATGTGTCAAAACACATGAATCTTGCTCAATTATTTTCCATGTGACAAGACTCCTTCTTATCATTTTTATATTGACTTACTTCAATATTTCATCTATGTAATTTGGCTTCAATCATATCAGGCACTTCAATCCATCTTTTATATATATCGAAGCCCAATATCTTCTAAGCCTTTCATCAATATGAAAATGTTAACCGTGTTAATTTAAAATTACATATTTTCCAATCAACCATATGTCAGCTACATAAAGTATTAGAAATATGTCATAGCGCTCCCACTTAATTTCTTGTAACTTTACAAGCATCTTTATCATTCATGATGGAATCAAACTCTTTTGATAACTTCATTAAGGTAAAGATTTCAACTTCGTTACCATTGAAGTGTGCATGCCTTTCTAGCAACCTTTTGAATTTTACAAAACTCTCAGACTGTGTCAAGTACACATCCTAGATCAAACTTCCTTGAGAGGAGAGTTGGTTTTTTGTTATTCAACTTCCATATCATAATATGTAACTTTTGCTAGAACTATCCGCAAACACTAAAGCATCACTACGGAAGATAAAAATCTTGTAGTAGTCAACTCTTTGAACTTCGTCAAAAACAACTTTTCGATAAGTACAACTTTCAAAAGATGTAAAATCCATGTCTTTGTCGCTATATAAACCCTTTTGCTATCGTTAGGCATCATGCCTATCGAAAGGACTACCAAGTCACATACTTGATATTCATACAAGGATACTATGGCGGATATAATGACTCATAGTCAATTTTACGAAGCCAGGGCCCATCATTTGCTTCCTTTATAAGGTCCAGGTCCTTTTGTTGTCAAAACAACACTTTACACTTAAACCACAAGTTGTTCTAAGTCCAAAGTTTTTGGACTTTTCTGGTACAGTTCGCAAACTCATTTGAAGTATCTACAACATTTGTAGTGTCTTCTACTTAGTCAAAATAGTAAACCCCGGAACAACTTCCAGTGCTGCGCTACTCTTGACATGATAACGAAGATTCTCTAATCTCGTTGAGTTTGTACTGTGCTCCCACTCACTTGTTTTGCAAGAACTACTTTCTCGATAAATCAACCCTTTCTGACAAACAACATTTGTCTTTTGGTTCGGTGATAGGAGAAGTACCCAATGTTTTATTTGGGATAACCTTATAAACATACATTTATCCTATTTTGGTTGTAAACATTTTACACATGCTATGCATACCAAAACTTAAGAAAGTGACAATTCGGGTCACTACCCAAACCATATCTTATATGTTGTCAATTTCAACGGATCATGATGGTGCTCTTTTCAGTGGAAAAACGGTTGTCACTAATGTATAAACTACAAAATTATAATGGCATTTTTTTTATTAATCTTACCATGTCAAACAAGGTTTGATTTTGTCTCTTGAATACTCCAATCTAATGTGGTGTATTCGAGAAGTATAAGTTGTAGAACAATTCTGCAACTTCTCAGATGTTCTGCTAAACTTGTAACTCAAACTTTATTCTTTATGATCGAATCATAAATACTTGATTATCTTGTTACAATGATTTTTACTTCATATTAACAACCTTTTGAACCAATTCAAAATGTCAAACTCCATTCCCTTTAAATAGATATACTCACATATCTACTCAAATCATCGACGGAATTTTATGAAGGAAAAATTAATCCACCATACATGACTACACATAATGGACTATATACATCAACATGTATAATCTCCACTACATTAGTCGTCCATTCTACTTTGGCCTATGAACGGAATTTTAGTCATCTTTTGGAAGAAGTCTCACAAGCGTCAATTTATTCAAAACAAAATGACTCCGGAAGTCCATCAATATGGAGTTCCTTCATGTTTCCTTTCCGATATGAACTAAAATGGTGGTATCACAATTTAAGTGAAACTCTTTTACGTCTTGCAACGTTTAGAATTTATTCTTATAGATGTTTACTTTACCAACATGATTTATAATAACATATCCATCAATTATGGAATATGGTCATAGTTTGAACAATCTCATTTGTTCTCACAAAAGACCAGAACAAAATAACAACTTATTAAGTTCTTAAAATAAATCTTGAATGTTCGGTTCGATACGACAATGAACACAATAACACTTTATTTATGTTCTTGTCATAATCGATTCCATATCTATTACTAGTTCCTTTTAGGTCCTTGTATTTCTTGCATTGCGTTGCTTTGTATGACAACTCATACCAACCAATGTGGTATCAAAATACCAAAAAATACTTTGTTAATTAGTAATACATATATAACTTGTATATCAAGCATATACTTCTGAGCTGGACTTTTCCAGTTATCTTCTTTTTCTGCCATATATCTTTTGTAATTCTATTTTCAATATTCCCTTTCCTTTACAGAAGAATCATTCAACATCAAACAATGCTAGTCGTACTAGCTCATTTTCTTTGGCGTGTTAGTCATATACTATCACCCATTGAGTCATACTTTGAGTTTCATTGTTCTACTAATATCACCATATTATAGCATTCTTCTAGATTCCACTCTTAGCAATTTCCATGTAAGGTAAACTACTTTACCCATACTTCTAATCCATCCCATCATAACAATTTTATGATTAACCTACTATAGCTCGAAGGAAGGGATTTAGAGGATAATTTTTAGCGCCCAACTTCTTGGAATATACAAATTCCTAGCGTCTTTCAATCATTGCATATATTCAGATAATATAAGGAAACATTGTCACGCAAAATTTGCATATATTCAGATAATATAAGCAAACATTGTCACGCTAAATTATACTCAGTCATGTTGCCACAAATAAGTTTCTAGATATCAATATATCTTTCACTTGATTGTTTCTAAAAACAACTCTTTTAAGTTCGTAAATCACCTTGATCAACAAAACATTCTTTTGAAGATAAAGTAATAAGGAAGCAACCATGACTCTGGATTCTAAGTAGGAATTGGTTGCTCTCTAGATCAATCAATCATTAATCACATGGAGCTAGGTAGGAAATACCGAAAATCTACAATAGGATTCAATTTTAAATTTCACTAATACGGCACCAATCTTAAATGGTATTTACCAGATCATAACAGTTATATGTCAATTAACAATCTAAGTGTAAGGTAGTTATGTGGATGCCAAGAATACTACAAGTTGTGCAAATTCACTTTGATTTGTTGTTCATGATAAATAAGTTCAAGTTAATTCAAAATTAAACCATGAACTCCCACTCAAAAACAACATCCCTCTTAGTCGTCTTTAGTGATTACACGAACCAAATTCACTACACAAAAACCGATCATCACGTGAGATGATGTAGTTTCAAAGGCGAACATCGATATGTTCATCATATCATCCATATGACTCATGCTTTACCTTTCGGTTACGTGTTCCGAGGCCATGTCTGTACATGCTAGGCTCGCCAAGTAGAACCGTAGTATTGCTTGTGTTTCAAGGCCATGTCTGTACATGCTAGGCTTGAAAACACCCGTTGTATGCGAACGTTGAGTCTATCACACCCGATCATCACGTGGTGTATCGAAACGACGAACTTTCTTATCGGTGCATACTTAAGGAAGAACACATTATTATCTTGATATTAAGTGAGAGGGATCATCTTATAATGCTACCGTCTCTATTTAAGCAAAACAAGATGCATAAAAGGATTAACATCACAAACATCACATGTAAGGATAACGTGATATGATATGGTCCTCCTTGCACTTGATCTCCATCATGTGCATCATGGTATGATCTCCATCATTCCTCCGGTGTGGTACCAAGTACCATGGCACCCAATCTTGATTGTCCTTCAAGAAGAAGACAATCATATGGATACCTTACGGTATATCAATAATTTACAAAATAGATCATCTCATAATCAAATTTGTAATATTGACCATATCGCATCACATGCCCAGCAAAAACTAGTTAGACGCCTCTAATTTATTTTTGCATATTTTACGTGGCTTAAGGCTTTCGATGATAGAACCGTTCATACCTACGAACATCAACCACAACATTGATAAACACATTTTTAACAACCCTTCGTAGATTAGATCTTAACTATAGTAGGAGAAACGGACACCCCCTTAGCCACAAGTGAGACAACTCTCGCGTACATAGTACACGTAAACTTAATCTGGGGCAGCTTCATCCTACTATGCCACTAAGATAATAAAATACTCAAGGAGGCAATAACATGATCATCAACGCCCACATACTCATATGTGTTCTACCCGTACAAAACATCTACGCATAGATCCGGCTCTGATACCACTGAAGGGTTCGTTGCATAGAAAACAAAAAATTTCCTACGCGAGATACACCCGAAAGGCCAAGATCTAATCTAGGAGACGAAGTGCAACGGGCAACGAGAGGGTTAAGAAGAACACATACCCTCGAAGACTCAAAGTGGTACGAGATCAAATCTCGTTGTTGGCGTAGTCGTATTCACACCGATCCCGATAGCGAGAAGATGGGCTCCGCAATCCGGCGGTACATCCGTGATCGGTCACACGTACGGTTGATGACGACCTCCGTTCCCTCGTTCCAGCGGGGCGCGGAAGTAGAGGAACCCTCGGAACTCCAGCAGCACGACGGCGTGGTGTGGTGGAGAAAAACATTGCTCAGGGCTTCGCCAAGCGCACGAACAAGTGGTGGAGCAGCGGCAGGAGGGAGGAAGAGATGACACAACTGTGTGTGGGGGGGGAGAGGGAGCTCTCACCCCTCCTTTTATAGGAGGGGATGGCAGCCACGAATTTTTGGCTGCCTCCACCTCTCCCTCATCATGTGAGTGGAGTCTCCACTCAACCCACTCATTCTTCCATTAAATCCCACTCAAAATCCCAAGGGTTTTCTTTAATAAATAAATAAAACAATTTTATTTCTTTATTTTAATATTTGTTAATTCCATTAACAAACATTAACATATAACCCCTTGAGTTAGTTGTTAAATCTATTAACAACCATTTGATAAGAATCCCCTTGAACTATTTCAAAATTACTCGAAACAATTTCGGTGACTATTTCAATATTCCCCGAAACAATTTCGGTGTTGTCCAAACTTTCCTCCGATATTCCGTATCCTCTCAAATGCGTCATCGAACCTTAAGTGTGTCACCCTACGGTTCGCGAATAAGATAGACATGATCGAGACTCCTCTCCGATAAATAATCAACAGCGGGATCTGGAGATCCGTGATGACTCCTATATATTCAACGATGACTCTCGTGATCGTGTGAACCAACAACGCCGTGAACTATTCCCTTTGTCTCGCGATATTTTACTTGTCCGAGATTCGATCATTGGTATCAACCATACCTTGTTCAATCTCGTTACCGACAAGTACTCTTTTCTCGTTCCCGTGATATAATATCCTTGTGATCATATCACGTGCTTGCAAGCGGTTTCGATGTGATATCACCGAGAGGGCCCAGAGTATATCTCTCCGTCATTTGGATGGAAAAATTCCACTCTTGATCCATGATCCTCAACTAATACTTTCCGAATACTTAACGACACCTTTATAGTCACCCTGTTACGGTGTGACGTATGATGCCATCAAAGCACTCTTCCAATATCAGCGATTGACATGATCTCATGGTCTAAAGAATAAGTTACTTCGTATGTTTGATATAACAATGTAAACTAAATGACTTGATCGCATTGCTATATTCTCTTTGGGTATATGTTCATCACATCATTCTTCTAATGACATGATCCCGTTATTAACAACATCCAATGTTCATGATCAGGAAACCTTGATCATCTATTAATCAACGAGCTAGTTAAAAGAGAGGCTTTACTAGGAACCATTGTTTGTTTATTAAGCACACATGTATCAACGTTTCCGGTTAATACAATTCTAGCATGAGAAATAAACATTCATCATAAACAAGGAATAAGATAATAACCATTTTATTATTGCCTCTCGGGCATATTCCCTTCAGCTGTTTTGCATCGGGCGGAGTCGTCGTGCAACTTCCCTGATCGCTCTTGTCCTCGCTGTTGTTGTTGCAATGCTTTTCCTAGGAAAGCATACACCCCTTGAAGTTTTTTACCGTTGGAGTACATATCTTTGTTGAGGATGGCGAACGCTGCTTCCGCGTTTTCTGCTGCGGTTTTGTATATTAGTTTGCCTCTGGCATCCTTGCCGTTTACCTGCTTTTGCCAAGATGGGTTGTGAAACCTTTATTTTGGCGGCAGTACTTCCGGTCTTACAATTCCGGGTAACCTTGTAGGTTTAATGGCGGATCTATTCTTTTTATCGTACTCCTCGATTTCTTCCTTCATGAGCTTGATGTCATCCTGGGTTTTTTGGAGGTGTTCCCGAGATCTGAGTAGATGTTGTTGTTGCCTTTGGAGAGCTCGTCTCCTGGCTTCTAGCACTTCAGGGGGTTCGTGCAATCCCACTGGTGTTTGTAACAGATCATGTTCTTCTTGTTCTGTCATTGGTAGATCAAGGATTTATTTGGTTTTCTTCTCCACGGGCTTTATTCCGCTTGCATCTCCTACTTCTGGGCTTTCATCGGCTGGATCAGCCGATTTCTTCTTCCAGAGTTTGTATTGGAGCTTTTTAGCGGCCTTGTGCTTTTTCTTGGAAGAGGGAGGTTTTTTGGCAGGTTCATCCTCTGTCAATTCTTTGACATTAGGGAATATTGGATAATTTTCTCCGTCTTCTCTCTCTTCCTTTTGGCGGAGGAGTTTTAGGGCTTTCCTGACTACCGGCATTCGTGTTTTCAGACGGTTTTTCCATTAGTACTTCATGGAATCCCTCTTGAAGAGATTTTACTTTTCTTTCGAAAGCGTCCTCATCTTCATCTTCGCAGTCAAAATCATCTGATCCGGTTTCTGATTCTAATCTCGCCACAATGGAAGCTAGAACAGAGTCAGCTTCTGAGTTCATCGTCATGTTGACGGATGTCGGATCTTCCACCTCTGTAGTGGGTTTGCTGTTTTCTGCCTCCTGCACGGGGTTGCTATCATCCGTGTTTTTGGCGACCTCGGATTTCACCATACCGATAAAGTGTGAATCACTTTTATGTCGGCAATCTGAGCAGAACCTGGTATCATAGTCATCTTCGACTGGGTATAGGGCGGGCGGGAAAATTTGCTTCCACCGCAAAACCCCATGGCCTCTGCAGTTAGTCCGATAAAGATGTTTGCAGATACAATCGGTAACACGCAGGCACTTACCAGATGATTTTGCGTCGGTATGTAAGATCCATTGTCGAGGAAGCGTCCAACGTCGTCGTCGAACTCCAGGCTTCCGACAGTTATGGAACTGCCGATTCCGCCGAGTATCCCATATCGGAACTTAACGCCTGACGTCGCGGGCCCCACGGTGGGCGCCAACTGTCGAGACATCGTAGTAGAATTCATAGACGGGGGTGCCATGAAACTACGGGTAGAGACGTGGGGGGATGTGGTTGCGTTCAGGACAAAGACACAGGATTTACCCAGGTTCGGTGCGTCGCAGCAATGCGGCGTTCCTAATCCTGCAATCTCACTAATCAGGACTAAATCCTGTGTATACAAAGTACAATGTGAGGTTCTATTAGCTATTCGTCAAGGATCAACCTCTCGGCGAGTTAGCCAGTAGCTTCTTGTCTATCTATCATATCTCCCGTTCGGCTTTATATAATAGCCGGGTTAGGGCATACATAGTAGGAAACCTAGAAGACTATGGTAACTATTAACTTGGAAAGTAAGGAATCCGTCTTCTACTCCAAGCCAGATCGCGTGGGTCGTGATTCGGGTTCTTCTA
Organism: Alopecurus myosuroides; assembly: GCA_028641055.1. Classification (NCBI taxonomy): domain Eukaryota; kingdom Viridiplantae; phylum Streptophyta; class Magnoliopsida; order Poales; family Poaceae; genus Alopecurus; species Alopecurus myosuroides. Next base: position 261,152,853 of record CM054060.1, read on the forward strand.
GAATCCGGCTTCTGTGCGTCAGATTACTGGGCCGCCCAATGGACCGTAGCCCACTACCATTTGGGCCACCCGGGTAATCCGGCACTTTAGACTACCATCTGATATACCCCTATTCGGTATATATCCGACAACGAGCATGGGTTAAGCTTGGGGATGTTGATGCATGTAAAATGCATAGATGAATTTTTCATATCTTCACATGGTTTTCTATTACATATTGCATCATATAAGGGTATAATTCAATGTTTTATAGTATTTTGGGGTTAAATTACAAAGTCCCCCAACGTTTATGGAATTAACTCTGCCTGTAAGAAACCCCGTTTTCTATATTTTTGACGTTTCAGGGGTCAAACTTCTGCGAAATCACCTGAAAATCTGCGGGGGTCATTTTCATGGAAGGAGAAGGATCCACGAGAATTGGGCAAGGAGGCCCAAAAGAGGACCCTCCATGCGGCCAGATTCCTTGGCCGCGTGAGAGGCCCCCTTTTGGCCCCTATGGCTCCAATTCCTTCCATCTTCGGCTTACCGACTTCGTCTTGACCTAAAAACGACTATAAAAAGGCCCCCCCGTACCCTTACGGAGATGAGCGCCGCCGAAACACCGAAACGGAGATCTGTAGTTCCAGATTGGAGGGGGGAAATTCCGGCGGGGCGCCGCCGGTGTGATCTCCTACCCCTCCAACTCCATCGACATCTCCATGAAGAGGGAGTAGTCCACCCCAGGGCTATGGGTTTGTGGAATTAGCACTTGTATCTCTCTCTCTATGTGCTTCACTAATTAGATCCGTATGAGCTGCCTCACATGATTATGGGCACCGTTGTAATTCCTATGTGGTGGATCTTTTCTATGAGTTATTGAATCTAAGATTGCAATTGTTTCTCTTGAGTTATTTGAGTAGATGTATCTTATGTACCCCGTTCTTATTTGCTAGATTTGATCAATCTAGTTCTTGAGAGCGTGTGTGGGGTGATGGGTGCATTAGTTAGAGTAACGGGGGGTGGCTAGTGTTGTGAAAGTGACAGAAGTTCAGCTATCCACTTAGGTTTTGTTAAACCTTTCTTAGTTACCTCACTAGGGATAAAAAGGAGTACCTTGTTACCGGGGATTTGAAGTGACACTAATCAATCTCCATGACTAGATCTAGCAAGTTCTTACTTCAACTTCATGTCACATTGCTTAAAGCTATACTCTGGTTTTTCCTTAATTATCGAGGTGTTATGATTTATTTCGCATCTTGGTGGAGTATAAGAGGGATCAATATGACCGTAGAGATCTCTATGCTAGGACGTGATGCCCATATGAAAGTACTCAATGTTAAACATGTTATTGTAATCTCACATGTAATTCTTTATGTCCACCGTCTACCACTTTATTTGAGAGAATGCAAGTGTGAAACCATGAACCCCGATCCTATTTTAATTACAAGAAAACACTCTAGTTACTTTGCTGCAATTTACTTTACTTGCATCTCCAATTCGAATTTACATTATGTCCATCACCACTTGCATCACAAAAATACAAAAACAATCCATTGCATATTTATTTTCTCATTTGCATTTAGTAGTAGATTTAATTATTGCACGTTTACTTTCAGTTTTGCATTGCAATTTAGAAGTCTCACACCTTGTGCTTGACAACCACTTGGTGAGGTTGAGGGCACAAAATTCTCTACTTGTTTGCAGGATCCTGGAGGAAGCTTGGAAGACAACTGCTGAAATACTGGCTCCCCAAGAGTTCCATATAAACCCTCGAGTCACCCTCGTGGGGAAGAAGGCTTGCCACTAGCTACACACTCTGCACTTGGAGTCTCAACCTAGCCATCACCCCCATATAAAATCAACACCCTTCTCAGTTAAATCATTTAATGGTGCAGCAAGAGTACTAAAATCCTTGATAAATCTTCTATAGAAACCAGCCAATCCATTAAAACTTCTCACTTGACTAACATTAGTTGGAATAGGCCAATTTTTAATAGCTTCAATTTTAGATTCATCAACCTCAATGCCATGTTTAGATACAACATATCCCAGAAAAATGACCTTGCCTTTGCAAAAAGAACATTTAGCAAGATTACCATATAATTGATTTGCTCTTAACACATGCAAGACTTGTCTAATGTGATCAACATGCTCATTTTCATTGTGGCTATATATGAGAATATCATCAAAATAAACTACCACAAATTTTCTAATAAACTCTCTCAAAACATGGTTCATAAGTCTCATGAAAGTACTAGGTGCATTAGTTAAACCAAAAGGCATCACTAACCATTCATATAAACCAAATTTAGTTTTGAAAGCAGTTTTTCATTCATCCCCTTCTTTCATTCTTATTTGATGGTAACCACTACGCAAATCGATTTTAGAGAAAACAGAAGCACCACTTAATTCATCTAACATGTCCTCCAAACGAGGTATAGGATGACGATAACGAATAGTGATGTTGTTAATTGCTCTACAATCTATACACATGCGCCAAGTACCATATTTCTTAGGCACTAAAATAACACGAACAACACATGGAGATAAGCTAATACGAATATAACCTTTGTCGAGTAGCTCCTGCACTTGTTTCTGAATTTCCTTGGTTTCTTGGGGATTAGTCCTGTAAGGTGCTCGGTTTGGTAATGTTGCTCTAGGGATCAAATCAATCTGATGCTCAATGACACGCAATGGTGGCAGCCCTGCTGGTACCTCCTCTGGAAAAACATCATCAAAATCCTGCAAAACATGAGAGGCACCAAGAGGAATAGGGGTCACCTCAGAAGAAACCAAAATTTCTCCCTTGTGCGTAAGAACTATAGGAAGCATACGAGGGTCCTCACTAAACTCTCTCAAATCCTCTTTGGTGGCTAGCATACATAATAGGCTCACTCCCTCACTTTTATTTTTACCACTCATCTTATTTTTTTCACTCATAGAAGGATTACTCTCTTGTTTTTCTTTCTCACTATCCTTCTCTACATTCACTTCAGTTTTTTGACGAGACTCATTTACAATTTGCTGTGGTGTCATAGATCTCAAAACAATATCCTTCCCATGCCAATTCAACTGATATGTGTTAGCTATCCCATTATGTGTAACATTCCTGTCAAACTGCCATGGTCTTCCAAGCAACATGTGACAAACAGACATGGTCACAACATCACACTCAATGGTATCAGTATAGGGACCAATTTGGAACTCCAGTCTCACCATGTAGCTCACCTTCATCTCTCCTTTATCACTCAGCCATTGTATATAATAAGGATGAGGGTGTGGAATATATTTTAATTTCAGCTTTGCACATAGCTCTTTACTAGCAAGATTTATGCAACTCCCTCCATCAATAATAACTTTGCAAGCCATTTTAGGACCTACAATTGCCTTGGTTTGGAAAAGATTGCACCTCTGATTTTCTGGAGAAGGAATAACACTCAAAGCAGCAGCATTTTGTGAGCAAACAATAGTGGGGTAATGTGTAGCATAAGCATCAAGTAGAACTCCTTTCTCATCACAATCATCCTCCTCATTAGGATCAGCATCATCTCCAGTTTCATACTCATTATCTTCATTAACAAGCATGATCTTTTTATTTGGGCATTCCCTCTTAAAGTGGCCTTTTCCACCACATGTGTGACATGACATGTCTCTATGTCGTGCTGTGGAAGAGGTGGATCCACTAGCACTTGCTGCTGGTTGCACTTGACTCCTAGAAGTGGAGGTGTGCTCTCGGCCTTGGGTGTAGATACCCCACGGCTAGGTGCTGGTTGTGGTGATGTAGAAGAAAAATTGTTATTTCTAGGTGAAAAAAACCTTCTAGCACTCAATTTGGCCTCCTCGGCTAGCTGTGATTCTGCCTCCCTTGAATGATGTAACAATTCTTTCATATCACTATATTGGAGGTGCCTCACAATGCTTCTGATTTTAAATTGCAAACCTGAGAGAAAACGTTGCATAGTATGTTCTGGTTCTTCTCTCACTTTGGACCTCTGAATAATCAACTCCATCTCTCTATAATATGCATCAATAGACAATGTACGTTGCTTAAATTGCTTCATAGTAGCCCAAGTAATCACTTCAGGATCACCATTTTTTGCCCTCGTTTGTGTAATATTATCCCACCACAATAGATCATAACCATCAAAACTAGAAGAAGCCAATTTAATTTTCCTATCTTCATTGTAATCATGCAATCTCCATAGCTTTTCAATTTTAAGCTCCCACATCAAATATTCCTCTACATCATCAGTATCAAAGGTGAAAGGAGGAATAGAAAATTTTGGTTTGACCAAACCATCATCTTCTCTATGATTATCTTGAGCTTGTACTCTTCTAGCATTAAAACCACCACGGCCATTATAAGCTTGGGCTCGGCTTGGTTCCCAATCATCATCATGATCTCTTTGCTCTAATTGAGTAGACAATTGTGTAATTTGCCTAGTCAAATTGGTAAGACATTCTTGCATAATATCAACAGATTCTTGAGAAGCAACTTTCTCAATTTTAATATCCATCTGCTGTAAATCCCTCCTCAAACTCTCATCATAGGCATCAAGCTTCTTGTCAATTTGCGTGGCTACCACTTCATCATATTCATCAATTTTTTTATCAATTCTTGAGCTGATCATGTCTCTAAATTTGGAGAGATCTCCCCATGTGAGAGGATCATCAAAAATCTTCTTAGAAGTAGCCTCAATAGTTTTCCCACCAAGTTTGTCCACCTGCATATCACTAGCCACACCAGACTTCATTAATGTGTTAGTGAAAACAAAATATGGGATGTGGTGTTTTCTCACAACTCACTCAAAACAACAAAGCAATGAGGTTAACTTACTGTTCCAAAGTGAATATCAATACTTACCACAAGTAAACAGTAGTACTATGACTTGGTGTGAATAAAAGAATACCCAGGGATTTTAGCTAACACAAAGCAAAGCAGGATTTATAGTGGGGCTTGGTATGGATACCTAACAACACCAATAACAAGTCCTATTTGCTGTTTGTGATGACTGAAAAATAGCACCTAGGAAACACACACCAAAGTGGAGACAAATGTGGCAATGCAATTATATGTATGGAAATATTGCAATGCTCTCGAAAGACAATAGCTATGCTCCAAAATATCACAGGCACAAGATTGCTCAATGGAAAATGTCAATATAGTAGTGGTAAAACAGCTCCAAGAACAATATAGCAATAGACCACTAGGCCTTTTTCTCTTTTCTCAATTCTGTTTTTCTCTTTTTCTATTTTCTGTTGTTCTCTTTTTTTTTTGATACTTTTATGACTGGCCAAAACTAGCTAGGAGCAAAAAGAAGTACAATAATATCAATGTGACACAATGTATGTGATGATGAGCAGCCTAGAGTGAGCAAACAATGGCTATTCTTTTTGTGAAAGAGACCTATATGTTGATCTAGAAAGGCTGTAGCTAAGTCTCACAAAGATAGGAAAAGTAAACCTAAAGAAATTGTAAAAGAAAAATAAACCGAAAAGAAAACTAGAGCTAAACTACACCTCACGGCAGGAAATCTGTACCGCGGCAAAGAAACACACAGGTTTCGTACCGCGGCAGCGCGCGGGGCGCCAAATGGTAAGCGTGTTACGGCGCTGCAGGGGCGATTGGTAAGCGCGCAACGGGGCGGATTCTGACTCTTGGTAGGGCACGGTCGCGGCAGGGTTTTACGCGTTTCTGTGCCGCGGCCGGAAACCGAACCCAACTCCAATTGTGTATAACTTTGGATCGGATGGAGCTTTTTGGACAAAATTTTGTGGACACACTTGGAATAACACGAAGAACACTAGAACCCTAAACCTATACCTAAAACACAAGACTCAAAAAGAGAAAAGGAACACGAAAATCAACCACGAAACAGCAACTAAAACTTGATAAAAGTGATGATCTAAGTCTATGGCTCGAACTAAACCTATTTTTTTGGTGTCTTTTTCGGTGGATAGGTAATGAAAACAAGAACTAATCTACTAGATCACGATAGCTCACCGAGTTAACCTGTAAATCTGATACCAAGATGATAAGGGGTTGCCTGATCTTCTCGATGAACTCACACGATAACAAGGATCTGATAACTTGTGTCTCTCCACGAACTCTCCGGCTAATTCATGATGCCAATTGCAGCAGCAACCAATCCCTTGGATATTCGTAAATCCACACACTTGCACGAGTAGCCACTGACTACTAGTGGTCCTGTGTCAACGAATTCCCAGTGGAATAGCAGATAACATGCAAAACTTGCAATATATCAATTCCTGATGAATGCTTCGAGCAATCAACAATGGAGTTCTAGGGTTTATGAATAAAGGTAGTCTAAACCTCTCACACGCAGGTGAAGAGGTATTTAAGAGAGAGGGGGTGCGGCCAAAGGCCAATGCGCACCAGCCCTAAACCCACTTGAGTTTGGACTCGGACTCAACTTGGACTCGACCCAAAGGGATACAAACGGACCCCAACAAGTGGGATTCGGCCAACAGCCACGCATGGCTTTATTGGACTCGTATGGGAGTACCTCGGACATGTCCTTGGTGCTCCCATAACTCTAAAACGCAACACATAATAATTCGGGCTGAACCAAGCAAGGACATGTCCTTGGTGGTCTCAATTCCCTCTATCTTTATGTTGCCTCCTCCTTCTCCCTTGTGCTTGCATGATCATCTCTCTCCATGTGTGCTCCCATGCTTTGCTCCATGACTCCATGCTCCTTGCCTCCAATAATGTTTGTGTTATCTATAACCTGAATCATACATAAATGCAGCGATTTAGGTAGTATAAAATTCTCATAAGAACAAACATCATAATTTAAAAGGAGTGAGTTCACCTGCTGTTCTAATAGTTTGGTTCTTGATCTAGTCACTGGACCAATTCTTACTTCATCATGCTTTTCTTGAACAGCCACATCATCATCAATAGGAGGAATAACAAATGTACTAGGGATGTCCTCATCAGGTTCATACCCCAAGATTTGGTTTGTGGTACCAAAAGGGGGCACAATCTTCTCTCAAGGGCTACACGGATTCCGTTTGGGCGTGTGATCAAGATGATAGGAAGTCTACTTTCCAAGGCTTGCCAATTTCTTGGTAGGTCTTTGGTGAGTTGGTCTTCCAAGAAGCAAAATTGCATATCTCTCTCCACCGCCGAAGCCGAGTATGTAGCCGCCGCAAGTGCTTGCACTCAATTTCTATGGATGAGGCAAACTCTCAAGGAATATGGAGTTCATATGTATAAGGTGCCTCTTTTGTGTGACAATAAAGTTCCATCAAGATTGCCTACAACCCCGTGCAACATACAAGAACGAAGCATATTGAGATTCACCATCATTTCATCCGTGACCATGTGGCAAGAGGGGACATTGGTCTATCTTATGTGCCCACCAAGGACAATCTTGCGGATATTTTCACGAAGCCACTTGTTGATGCAAGATTATTGTTCTTGAAGAATGAACTAAATGTCATTGATTCTAGGAGTTTGACTTGAGGATCTTGCACACACCCCTATAGATGAAACGTGTTCGAGTTTAGGTGTAGGCATGGACATAGGGGGACTGTTATCCTAACACATTGGGTTCTCCCTCCCCCCATTATACCCAAAGCAAATATTCATTGTTATCTCTCTTTTTCTAATGTTGAATTGTGAGCTTCAATGTCGAGAATTGGCAATGCACCCAAGATACATCTTCGCGGTTGCATACCATGATCTCTTACATGGTGGCTTAGAAAACCAACCTCTTCTTTTTGAAGAGTTGGATCTTAGTTGGGATTTATTTGATATTTCATTGCATTTCTTGTTTTTTCCCTTCTAAGTGTTTGTTCGTAAGAAAATCTCACTCAATTGGTCTTTTGTTTGTTTGATTCTTACTTTTGAGAGGGATAAGTACTACTTTCAGTTTGGTGTTTCTATCCTAAGCGATTCTACCTAAAAGCCAACTTCATCTAACACTTATGTCATTCCATTGAAACGGAGAATTTTCGAAACAGTAGGCAGCCGGAATTTTCGGTCCTGTTCTGGACCGGAATATCCGGTTCAAACTTGAACCGGAATATCCGGTCCGGCGAAAATCACTTATCGTGGACAGGGACAGGGAAGGAGAAGTCCGTGCCCTTTCTTCCCCAACTCCTCTCCTCCACCCCCCAACGTCGTCGCACTGATTCTTGGACCCCCGGGCCGTTTCCTCCACGGGATCTTCGTGCTATTTCCCAGATCTTGTTCCCCTTGTCCTCGGGAGCGTTTCCATCCAAGTATCTTAGTCCAGGGTTGCCGGTAAAGTTTAATCTCGTTGAATCTTCGTGCCATAACCATACCACTCCATGGATTTGTGTTTTTGTTGACAATTCTTGGTAGGAACTGTTCCCTAGGGTACCATATGCATGCTAGATACAATAGTCTAGATTCACTTGTCAGCGATCTAGTTTTGAACTCTAGATTAGGATTGATTTTGTGTTGTTTTTGCAGTACCGGAATATCCGGTCCAGGTTTGAACCAGAATATCCGGGTACACCGGAATATCCGGTTCAGTTCTGTACCGGAATATCCGGCTGAGTGCCGTACCGTTTGAGAACAGACCAAAATTAATCCTTGCTAGAATTCTTATTAGAATAATACCTGGAATCTTTTCAGTACCGTTTGAGAACAGCCCAAAATTAATCCTTGCTAGCATTCTTATTAGATTAATACTTGGAATATTTTCTATTGTTTTTATGCATGATTCATCCATTGCTTGACATATGTGCACTCATCCCCATTGCTTTCCTTCTATTGTCTCGTTCACAGGTGGTTCCGGTGTTGAGAAGATGAGCACTCGCAAGCGCCACTCCTAGAAGGATACTAGTGATGAGGATCAAGGCGTTCAACGCCCTCCAAGGAAATCTAGTGGGAAGAAAGTGGTTTCATCTAGGCCCAAGAAGAAGACCTCTCGGTTCAACTATAAGTCCGATATTAGTGTTCCTGATTACACTTTGAGAAGGCAGAAGGATTGCTACCTCTCTCCTCGGGATGTTGCTTGTGATCCTCGTTTCTGGAACCTGGAGCAGTCATACATCTATGCAGATATCTACTGTGACTTCAGGTAACCCTATCCGTGAGATGCACCCATTTGAGTTTGTTGTGATGAAGGAGAAGGAGGAGTTTGCTGATGCCGTGAGTATTGTTGAGAGGTTCGGGCTTGTGAAGCTCATGAAGACCCAGTGCCCGTACAACACCCAGCCCATCACTCAGTTCATGTCTACTTTGGCCTTCAGTAAGGACTTTGTTTGTATCCTTAAGTGGATGACCCAGACCACTCCATGTGACGTTCCTTTTCACACACTGGCTCTTCTTCTTGGTTACTGTTACATCACTTATCCTCCCGCTGGTCGCCGTGTGCATGAGGTGGAGAGACCTCGGAGGGAGAGGTACATGGCAGAGTTATATGCTCGAGGCTTTACTGTTGGGGTCTTGGAGGGACTTCTTCCTCTCTATGATCAGCTTGTGCGTATCTTCAGATCCTTCTTGGTGCCGAGTGGAGGTAATAATGATGCTCTCACCACTCCTCTATGCAATCTTCTTATCTTGGCAAAGGAGTGCATGGAAGATGAAGATCCTTCTGCTTCCTATACTGTGGATGTCATGGATATTATTTATCATGAGCTGCACTCTGCTATGATTGGTGGGAACACCATTCCCTATGGTCCTTACATCATGATGCTTATCAAGGATGTGATGAAGAGGGATTTCTCTGAGCTACCCATGGAGGAAGAAGGTTACTCCTGCTACTCCTGTTCCTCCATTTGAGGGTGGTTCCTCTGTGGGTGTGTGCCCTCTTCTAGTGCTCGGCCTGCTTCCACCCCCTGGTTCCAACACTCTGCGCCATGTCAGGAAGCTCTCCTGGTTTCAGCGCAATGTGATGTGCATGAAGGTGGACATCCATAAGAAGCAGTACAGGTCCTACTGCAGAGACACAGCTATATCCAGTACCTAGAGTCAGATTCTTCACCATGTGAGTGGTGCTACTGGTGATCTGCCTACTCCTCTTGTTCCTCGGTCTTACACTCAGTGGTCTGCTGATGATCGCACTCCTTGGGAGCGCATTGAGGAGGCTCTCCGTACCACTTCTTCTTCCACCTTCAGGGCTCATGTTGATGAGTATGATGAGGAGGATGATGAGGCGACTGATGATGATCTGGTGGGCGAAGCGCAGGGTGATTCTGAGGCGTCTGCAGACGATTCTTCTGAGCATTCAGATGCTTAGACCTTGATGGGACGTTAGCTTAGTTATTTCTCTCCTTTCTAGTGTCTCGATGCCAAAGGGGGGGGGTAGTAGCTACTAGACTATGGGATTTGCATGGGTTCGGACACAAGCATATGCTTTTATCATTTCGTGACAGCTTGTGTCCATTTAGACTTATTTTCGTGAACCTTGTTTGTTTTATTGTCTCATTTAAAACTATGTGTTATTGTGTTGTGAGACTATGTTGGTTATCTTGGATGTTATCAGGGATTATCTATATGTTAGTGGTTATCTCGATTATCTATGTTATATGTTGAGGATATTATCTATTGTTGTGCTTGGTTATTTTTGATATCATCTCTACGCACAAGGTATATATTTCTATCTTATTCTCAACATATTTGTGATATTCTTACTTTGGCATGTTCGCTACTTGTTGGAAATTACTCCCTGTATATTACTGCATCTATTTGCATTTGAGGAAAACAAAAGATATGCATATACTCCCTCCGTCCGGGATTACTGGGCTTCTAGTGAAAAAATATTTGTCCAACAATTAGTCCCTCACAAGGCCCCTAAGAATTAATTCTCCTAAAAACTTGTAGCTTAATTATTGCTTAATCCCACCCGCAGCCCCACTTTCCTCTCTCTTTCTTTTAACTGCCCAATGCATGTTAGCATGCGCACGGTTTGCCTGGCAACTTTGATTAGGCTTTAATTGAAAATTTTGGAACTCTCGCTTTGATTGGCTCCTGTACAACCAGTAGCTGCATGCCTTGGTCGCGATGCAAGAGAGTACAAGCCCAGTAATCCCGGACGGAGGGAGTAGATAGGGGGAGACATTTCCATTTTGTTTCAAACATGTTCTCGTCAAGGTTTTATTGCAACTCTTAGTATTGTCATCTAACACCAAAAAGGGGGAGATTGAAAGTGCATTTCGTTTTCCTGGTGTTTTGTGTGTTAGTTAAAAATACTAAGTACATTATTTATCGAGGTGTTTAGTGTTCAGGTGTTATACTTAACATCGACATCAATCACCGAAAAGATCGGTGAATTTGGCCTAAGATATTTGAGACAGAGGTCAACCGGATTATTGGAACCGGATTATTCGGAGGAGCCGGATATTCCGGTTAGGAAAATTTCAGGCCATTTTCGGGACAGAGATGAGCCGGATATTTGGTACCTGATTATTCATCTCAGACCGGATATTCCGGTTGTGGAGTTATTGCTCGAAAACGGCTAAGGACTGGAGATAAAACTAACAGAGATGGACCGGATTATTGGTACCGGATTATTGCGGAGGAGCCGGAATATCCGGTATGGTTGCCTGCGCGGGATAGAGACGAGCCGGATTATTGGTACCGGATTATTCAAACGCAACCGGATATTCCGGTTAAAGTCAACATGATTCGAGCAAAACAGCAGACCGGATATTCCGGTCCCAAATTCCTGCAAAACGGCTAGTTTTGGGGAGGGGCTATAAATACCCCTCCTCTTCCTCCTTGAGCTTTAGTTCTTCCCCTTGGCATTCAATAGCATTTAAGAGCTCACCAAATCCCTCATAACTCCCAATCCCTCCACCCAAACTCGAAGATCTTCGGAGGATTGAAGGAGAAGGCCCCGATCTACATCTTCACCGAGCCATTCTTCATTTCCCCCTCTCTATCTTGAGGGACCTACCCTAGGGTTTCCTATTGTGGGGAACCTAGGCATCTTGATACTTGTTGGTGATTCAAGAAGAGTTGGGAGCCCCCAATTTGGTTGTGGGTGTGTGCCCCAAGTTGTTTGTAAATGATTCGATTCCCGCCTCAAAGGGGATCAATAGTGGAAGGTGAACTAGGCCTTTGTGGCGGGGTTCATCGGAGAATAGGGTGAGGCCTTTGTGGTGTTGAGTAGACCTTCGTGGCGAGCTCACACCCCTCCAACGAGACGTACTCCCTTAACAAGGAGGAACTCAGTATTACATCGTGTCTCCGCGTGCTCCAATTCGGTTACCTTATTCCCTTACTCCCCTTACTTGTGCTTGCATTATGATTGTTGTTATCCTTGTCATATAGGTAAATTCACCTTAGTTGCATTATTTAGATAATTTACCTTTGTGTCAAGCCTAAATTAAAATAAAAATTAAAATGGGTCATAGCACCTATTCACCCCCCCTCTAGGAGCCCATACTTTACTTTCAATACTTCAAAGGGAGATTCTCTAGTTTTTGTAATGAAGTTTGTATCTTATAGATTTGCTTGGACCTGCTATGTTTCTGTTGTACCACTCTAAGAGATGTAATATTCACGGATAAGTCATTCTGTGAGTATTATATCAACGACTTGCGCACTACACATGAAGTGGCGTGGTGGGTCACCAAAATAGTCATTTTACGACAATACTTAGTCTAATAGGAAATATAACAATACCCCACGAGTTCATCGGTATTCCTTGCTATTGTCGGAATAGGAATCTACATACATGTTTCCGTCACTGTTTATTTGAGCACTTGCACAAGTGAACCAACTAGACATAATAGTATCGCAAGGTGCAAGTAACATTATTTTTATAGTATGATTTATGACCAAATATATCGTCTAACCTAAAGATAAGGTCCAGCTTGCAGAAAATAAGTTATAGGTTCATTGGCATACCCGACCACGCCTCTCGTACGCGCCTCTCGCTCTCTCCCCAGGGAGGCGCCAGAGGCACCCCACAATCGGCCAGCAACACCCCCTACGTCATCGACCCCCCTCGCCGCCGCTACCGCCAGCCCTCGCCGCCAAAGGTGACTTGGGGTACTGGAAGACAGAGCCAGCCGTTCGGGGCTACTAGGCGGCGACCCTACGTCGGGGTGGTAGCTGAGACCTTCTCTGACGGTGCCATGATCTGCGACAGATTCATGGCTGTAGCGGGTGGTGTTGGACAATATCTAGATCTGATTTGGGTGGATCTCCCGTGCCGCCTACGCAGATCTTTTTTCGTTGAGTGGTAGGGTCGGATCCGGCGGAGGGTCGTCCTTGCACCATCGCTGTCATTCCCGCTGCTGGCCCATGGCTGCCAGTTAGGTTCACTACGACATATCTAGCAGGGTGCCGGCTAGAGGTGTCGGGGTTGCGGGATCAGCCTGAATAAAGGTGGCGGTCCTAGGGTTCCTCTTGTGACAGGAAGAAAATATGCCTGACGCTTGTCCTCTTTCATCTGGACGAAGTGCGGGTTCTGGAAGGCTCCGCAAACAAACTCCCATTAGCGCATTATGCCTGGAGATTGCTAGATCGGGTGGTATTCAGTTGTGCCCATTGTTTTCTTTAAGGAGTGGGTGGCGCTAAGCTCTACTATCCATTGCCATCACATGATGTGTTAAGTTTCATGATGAAGTCAGAGGCGGGGAATTTCATGGAAGCCGAGATTGGAGGACTAGTAATGGTGATTGGAGCCTTTGTGGCGATGATGAACTTGGTTGGAGTTTCGGGTTTCATAGCAACGGTATATAAGTGGGGGTGACATCAAAAGTGAAGTTCAAAGTCTTACATTCCAGAGTGAAAATTCAAGGTTTGAACTTAATTGGTTGTGCCTGGCAATGACCTTGTTGAAGGCATTGTTTTGAGAGTGGGGACTATCTTCAGGGTGAAAACCCAAGATCTACGATCGGGCGACAATGACGCTTGTGCACTGTTTACTTCTTGGAGGTGTTGCTTTTGGAGAACTCGGACTTCATGTGTTGTTTTGGAGCGCCGGGAGTGGGCGAGGAAGCGAGGGGGAAGCGGGAATGTGAGAGAGGCGATGGCTAGGGTTTCACAACCCCTTTTTACCTTAGTGGTGAAGGCTTTCATCCCTTAGTAGATGGATACGGGGAAGTCCAGCACACAAAAACAAACTAGCCCACAAGATGGCACACGGGGCCGAAAAAAATAGGGGCCACTAGCAGTAAACCACATAGTGGTTGGGCGGGTAAAACCGCCCAGGCCAACCAGAATACAGACATACCATGTCATTTGGAAGTCCAATCCAACGGTCGAAATAACACATGGACTGAGAATCTCCCTTGATATCCCAAGGATGTAGTATTTAGATACTCAAATTTACAACCATATGAGAAAGTGGAGAGCGAGGTGGGTTATAATTAACTTGCCAAAGAACATTGAAGGACCAATGTGGTTTGAAGAGAGCTCGATGAAGAGAAGTTGATTCCACACATCATGGCAAGATTTATTGGATCAAGACATACACTTGTGCTTTCCTTTTGCGTGTTCATTACGAAATTGAACTAACACGCTGTGTTCTCAATCATAGATGTATCCAAAGGATGGAGAGCTACTGAACAAGCCCATAATCAACTACGCTAAAATGAAGACAATCTACACGAGGGTGAATGTTCCTCCTCCAAATCTCTACTGCAGGCTCTAAAATTGCTTGCAGACCACCAAGATGAGCTGATCAAGTATGCAAACTTGTCAAATAGAGAGATGATTAGTTGGCTTAGATCCTACTTGCGAAACCATTTCGTAGCTCCAATCTCTCACAAGTAGAACTGATGGCTGATCTGTATATTTTGGGCGGTGGTATTAGCCCCTTTGCTGATAAATTTGAGATGGATCATGAGTTGTCCTTCGTTAGCTCATGGTGTATCAATCCTCGTACTATGACCCTCGTAAACTCTGTTTGCTATGCTATGCTATGATTTGACTCAGATTACAATATGTGTAACTCGTGTGCTTATTTGTTACGTGGTTATTTGGTAATCATTGGATAATCTCACCAAAATTGGAGCCCGCACTTCATCACGGATAGCTACGATAATCCATGGCGAAGAAAGATAAGAAGAGATAAACATAACCACGACTTTGCATCCAACCAAATCCATGCATATGTACACTAAGGATGCAAAAAATGCTACCAAACAACCACTTCATTGCTTTCGGCCAATGCCACAGCATGCACACCATGGTTTAGAGGTTGGTTTTGTCCGGTCGTGCCCTGTAGAGCCTAGCCTACGGAGTGCAAAAGTTGATGCAGACTACCAAACGAGCACATAGTTCGCAAAAAAATCATGTCCCATGGGCCGAACCCAGCCGAGGCAGTCACTTTTTGGGTACGACTTAAAAAAGTTTTCCTTCGCGTCGCTTACGGAAGGTCTGCCTGCGACCGTGACGCGTGGCTGCCAGGCCTCCCATCGCGTAAGATGACAAACAATGTTCTGTCCCAGCGCCTCTCCCGCGCGCGATGAGCCGGCCGCCACCCGCACGTACCCCCGCGCATGTTTCATCCCATATATACAACAAAACGAGACATATACAACGTGATGTACTGAAACTGGAAGTACGGGAAGTACGTGAAGTACGTGATGTACAGAATACTACAGCTCGGTTTCGCCTTGATATTTTTTTACGGTTCGGTTTCGTCTCGATAACTATTTATAAAGATCTTGAAGGGGTACATAGGTCGTTGTGCGTATTGGTCGAAGAGTGCATCGGTCGTAATGCGTGCTATGGCTCGGCGTCGCTCGGCTTTGTCTCGAACAAAGCGCCTACGACGCTTCACCTAAAAAGTACACATGTTGTATCTAAAAATATATAAAAGTTGATTCTGAAAGTATACACACGTTGTAACTGAAAGTATAAACGCGGTGTATCTGAAAGTACATGCACGTTTCTGTACACCGCAGTAGTACTATATATAAACCCACGCGCTGCTTCTGGGTGTACATCCACGCTGATACTGAAAGTACACGGTGTACAAGCACACTACTACTGGATATACATGGTGTACATGATGTACACACACGCGTCTGCTACTAGATGTACACCCACGTTGCTACTGAAAGTATAAAGTATATAGAACAGAGAGTACAAAAGTCCAAAAAAAGTTTCTCAAAACATATCAACTTGAGATCTTTTTTTCAAAGATCTCAACGCGAGAATCTCAAATATGAAAATGGTTCGTAATTACGAAATACGATTCTCGAGTTATTTTATTTCTAAAAAGCAAATTTAAACATAAATGTGTTCACACCCCTCCCTCTGTGGGATGAAGAAACCTCACCAAAATTATCTCGTGTTAACACTTTCACGGATGCAAGCACCTGTAGGGCCGCGAGGAAGGAGAAGATGACACTTATCGCGAGGGGAGTGCACAAGAAGGGAAAACACGACACTTGTCTCGAGCACAACGCGCAAGATGAGTACGCTACATAACCGTTTTGCTCTTTGAGAGAAAAAGGCGATCGTGCGAGCACCCCAACTACCACGTCCGCTGTCGTTCCCTGCCTCCTCCGTCGGCCACTCCGGCGACGCGAGGAGGTGGGGACCATGGAGCTTTTGCGCCGGTCTGTAGTTAGGGTTTTCCTACTATTTGTTTGGGGCGCCGTTGGGGCGGTGAGAGCGGCACCCGTGCAAATAAATCTGCCTCAACTCCACTCCCATATCGGCGACGATTTTTATGGCGACGTCTTGGAGTTGGTGGCAAAGTGTGTTGCTTGGACCTTCAGATCAACAGCTTGGACTTCTCACCGTTCTTCAGATCTGGCAAGATCAGTTTCTTGGTGTGTCGCTGGCATTCATTGTTTTTCGCGACGGCACTGGCGGCCCGGGCGAGGTGGTTCTTCTGGAGCGAGGATGCTTGTCCGGAGGTGGTGGATCTGCCGTTTCTCTCCGACTTCATCGATGGGAGGCGACATATCTTGGTCCAAGAAAGCGCGGGGACGTCCCTCGGTCGACGTGCTATATCGACATATACCTTGCTGCGTGCAGCGGGCCTGTTCATCAACTCACAAAGTCTCGTTGGCGATGGTGCTTTCTCGGATCTTGCAATGGTGGAGTCTCCCCGTTTCTTCCGGCGTTCGTCCAACGATGCTGGAGTAGAACGGCGGCCTCTCGCTACAGTGGTTGCAGTAAACCATAGGGGTCGTTTTGTATTTCTCGATCTTTTAGGGTTTTGTCTGCAAATTCAGGACAATCATTTTATACCGGTTTATCTTTTAGTTTCCACGAATTGATTTTCTATTAATGAAATATGTGGTTGCTCTAAAAAAAAGCGCAAGGTTGACCTTTCCAAAGGTTTCTTTTTCTAGTGATTTCCTCACTTTTTGGGTGCGATTAGGGAAAGGCTTCCCTCTCGGAAGCGAACAGAAGGGAAAACGGAACCACGCGAGGGTGACATGTGGCGGGCTTGTACGCGAGGAACCAACAAAGGAAGTGCACACACATTTCTTTTTAGATCCATTTTTTTCAAAACAAAATATTTTTAGAACCATAATTCGGAATTATTAACACTTTTCATATTTGAGCTCCTCGCTTCGAGATCTTCAAAACTAGATCCCAAGGTTTCGAGATTTTTTGGGGGACTTTGTACACCCTGTTGTATATACTTTATACTTTCGGTAGCACGCGCGTGTGTGTACATCATGTAGCAGCGATGCTCGGCTTCGCCTCGATATTTTTTTACGGCTCGGCTTCGCCTCGATAACCATTTATAAAGATCTTGAAGGGGGTACATAGGTCGTTGTGCGCATTGATCGAAACGTGCATTGGTCGTAGTGCGTGCTACTAGTGTCGGAGCCAGGAATTGAGACGAGGGGGGTCGAACATATAAGGTCTAAAAAATTTGAAAGCACAAAAGGAGTCTATACAACAACAACAAAAAGTCCAGAAGATCCAACATTCATCATTTATATAATATAACTACCAAAAACATGAAAAACCCTCTAAATGACTTGGAAACTAATAGTATCGTACCATTAAATTGTATTTATGCCAGGTAGACGAAAGTGTCAAGGTAGATGGCCTCGACGTTCTTTGTAGGAATGAAACCGCAACATAATCTTCTTGTCATCAATTTTTGTAAATATCTCTTTCTCAACATAGCAAATCATCAAGTCATTGAGCCAATCATCACCCATCCTGTTTCGGAGATCTGTCTTTATAACATTCATGGCCGAGAAAGCTCTCTCAACTGATGCTGTGGCCACTGGTAATGTCAATGCAAGTGTAATGAGGCGATATACCAATGGAAAGATCAAATGATGTCCAGTTTGAACAAACTTGAGAGTCGGACCACTCAGACTATCACAAGATAGAAACTCATGGCTTCTCTTCATGACATCAATGTATATGTTGAGTTGGTCACTTAAGAGATAGCAATCATATGAAGAGAAATCAACAGAGTACAAACTTGCAAGCTCAACTAGCTTGTCAAGATCAAATCTGCTAAATGAGTGTCGTGGTGGTGTCACGGCAGATGCCATAGGATGGCTAAAGATGTGGGGACGAAGGACGCTCGAGGTGCTCAGGGAGGGATCACGCAGCGAGTAGCCGCGTGAGGTATGAATCAATCACTGCAAACAACAAGATCTACCCAGGTTCAGGGCCCTCGTGTGGAGGTAAAAACCCTACTCCTGCCTTTCTCTCTGTATATTTGTGTCTCGCCGAGTAGCCACAGTACAAGTTTTGCCTATATCCGAGTAGCCACTCCTCTCTCTAGGTGATGATCTAGGTCAAGAATGCGAACAGGTTCTCTATATGAACTGGGATCCCTCGCGCAGGAGGGGGCAGGGCACCTTATATACTGGTGCCCAGCCGGATACAGCCAACAGGGAAAAGTACAAACAGATGTCGACATAGTGTGCACACTGCACACTTCCGGCTTCCCGCTGACAGCTTTGGCTTCCTAATTTGTCTTGTGTGGAAAGTCGTTGTGCAAAACCAAGGTGACGTTCTGTTATCACTGCCACGAACACTGAGTAGGCCCCCTAACCTGCGCTGCCCTGCTGACACCCTGGCGCGGACAGGCACGCGCTCTACAGATGAACAGTGCCTCAATACAGACCCAGGATACGCGGGATCCTGTGTCAGAACGGCTCCTTTGACTTTTGGCCCGAGTAGGAACCCACTCCCTTTACTTGGGCCTCTTCTTCTACTCAGAGGAATATAACTTCCCTGATTCTTTCTTCCGGTCATCAACGTGCACGGCCGAATAGCAGTCGACTGGGTAGCGAGTACCGGGTAGCCAGCTACTCTACCAAACATCTCTTCTGACCTTGCCCTTAGCACTTGCCTTTACCCTACTCGGGGGTAACCCCCCTGTCGAGACATCGTAGTAGTTTTCATAGACTGGGGTGCCATGAGACTACGGTAGAGACGTGGGGTAACGGGATAGCGTAGTAACACAGAACACGGGATTTTACCCAGGTTCGGTACGTCGCGACAGTACGGCGTACCTACTCCTGCACTTCTCACTAATTGGGACTAAAGCCCGTATAACAGGGTTACAGTGTGAGGGAATAGATCTAGCTACTCGACGAGGATGAACTTCTCGGCGAGTTGCGTAGAGCTTAAGCTTGTGAAGCTTGAACCTAGAACCTATGTAATCTATCTCCCGTCCGGCTTTATATAATAGCCGGATTAGGGCTTACAGAACAAGAAACCTAGAAGACTACGTTTAACTTGTAACTTGGAAAGTAAGGAATCCGTCTTCTCCTCCAAGCCAGATCACGTGGGCCGTGATCCGGGTTCTTCTAGAATCCGGCTTCTGCGCGTCGGACTACTGGGCCGCCCAATGGACCTAAGCCCATTACCATGTAGGCCACCCTGGTAGTCCGGCTCTTTTGTCTACCATCTTCTATACCCCTATTCAGTATATATCCGACAGTAGCCCCCAGGAAGGATCAAAACTCTGATACTCCGCCTTTCGTCAAATACATTTTGTCCGGGAAAACTTGATTCAGCAGTCTTGTTTCTTTCTTCTTTTCCTTTGAAGAAGATGGTAACATAAAACTCGGAACTTTGAAAATCCGGCTTTTCTTCTCGCGATCCTTCGCGGAAAAGGAACTTATGACATCAGCGCTTTAATCATGCTGACGCAAGCGCCGCTTGGTTTCACGCGGGAAACCCTGCAACGTATCTCTGACAGATTCTCACGGGAAACCAGGAGATAGCCATCATTCCTCTGTCGTTCCGTTTCCCGGATTTTCCGGTGGTTGACACGCGTCAAACATCCAACGTTCGAAAGAGCCGTTGGCACGTATCTAGAGGTTTTCAGGCTATAAATAGCCATCATCGTCCTCCTCCGAAACTTTCCTCACTCCACACTGCCCACGCCATTGACGCGAGCTCGAGAGCAAGTTTCCTTCCCCAAGCGCACTTGGCTTCCAAGCACGCAGAACGCACCAAAACGCACCGCCAAAGGATGGCATCCTCGCCGCCTTCACCGACCCGCGCCGCCATCGACGAGCTCGTCAACGACCTAGATCCGCAATCGGGAGCACAAAAGCCCACCGGCGGTGAGCCGGAGAAGGCCGCGGCTTCCGCGGCGGGCGGAGAGAACACTTCCGCCGCCGCGGACATAGCATCGTCAAGCGCCGCAACAACCCCGCCGTTTGCACCAACGACGGCGAGGGTCACGATCCCTTCCCGTGGCGATGAGCGCTTCGCTACCGGAGCCAACAGCAGAACAGAATTTGTCGGAAATTGGAATCCGAGTAATACTTCTCTTGTTCTTCTTCGTCGGATGACAAAAGAAGGTTACATAGTTAAAGGCAAATGGCGGATCTCGAAAGATGAACCTGAGCCCAAGCCAAAAGTCGGAGAATGCGTCATCCTTACTTCTCACATCACGAGAGGTATGGGTTTTCCCCCTTCCGCCTTCTTTCTAGACATCCTTAACTTATATGGCGTTCAACCACACAATATTTCTCCGAATTCCATCCTCTACTTAGCCAGTTTCCAAGCCCTTTTCGAAGGATATCTCGGGATGACACCTGACCTAGGTTTCTGGCAGTATTGTTTTGAGTTAAAGCATAATATCTCGCATGGCGTATCGCCTATTTGCGGGACTATATCTTTTACCCTTAGAAAATTTAGGGAGGAATGGTATCCAAAAATAGAAATGCCGGAACCAGACCAATCTTGGCTAGGTTCTTTCTTTTATCATCAGGATATTCCATTCCCAGGCAAGACAACCGGGTTTCCTCCCTTTGTTAACTCTGCTGCTATTCCTCGCGAAAGTTGGACAACCACAGCAGTAGAAAATTTGCCAGAAAACCTGATGAAGATAAAGCGGCGCATCGCCAAACTTTCTTCCTCTCAACCTTCTTTGATTGGGAAGGATACCGTTATGTGCTGGTTCGGACGCCGCATCCAACCTCTCTCTTTTCGTTCCCGACTCATTTGTGAATACCAAGGGCCAGAAGATAGCATGAGAGGAACAGATAAGGCCTTTACCAAAAAGGATTTTATAGGACGACTTCACCAACTGGTTGCCGCCAGTAGTCAGATTGAGGAAAATCTGGCGATCTATCACGTGGAAAACCCGGTCCCTAAGGTATTTATCTTTCCTTGTTTCCGAGTTTTTCCTCAGATTATCTTCTCTCTCTGCTTTTTAACATACTATTAACTCCTTCCTAGTTTGATGAACTTGGAGAAAATGATCTTGCTTCCGATGCTGAGCTCAACAAATTGCATGCCGAGTTTCTCAACAATCGAAAGCGCAAAAGGCCAGCTATTAAAGAGGAATCTATTCCCATTCTGGACGATACCCGGATAAAAGAAGAACCATTCGACGAACTCGGATATATTCGTCCAGAAGCAAAGAAATTCTTTGCTCCTGCGCCTCTAATTCGCCCTTGGCCACAAAATGGGTTAGTTATTCGCAATGACATTGCTTTTTCACCTCGTCAAGTTATACACGATGGCCTTCATCACGTTGGGATTCTCTTTGCGGAATATGCCAAAGAATTCCACGAGGTTTTGACCGACTTGCGGGGAATGAGCCAGGTAATACTTCTAGCCCCCAAGCATTAAGTTGAAATATGTATTCTTCTTAATGTTTCTTCAAATGCATGTTCAAACTTAAGCATCTGGCTTTCATTTCCATGTTATAGCATTCCGCAGACGCCATAAACTTAGAAGTTTTGAAGAAGCTTAGTCTCAAAAGCAAAGAAGTAAAAACTCTTCAATCTGTTATTGAGACGACAAGCAACGAACTAGCGTCAACTCAACGGCAACTATCAAAAGCCACCGGTATTTTGTTTTGTACCATTTGTTTTCTTTGGAGAATGCTTGCTGAATTGTTTTGTAAACTCAAATTGATTATTGCCCTCCAGCTGCTTTGAACAAAGCCAACAAATTAGCAGAAAACAATGTCTATGTTTCTCGGCTTCGTGAGGAAAACTCGAATCTCCGCAAGGAACTTCTAAAAGTTCAAGAAGACCTGGAAGCCAGTAATCTGGCCCTTGGGATTGCTCAATCCAAGGCTTCTTTACAAGCAGCGGAAGATAAATCTGTTATCAATGATTTGGAAAGCATGCTACTCCCGCGCATGAAAGAAAGCGAAGAAATTGACAAGGTTATTGGTAAGTTAATTTCTTTTTACCAATATCTTCCTGTCTTATCTATTATGTTTTTTCATGTAACCTTTGCTTTTGTCAAAAAAGCAGGAAATTTTCCAGGAATTTCTCGGACTGAAAAGATCCGGGCCTTTGGAGAAGTGTGGAATTCAATCAGGAATGCAGGAATGCAGCTGATTAGCAAATTCCTTCCCACAAGCACTGTACAATTTTCGGAAGTTTACCGGCTTCCGGGTGCCATCACGGAGGTAGCAGAGTCGAGAGAATCTATCCTTCGCTCTGCCGCACGAGGTGGTGCACGCATGGCACTTGGCCTTATGCGTCTACATTACCCTAATGCTAGATCTTGGCGCGTAGCATCCGGTGTCCCTCAAGGATATACAGAAGCGCAATGCAATGCAATTTTTGACGAAGTTAAAGGGCATGCGTCCAAGATTGCCTCTATGGTTAATATTTCCATTACTTATCCGGAAGAAGAAGTGCCCGCAGCCCCCGCGAATGATAGCAGCGATGAAGACTCGGATGCTTGAGGGAATACACTTAACCCGAATGATGGATGTGTAAAGGAGCTTTTTTACAATGTAATTCATATTGTAATGCTTCTATGTCATTTGTCGAAACAAGAACTCCGCCTTTTGCAATTTCAAGCTTCTTGCAAAGTTTTTCCGGGTTTAACTGTTCCTTTATCTTCTAAGTAATCTGGCATCTGTGTTTTAACTGCTCTAGTGTTTAAAAATGGCTCAATTAGCAATATGTATCGTCATGTCGAGTAACTGGGGACGAACCAAACAGTTTTTAAAACTCAGAAACATGGATTATGCCAGAAGCATTTTTACTGACTAGTTTCAGTAACCCAACACATACACAATCAGATAAAACTTAGAGAAAACAAGGAACTGCTCTGAAACTTGGGCACGCAGGCACAATCCGAGTTTCCTTTAACCTTTAACAGGCCGAATCATTCAGCTTTTAAACACCGAGCACGCAGGCACAATTCGGGTCAACATTGAGTATTTGTAAGATCATTGGGAAATAGATAAGGCGGAAATATTTTGTACTTATAATGAATATGAATTCCAACAACTTTATTTCATGATCTCAAAGATGTTTACATAGAAATTGAACTAAGTATAGAAGGGACGTAATTGCTGGATACTCCAGGGCCTCTTTGTCTCTCCTAGTTCATCATCTATTTTTCTCTTTCTTTTGCGATTCGGCTTCTCGGGATCGTCTTCCGTATCTCGAATGTCGACAAGATAGTATGATCCATTCTTCATGGCTTTACTGATGACAAATGGTCCTTCCCATACAGGGGCCAATTTGTGCTTCCTTTGCTGCACCAACCTCAGCACTAAGTCACCTTCTTTAAAAGAACGATGTCTGATTTTCCGACTGTGATAACGTCGTAAACCTTGCTGGTAGATGGCGGATCTTTGAAGCACAAGTTCTCGTTCCTCTTCTAGGAGATCGACGGCATCTTGTCGTGCTTCCTCGGCGTCCGAGTCGTCAAAATTCTGCACTCTCGGGCTATCATGGATCATGTCCGTTGGAAGAATAGCTTCCGCACCATAAACCAGGAAAAACGGGGTTTGCTCGGTTGACCTATTTGGCGTCGTTCGAATACTCCACAACACGGAAGGTAGCTCTTCTACCCACTCTCCAGCTGCTCTATGGAGAGGAGTTTCGAGTCTTGGGCGTATTCCTTGCAGGATTGAACTGTTCATTCTTTCAACCTGTCCATTAGATTGCGGGTGCGCCACAGATGCAAGGTCTAGGCGGATTCCCGTTTGTTGGCAGTATTTTGCCAACTCTCCAATGGAGAAATTTGTCCCGTTATCAGTTATTATGCTGTGTGGGACGCCATACCTCATTACTAAATCAATAATGAAATTTCTGGCAGTTGCGCCATCCAGCTTTTTGATGGGTTTAGCCTCCACCCATTTTGTGTACTTATCTACTGCTACGAGTAGATGCGTAAGTCCACCTCTTGCAGTTTTGAACGGTCCCATCATATCTAGCCCCCAGACCGCAAATGGCCATGTGATAGGGATAGTTTTAAGTGCTTGGGCCGGCAAATTGGTCTGCTTGGCGTAATATTGACATCCTTCGCACGTATTCACTATGCGCTCGGCGTCTGTCTTGGCTGTTAGCCAGAAAAACCCCGCCCGGAATGCTTTTTTGACTATGCTTTTTGATTGAGCATGATGTCCGCAATCGCCGGCATGGATTTCTTCCAGTATTTCTCTTCCTTCTTCTGGTGAAATACACCGTTGAAATATTCCGGAAGTACTGCGTTTATACAAGTGGTCATTGATCACCACGTATCCTTTGCACCGACGCTGTATTTGCCTTTGCAATACTTCGTCTGCTCCTTCCGGGTACTTCTGATTGACTAAGAAGTTTAAATATGGAATTGTCCAATCCGGTTTAACGAGCATGACCTCAATTGTTTCAGATGCCAGAGGGTAATCAACGTCTCCACCCTTTATGGATGGTTCATGCAAATGCTGGACGAACACTCCTGGTGGTAAAGTTTTTATTCTTTCTGATCCCATGCGGGCTAACGCATCCGCGTTCCAATTTTCCTCCCTTTTTATGTGAAGGACTTCGAACCCGAAGAAACAAATGGCGAACTCATCCACCGTCCTCCGATATTCGGCCATTATAGGGCTTTTCGCATCCCAGGTTTGGTTGAGCTGATGCTGTACCAAATCCGAGTCTCCATAGCACAAGATGCGTTTTACCCCTATTTCTTTTGCGATATGCAAGCCATGAAGCGGAGCTTCGTATTCTGCCACATTATTACTGGCGTTGAAGTGTATTTGTAATACATACTCCATTGTGTCTCCCTTGGGAGATTTTAGAACTACGCCGGCCCCAGCTCCTTCCTTCATCTTGGATCCGTCAAAGTGCATGATCCAGTACTCGGATTCTGGCATCGGTGTATTTTCCATTGCCTCTGTCCAGTCGGCGACGAAATCTGCCAAAACTTGGGATTTAATTGCCGTCCTTGGCTGGTACTTAATGTCGAAGGCTGCCAACTCGATGCCCCATTTGGCTACTCGGCCGGTTGCCTCCGCATTGTTTATAATATCCCCTAGTGGCGCTTTACATACCACTGTTATGGAATGCCCTTGGAAGTAATGGCGCAGTTTTCTGGATGCAAAAAATACGCCATATGCCAGTTTCTGGTAGTGCGGGTATCTTTGTTTGGATTCGGAGAAAACTTCGCTTATGTAATATACCGGATGTTGATCTGGTATGCTTTGCTCTTCCTTTGTCCGTTCCACAACGATTACCGCACTAATAACCCGATTTGTAGCCGTAAGGTATAGTAACATGGGTTCTTCATCTTTTGGAGATGCCAAGATGGGAGCGTTCATCAAGGTTTCCTTCAACTGAGCCAACGCTGCATCGGCTTCTTCTGTCCATTCGAACTTGTCGGATTTCTTCAATAGTTTGTAGAGTGGTAAGGCTTTATCCCCCAGCCGACTAATAAACCTGCTAACGGCTGCAGCGGAACCCGTCAATCTTTGGACATCTTTTACACATGTAGGCTTTGAGATATTCAAGATTGCCTTGATCTTTTCCGGGTTAACTTCTATTCCTCTGTGAGAAACGATGAAACCCAGAAGTTTTCCTGAGGGAACCCCGAATACGCACTTAGATGGATTCAACTTCATCTTGTAAGTGCGCAAGTTTTCGAAGGTTTCTCGCAAATCCTCAAGGAGTGTATCTTTTTCCTTGGTTACGACAGAGATATCGTCCACGTAAACATGGACGTTTCTGCCAATTTGACTATGCAAACAGCGTTGCATGCAACGCTGGTAGGTTGCACCTGCGTTCTTCAAGCCAAAAGGCATGGTTACGTAATAGTACGTCCCATACGGGGTTATAAAAGAAGTCTTGATTTGATCTTCCTTTTTCATGCGTATTTGGTGGTACCCGGAGTATGCATCCAAAAATCATAAAAGCTCAGAGCCTGCAGTGGCATCTATTATTTGATCGATTCGCGGTAACGCAAACCTATCTTTCGGACACAACTTGTTCAATCCTGTGTAATCTATACACATTCTAAGAGCAGTGGTGTCTTTCTTCGGTACTAATACCGGATTTGCGGACCAATCAGTATGGATTACTTCCTTGATAAAATCCGCTGCTAAAAGCCGGATAATTTCCTTGCCAATAGCCTTCCGTCTTCTTCCGTCAAATCGACGGAGACCTTGTTTGACGGGTTTTGATCCGGGAATAACCTTGAGTTGGTGCTCAGCAAGTTCCCTGGGTACGCCTGGCATGTCAGCTGGACACCAGGCGAAAATATCCCAGTTCTCACGGAGGAACTTGATGAGCTCGCCTTCCTATTTGTCGGTCATCCCAGTCCCTACGACAACAAATTTTGTCGGATCTTTGGGATCTAGGATTACCTGTCTTGTATTCTCGGACGCCTTGAAGCTATCTGTTGGCTTCCGAGTTTCTTTTCCTGCCGGCATTTCTGTCGGCGATACCTCCTTGGCTAATTCCTTCAGTTCCTCCCTTGCTATAACTCTCTGAGCGCAAAGGGCGTTTTCTTTCTCCAACTCGTTTGCCAGCTTGAAATCACCGGCAATGGTGATTGCTCCTCCTTTGGGTCCTGGCATCTTCAGCTTGTTGTAGATATAGCAAGATCTTGCCATAAATTTGGCGAAAGCCGGACGTCCGAGTATTGCGTGATACACGCTTTCGAACGGCACTACTTCGAAGGATACTTTTTCCTGCCGGAAGTGATCTTTATCTCCGAAGGTGACATCTAGGGAAATTTCTCCTAGGGATCGTGCTTGCCTGCCAGGAACAATGCCGTGGAAGCGTATATTGCTGTAATTGAGCTGGGACTCGGAGATCTTCAAGTGCTTCAGTGTATCCAGGTACATTATGTTGATGCTGGATCCTCCGTCCATCAGCACTCTTCTTAGCCTAGTGTTTTGAACAATAGGGCTTACAACAAGAGCTTGTGTGCCGGGTTCAGGGATATTTCCGGGATGATCTGACTGATCCCAGATTATCGGTGTGTTGGAGTACTTCAAGAATTTCGGGGTCGCAGGGACAACCGCGTTTATTTCTCGAAGTGTTCTTTTGGCCACCTTTGCTGACGGGGTTGCTAGGAAAGTTAACATTGCTTCTCCGTCAACTCTCGGAAATTTGGGTTCGCCTTTTCGCTGTTGTTCCTGGATTTTGTCATCAGTGTCCGATTCACTGTCTTCTTTTTCAGCTTCTGGCTTTTGTTTGGCAGGTTTCCTCTTGGAACCCTTCCCTTTATTTCCGGATCCTGCATTGCCTTTCATATGCTTGTTTAGCCGGCATTGCGCGTTTGTGTGGGTTGGTTTCCCAAACTGAGAGTGGTGGACGCAGGGTTCCGACTTAATTCTCTCCCATTCTTCGGGAGTGTAATTGATTGGATCCGGACTGCGGCCTTTCCACTTGTTCACCTTTTCTCCTCCGAAGGCTATGTTGACCTCCTTGGGCTTTGTTGTTGACTCCGGAGTTCCTTTTTTGTCAGAACGAGGTGTTTTCTTGGCCAGTATTAGTGACTCAATATTGCCTCCTCTTGCTCTGATATCATCTTCGGCTGCAGCATGCTCGTTAGCGGTTGTAAGCATAGATCCGAGATCTTTGTGCTTTTTAGAACCAACCATGAACGGTACTAGTCCGGGTTTTAGGCCATTGACGAAAGCATGCATTGCTTGTACGTCAGTTACTCCAGAGCAACTATTCTTCATTGCAGTCCATCTGGAGATGAAATCCACGTATGGTTCGTCTTCAAATTGGGTGCAACGGTTCAGCTGGTTGATGCTATTTGGGCGTTTGTATGTTCCCCTGAAATGCTGGGTAAATACTCTCGCCATATCATCCCAACTGTCGACAGTTCTTGATGGTAAACCATTGATCCAATCTCTGGCTCCGTCTAGCAACATTAGGGGAAGAAACTTGACAGCTTCCAGGTCTGTCCCGTTGTTGATTTGGACGGCTGTGTAATAATCTGAGAGCCAGGTATCCGGGTTTGTACTGCCGGTATACTTTTGGTATGTTGGACCAACTTTGGCGAAGCCAGAATGTAGGGTTATCCTTCGGATCCTGTCAGTAAAACACTTAGGACCAAAGTATAGATCATCCTTTTCTGCTCTATCAATATGTGCAGAATATCTCCCGGCTGAATGGACAGAAGGGGATCTGCTCCTTTCTTTTCCATTGTTGCGCGGACGCGCTTTTCCGAGGTTATCTCTATCTCTTTCGTTGTCACGCCCCCTGGGATTAGGTGGAGTCCTGCTCCTGTACCTTTCCTTATCTTTAGGCGGTGTCCGAGATCTTTCACGTCTGTGAGGTGTATCGTGTCTTCCAGCTTTTTCAGCTGGGTTTCTCGGAGGTGGCATTATTTTGCCGTCATTCCGGTGTTTGTCTTCCCGATCGTGTGGTTTATACCCATCTTTCGGGAGATGAGGTCCGGTTCTAGACGCTGCGTCCCGGTTGTCGGGGTTTTTCTTGTCTTTTCTCGGATCTTCTTTTTTATCCGAATCTACGGGTTCTTCCGGTCCAGGTGCTCCAGCAGCGCAAGTAACAGTTTTGCAGAGGGCGGAATTATCATGCAGCCTCCCTGATCGCTCTTGGCCTCGCTGTTGCTACTGTAATGCTTTTCCTAGGAAAGCATACACCCCTTGGAGTTTTTCCCCGTTGGAGTACAGATCGTTGTTTAGGATGGCGAACGCTGCTTCCGCGTTTTCCGCTGCGGTTTTGTATATTGGTTCGCCCTTGGCATCTTTGCCGTTTAACTACTTTTGCCAAGATAGGTTATAAAACCTTTCTTTTGGCGGCAGTTCTTCCGGTTTTGCGATTCCGGGTAACCTAGTAGGTTTTAAGGCAGATCTATGCTTTCTCTCGTACTCCTCTATTTCTTCCTTCATGACTTTGATGTCATTATGGGTTTGTTGGAGATGTTGCCGAGATCTAAGCAGATGTTGCTGTTGCCGTTGGAAAGCTTGTCTCCTGGCTTCCAGCATCTCAGGGGGTTCATCTGGTCCCACTGGTGTTTGTAATAGTTCTTGCTCTTCCAGTTCTGTCATTGGCGGAGCAGTGATTTCCTTAGATTTCTTTTCCGCGGGCTTTGTGCCACTAATATCTCCAACTTCCAGGTTTTCATCAGCGAGATCAGCTGACTTTTTCTTCCGGAGTTTGTACTGGAGTTTTTTAGAAGCACGGTGCTTTTTCTTGGAAGAAGGAGGTTTTTTGACAGGTTCATCTTCTGTCATCTCCTTGACATTAGGGAATATCGGAGAAGTTTCTCCGTCTTCTCTCTCTTCCACTGGCGGAGGAGTTTTAGGGCTTTCCTGGCTGTCGGCACCCGTTGTATCAGCTGGTTTTGCCATTAGCACTTCATGGAATCCCTCTTGAAAGGACTTAACTTTTCTTACGAAGGCATCGTCGTCTTCGTCTTTGGAGTCGAAGTTATCCGATCCGGTTTCCGACTCCAATCTCGCCTCTATGGCGGCAAGCACGGACTCTGCTTCCGAGTTCATCGTCTGGTTGACGGATGTCGGATCTTCCGTCTCTGTGACGGGTATTGGTTCTTCCGTCTCTATGACGGGTAGGTTGTTATCTGCCTCTTGCACGGGATTTCCGTCATCCGTGTTTTCAGCGATCTCGGATTGCACCATGCCGATAAAGTGCGTATCACTGTTTTGTCGGCGATCTGAGCAAAATCCAGCGTCATAGTCGTCTTCGACTGGGTATAGGGCGGGTGGGATAAATTTGCTTCCACCGCAAAACCCCATTGCCTCTGCAGTTAGTCCGATAAATATGTTAACAGATCCAATCGATAACACGCAGGCACTTACCAGGTGGTTTTGCGCCGGTATGTAGGATCCGTTGTCGAGGAAGCGCCCGACGTCGTCGTCGAATTCCAAGCTTCCGACAGTGATCGATCTTCCGATTCCGCCGAGTATCCCAGATCGGAATTTCACGCCTGACGTCGTTTGCCCCACGGTGGGCGCCAACTGTCGAGACATCGTAGTAGTTTTCATAGACTGGGGTGCCATGAGACTACAGTAGAGACGTGGGGTAACGGGATAGCGTAGTAACACAGAACACAGGATTTTACCCAGGTTCGGTACGTCGCGACAGTACGGCGTACCTACTCCTGCACTTCTCACTAATTGGGACTAAAGCCCGTATAACAGGGTTACAGTGTGAGGGAATAGATCTAGCTACTCGACGAGGATGAACTTCTCGGCGAGTTGCGTAGAGCTTAAGCTTGTGAAGCTTGAACCTAGAACCTATGTAATCTATCTCCCGTCCGGCTTTATATAATAGCCGGATTAGGGCTTACAGAACAAGAAACCTAGAAGACTACGTTTAACTTGTAACTTGGAAAGTAAGGAATCCGTCTTCTCCTCCAAGCCATATCACGTGGGCCGTGATCCGGGTTCTTCTAGAATCCGGCTTCTGCGCGTCGGACTACTGGGCCGCCCAATGGACCTAAGCCCATTACCATGTAGGCCACCCTGGTAGTCCGGCTCTTTTGTCTACCATCTTCTATACCCCTATTCAGTATATATCCAACAGTGACCGTACGAAGGAAGAAGAAGGCTGAAGGGGTACCGGGCCAGCTGCGCGTAGGTAAGTGGGCTGGGCCGAATGCCCCCCGTTTCGCAGGTTTTGTTTTAATTTTCTAATTCTGTTTTGTTTATTATTTTTTGCAGAAAACAAATGGAAGAAAAAGGTAGGTTTTAAGTTAGTAAAAATTTGGAAAAAAATATGGTTAGGTTAGTTTTTAACATAGCAACTAATTGCTAACTTGTTTTTCCAAAAGTTTTCAAAAACTTGTTGTTTGTTAAATAAACCAAATTGGATGGTTTTTAAGTATTGAAAGAATATTATTGAAAACAACATATTTATAGGGTGAACCCTATTGTTAATTTGGTTAAGTTAGTTGATTTTATTTGGAGATTTTTATAAACTCAATTTGGGTGCTGTTTGATGAATTGAGTTTGAGTTTTAAATGTGATTTGGAATTTAATTGTTTGATTAAAACCATCAATTTAATAAGTGAGCATTATGGAATAAAAAGAAAACAATTTGGTTGTTTTTATTTGAAATAACATTTTGGAAATTGTAACATCACAAGGATGAAACAAAAGGTTTGAATTTTTGGTTTGAATTTCAAATAGAAAACAAAGGAAACAAAGAAAAACAAGCAAAACAAATGCAATGAACATGATGCCATGATGCAAAACATAAAATAACAGAGAGCAAACATTCTAATGGCTATTTTTCAGACTTGGGATGTTACAAAACGCCCCCCTTGAAGGAATCGTGCCCCGAGATTCCTACTGAGAAAAGAAAAGGTCCGGATACTTCTTGGGAAGATCCACTTGAGCTGTGACACGTGAAACACATCGTGCACATTGGATAGTTTTTCTGGAAGTTCAAGATGATAGGCATTCCTGGCAACTCTTCTGGAAAAACGTCAGGGAATTTGGAAACCACCGGAACATTTTCAAGTAAAAGGAGAGTTTTTGTATCGAGGGTGCAGCTGGATAGAACTTGATTCATTTGGAGAATAGATTATCTGGCTAGAATGGTGGAACAGAGTTATTGACATCAATCCAACACTAAGAACGATATCAATGTCAGAATTTCCCAGGAACATGAGAGAAGCGAGGAATATGTGGCCTCCCATTAGAATTGGATTGTCCTTACTTATGTTGGAAGTCAACATTTGAGATCCCGGGTAGTGAATAGTGATTTGATTGCTTAGTGGAACCACAATTAGTTTGTATGTTGTGGAAAAGATCTTTGACACAAAAGAATGTGATGCTCCGGTATGAAACAACACTTTAGCTGGAATAGAGTTTAGCAGATGAACGGGGAAACTTTGATTAGACGCCGGTAGAAGAATTGAAGTGGAAACAATAACAAGATTTCAACGGACGAAGGGTTCTTTAAAAGAACAGGATATTGAAGCAACATCGGGAAACTCGAGACCAAACTCCTAAGGTACTACGGAAGAACCCAGAACACGTGAAATCCTAACTTGAAGTTTAGATGAGAAGTGAGAAATCAACGTTGCACTTCCTTACCAGAAAAAGGGAGGGAGGGTGGGGAAAAGAAGAAAAAGAACAGAATTCCTACTCTCACGTTTATTTTTCCTATATAGCTACAAAATAGTTTCTAGACTCAACTGCGACCAGTAAAAAGGGATCCCACGGGCAGACAGGCTCTGATACCATTTGTCGCACCCTGACTTCTAGGGGATACTCATCGGGCCGAACTGGATAGCAGGTGCTTGGATTATGGGGCATACCTGCTCCCACGTCCCAGCTTCCTGGTAGGCCTGCGCTTATGCGCGACAACACAAGCCCTGCTATTCCATCGTCGATGTAAACTATCCACTAGAGATCAAAGGCACTACTGTCGACGTACTTCATATCAATCACGCATGGTACGTCAACAGCGTTAAACGGAATGATACCACAGAATGTCTCTAAGGCACAAAAGAGATGGAAATAAGGTTGCAAATAGCCTTCACTAAGGCAGAGAATAGCAAATACAATCATCCAGAGGACACTTGTCCCAACATAGCATTCATTACATCACAGCGGCAACAATCAATGGTGTCTGAGTACAGACAAATCCAAATAGGCTTAAGAAGCCGAGAAGATAAAAGAAAGCGAAGCCCATCCACGTAGTCTTCGGATCCTGCCCGGGTCCGCTATCTACTCGTCTGCAGTCTCGTCGAACTCCGCGAAGTAGACATCCTGGAGATCCTCGTAGTCGTAGTCTGTGTAAACCACAGCCCCAACGGGGTCAGTACATTTAAGTACTGGCAAGCAAGACTCACACTTCACCAAAGAGTTACCCGTCAACACAAGCACGGATGCTTGGGATCAACGGAAGGAATAGGTGTTATAAAAGCTGCAGCGGGCTGCTCTAACCAACTACAGAGATACTACAAGTTCCGGCTAACAGAAAGAAGATAAGATCGAGTATAGTAACCAACTGGAAGATAACTTCAAACAAACCCATCCTGGATCTCGCCCCTTATCTGAAGAAGCAATCCGAGGATAACTCACACAGTTGGATTAAAGATGAATCAAGTTATTGTGTCAATAAGCCTATTACTAGTCAAGTTGTTAATCATTGGGTGTAGATGGTCAATCATCAGGTTCAAGTTGTCCTGAGTACTTGTTAGCCAGTACTTTCACCAAGTTAACCATAACCGCGGAAAAGACGGCTTCTCGAGAAGATTTAACCCTGCAGGGATGCACCAATTTAGCCGTACACGTATGAATAACCCGCCAGATGGGATGCCTCCCACCAAGCGGGGCACTCAACACAACCCAACCCTTCTTCGCATCAAGCCCAAAGCACCTTGGGCGCACGGCTACTCGAGCCCCGAAGAAAAGGGACCCTCATAGCACTCTAAGACCGTGTCCCCCCTATATGCCGACTACGAAAGTTCCACCCTGCGCTGGGCTCGCAAAAACATGCATGCGGCAAATAGAACACACGAACTAAATGAGGCGATTTGGACGAGATGCGAATCGAGTCAAGTTGAGGGGGGCGCCCATACTCGCTTCCCACATGCGGGTAGTGCGCTCATCATGGATCAGTAGACAAGACTCTTTTCCTAATTAGGGGTCGACACTAGCAGGCCTCAAAACCACTCATGGGCCTCCTGCCGGTGCCTTATCATCAAGTTATTATTAATCATAGCATTAACAGGTTGATTGAGTTAACCCGAGCCCAAGAACATAAATGAGTAAGATAAAAGAAGTAACCGACAACAGACTCGAGCACAAGAAACCCTAAGCATACTAGTAGGACTAAGGCAACAAGCAAGGGCTATAGGTGTGGAGGTGAGGCAATATCAGGGTTCAGGATATCATGTGATGGGTTCGGAGAACAAGCAACGATACATAGGGCTAGCAAAAGTAGACAATGGATAGTATCGGTAACAAGTGTGGAAAGGAACTCGATGGTTCATGTGAGTGATAACTTGCCTGGAAGCTCAGCAGCCTGGTACTGAGCTAAGTCCTGGGTAGTGTTGTCGTAAAGCTCGTCTGTCTCAACGTCGTCGTCTAATCGAGAAGAAGCAAAAACAAACAACGAAGGAAGACGGGCAATCAATACATGGCATAGGTGCACAAACATGGGATGATGCATGTCAATTTAATGGATGCATCAGGATAAAACTAGTTGACATGATAACACAATTTAAATGGACCCATATGCAAGGTGAATTGCATATGGATGCACATGGTTAAGGTTGAACAAATGATCTACAATTAATCATCAGGTGTAAGTGAATTAGCATGATGCATGCATGATAAAAACAATAAGGTAACAACATTAGATGCAAGTGGAATGAAAATTAACAAGTGTGGAATTTATTTAACAAGTTAAGCATTTTGGTTTCTTAATGATGTTACACAAATAGTTGTTGTTTTCATCAAGTTAAGTTGTTCAAACAAGATGACAAAGTGCATATTTGAAAAGGTTATGTTTTTCTGGTTTGAAAACATATTTTACATGTTGAAGATGGAATTAAAATGAGCAAGTTATTATTTTGGCAATTTTAAATGCAATAATTAAGAAACAGTTGTTTTCAGCAATTTAAATTATTCAAAACAGCAAACAAAATTGATATTTGTAAAGTACATGAAAAGTTGATTGGAAAACATATTTAGTTTGTGGAATTTGGAATTTTTATGCTCAAGTTATGAATTTTGCAAAATTAAGTGAATTTAACAAGTTTTCAAATATTGCACCAATTTAAAATATTCAAAACAGTAAACAAATTTTATATTTGGATAGAACATTTAATTTAGTACAGAAAACATATTAAAAATGTTGAATTTGGAGTTGGGATGAATTACTTATGCATTTTACAAGTTTTGGTAATATTCTGCCATTTTTATTAACAGCTAGGGACTTGAAAAATATTTTTACAGGGGCTAGAAATAAATAGAAGGAACCTATGTGTGATTGTGAGAAGTTCTGTGACCAAAACAACTAGAAATAAAAAGGTGGGGATTTTGGTGGGCAGGGGGGATCGAACCCTGCACCTCTGCTAGCGCACAGAGGGACAGAACCAGTGGGGTGGATGCGCTGTGTGTTGACAGGGAAGGGGCCTCGGGGGGTATAAGCTGTTGGTGCGCGGTTTACTGAATTTAACTGAACGTGATCTCTGTATCTCGACATGGAACAGGCAGCAGCGACTGCTGCGCTCGCCGGAGAGGAGGCCGCTCGCGGGAGGGGCCGTGGGGGCGTGCTGCGTGGGGGATGCGGTGGCCTAGAGGAAGGAGGGAGGGAGGCAAGAGGAGGAAGGGGCTCACCTCGATCGGATCGGACAGGGGGAGGCGGTGGTCGAGGCAGGAGCAGGTGCAGCGCAGAGAGGTTGGCCGCGGCAAGGAGTGGACGGCGCCGGCGGTGTGGTGTGTCCCCGCCCGTGCTGAGGTGATGGGGAGGGAGAGGGCGACGTGGCAAATCCGTTCCCGCCCCAAGCACGGCCGGGCGGGCACCGTGGCGCCGGCGCTCGCCGGAGGGAGGCGACGGTGATGGAGGAGCTCGGTGAGGGTGGTTGCAGTGAGGGGAACGGGCAGAGAGAGGGAAATTCGGCGGCGGGAGAGGGTAGCTAGGGGCCTAGGGTTAGGGCTAGCCGCGCGGGGTTCGAGGGGGTCTTATAGGTTTAGGGCTTCGCGCTTGGCCGTCGGCTTGCTACTGCTGCATACGTGGGTAGCTCCGATGGTGACCGTACGAAGGAAGAAGAAGGCTGAAGGGGTACCGGGCCAGCTGCGCGTAGGTAAGTGGGCTGGGCCGAATGCCCCCCCCCCCCCCTTTCGCAGGTTTGGTTTTAATTTTCTAATTCTGTTTTGTTTATTATTTTTTTGCAGAAAACAAATGGAAGAAAAAGGTAGGTTTTAAGTTAGTAAAAATTTGGAAAAAAATATGGTTAGGTTAGTTTTTAACATAGCAACTAATTGCTAACTTGTTTTTCCAAAAGTTTTCAAAAACTTGCTGTTTGTTAAATAAACCAAATTGGATGATTTTTAAGTATTGAAAGAATATTATTGAAAACAACATATTTATAGGGTGAACCCTATTGTTAATTTGGTTAAGTTAGTTGATTTTATTTGGAGATTTTTATAAACTCAATTTGGGTGCTGTTTGATGAATTGAGTTTGAGTTTTAAATGTGATTTGGAATTTAATTGTTTGATTAAAACCATCAATTTAATAAGTGAGCATTATGGAATAAAAAGAAAACAATTTGGTTGTTTTTATTTGAAATAACATTTTGGAAATTGTAACATCACAAGGATGAAACAAAAGGTTTGAATTTTTGGTTTGAATTTCAAATAGAAAACAAAGGAAACAAAGGAAAACAAGCAAACAAATGCAATGAACATGATGCCATGATGCAAAACATAAAATAACAGAGAGCAAACATTCTAATGGCTATTTTTCAGACTTGGGATGTTACACACACCCGCACAAGCAAGCAATGTTGCCTCGAGTAGTAATGTCATGAGAGACACCACTACTCGTAGCACCTCCGCGGGAACTAACAATCCACACCATTTCTTATATGTTGATTATTATGGTGTTGTGCAAGCTAAATATGTTGGTCCCATTGAGGGTTTCATTGACTACACCATTTGGGTTCCAAAGACCCTTGTTGCTAACATGAAGGGACCCAACTCGGGTCCTAACTCTAGTCAATGATCTCTTGCAGGACTATGCTTCCGGTGGGACTAAATGGATTCTTGATAGTGGATGCACTAATCATATGACTGGAAGCAAAGAACTTGTGACGGAGTTGCGACCAAATGACATCCAAGCAACCGTCACCTATGGGGACTCGTCCAAGTCTAAGGTATCCGGGTTTGGCAAGGTTGTGGTGGCTCCCGATATCACTATCGTGAACGTCATGCTTGTCGAATCCCTTGGTTATAATTTACTTTCCGTCCGCTCTCTAAGTAAGATGGGTTTTTCTGTCTTTTTTGATGGTGATATTGTGGTCCTTTTGAGGAGCAAGACTCTTGACGTCGCTCACGTAGGACATGTTGAAAATGAGTTGTATGTGGTGGACTTCTCGAAGTCAACCAACACTCAAGCAATGTGTCTTTTCGGGAAGGCGGACGTGGGATGGTTGTGGCATTGCCGCTTGTCCCATGTCAACATGAGAACTTTGCAAAGTCTTCACAAAAGTGGCCTAATTGTTGGACTAAAAGAAAATGTTTCTTTTTCAAAGGATCGCGTTTGTAGGTCGTGTGTTGAAGGAAAGATGCATGATAAGGCACACCCCTCCAAGACTATTATTTCATCAAAAAGGATCTTGGAGCTTCTCCATGTTGATCTTTTTGGTGCTGTGCCCGAGGCTAGTCTTGGAGGCAAGAAGTATTGTTTGGTGATTGTCGATGATTATTCAAGATACACTTGGGTTTATTTCTTCAAGTGCAAGAGTGAGACTCAACAAACTATCATCGACTTCAACAACCAAGTGCAACATCAACACAATGTGATCATCATGGCTATTAGGAGTGATAATGGTTCGGAGTTCAAGAACTATACATTGAATGAATTCCTTAGTGAAGAAGGCATCCGTCATCAATACTCCGCCACTTACACTCCTCAACAAAATGGTGTTGCCGAAAGGAAGAATCGCACTCTATTGGATATGGCTAGGACCATGTTGGCGGAGTACACTTCTCCCCAATATTTATGGGCCGAGGCCATATCCACCGCATGCCACTCCTCCAACCGCCTCTACATCCGCAAAGGCTTGGTCAAGACCCCATATGAGATCCTCACCGGCAACAAGCCCAACGTCTCCTACTTCCGAGTATTCGGTTGTAAGTGTTTCTATTTGATCAAGGGTGTTAGGTTGTCTAAATTCCAATCCAAAACTATTGAGGGTATTTTTGTTGGTTACGGTGCCGAATCCCACACTTATAGAGTCTATGACAAGACTTCACGTATTGTCATAGAATCTTGTAGTGTGGCTTTCGAGGAAAATGATGGCTCCCAAGTGGCGCAATTTCATGTTTCTAATGTAGATGTTGAAATACCTCAAGAAGCCATAGGAAGGATGGGTGTGGGATTCTTCCGCCCCATCGAGGGACACCTTATGGCGACTCGAGAAGGACTATGCTCTACTCAAGTGGAGCCCTCCTCTACACTAGAAGAACAAGCCAAGGAGCCAACTAGTACACCTAACCAAGAACATGTTCAAGATCCTCCTCTCATTGACCAAGTGACTCCGCAAGTCGTACCCACTCCTCTCATTAATGCGAGTCAAGGTCAAGGCCAAGATCAACCTTCGTCTTCATCCTCTCCGCAAAATGAAGCAAGTGTTGAAGATACTATTGTTGATGATGATGATGATGTTGATCAAGTCCAAGTTGGTCAAGACGGGGACCCAAATGATCAAGATGATCAAGTGATCCCTCCTCGCAATAATGAGGAGATCGAAGCCTGTCGTATCAAAAGGATAAGAAGAGCTTTGAAGAAAATTGATGCCCAAGACGACAAGGTCTTGGAGGATGTTCAAACTAGAAGATCCACTAGAAGGCAATTGGCAAACTTTTGTGAACATCAAGCTCATATCTCTATGATGGAACCAAAGAAGGTTTATGAAGCTCTAGAGGACTCCGATTGGGTTGAAGCAATGCATGATGAGCTCAATAACTTTGAGCGCAACAAAGTTTGGAGATTGGTTGAAAAGCCCAAAGATTGCCACAATGTTATTGGCACGAAGTGGATTTTCAAGAATAAGCAAGATGAACATGGCATTGTCATAAGGAACAAGGCTCGCTTGGTTGCTCAAGGTTACACTCAAGTTGAAGGCATCGACTTTGATGAAACCTACGCTCTCGTGGCTCGTCTTGAGTCCATCCGTATCCTCCTTGCTTATGCCTCTTCTCACAATTTCAAATTGCAACAAATGGATGTGAAGAGTGCTTTCTTGAATGGTCCACTAAAAGAGGAGGTATATGTGAAGCAACCTCCCGGGTTCGAAAATCTCAACTTTCCTAACCATGTGTACAAACTTGACAAAGCTCTCTATGGTCTCAAACAAGCACCTCGTGCTTGGTACGAGCACCTTAGAGAGTTACTTGATGACCGTGGTTTCGAAGTTGGGAAGATCGACCCCACTCTCTTCACCAAGAGAGTAAAAGGAGAGATTTTCATATGCCAACTCTATGTGGACGATATTATCTTTGGCTCAACTAACCAAACTTTCAATAACGAGTTCTCTAAGCTTATGACTGACAGGTTCGAGATGTCTATGATGGGTGAGCTTAAATTCTTCCTTGGCTTTGAGATCAAGCAATTGGCCCGTGGTACCTTCATTTCTCAAGCCAAGTATACCCAAGACATGCTCAAGAGGTTTAACTTCCAAGAGGCAAAGATCAAAACCACTCCTATGCAAGTCAAGTGCCACCTATCTCGCAATCCAAAAGGGAGTAAGGATGTGGATCAAAAACTTTATCGCTCTATGATTGGTTCTTTGCTCTATCTTTGTGCATCTAAACCCGATATCGTTTTGAGTGTAGGTGTGTGTGCAAGGTATCAAGCGGCCCCTAAGGATTTCCACTTAGTGGCGGTTCATAGGATCTTTCGTTATTTGGTTCATACCCCAAGATTTGGTTTGTGGTACCCAAAGGGGGCACAATTCTCTCTCAATGGCTATACGGATTCCGATTGGGCGGGTGATCAAGATGATAGGAAGTCAACTTCGGGGGCTTGCCAATTCCTTGGTAGGTCCCTTGTAAGTTGGTCCTCGAAGAAACAAAATTGCATTTCATTCTCCACCGCCGAAGCCGAATATGTTGCCGCCGCAAGTGCATGCACTCAATTGCTTTGGATGAGGCAAACTCTCAAGGAGTATGGAGTTCATTTGGACAAAGTGCCTCTTCTATGTGACAATGAAAGTGCTATCAAGATTGCATACAATCCGGTGCAACACACAAGGACGAAGCACATTGAAATTCGCCACCACTTCATCCGTGATCACGTGGCGAGAGGAGACATTGCACTAAGTTATGTGCCCACCAAGGACAATCTTGCGGATATTTTCATGAAGCCACTTGATGATGCAAGATTCTTGTTCTTGAGGAATGAACTAAATGTGATTGATTCAAGGAGCTTGACTTGACTATCTTGCACACACCCCTATAGATGAAACGTATTCGAGTTTAGTTGTAGGCATGGACATAGGGGGAGTGTTATCCTAACACATTGGGTTCTCCCTCCCCCCATTATGCCCAAAGCAAAAATTCATTGTGATCTCTCTTTTTCTAATGTTGAATTGTGAGCTTCAATGTTGAGTAATGGCAATGCCCCCAAGATATATCTTCGCGGTTGCATACCATGAACTCTTACATGGTGGCCTAGGCCACCAACCTCTTCCTTGAAGAATTGGTTCTTATTTGCGAGTTTTTGGCATTTTTTGTTGAGGGATGTACTCACCATTTGATGTTCTTCGTTTTTTTTCGTTGTTCTTGAGTACATTTTCCCCCTTGTGTTGCTACAGTTTTTCTTGCCAAAATCTCATGTTTGTTGGTTTTTGAGCATTACATGTTCTCTTTGGGAATGTTTCTGGCGAAAGACCGGAGACTCCGGTGTACCATACCGGAGACTCCGGCCAGGCCGGAGACTCCAGTGTGCTGCGCGCGCTATATAAGCCGGGGGCTGAGGGAAGTTAGGGTTTCATTCCCCACTTCCCCCACGCCCCCCATAGCACTGCTGCGCCGCCGCCGCCGCCAGGAACCTTCCCGGCCGATTTCCTCCGCCTGAAGTCGTCCCCCAGCCTCCCCTTGCCTCTCCCATCCGTGGGAGGCACAATGGCCGGCCAAGGAAGCAAGGGTACAACATCTCCCCATGTTTTTCTCTGTTTTTGCATCTAGATCTGAAAAACTAGGTGGTTCCTTTGGGGATGTTGCATTTGCTGTTGGTAGCACTTCCTCTGGCTAGTTTATTTTTGTGTAGAACCTGCTTAGATTCACCAGTAGCACCCCCTGTTAAGAACCCTGCACTCTGCTGTATATCAGACCGGAGACTCCGGTGTCTCAGACCGGAGACTCCGGTGTCTCAGACCGGAGACTCCGGTGTGGTTCTTCCAGTTGCGTCCTATGTTGCATCAGTAGTGTTTCTGCACCCATTTGGACATGTGTGCTCATTTTTTTTTGTTTTCTCTGTTGTTGTTTTTTTGTACGCTTTCAGGAACAAAGCAGAAGTCCGTTGTTAAGCGTGGTTCTCGTCCTCACTCCCGCAACTACATGATTACTGATGAAGCCACCGGTCTCTATGGTCAGAGGCGTGCCTTTGAGAGTGAGAGGCGTCAGAAAAACAAGCACGAGCACAGAGTGAATGCTGAAGCAGCAAAGAAGGCAAGATATGATGCTATATCCTCTGTGGTATCCTTGAGCAAGAAGGATTACAGGCTTATGAGGGGTCGTCCCTTCTTCGAGATGCCCCGCACTGCTCTTTCAGCTCACTATTGGAGGAGGGAGTCCGAGTTGATCATGGATGAGATCTATACTCGGTTCAGGCAGCCTGTGTGTCCACAGAAAGTCCTTGACTTAGAGGCACTTGGCAGCTCTGAGTACTTTGAGGAGGCAGTCTGGATCACTAGGAAGCTGGGTCTCGAGCATCTTGTAGGCATTCAGCAGAACTAAAACTCTCCTATCATTCAGCAGTTCTTTGCCACTGTCACTCTTGCTGAAGATGAGAAGGTCACTATGAAGTGGATGTCTGGGGCTGTGGAGTGCGAGTCGTCCATGGAACGATTTGCTGAGCTTCTTGGTTACCCTTGGGGAGAAGGGAATGGTGAGCGTATGCACGTTCATGGAGTGGCTTATGATAAGAAGCGCATGGCTCCTATGTATGACAAGCTCTCTAGCTGCAGCACTGCCAAGAATTTGAAGAGGATATACAACATCTGTCTTCGCCTCTTTCGCTGCAACATTGCTCCCAAGGTTGGGAATGTAGATGCTATTCGTGGAGGTCTTGTGAACCTCCTCTATCAGGCCTTCCAGTGTCACCTTGCTGGCCCTGATGGAGAGGGTTTTGAGATTGATGTGATGCACTTCATTAAGGAGGAGATTTACTGTGCTATGATCGAGATCAAGAAGGTGCCTGTCTATGCTCCCTATGTGATGAGGCTCATTCTTGACCAGCTGCCTGGCTTAGCTACCGAGACTGTGCACCCTGTTGGCTCTCTTCAGATCCTGACCGACCGCTCTCGTGATGATGACACTCCCATGGAGGAAGCTGAGGCGCCTTCTCGCTCTAGGAGGAAGAATGCCGATCCTCCCTCTCGCCGCTCTAGCAGGGAGGAGACTCAGGATGAGATGAAGAAGCTCTCATGGTTCCAGCGCAACATTCTATGCATGACTGTGGCTGTGCACAAGGAGAACCATGCTGCTTATAAGGAGAGACGCGAGCTGAAGAAGATGATCACCAAGCTACAGGATCATGCGGGTATTGGTGTTACACCTCCTATGGGTACTCCTCCCACTACTCCACCCACCCCTCCCACCGCTTCAGTGACTATGTCCTATGAGGGGTGGAACACTGATCAGTTTCCGTGGGGTGACTTTGAGGATGTCACCTCGGCTCCTTCTACCTCGACTCACCATGCTAGGACTCCGGAGATTGAGGAAGACTTTGTTGATGATCAGCCTGAGGGTGATGATGAGGATGAGGACCTTGACGACTTCGCCTCCGGTGACGCGGGTGATGATGATGATGAGGGAACTGATGATGCTGATAGTAAAGATGATGATGATGATGTGGCCACGGACCCGTTGGAGGATGATGATGAGGACTACGAGGATGAGGACTGAGCCTTTGGACCGCGTTGCTCTCTTCACTCCTTTTTGGTGTCTCGATGCCAAAGGGGGAGAAG
Source organism: Alopecurus myosuroides (assembly GCA_028641055.1). Classification (NCBI taxonomy): domain Eukaryota; kingdom Viridiplantae; phylum Streptophyta; class Magnoliopsida; order Poales; family Poaceae; genus Alopecurus; species Alopecurus myosuroides. The sequence continues at coordinate 261,196,317 of CM054060.1, forward strand.
TAGCTTTGTCTTCTCCACTTTGCTTTATTTGCTTCGGAACACAAGTCGTTGAACTTGATTTGCCTCTTATGGCTTGTGTTCCCACTATCTTAGTTGATTTCGATTTGCGTGTTTAGTGAACTATGGTTGTTATTTGTGAGAGACCTTGTGGTGAAGCTATCTTATATTTATCATTATTCAGTATGCTTTATCCTTGTCTCTACTACTTGTAATTGTTCACTAATGCTTGTTCTAGTAGGGCTTTGTTTGTGAAATATAGGGGGAGCTCACTTTGTGAGTGCTCTATCTTTCACAAACTTAGCCTAGCTATGATTTAATTGCTAAAATATGTGTGTTGTCATCAAACACCAAAAAGGGGGAGATTGAAAGTGCAAACGCGCTTAAATCATCTTGTTTTGGTGTTTGTTAACAACACATGTACTCTAAAAGGTGTTGATGTATTTCAGGGGATTATTTCAACTTATTATCTCTGGTGGTGCTTTGATACAAAAAGGAGCTAGATGTCCAAGTCTCTGTTCACTGGAGTTTTCTCCATGCCGGAGTCTCCGGTCTACCAGACCGGAGTCTCCGGTGTGGAGCTTTCTCCCTGGTGTTACTGCTATGGACTTGTGGTGTCGCGTACTGTACCCACACCGGAGAGTGTCCGGATACTGTCCGGAGTCTCCGGTGTGGGATTTGCTCCAAGGATTTTGCTAAGGACTTTTGGTGTCGCGTACTGTACCCACACCGGAGAGTGTCCGGAGACTGTCCGGAGTCTCCCGTGTGGGATTTACTTCAAGGATTTCGCTAAGGACTTGGTGGTGTCGCGCACTGTACCCACACCGGATACTTACCGGATAGTTACCGGAGTCTCCGGTGTGAGTACATTCTTCCTTCAACCGCAAGACCACAAACTCCCTCTGTGCCTATTCGAAGCGCCAAGACCGGAGTCTCCGGAGTGGATTTTCTCTGAAGAAATGGGACACCGGAAGCTGTCCGGAGTCTCCGGTCTTTACACCGGAGTCTCCGGTGTGATTTCGCCAGATCTGCTCCAACGGCTCTTTGCATTTATGAGGGGTATAAATACCCCCTCCCCTCCACCTACCTCAAGTTAGCTCGACCAGAATTAAAGACACCATTGTTGGAGCTCAACCACCTTGCTAGATCTCCCAATCCAACCACCCAAAAGCCTAGATCTTTGGAGGATTGAAGGAGAAGGCCCCGATCTACGTCTTCACCAACCGGATTTCATTTCCCCTCTCTTTTGCTTGAGGGATCTTTGCCCAGGGTTTCCTCTTGTGGAGAACCTAGGCTTCTTGCTACTCTTGGTGATTTGTGAGTGTTGGGAGCCCCCAATTAAGTTGTGAGTGTGTGCCCCAAACTTGTTTGTAAAGGATTCGATCCCCGCCTCAAAGGGGTTCAATAGTGGAAGGTGAACTAGGCCTTTGTGGCGGAAGTTCATCGGAGAGTAGGGTGAGGCCTTAGTGGCGTTGAGTAGGCCTTCGTGGCGAGCTCACACCCCTCCAACGATACGTACTCCCTTAACAAGGAGGAACTCGGGAATACATCGTGTCTCCGTGTGCTTCCATCGGTTATCTCGTTCCCCCTCTTTACTTACTAGTACTTGTTACATTTATTGTTGAACTAGTTGTATTTATTGTTGTACTAGTTGCCTTAATTGCTTGCCTTGTCATATAGGTAAATTCACCACTAGTTGCATAATCTAGAGAATTTACCTTTTGTCAAGCCTAAATCTTAAGAAAAATTAAAATTGGTCATAGAACCTATTCACCCCCCCTCTAGGTGCCTATACTTTACTTTCAGTCTTGCTGTGAGCTTTATGGGCTTGATAGCCTGCTCCTGCAGAGTTGTGTTTCTAACCGGACTGCCGCGGCACAGCGTGCTGTTTCGCGGCGACAGCCGTGTCGTACACCTGCATTTGTCTGTCTCTGCCAGAATAACCACTACGCTCCCTCTCACGACTGGGATGTGGTGATGAGGCCTGATCGTTAGATCTGACCGCATGCGAGTGCACCACCTGAGAAGCTCCAGCACCTGGATTGGCTTTCCGGAACTCCTCGTTCTGCCTAGCACCCTCTAGCACTAGCTCATTGAGCCTATCCTGCTGCCTAACAAGCGCGTCGCTAGCGAGATGCGGCAACTCTGCAGCTACAGCCTCAGCAGCTCTAAGGGTTTTGGCGGGGGTGCTGTATTTGGGCCTGGTGGTAGCGGTGTTTTGGCTATCTGCTCGGCCTGCAGTCTCACCAACCGCTGCCATCTCGGTGCCTAGGTTGCGGCGCGTAGCGCCTACCTTGAGAGGCTTCCTAACCACTGGCGTAAAGTCGTGAGCATGGTTGTACTCGTTCTGGTCTAGGTTAAGTTCAAGCCTAACCTTCTCCAACTCCACCTGCTCGGTGAGCAGCGCCAGGCGCTGCTCTTCGAGATGCGCCCTCATGGTCATGAGCTCGAGCTCGGTAGGAGGCGACATACCTACCCGCACCGCGGATGCCGGAACCGTCGGGGTCGTGGAAGGAGGGATGTAGCCCGGGCGGTTCTGGGGCAGCTCGTAGGGCTTGTGCGTCCTGGTAGGCTCGCTCGGGCCAGCAACCTCCTCGACGACTGCCGCAGCTGCGGCTGCGCCCTTCCCAGTAGCGGTAGCCGGGGCGGTCATCATCACCTCCGCGTGGTCCGCAGAACAGCCAGTTGGCTTTCCGCGGGCAGTGACAACAGCAGGCGGATCATCCGCGACGTGCACCTACTCGGGGTACTCGCGGACGGAGGTGGTGGCGACGTAGACGAGGTGAGAGCCGAAGGAGAGCACCGAGCCGCCCTCCGGCATGGCCCTGCCGCCAAAATCGCTGGCGTTGTCGGTGACGAAGTCGAAGGAGCCGAATCTGTGGACGAGGCCACAGACCACGCGCTCCCCAGTAGCAAGAATGGATCCCGTCCGAACGTGAACTCCAGCCAGCGCCGCTGGTTGCCCCATGGTGGGCGCCAACTGTCGTGGTGGTGTCACGGCAGATGCCATAGGGTGGCTAAAGATGTGGGGACGAAGGACGCTGGAGGTGCTCGGGGAGGGATCACACAGCGAGTAGCCGCGTGAGGTATGAATCAATCACTGCAAACAACAAGATCTACCCAGGTTCAGGGCCCTCGTGTGGAGGTAAAACCCCTACTCCTGGCTTTCTCTCTGTATATTTGTGTCTCACCGAGTAGCCACAATACAAGTTTTGCCTATATCCGAGTAGCCACTCCTCTCTCTAGGTGATGATCTAGGTCAAGAATGCGAACAGGTTCTCTATCTGAACTGGGATCCCTCGCGCAGGAGGGGGCAGGGCACCTTATATACTGGTGCCCAGCCGGATACAGCCAACATGGAAAAGTACAAACAGATGTCGACATAGTGTGCACACTGCCGGCTTCCCGCTGACAGCTTTGGCTTGCTAATTTGTCTTGTGTGGAAAGTCGTTGTGCAAAACCAAGGTGACGTTCTGTTATCACTGCCACGAACACAGAGTAGGCCCCCTAACCTGCGCCGCCATGCTGACACCCTGGCATGGACAGGCACGCGCTCTGCAGATGAACAGTGCCTCAGTACAGACCCAGGATACGCGGGATCCTGTGTCAGAACGGCTCCTTTGACTTTTGGCCCGAGTAGGAACCCACTCCCTTTACTCGGGCCTCTTCTTCTACTCGGAGGAATATAACTTCCCTGATTCTTTCTTCTGGTCATCAACGTGTACGACCGAATAGCAGTCGACCGGGTAGCGAGTACCGGGTAGCCAGCTACTCTACCAAACATCTCTTCTGACCTTGCCCTTAGCACTTGCCTTTACCCTACTCGGGGGTAACCCCCCGACAATGAGTCTCTAGGATCAAGGCATGTTGTGCACATTAATAGACGTGTAGAAGTTTCACCAAATCTGTTGTTCATCTCAACTATGTTTCTATCAAGAACCTCATTAAAGATTTGTACCTTATAATAATGCAAGCAAGTAACCATCTTGCGTGAGCTCCTTGAATAACCCCTGGCACAAACGTTATCATCCATATTTGGCACTACAATATTTCTTCCACCACAAAATATAGCAGCGGCAATAAGAGAGGCTCCCATCCATCAACTCTCAATTTCTGCAATAGACTTTTCACAGAGACAATCATATTCATAGCGCAAACTATGTTCTGATCTTTTTGTTGCAATGCATATGAGAGATCATTTGTCACACCAAGCACTCGAAGCATCAAATGCGAGATAAAAACAAATTCAAAGTTTCCATGTTGATCATATAACATGAAGCCAAACCTCTCTCCTCTGCATCCGTCCCATCATGAGAAATACTATCTAGAACTGAAATCACTGCATCCCACATTTGATGAATCCGGATTAGAGTTCGATGGTGTGACCCCCAACGGGTATCACCCGGTCTTGCCAAACTTGTTTCTTGATGTTGGCCTCTTCCTGGCAAGATCTCCCCATTCTCAAGTAATGATACCATATGGTCATGATGCTTTTGCAACAATGCATCTTTCTTCTTACAAGAGGCACTCGTCTACAAAAATGTGCAATTATAAATTAGAATGCCATATAGAGTGACCATGTTGACAAATGACAATGACAAAAAAAATGTGCGCAGTATAAGTACTAACCATGTTGACAATCTTATTTAAATGACCGCAAAAATTACCAACAGCTAGAACTCCTTTCACAACAGCCACAACCACCAACTGAAGTTGGTGGGCAAAGCAATGCACATAAAAAGCATGAGGATTGTCTGCCAACACTAATGTTTTTAAACCATGTAGCTCCCCACGCATATTCGATGCCCCATCGTATCCTTGTCCTCTTAATCTAGACATGGACAAATCATATTTGGCAAACATTACATCCAAAGATGCTTTCAAAGAAGCCGATCTAGTATCAACAACATGCATAACACCAAGCAATCTCTCTAAAATCTCTCCTTTTATGTTCACAAACCTGCAATCAAGACCATATATTATAAGTTGTGAGAGTATAATAAATGAAACTAGCAACTAAAATTTGCAAGTAGAGATACTAGACTACATGTGTAATAAGAAAAAACTAACCTCACCATCACAGCCATTTGCTCTTTAACCGATACATCACGGGACTCATCAACAAGTAGAGAGAAACTAGCATTTCCAAGCTCACTCATTATGACTTCCATAGTCTCTTCGGCACATGCTTGTGTAATATCTTGTTGAATTTCATGAGATGTCAATTGACAATTGCCTGGAGCATTTTCATTGATCACATCCGCTACATCCTTGCATCTTGCACCATACCAATCCAACAACTCCCGAAAATTACCCTTGTTCTTGGAAGTGCTAGACTCATCATGCCCACGGAAAGCTAGACCTTGTTCAGTAAGAAACCGTACAACACCTACAACAGCACTCAAACGAATTTCATAATCAATATGTGATTTCTCATCATGAGAAGTGATAGCATATGAAACACTTTGCTTTCTATTTTTGAAACCTTCACAACTTTTTCTTGCATTGTTGTGAATGCTAGTTGGCCCACCCACATGAGAGATGAAATTTTCTGATGCTTTCTTCCAATTTTTAAACCCCTTCTTTGTGAAAACATCATGTCCATGTGAAGTATTGCTTGAAGATTTGAAAAAGAAACAATAAAAACAGAATGCAGCATCCTTCTCCACACTATACTCTAGCCAATCATATTTGGTATACCATACATCTTGAAACCTCCGCCAATCCGGACCAAATTTGGTTTTCGGAAAGTCATGACCAATCAAACGACTCCGGCCTCTAGACAAATATGCCCATCTCATTTTATCTCTGACTTCTGAGGTACAAAATTCATCAATTGGTCTTCGAATTCCAGGGTCAGAGATGACATTTGCTAGATCAAATATTTCAGGAACATTTGATTGTTGAGTATTCTACAAATAGTAAAACATCAGTGAGCAATATCCTACACAAATAGACATCAACACAAATTTACAAACTAAAACCAGAGAGGGAGATCAACCTCTTGAGACCTCCTGTTTCTTGAAGTTGAAGACCCGAGCTGGAGCACTCCTTCCTCTGCCTCCCCTGCAGCTTCCTCTTCCTCAGATGTTTCTTCTTTCTCTTGCTCTCTGACCCAATTTGCCTCCTCGTCTGTAAGATTGGCGTCCATCAGTGCTCCCTGACCCAAACTTCAGGACCGGACCGGATGGGGCAGGGCAGGAGAGGATTCACGGCGACAGGCGACTGCCTCCCGTGGCGGGTGGCCGGAGAGGAGAGGAGGTCTTCCCTGGTGGCGGCGACAGCGGCGTGGCGGGTGGGCGGTGGCCTTCCCTGGCGGCGGTGTTCTACAGGGCGGATGGGGCGGTGGCCAGAGAGGAGAGGAGGTCTGCGGACTGCGGGACGGATAGGGCGGGCGGGAGAGGAATCACGGCAGCGGCCGGCGGGAGAGGAGCTGCGGCGGCCGGCGACCTTCCCTGGCGGGCGGCGGCGGCTAGCGAAGGAGAGGGAGGCGCGAGGGGATTAGGTCGCATGGTCGCGTGAGGCAGAGGACGTAGGCGAGCGAGCGAGCGATTGCGTTTTTATTTTTCGTGCCTAGCGATGCAGTCTAGCCGGGTGGGGTGGAATTTTTTGGGCGTGTCGAGCCGGGTCGGCCGACCCGGCTCGACCCCCTAGTGGCGCCGCCGTTGCGTGCTACGGCACGGCGTTGCCTCGTACTACCGCTCGGCTTCGCCTCGAACAAAACGCCTACGACGCTTCATCTAAAAAGTATACACATGTTGTATCTCAAAAGTATAAAAAAGTTGTTACTAAAAGTATACATGTTATATATGAAAGTATAAAAAAAAATTGCTACTGAAAGTATACAAACGTTATTATATAAGTATACACGTTATATGTTATGTGTGAAAGTATAAGAAAATGTTACTGAAAGTATACAAAATTATTCTGAAAAATATACGCACGGTGGCTGGATGTATGCAGACCCTTCGTTGGGTGTACAACCGTCTAGATGTACGTCACCCTTCACCGGGTGTACATCCATCTAGGTGTACACCCGCATGCATCTGGGTGTACAACCGTTTGAACGTACACCCATGTTGCACGTGGGTGTACGTCAGCACTGCACTTGGGATGTAATTCGTTCACTACAACTCGGCGTACGTGTACGTGTAACTGAGCGTATATTCATGTTGATTCTGAGTGTAGAAATAAAGTTTCTCGAAATCTATCAACATGATCTAGTTTTGAACATCTCGACGCGAAAAGGTTCATAATTTCGAAATACGATTCATGAGATATTTCATTTTAAGAAAAGGAATCACGAAATAAATGCGATTACACCCCATCTCCCTCCGCCAAAGAGAAAAGCTCCTAAAACTCTATAGTGGTGACACTTATCACACACGCGGACGCCCTGTGGAGGATAGAAGCAAGGAGAGCGCGACAGTTTCGCCCCCACAGCGCCACACAGCGCAGGCCGAGAGTTTTTATTTATTTATTTATTTATTATCTCACTTTTTCGACGCGATACGGGAAGGATCCTGGGCTTCTTGTTAGTCGCACATCTGGAAAAATTCGTGTGGCAAGTTCCGGAAGCGACAGGCTAGCCCATGAACCCCCCGTTGTTCGATATAGCGGTAAAGTCTCTCCAAGCAGAAGCCCTAAAATCTCCCCGATCTCCTTGTCCGCCGTCTCCGGAGCCAGATCTACCCGAACCTCGTCTGCTCGAGAAGGCGATGGGAACCCTAGATCACTTGAAGGCGATTGAAACCAAAAAGGGCGGCCCTATACCCTTGTACCAGTGTCGAAGACCTCGAACTTTGAAGGAATTTGTTGAGTACACGGAACTCCACAGGGAAGCCGACGAGGCCAAGATAGTGCCGCCGTTGGATATCATCCTCTACGAAGGTATGCGGATTTTGTATGTTCTATTTTCCGGGTTAAGATTGAGGCTTGCGATCTACTTTATGAATTTGATACCTGATTCATGTATGGATGCTGCCCTGGAGACGGTCAATCCGTAAAAAATTGACGTCTTGTATGCCGTGTAACTTTTGGGCATCTTTTTCTTGTTATTAAGTGTGCGCATGATGCAAATTTCTCCTATCCGACAGCTTATTGTGACTTTCTGTTCTATTTTCTGTAGCATTTCACCATCTGACTAGTGTTTCTTTCCGTATTAAGATCTTGTGCACAAGGCATGGTACCCGGAGAGGCTGTTGCCATGGAGCAGTGGTTATGTTTTCTTTGAACAGTATGCTGAGTACCTAAAAAAGTTCCTCCTCCGAAATACTGACAATACTTCTGCACACGATGCAGCCAAAAGGGTAAGTACCTACACTGCCTCTACCAAACTGTGTTATTTGATTGATTGCTTTGTTAATTAACTTGGTATCCTTGTTGTAAAACACTGTTATGAAGTGTCTCGATGAAGAGAGGAGGTTGGGGGATATCTGCAAGTTGAACTCCATCCGCAGTAATGCTGGACTGATTTCCGAGATCAGCAAGAAAGCAACTGATACCATCAATTCGGCTCCCGATTCCCCTCTTACAGCTGCTTGCTTTATGGTAAATGTCTCTAAAATTCAATTCTATCAAAATATGGTGCTGCCTACTCAGAATTTAGTTTTTGTTGCTTATTGTTCATTAAATGCTTTGCACCGGATTGTTTGGTTTCAAGTGTATCGGGGAGGAGTTCAAGTTGATGTCTGAGTGGTTGACAAAGGTCCTTCTGAAGGATGTCGAGTCTATGGCTAAACCATGGCAATGGATATCGAGCTTTGGTTATGAAGTCCAGAAGCTTGCCTTGGAAATCCTCACCATGTACAAAGGGAACAATACAGACCAAATCACCGCTTCCATGTTGGTATGTCTGCTTCTACCCAAACAAAGTGTGTTTTTCCTAATCTACAGTATTCATGCTTTGATGGCCATGAGTTTCTTTTTCACCAATTACAAAATGATGTTTTGAAGGGCATGAGAAATGAGGCTGTCATTGAATGTAACTTGCTAGTGGAAAACGAAAACGACTTCGACTACAAAAGGATTGACATTTGTAAAGAGCTCCGTGTGAATTTTCTGGACCTTTTTGTCCTTCTGCGAGATAAATGTCTTGAAGATTCTGCTTCTGATGTTTCTCCAAATGCTCATTCAGTTGACATGGCAAAAAATCTTACCAAGTATGATCTGAATAATATCTTTTGTTATTCTTAATGTATTATATTGTTGGGTCAGTGGTGTAATATCATGCTGTGCTGTCAGCAGGCTGCAGATATCAGAACAAAAGGAAACTACAACTGATTCTACGCCAGTGATTCCAGAGTCATGGTATGATGTCAATAATGTCAATAATAAACATTATCTTGTTCATTGCCATGGTATGAAGGCAGCAGGAAACATTGTTTTCCTATTACACTTTGATGTTGGTCTGATCTTGTTCTGTGCTGTCAGCATGTTGCAGATATCAGAACGAAATGAAATTGCATCTGCATGTTGGGGTCTTGTTGTCCCTGGTGATACTTCTGTTACTAGTACTCCCGTGACAATGAAAAACGCTGCTCTAGCTACTCCAGTGCCATGGTATGATGTCAATAATAAACATTATCTTGTTCATTTCCATGGTATGAAGTCAGCAGGAAACATTAAGTTGTTTTTCCTGTTACACTTAGATGTTGGTCTGACATGAAATTTATCATTGTGTGCTCTGGAAAAGCTCGGCTGGGTCTGTGATTAATGATGAATTTCATCAGTCCAGCAACAACAAAATAAATAAAAGAAAGAGCACAGAATGGACCCAAGGTATAGAACTGGAAAGACCAATGCATGGGCTCTAGCCTTTTTATGAGTTAAGTTCCTATTATTTTCTTCACATGTTCTCACTAACAAGCATCATTGATTGGTTCAGATAGTTTGCTGGAACCTGAGGTAAGGAAGCATGGTAGAGTTGAAGATAAATTGGGTCCACAAATTAGCTGTACAACTGAGTTGGTCTCTCCTGCTACTACACAATCAGAGTATGATCTCAATAATGAATATTGCATATCTTTCTCGTGTTACATTAATATTGTTTTCAAGTATAAATTTCTGTTGCTTTGTGTGCATACAGGATTATTCATATGGAATCACATGATAACGAATCTGGTCAGGAGGTCCAAGGTAGAAACTTAAAATAAGAATGCACCATTTTCTTTACTTGCGAAATGATACATATTTGGTGTGGATTCGTAAGTGACATGTTGATTGTTGGCTCAGGCATTGAAGAACCCAGTTCACAGGCAGGCTCAAGTATGTCTGGTCCAAATGTAGATGAGGTTTGTCAAATAGCGAACTACCTTAATGTTTTTGAAGTGCACACTAGTTGAATGCCCGTGCTTTGCTACGGACAATATAGTTTATTTCCTATCCACCATTATATTTTGTAGTCCAGTAATGCTACACTTACGGAAAGAATTCCTACAGAATTTTTTACGGGATGACGTGCATGTTGAGGGTTGGTTCAGTTCTGCTTCTTTCCCGTGATTTTAGGAACACGGTCAACTGACAGCACACTACGTCAGTCCGTAATCCTTAGTCCGTAATATTCTTCCCGTAGGTGTAGCATTATCCTTTGTAGTCACCTTATACTCCAATTATCCACCATTATATTTTGTAGTCACCTTATACTCCAATAAAATCACCATTGTATTCCATAGTCACCTCACTCCAATGTCGCCATTGTACTTTGTAGTCACCTGTCCAATAATATGTCCCCTCATCCCTCTCTGTCTACTCAAATGATATGTCCCAGCTGCGTATTAGTGGTAATTGTCGTAGTTGTTCCATAACTCATCACTTAAGAGTTGCTACGTTATGCCATATCAGAAGTCTTATTATTTACACATAATGAAAGATTACCACTTTTAAAACAATGTTTGTCCATCGGTAGTATTCTTTGATGAAAACAAATGCACCGCCTTTGCGACCACGGCATGAATAAAAATAAATATACTGTATAGTTCAGATTTTTTTTTAAAGCACCATTAATTTGCTACGAGGCGATAAAAAGACTACAGCAATGATTAAGACATTCCTCTCGTTCCAATATCATTTCTACAAATGTCTATCCTCTTCACTCTGGTGACCATACCGAGTGCTCATCTGATCTTCTTTTTCCACTTCTTGTACCTTACTATTGTAAGATATCTATCCATAACCATCTATGTTTCCATCCACCCTTCACCTTCCCACCCTCCATCTTTCATGGCCAGCTCTGGTCCACCTTTGATGCCCCGAAGAACCATTGTTTCCTACATATTTACAATGTAACTTGTTCATTTGTTGTAAGAATAAAATATCTATCAAGGCCTACATTCAATATATACAAAATCTAAAAAAAACACTATTCCAAACAAATTGAAATTTACAAATCATCTTTTACATGACATCACATATTCTTTTGACAATATATTGTCTCCTCGGAATGGACATGTAAGGAATTGTAGACAAAATAATTTCTTTCATGTACCCAATATGGTGGGAGGACGTCATTGGTGCCCAATATGGTGCAAGATGAATTGAAACATGGCACGCACCTAAGAACACGCCGCACATGAGTTCATCCTTACCAGGTTCTAACAAACAAATAAGAGATTGTACACACATCTACTCAGCGCACGAGGCGGTGGAACAAAGCATAACATCAATGCGGCCTTGGAAGGCGAGTGCCCAACGCATGGAGGCCGCTTTACATTTAAAGAAGAAACATGCTTGATGAACCGGGAAGTGCTACTTCTCCATGCTGTAACTTAATCACTTAAGAAAATAGACAAAGAATCAACATATATCTGAATCCATCAGCAGCTAGCATGATCACTTCATCTTACTTTACATTTGAGTACATACAAAATCAAGCATCGCCAATCTGAGCAAACCAAAAATGTCGTCGACCCACTTATGGTGGCGGTGCATCCTCGCATGCGACAGAAAACAAAAACAATCTTAGAATGCAATATTTGCAAACATCATATTTGCAGAATCAAAATACAAGGAAATCTTTGAAAAATAAATTTCACAAGTAAAAATGGTTTTTAACTTGAGAAATAGATAACAATGACATGATGAGCTAGATTTTGAAACAAATGAACAAGGCTGGTACTCTCATCCGTGACCAATTCAACCCAAAAACATGAGTAGTTACGTTTTGCTTGAATTAGAAGGCTGTATCGATGCACTTTTTAAAGCATTCATATTAAAAGCTCTAATCATAGTAATGAACTTCCATGAAAAAATTAAGGTCCACGCCATGTTGACAAATGATATTTTCATAAAAATAATAATTGGAAAAATCTTTTATCTGAAAGATCTCAAAATTTTCTTTGCACGGTTCTACAAATAAACTTTCACAGTTGCACATCTTTAATATATTTGGTACATCAAATAAATCTCAAAAGGATGGACAAAATATAGGACAAAATGCATGTCTTTTTAGTATGAACTTGCAGCAATATCAAAAGTTGTATAGGACCCTACCTTGAGGTCCTAAGAAATTGGGGACGTCAAATAAATCTGAACAAAACGGAGAAAATATAGGACAAAATGCAGGTCTGTTGAGTATGAAGTCGCGGCAATATCGAAATCAGTATAGCATTCTTCTTCCATGTCCTGAGAAATATACCAAAACCAAGAATTTTTCTCCTTCATGCTGCACTCTCATCCGTGACCAATTCAACCAAGGATATGGGTAATTCAGTGATGATCAGTCTTTGTAAACGAAGGTATCAATGGCATGCATGGAGGCTGCTTTACATTTAAAGAGAAACATGTTTGATGAACCCAGAAGTGATACTTCTCCATGCTTTAACTTAATCACTTAAGAAAATAGAAGAAGAATCAATGTATATACCTGAATTCATCAGCAACTAGCATGGTCACTTCATCTCACTTTACATTTGAGTACACACAAAATCAAGCATCGTCATTCTGAGCTAAACAAAAAAGTCCTCGAGCCACTTGAGGTGGAAGTGCATCCTCGCACGCGGCAGAAAAGAAAAACTTCTTAGAATTTTGTTTGGCGAGTAGTCTGCTAGTAAAGGGGCCAGTAAAAAAATAAAAGCACAAGACAATCATCCACTTAAAACATAAATCTAGCAAACATGCACTTGTCATATTTTAAGATGAATCAGATGATTTATTCTCATTTATCTGCATACCTTAGATGCTTGAGATATCATCTTCAGTAGTTTCCTCTGGCTTGGAATGCCTAGCGTTGCAAAGCTGCAACTCTATGAAAAAGGACAGTGGTGCGACACTCTCATAGCATTCATATTTGCGGTCATCTTTCACAAAATCAGCCTTATAACACCAGAAGAGCTCACTTCGATGTGGCCACTGTTCCAAAATTTTACCAGCTAATTTAGATGTTGTCACTTTTCCAAATCTTTACCGGCAAATTTAGATGTGGGCACTTTTCCAAATTATTAGCGTTGAATTTAATTAAATTGTGTCTCTGCATGCCATGGACAAGAGCAGATCTATGGCAGAATAGTAGGGCCTAGTTACCTTTGGGCATGGAGCGAGGGATGCGGAGCTGCTTGTTTCAGCATGCACGTTTGGCCAGGAAGCACCACAGCGCCTGAAGTCACTTGGACAGGAAGCATGCGCCGAAGGAGCTTGAGGTCAGTAGGGTCAAATCCTGTACGGGCAGGAGGCCGGCCAGGGCGATGAATCTAGAGATCATAGACAGAGGGTCTCGCGGGCGCACAAGACGGCGGCGGGCAGCCCGGCGGAGCGGTCGGCGCCGCGGAGCTGTCATGCTAGCGAACGGCGAGGGCTTGGATGGCGTGGCGGAGAGTTACGGGCCTCTCGTACGCCCGCGGTGGAGGCTGACCAAAGAAGGAGAAATTCATGGCTTTCCCTCGGCGCGGTGGCGGATCAGGGAAGAGAGAGGCCACGGTAGAGGGGAGAGGATTGCGGCGCTAGAAAGGAAGGGGTCAACGAGAGGGATTGCGCTAGAAAAATTAGTTGGCCCGGAAAAAAACATTGCGGGAGAAAAACTGTGATGTTGGACGAAGGAAGGAGCGACGTATCGCTGGTTGGAGAGAACACGGAACAAAAAGCATCTTTTAAGTAGTAGAGATACTGCAAGAACTCAAAGCTATGGACTGCTGTTTGTTTTTGTGAATGTATCATTTGCACTAACTTGAAAGTATATTTGACATAACATTTCTTTGAGTTCTGTGTCATGATCTTAAGATATTAGGGGTCATGATTACTTATTTATTGCTGAGATATTCTCTTCCTTTATCTGTGCAGTGACGAAGAAAACCACAACCTGTTAATCTTGTGTGGCGATGATGATTCTGCGGTATTAAGGCTGGTTAAGTTGACACTGTGTGCTCTGTTGATCCACTGATATTGTACTCAGTTATTGCTTTGGTTGTGAAACCACCTAGTTCAATCCAAACAGATCCATTGTTTTCAAATTTAGTATGAACTTCCTATTATTTTGCACGCTTGTGTGGTGAAGATGATTCTGGGGTATTAAGGCTGGTTAAGTTGACACGACACATTGTCACATGCAGGAAATTAAGTAACAGTAAAACTCAACCACCTATGAGCGCTCACAGCGTTTAGGCGCTCTTGGCCGTCAGATGCATCACTTTAACGCTCCAAAATTGTCCCAAAGTGACCGAAAGGTCGCTGGAACAGGTAATCGTCAGCGTTTCACGTCGAATAGAACAGCCCACGTTACAGGGCTGCTACTCCGCAGGCTGAGTTTGACGTTCTCTGGTTAATCGGACCGACAATGGAGTCCCATCCCGTGCAATCCATGCGTCGTCTCCTCTTCTCTCCTCCCATCCGCCGCTCGCTGAAATCACCTTTTTCTAAGCGTATCCGGCGCACATCTCTGCCCCCACGACCACGCCGTACTCTGCAATCCGATAGGGAGAAACCTGGCCGCGCCGTCGACCGATGTTGAAAGTGAGATGTGAAATAACAGTATGCTGCTGGATTGAAACCATAGTGCGCCGCCAAACGCTACTTCGAGGGGCGGTGCCCATCGGAATTAGTATCGTGGCCAGAGCCGCCGGAGACGGCCATGAAGATGCCCCGACTTTTCGAGTCCGCACGCTTTTCCATCTGCCGCCGCGTACGTACGCATCTCCCTCACCTGTGTTGGTATTTCTTTCTTCCTTTGGTTGCTTTGAATCAAACCATAGATGCAAGGTAGTGATCCAATGGAAGAGGTTTGTTTGTAGGGATCATTTATGCTCTGATCTGTTTTTGGTCGGTTGGTTCCAGGACCTGCCTTAGCACGGGACATACACGAATACCAAGGTCTGCTATGAGTGCTCCAGCAAATCCTCCAGGAACCTAGCCCGGTTGCTGTAAGGTAATTGTCTATCAACATATAGGTTTCGATACAAGCAAATAAGGTTGTTATATAATTAATATTTCTTGTGTGAGGTTGGGTGTTAATAATGCGAGGTGATTTGAGCGCCATAGACCCCCTTCAGGGCTCAATTTGGATAAAAGATGATAGTCGTCGCCCACAAAAAACAGCGATTCATAGCGTGACTACCGCCACGGAGTGCTATGTGAGGCGCCACGACCAGAACCTGCACTTGCGAAGGTAGCTGACAGTACAATCAATTAAACGAACTTTGCTAGGTTTTTGCTGACTTAATTTATTCTATGCAGCAGAATATCAGTGTCGCTTCCTTGACTGCAGATTAAGCTCAAAACCATATGAATCTTCAAGCAACCAACATTAAGCCGAATTAAGCATGAGAAGGCTTCAGGCCTTCAGCTACTTCCAACAGCCATTCAAGGCTTGGTGAGCTTCACTTTTAAATGTTTCTTATTATTATATGGTTATACAAGAGTAGCATCATATGCAACTGAAATGCTAGCACAACCATGCACTCGGGGTACATACAACACGTATGAACTAATACTGAAATGACATATCTGTTGATCAATTAAATATTCAAACATACACTTACCAGATAGTTGTCTACTTTCTGGAATTTTTGAGTCCATACGTGATATATATATATGCATTTATCACCACTAATATAAAAGGTGAGAGACCGGGGTGATCCAATCAATCTTAGCCACTCATTGATTAGTCAAACGGTAATCAGCCAACCTGACTGAGCACGGAACAGAGCGGAACAATCCCCGCCCGAGGCGCGTTCGTTCTCAATCACAGGTCCGTGATTCTCTCCCCCCTCTTCCCCAAAAATGCATCTACAAAAAATAAACTTCCCCTCTCAACGCGCCAGCCACATCCCGTCCGACCCCACAAGCCTCCGGCCAGAGATGCAAGGCCCGACGCGCCTGCTTTCCCGACGCCACTGCCAACCGCCGGCGCGCCCTCCTGACAGCCTCCATCCTTGACACCGGCCGCCGGCCGGAGACGCAAGGCCGGCGCAGGCACGACGCGCCTGCTTTCCGATGCCCCCCCCCCCCCCCCCCCCCGCCAACCTCCGGACAGACTCCATCACCGCCCCCGACCGTCGACCAACGTACATCCCCACCTGCCGGACGCCCCTGCCAACCGCAGACGCGCCAGCCGGACATTCTCCATCCCCGCAGGAAGCAAAATTGTAGGTGTTGGCGCGTCTGCTAGATGTGAATTAGTTCTCGAATTAATCCATGATATTTCCTGTAGTTTTGTTTGTTTGCTTCTGTGGTTCATACCGTGAGGTAGACACGTATTTTTCATGGTCTTGAAGAGTTGGGAGTCCAGGACTATCCGATGTCTAAAACTAAAAATTAAACCTCATTTTATTTTTTATATGGAGCATGTCCTATGTTTGGTACTACAGAGTTCATAGTCCTCTTCTATGTGATTCTTGTTACGAATAAAGCTTATGTTTGTCATTTAGTGTTTTTAGCTACATATACTTGAAGAAACTCTGGTTCTAGCTACATATACTCATGTTCATTTTATTGTTGGATGCAGGTTATGCTTCTTAGGATGCATCGTTCTCTTATCGTTTAGAAATGCACCTTCTGCACTTTGGTTATGAAAGCACAAAATACTTGTCTCTATTTTTGCTTAGACAAAAGTCAGTCATTGTTCATCTCCACTAATATAAAAGAAGATTGAAATCTATTTAGCTTCAAGTTCAGTTAGTAGTCAATGTGCTATATACAACGTTCATCTCCTTTGAGTACTAATCTCCTCTTATCAGTAAATGAAGAGTATGAAATTCTGAATCTGCAATGACCAGTCCTCGGGTGTTCAGACTTTTAGTTGCCGACATGCAAGCCGCTGCTGCCATTCTGGTGCCCGACACGCTGCCGGATCTGACCACGCAATTGGAGGCTTGAACGTGTGTAGAGGCAAGGAATTGGTGGCTAAGCTCAAATCTGGTATCTTTGTTAAACCTTTTGTATTTGATCAAGAATAAGAGTTAGAAAATCTATAAGTTCTTCGTACTCTTTGTGTATCTGCCATTTGGATGCGTGTTTACTATCAGCTGCTGCTCCTAAGATGGAGCCGCACAAGTATATGTACTTTGTAGGTGAGCATAATTTGGATACCACATCAGCTGGCAACTTTGAGGACGCGGAGGCTGCTCGAGTTCATGGTGAAAGGACACGGCGAGGCAGCGCAATAATGAGGCGCTCATGCTCATCAAGCTCGGCGGTAACGACTTCGTCAACATATACAACCTGGTAGCCTTCTGTGGCATGTCCTAGAAATTCGAAATCCACAACTACGTTCTGGTAGTATGTTCTCCAAACAATAAATAACATGGCATGTAGTTTCTCCACACCAAATTCAGTACTACATTGTTAACTGTTTATGGTAAGAGTTAGGCCATGAAGAAGAAAACCATGGTTTACATTTGAAGCTGCCAACACTAGAAATAATGAAATACCATGTCCAACCGTAGATATACCTACAGTTGTTTCAATTGTACAAAAAAAAATTGAGCTGCCTGGAAACAAATGCCTGTTTAGGTTTGTGCATCATATATAGGAGTATTGTTTGCGTACAGGCTTGCAATCATTGGATGGTTTGATTTATTCACCTAAAAAATGAAGATGATTGGACATGTAGCAATCATCAACTTACACAAATCCTCTCTATTGGCAAGTTCTGATTTTCAAGATTACCGGCATCTTCGATGATTTGATTTATTCATATGTCTTACTATTACACGTGCGTGCACGTGCGCTTTTACTAGTATCTATAATATAAGAAGCCCTTTGCATGCAAACATGATTACATATATTGTTCATTTGAAAATAGCTTATTAGGACATATTGTTTATTGTGCTACGGAATGTTGTTCTGTTTGGCTCATCTCCACCTAATGTGCATCCCTATGCATTATCGACAGTGGATTAAATAGTCAATGCAAACATAGTTAAAAAATATTTGCTGTATGATCCTATCTTATCATCAAATTAATGGTTGTACAGTATTTGCTCTAATACATCGATATGTTCCTGAAATAAATTAATCTTAGTTATATTCATGCAGTACTCTAATACATCGATATGTTCCTGAAATAAATTAATCTTAGTTATATTCATGCAGTTTTCTACGCTCTTCTTAAAGATAGGATGATGACAAAGAAAGTGGTATGCATGTCTTCACATTACTAGCTTCATATTTAATGATTTTACTGGGTGTTGCGTTATATTCTCTGTCTGTCCGGGCAGAAAATATCGGCCTTGTGTTGTGCAGGCTAAAGAAATGAGGAAAAAAAATCTAAGATCCTTCAAAAGAACATATCTTCTAATCTTCAGGTATTGCAGCATGTCACTATCCAAATCACCCCACATTAAGCATTCAGCACACATTTTATATAGCTTCCAAACGTATATATGCTCCCGTACCTTTTGTGTTACTACTATTAAACAGATATGGAGGACGCTCTTCTTCCCGTAGGATACGGAAATGAGAAGGCATACCAATTTTATGGTTTCCGGGAAAAAAATACGTTGGTTGTTAACAATAAATGATGTCATAAAGTCAAATAATGGGGGTAATTAGTTTGATTAAGCGGTAGTTGTATTTGTAGTCCATTTCATTTTTACCTATTGAAAAATTGAGGATATGTAGGTAGCTTTGGCTGATGAAACAAAATGGAACTCATTTGTTGTGTTATAAAATGCCCCACCATACAATAACATTTTTGGTAAGAACTACTATGAATATAAATGGTTTGAACATTTATGAACTCTAATTTTGCAGGAATAAGATATATCCTCTAAACTGCTATCTGGTTTCTTTTGTAGGACCTGCTGCGTGTCAATATTCTCTGATGGAATTCCTTATTTGACACTAGATGATCACATCAGACATAGGTCATTTTTATTCAGTACATTCACATGCTTCAACATCTTACCATTTTATAGAAGGGGCAAATTAAATCATAATCAAGTTGTATGTAAAATCATTCATGGTAGCAGTAAATTTTATTTTCCGGGTAATTAATGTGCACAAAGTTTTTTTCCTGGTATTGGAGGTTTATGCAGGTCAAAGGTATCTGTCTACATAGCAAGAAACCCAAGTACGAAAACATCCACTTTACAATATCAAATGATTGTGCATTTGTTGTAGTAAAAAGAATTGGCATGTCTAGCAGTATGTGTTGAGGGAGCCATTTTCCTACTCTATTGGTGACATCCAATAGATTTTTCCCAGGTCACATTCTCTTTCATATCTTCAATTTTTTTCAGTAGTGTTTGAATATTATTGCACTTCTGCTTTTCATAGTTATGGAGACTGCAGTGAATCTACTCAGGTATGCGTATTAGTATTGAGTCAAGTAGTCCATCTCACATTTCCCTTTTGGATTCTTTTATAGGAGCTTTGAGCTAAAGCTATACACTTTTTGGAGATTAGTAATCTCATTGTACTAATTTTGATTGCTCACACATCTATCGTATCTTTGTTCGGTTCAGTAAATAGTTCTGTTAAAATTTAAGAAATATTTTTATTTCAACTGAATTTTATTATCAAATGATATTGGTATGAGCTTTCTGAACATATCAAGCATGTCAAAAATAAATCTCTTGAGTACTACAGTCTTAAATATATCTCCGACATATTACTGTTAAAAATAAGAGAATTTATTCTTTCATAATTAAGTATCCTTTTATAAGTGCTTAATTTTGCTTGGCATTTCCAGAGATCCATCTCGCAACAATCTGTCAGTATTACACGTAATTCTTATTCAGCTCTCATCACTTACATTTGTGTGTGTCCTTATCTGAGTCTTCCAATCTATAGCACAGTACAGTACGCTTTAAACTGTAAGTATCTCCATCTGTGATGTTAATTTGCCAAGCAACTACATCTATGAGTCTGCTAAAAAATTCCTGAGATGTTGCTGACGCTAGGATGTGCACTATTTCATGTAAAACATTTGTATAAAATGTCTGCTTACTGGTGTTTCATAGAGGCAATTGATACCAGTAAATATTTCATCAGATGTCTTTTCGCAATTATATGGTTCCCCAACCGAACACAGGTTGCATGATTTGTTGATTAGATCCTAAGAGTGGGTTGCAATTTATTGTGCAATCTCCAATTTTTTTGTAGGAATAACAAGTGAAATCTTTTTTATGACAAATTCAGTCAACCTATTGCAACTTTATGTTTGAATTCATCCAAGTAATGGTTTTTATTTATGCGATGATCAGGTCAAACCACCTATGTATGACTAAGATGTTCAGAGAGAAATATGGGAATAAACCAAAGATGCACACAGATGATCTCGACACAACTTTGCACTAAGCTGACTTCCTTACCTATTAATGCTTTGATCTCTAGGCTCTAGCGATACTACAGTTTTCTTGTTGTCATCAGGATGTATTCATTTCAACCCTATTTTTCACTTACCATGGACCATGTTATTAACATATTGTACTCTTTAAAAATTTCACTTTCCAGGCTATATCTTTAACCGTTTAAATCTTCTCATATATTTATATTGTTTAGATTTTTTTCAATTATTTCTATTGCTCTTTCATCAATATGGACGGGCGTGACAACGCGCGCCTTCATGTTCTAGTACTGTTACATTAGACCTGTGATGGATTGTATCAGTGTGCTTTGTTTACCCACTAATATTGTAACCAGTTATCGCGCAAAACCATTAGTTCAATCGAATCTCGTCCATTTCAAATTCAGTATGTAACATCTGGAGTATATCTGTTATTTTGCACGCTCCTGCCTATGCAGCTGGTTGACACATAACGACAGGTCCAAATCTCGGTGCAGGTGGACGTGGGCTGTGCCTCAGGCTGTATGTGGACACGTCCACGGGTGCCCACCAACTGACCACACATGCCCGTACATGTTATACGGGTGCCCACCAACTGACCACACATGCCCGTATATGTTATAGCCGACGACCGCTAGTGCCCACTTAAATCGTCTGGATTAAACGGCGTCCGCTTATGCCCACTTAGGCTGGTGCCGTGCATCACGGGCTATAGCCCCGCCATGTCAGCTTTTCCCCTCACTATCAACCCACTCTCACGGCACGGTGCCAGTGCACGGGCTATAGTCCCCACTATCACTTTTCTCTCCTCCACATCAACATTTATTTTTCAGATTAAAACATTCAAAATAATGCAAGAATATTATTTTATTAAGCCACTTTAATGTTTATTAGTTTTTCTATTTAAAAAAATGACACTAGTTGCTATTAATAAATCACTTATGTCTTACAAGTATAAAATATGAAAATAAGTGGTAATGACCTTTAAAAATAATATTCCGCCAATAGAATGTCACTAAAATTTAAATTGACTAAGTTTTACATTTTTATTATTTTATATTTTGGAAATAACATTAAACCACTATTAAGAAATTATTCAAACTTCAAAAATATAAATATGTGGAAAATTTTACAAAATGGTAATGTTGGAAAGTATGTGAAAATTCAAGAATATAGAATTTTATTTCAAGTCATCTGGGGTTATAAAACAAAAGTTATGAATTAATCTTTAAAACAGAAATAAAAAGAAAAATAAAGGATGACATCATCACTGATGTCACCGTCGTCTTCCTCACAGAGAGGAAATCACGCTCCCCCTCTCGCCCCCGCTCTCGCCCCGCCACGCCACCGCATCGCCCTGCCTCTCGCCCCTCTCCCCTCGACAGCGCGGGCGGTAGCGGGCGCTACCGCCGGGCGATGGCGCCACCGCCCACGCCTACCGTCTCGCCCGCCCCCGGGCGATATCGCGTCCCTTACCGCCGCCACTGGCACCAGCCTTAAACTTAGACTGAAAACAGCGTCATGCTAATTTGCTAGTCAACTGCTGAAAATCGTGACTCCGTGATGGGTCATGTATTGAACACGTGAGTATGACATAAGCCTGACGCCGTTGATGTTCTATACTTCTATGGATCAATTTGCTACTCTGCAGGCGCTCTATGGGTGAATGCTTTTGGGGCTTATGGGTGGCTTCTAGGTCCCAAACAGCATAAGACTAAAAGAACTCTCTAGCTTATGGATGGCTTATTTCCACCGAGAAGCTGTAATTGTGAAGGAATCCAGAAACTGCATCGGAGGTGTTTCTGGGTGGCTTCCCGAGTTTCTGCGAAGCGGTACAAAAATCTGCCCCTCGTTTTGATCTTTTTACACAAGATGTACCACCACGGGGAATAACGCTTGGGAAAGAAAAAGAAAAAAAACTGCCCTCATCGCACAGATTTGAGACAAAGGTCAACCGGATTATTCGGAGGAGCCGAATATTCCGGTTAGGAAAATTTCGGACCATTTCGGGACAGAGATGGTCCGAATATTTGGTACCGGATTATTCATCTCAGACCGTATATTCCGGTTGTGGAGTTTTTTCTCGAAAACGGCTAAGGATTGGAGATAAAACTGACAGAGATTGACGAGATTATTGGTACCGGATTAGTCCGGAGGAGCCGGAATATCCGGTATGGTTGTCTGCACGGGACAGAGACAAGCCAAATTATTGGTACCGGATTATTCAAAGGCAACCGGATATTCTGGTTAAAGTCAACAGGATTCGAGCAGAACAGCAGACCGGATATTCCGGTCCTAAATTCCTGCAAAACGGCTAGTTTTGTGGAGGAGCTATAAATACCCCTCCTCTTCCTCCTTGATCTCTAGTTCTCCCCCTTGGCACAATAGCATTTAAGATCTCACCAAATCCCTCATAACTCACAATCCCTCCACCCAAACTTGAATATCTTTGGAGGATTGAAGGAGAAGGCCTCGATCTACATCTTCACTGAGCCGTTCTTCATTTCCCCCTCTATAGCTTGGGGGATCTATCCTAGGGTTTCCTCTTGTGGAGAACCTAGGCATCTTGATACTTGTTGGTGATTCAAGAAGAGTTGTGTCACACCCCAATTTTTGGAATCTTGTACTGTGCTCAAGAAGACAAGAATTAGGGCCAACAATTTTTTTTCTAACAACATGATTGTTTTTAATAACATGTGTTTATGATCTTAATCATATTTGCAACATAAGTTTTGTTTCTTGATAAAACCAATACCAATTTTTTCCTGAAAACAATTCTACTATTTTCCTGATATTTTCCCTGATGTTTTCCTAATATTACTTTAGTGGATTTTTATTCCAAGACTTGTATCATTCTTGTTTGCATCTTAAAATGAAATTTTAAATTTGTTGGATCCAATAAAAAAAGTTTTCAAAATGATTTATGAAAATTTTCTTTTAAGATTTGTATAGAAAACAATCTCTGAAAATATAGCCAAGTACCTGTTTTCTACCTTTGTTTTCACTAGGCTATAAATTGTTATTTTATGTTTTATTGAATTTTGATTGATCCTTGATATATGAACTACAAAACCATACTCTTGGTTTCATTTTTGGATTAATAAAATTGATCTTTTGCTTGTTGTTTTTCTGGTATAAAATTTAGGCAGAAAAAGACATTTTTGAAAAACAGAGAAAAATAGAAAGTACACCTTTTTTCACATTGTTTTCATGGCCTTAAACTATTTCAAAATTGTTTTCAAAAGAGGTTTATGAAAGTTTATAACATGGTTAACAAGTTCACACTTTGAAAACAAATTTTGGAAACCATTTGTCCCTTGAAAACAAACTCAACTTTTTGATGATTTAATCTGTTCCAACATTTAGAATTTTTTTTAAGTCTAGACTGAATTTTTTGAATTTTGTGAACAGTGTGAGATAGACTTTTGGGCAATTGTTTTGTTTGTGTTTCTTTGCAAAACTTGAAGTGTCACCTGGTCTAACATGTTGACTAAGCCTTGGACTCGAACCAGGATGCATGGCTATGCTTCTAGAAGCCTTGTAGATGAAGGAAACCAAGAGAGAGAAGAGGGTGATGTGGAATAGTATGGAGCCCATACTTTTACCCAATTGACCTAGCCCTTGCCTCCCATTGCCTCCAAGGGCCATCATTGACCTGCCCCCATGTGACCTTGGCCTTGGAAAACCAGAGCACGAAGAGAAAAGACCACACAAACCCTTCGCTAGCTCATGCCATCCAATGGCATGCACCCGAGAGCCCATTTTTTTCCCTTTCCCTTATCCCCTCGGGTACAAACCTCCTCTAGCCCCTTCCTTGCGCCACACTGCTCCCCCACACTATCACAACTTCCCCTGGTCGAGATCTGGGCGTGCCTAGCCCAGGGAGCGTGCACGAGCAGTGGGCTTGCCACCGGTGACCACCACAGCCTCGAGGTGGTATCGCCTGATCCAGTACCTCCCACCCCTCCTCTCTGCTTTGGATCGCTTCCCCACAATCCCCTGACCCTCCCTGACTTGCCCCTGTGGCCTTTCGCTCGCAGGTGCGCCGCCGCCGTCGACCTCGCCGCCGCGCCACCGCCTGAGACCGCGACCGTCGCCATCGACTGCTCCCCTCGACGCCCTCGACCCTAGCCGTCGCCCCCGATCCCAGGCCATCCCTCCCCAAGCCCCCACGGTGAGCCGCCGTGCCTTCCTTGTCGCCGGTCGTCGCGGGAGAGAGAGAGAGGAGGGAAGGTGAGGAAGACGACCATGCGCTGTTAGATCTTTGATCCACGGCCACGCTTGAACGGCCACGTTCCCGCGCCCGCGCTCGCGCGCTGAGTGCAGTTGGGCCGCGCCCGCAGAGAACCAGCCCGCGCTTCTGTGTGTTTTTATTTTAAAGTTTTTCACAGAAACTTGACTGCTTACTTTGGACTAATGAACAATACCAAACGTGCAATATAAAATCTACCAAAAATCATGAACCTAACATTATGTGTTCCTAATCACATAAAAATTTCAGATCTAAGTTTTGGGCCATATTTTTCTCACATTGAATGTTTTGCCACAGAGAGTCTATGAACATGTTTTAATCATAACCTTTTGAATCTGTAACTAAAATGGACAAACTAAAATGTTTTGTATATCTCTTGAATAGATCTATCAATAGGCCTTTTCTTCACATCAAGGTGGGCTACCAAATGGAAATATCATCCATTTTGGTAAAAGGCCAGTAGGCTTTTCTAAGATTTTTAAAGTGAGTTTAAAAATGATTTTTGATGTAAATACAACTGGATGAGTTTGATATTGGTTAGATATATCTACTCTTATCTTAGATTAATTTTTGAAGCCCTAGACTATTTTTGGTGAGCAGATCTAAAAACAACAGCTTTTCTGTTTCTTTTTGTATGTGAGTATTTGTTTGAAATGAAATGAGTGATTGTTTGAATCTTGTTTCCTAGCATTCATAGAGTTGTTAGGACTTGTTATTAAGTTGTTTTCTTGCAGTACATCTACCTTAGAAAGTGTGTGCATGTTTGGAAAGTTAAATAAAAATAGGAATAGCATTTGTTATTTTGTAGTTTTATTGTTTGGAATATTTATTTGAGCCAAATCTTTGTGTGCTTGAGTGAGTAAGTTTAGGCTATGCTATAAATGGTTCTAGTACCATTTTGGTACTGTTATTTTGATGTTAGTACCTCTGTTAGCTTCCATGTTGTTTTATGGCAAAGCATGTGTAAGTCTTGTTATTTAATTGCACTAGTATTGTTTTCACTAGAATGAATAGCCTTGTGTTGTTTATTTTGTCATGCAGATTTTGTCATGAGTAACCAGGGGCTTTGTACCTCTTTTGCCTTGGTATTAGTGGTCCCATAACCCACTGGTCCCATTGCATCTTGGTTGAGGATGAAAATCCCCAACCATACATGTGTGTGAAAATAACATGTTTTATTATATGATTGATTATTATTTTCCACCGTGGAAAATAGGTGGTTTGTTTCACTTATGCCAGTGAAAGGTTTATTTCTTATTTGTAAATACTAGTATGTTTAGGTGTGATTCATTTTTTAGCATAATATTCCTTAAGGGCATCATGTTAAGAAGTGCCTCACTATTGTTTGCTTGAAATTAAATTGTATGCAAAGTAATTCCTTGTGAATGATTTATAATCGAGTGTTCGGATTTTTGAAAAGGTTTAGTTAACCTTTAATTGAGTGCATAGCTACTGGTTGTGTATTTCATACCTTGGTTGCTTGCTATTTAATTAATTAGAAAAGCAGGTATTACCAGAATAGGTTTATACTTGCTTAATAGATGTTCTCATCGAAGTATTTCATGTTATTGCTTACTAGCATGTGTAAGGTTTATGTGTTGTTATTAGGTATATTTATATTCATGAATTGCTTGTTTAGAGTTAAGCACACTTGTAGCATTGTTTGCTTCTCTAGTGTTGAACTAGTGTCACCACTAGAAATTGGGGTTTTGCTCTAGTGTTGTTATCTTTCATTCTATGAGTGTATGATTGATTCTAGCATATTTAGGAATTTATTAATTCTGTTATTATGCCATGAAATCTTGATTTTCTTGTTGCTATAGTTGTAGGATACAATTCTTTCTTACAACATGTTTGTGTAGACTTCCATACTAGTATGCTATAAATGCAGTCCTGTTTTTGTGATACTAGATGACCCGTTGCGCCACCGGCGCAAATAGCGAATTTTTGTTGGCTTTTTATTCCACAAGAAGATAATTATAGTGGAAAGCTTAATTGCTATATTAGCTATTAGGTATTTTGGCCATGGATCACAATAACAATGTCATCACTTCATGCATTTTGGCTATGGATCACAATAGCAAATGTCTCTTCAAATACATATTTACCTGATATTTCACCAATCCCAACATTTTTTTTGCAAAACAGTATTGTTTGAGTTCACACTATGACATCACAGCATGTGGTAATCAAAATTATGTGGGAGTACTGAAATTGCCAACAATTTGCAGAAACACTACGATATAAAATCTAAAACTGCATGAATGTTATGCCAGCTCAAATAGATTGCTTTTTGTGAAATAACTACTGGATTGCATCAAGGCTTGCCAAACAGATGGACAAAACTTGAAGTGATTGATTACTTTGAAAACCAAGAACTCATTGACATCGAGGGAAAATAGAACCATTTTATGGAAGAAAATTGATATTGCCTTTTCCAGTTACAAACCTACCAAAAGATAACCACTGTATGATTAACTCCGTAAGAATGCTAAACAATTATTTTTCATTGGATTCAAAATTACGTGCGAGAGTAGTGATTTATTATCGGAAGATGTGCACAACAAGTAGTAGTGCATCTTGTAGTGTATATCTTTTAAAAAGAGCAACCTGAACAATGAAGAGAACGATTATCAGGTACATCAATTTGAATCTTCTAACTTTGTAAGACATGCAGTTTCACCACATATCACTGGAATAAGAGAAAAATAAAACGCAACATAACATAAGCTCATTCTACCTCTCGCACGCCTTCTCTTGACCCGATAATCTTAATGAAGAATGAAACTTCCCTCGAACAAATTCTAACTCCATATCAAGGAATTGAGCCAAAGCTGTCTGCTTTTACATTCTCTTATCCAAATTACCATATTAGCTTCCATGGACTTTTAACCGCATGAAATCAGTGTGACCGGAAAATTAAACATGTATCTCAAAAGATCCAGATTCACGGTCATCATTCTTCTTAGGTCCGGTCTAAGGTGCTAGTAGAAAATTTAGCTTCTGCCCATATTGCCTGATCGAATGTACTCCTAGCACCTTGGATAATTACATACTAACTGAAACTTGGATAATTACAGTAAACTGAATTACGGTAACTTGGATAATTCCTCCAAGAAAAATTTCACAAGTATGTATTCCTATTTTAAACAGGTATGCTTTAATATCCAAACTTTCAAGGAGCAATGCATAAGCACACGTTCAAGTATTTCATTAAACTCAGGAAGCATACTCACCTACACAAGTACTTAAATTCAAGTTACTGAAGTGTTCTTTCACTCCTTTGCTATAGATCATTGCTTCCTACAATTTCATATCGTGGATCTACTGCTAGTCCTTAACAAAGGGCATGCAAGAGCACGCGACCCAAGGACAAAGAAATCGAGGCAATCACCCTTTGTCGCCTGCATCCTGAAACTCACATAGCATCAGGAACTAAAAATTTCAAAATTAAAGATTGTCAAGTTCATAATTACTGATAAACCCCACAGATGGAGTAATAGGGGCAGGACACAATTATTTATCGCAAAATTAACCGAAGTTAAAGACTAAGTAACCATTTGAGTCTCAGAATTGTAAGAAATGACAGGAAACAAATCCTTAGTACTAAGAAAATATGTGCATAGTTTAAAAAAGATCCATAACTCAACAACTGCACTACGCTGCAACATCAAGAATAGAACATATGCAAACCTTGGGTCAAGATGTCGCTTAGAACACTCATTTTTTGCAGAGCTATTGCTTTCCTTGAACATTAGCACATAACAGATCCGCAAAGCTAACCTGAAATCAATAACTATCCCCAAAGATTATATTATGTCTCTTTAGCAACTGCAAGAAAGAACAGTATTACCATACTCTACAATTAAGATAAAGAATCATAAGAAAAAATTCAAACAATGTGACCGCGGAATTAAGACGCAATAGCAAGCACAGAAATTACAGCACCAAACATATAATTAAGTGAAATGCTAGTTGGAAGGTCACTTTCTGAGCCTAATGTTAAACGTCCTATGGGAAACTGGGGCATAGGAAGAGATGTGTAAGAATTTGGTTGCATATCCCCGTGATCCAAAGGCTCCTTGTAGGTTGTTGCCGGTCACATTTAACCCGAAAATAGCCACTGCTAATACTTCTTTCCATAGGCTAAAAATAGCCACTGGGCACATGATTTCTTAGGAAGGGAATACATGATCAACAAAGCTCCTCGCTGCCGGTAAGGTAAAAAAAATCACCTGAGCAAGAATATCATTCATATATGCACTATGATCTGCTTCTCCTTGGTCCAACATACACATAAGTTTAAGAAATCAAATATGTAAGAACAGTGAATTTGAGTCGGGGAGGAGCAGCCCCTGGATTATCGTAGTGTAGGTGTACCTCTAAGCTAGAAAATTCATTTTCGAATAGACAAATTCACCGTTGTCACTCTTCATCCGTCCAAGTTCTTCGACCAATTCTCAGTGAGCCACCATCATGGTACCTGGATGAAACACGAACCATGCATTGGATATAAAAAACTGTCTTTTCAGGAGTAACTCGAAGATATTTTCTCTCAGCTTGGTTGCTGCAACAATGCTTATATACCGCATAACTCAGTAAGTAACCTCCAAACGAATGGACTACCAAGAAAAATATGTGTGTGCTGCAGACCATGCACAACAATACTAAGATTTCTGTGTAATCGACCGGTGACTAATTTCATCCGATACTTCAAAGATTCATATTGACTTTACTACAAAAGGATAGATTTCTGTTGATGCTTCTGAGGGCTGCGCATCGTGAGCAAGGGTCGTGGACGAATGTGGTAGACAGACTACCCCTCCATCCTTTATAGGAGTAATGTATGTACTTTGTATTCTCTACATGCATACTACTGTCAAAGTCGAAGTTGAAATGACTAAATGAAACAAATAGATCAACTTTTGCGCCGACCGGCGCAAATGTCCGAGTTATCGTATATTAATTGGCATAAGAAAAACATTATGAATTATATTCTATACAAGTCACAAAGGAATGTGTGACGAAAAAGCCGAGATGCAAAGCGATGTCTAAATCTAGATTATGGGTGACAATGAAAATATTTATGGTTTAGTCAAGTTGTTGGGCCTAATTGCAAGGAAACTAAATGAAATAGAATAAAAATATTGGGGATGTGGTCTTTTTCTTTATCACATGTGTGCATTGTCATCTCTCCCCCTTTCTCAGCCAAGATGGACACTTTTATACTGCCCCCATTTCTCAGCCTTGGATGACACTTTGGTACCGCGGCTAACCAATGATCATCGTGGAATTGACACTCTTCCATGACGCCGCTGGCTTTTCCGCATACAGAAAAAGAGAAAACTCTTTTGGATATCTAGCATCATGCATATGAATCATCTTATCAGGTATTCAAATCGATACATATGCATAAGATAGAAATATTGCACCAAGATAGCTACTGTCCATGCCAGAGATAAGCTCCTGCTGATGGATAAAATGGATTTTTTATGTGTGTACCGCATGGAATTACATTCAACACAAATACATGTCATGGACATGGCCATGGAATGAAAAACTAAATTCAAATTCTCATTACCTAATATTCAGATTTGTTCGGCACTGCCCACAATAAAGGGAACATTGTCTTTGCATTCCTTATCCAGACCGTCCTCGAGTAGCTTCTCTTGGTCCTCCTCGACATTCTATTTGGCGCAGCTGCTTTGTTCCTCGCTCGTCAGGTACAGCCGTTTCGGCTCTGACGTTCATCCATGATGAAGAAGACTGCGGCTGCGGTGGTAAGGACGTAAGCAAGCGTCAAACAAAATATCAAAAAAAGGAAAAAGAAAGTAAGAAATGACCATGGAAGCACATATTTATATGAGCATGGAAATCACACATATATGAAGCTACAAAAAGATTATAGACACCAAGATAGCTACTGTCCAGGCCAGAGATAAGCTCCCACCGATGGATAAAAATGTTTCTTTTATGTGTGTACCGCATGGAATGACATTCAACACAAATACATGTCGTCGACATGGCCATGGAATAAAACACTAAATTCAAATTCTAATTACCTAATATTCAGATTTGTTCGGCACTGCCTACAATAAAGAGAACATTGTCTTTGCATTCCTTACCCTTACCTGAGTTTAAATATTCGACGAACCAGACCGGCCTCGAGCAACTTCTCTTGGTACTCCTGGATATTCTATTTGGCACAGCTGCTCTGCTCCTCGCCCGTCAGGTACAGTCGTTTCCGCTCTGACGTTCATCCATAATGAAGATGACTGCGGCTGCAGTGGTAAGGACGTAAGCAAGTGTCAAACAAAATATCAAAAAAGGAAAAAAGAAAGTAAGAAATGACCATGGAAGCACATACTTATATGAGCATGGAAATCACACATATATGAAGCTACAAAAAGATTATAGACACCAAAGGAAAGGTCAACACCAAAGAGAATGGCATCACTACCTGAATAAAACACTTAAGATTCCTGTTAAACTTTTTTTCATAATAGTTTTTATTCAAGTGCACAAGGAGCACCAAATATCTCTTAGAGATCTAAGCAGGGCTATTCGTGGCCTGTCGTCGCTCCTGGTTTTTTCGTTTTGTGGTTCGCACCTGGCAGTGTGAGCCTTTGTCGCTTGGCGGCGGATGGGAACCGACTCGACGACTCAGGGTGAACCACATCGATCGGCATCCCCATCCATCTCCAACTCATACCTCATCCCGTTTGTTTTGGATTGTGGAGAGAAACAATGAGCCACCGCCCCCAACATCCATATCCCGCCGTCCCTGCCTCTCTTCTTGGCTGGGCCGTCTCGTCGCTGGGGGACTCCTTGTTGAGATGGATTGGCCAAGACTCGGAGGTCCATTGCTCTAGATCTGGGAAGTGCTTGATTGCATGCAACTTGTCCTTTGAGATCTATATAATGAGGATTTGTTCTCCTTTGCAGCTGTGATCTCCGCCGAACGTAGAGTATCACAATACGGCTGGAGGTCCGGCGATCCTATTCGGCTATGGAGAGGTTTCAATATCTCTCATCCCTTCTAATATTTCTCTGCAATCCATTCTTGGACTGGCCGTTCGCCATCTCAAAGGATATGATCGGTTCATGGTGGCCTTCTCAGGTCGGTTTTCATGTGTGCCGGGGGCCAACTATCTCCCTCGCCAGGATTTGTCTCTATACCTCAATCAGGTGACGGCTGCTTTTTCCAAGATTTACTACACGGGACGTTCCCCGAAATTTAGCATCCTGGAATATGTACAATTTTGTTTGGTGCTCCTACGATTTGCAAGCTTGGCTTGAGGTTCACGTGCTTCTCTTTTGATTAATTTAACAGTTGTGTTGTTAATTACCATGTCTATACCTTTTTTTTTCAAATGATTCATAAATATTGGTACTATTGTGCTTATAATTTGGTGACTGGTCCTTTGATTTTATTTGTGCAGACCACAATTGTGTTCTTTCATATATATATATATATATATATATATATATATATATATATATATATATATATATATATAGGTAAATTAACAGGTGCTCCATGGAGCCCATGCTCCTGTACAAAATACTGTTCAAATTGTACAGGTGTACATTATGTATACCTTGAATACCTGTACCTTGGGTTTGTATGACATATATATACACTTGGGTATACATACCTAAGGTATCTACATACCTTACATACCTAGAATACAAATATACAAGTGTACGCATACCTGTCAGGTATGTACAAATACGTATAAGTATATATATACTTTCTAGGTATGTATACCCTACTATGTGCATACCTAGGGGAATATCTACGTACTACATACCCAAGTTATACATATCCGAGGTATCCATGATGTCTACATACCTATATATATATATATATATATATATATATATATATATATATATATATATCCAATATAATATTATACTACAAAGTAGTTTCAGTCTGTTGGCTACATATTTACAAACAGAAGAATAAACTTAACGTATTAATCTTATCTCGGATGATTTTGTTGAATGCCAACGGTATGCAACTTTTGAGGCTGATCAAGGTAGTCGGTGGCCGGCCATATATGTAGCCATAGGGGTGACTGCGTGTCGGATATGTACTGAATAGGGGTATAGAAGATGGTAGACAAAGAGCCGGACTACCAGGGTGGCCTACATGGTAATGGGCTTAGGTCCATTGGGCGGCCCAGTAGTCCGACGCGCAGAAGCCGGATTCTAGAAGAACCCGGATCACGGCCCGCGTGATCTGGCTTGGAGAAGAAGACGGTTTCCTTGCTTTCCAAGTTACAAGTTAAACGTAGTCTTCTAGGTTTCCTTTTCTGTAAGCCCTAATCCGGCTATTATATAAAGCCGGACGGGAGATAGATTAAATAGGTTAAAGTTTCACAGGTTCAAGTTCAGACACAAGTTCTAGCTCTACGCAACTCGCCGAGAAGCTCATCCTCGCCGAGTAGCTAGATCTACACCCTCACATTGTAACCCAGATTGACGGGCTTTAGTCCCAATTAGTGAGAAGTGCAGGAGTAGGTACGTCGTACTGTCGCGACGTACCGAACCTGGGTAAAATCCCGTGTTCTGTGTTACTACGCTATCCCGTTACCCCACGTCTCTACCGTAGTCTCATGGCACCCCCGTCTATGAAAACTACTACGATGTCTCGACAGTTGGCGCCCACCGTGGGGCTTTCCGATCTGGGATACTTGGCGGAATTGGAAGATCGATCACTGTCGGAAGCTTGGAGTTCGACGACGACGTCGGGCGCTTCCTCGACAACGGATCCTACATACCGGCGCAAAACCACCTGGTAAGTGCATGCGTGTTACCGATCGGATCTGCTAACATCTTTATCGGACTAACTGCAGAGGCAATGGGGTTTTGCGGTGGAAGTAAATTTATCCCACCCGCCCTATACCCAGTCGAAGATGACTATGATGTCGGATTCTGCTCAGATCGCCGACAAAAAAGCGATACACACTTTATCGGCATGGTGCAATCCGAAATCGCTGAAAACACGGATGACGGAAATCCCGTGCAAGAGGCAGATAACAACGTACCCGTCACAGAGACGGAAGAACAAACACCCGTCACAGAGGCGGAAGATCCGACATCCGTCAACAAGACGATGAACTCGGAAGCAGAGTCCGTGCTTGCCGCCATTGAGGCGAGGTTGGAGTCGGAAACCGGATCGGATAACTTCGACTCCGAAGACGAAGACGAGGATGCCTTCGTAAGAAAGGTTAAGTCCTTTCAAGAGGGATTCCATGAAGTGCTAATGGCAAAACCAGCTGATAAAACGGGCGCCGGCAGCCAGGAAAGCCCTAAAACCCCTCCGCCAGAGGAAGAGAGAGAAGACGGAGAAACTTCTCCGATATTCCCCAATGTCAAGGAGATGACAGAAGATGAGCCTGTCAAAAACCCTCCCTCTTCCAAGAAAAGGCACAAATCTGCTAAAAAACTCCGGAAGAAAAAACTAGCTTATACAGCTGAAGAAAACCTGGAAATAGGAGAAGCAAGCAGAGAAAAGCCAGCGGAGAAGAAAAAGGAAATCCCTGTTGTGCCAATGACAGAACAAGAAGAACAAGATCTATTACAAACACCAGTGGGACCAAATGAACCCCCTGAGATGCTGGAAGCCAGGAGACAAGCTTTCCAACGGCAACAGCAACATTTACTCCGATCTCGGCAACATCTCCAACAAACCCAGCATGATATCAAAATCATGAAGGAGGAAATAGAGGAGTACGAGAGAAAGAATAGATCTGCATTAAAACCTACTAGGTTACCCGGAATCGCAAGACCGGAAGAACTGCCGCCAAAAGAAAGGTTCTATAACCCATCTTGGCAAAAGCAGTTAAACGGCAAAGATGCCAAGGGCGAACCAATATACAAAACCGCAGCTGAAAACGCGGAAGCAGCGTTCGCCATCCTAAACAATGATCTGTACTCCAACAGGGAAAAACTCCAAGGGGTGTATGCTTTCTTAGGAAAAGCATTACAGCCGCAACAGCGAGGCCAAGAGCGATCAGGGAGGCTGCATGATAATTCCGCCCTCTGCAAAACAGCTACTTGCGCTGCTGGAGCACCTGGACCGGAAGAACCCGGAGATTCGGATAAAAAAGAGGATCCGAGAAAAGACAAGAAAAACCCCGACAACCGGGACGCAGCGTCTAGAACCGGACCTCATCTCCCGAAAGATGGATATAAACCACGTGATCGGGAAGACAAACACCGGAATGACGGCAAAATAATGCCACCTCCAAGAAACCTAGCTGAGAAAGCTGGAAGATATGATATACCTCACAGACGTGAAAGATCCCGGACACCTCCTAAGGAGAAGGAAAGGTACAGGAGCAGAACTCCACCTAATCCCAAGGGGCGTGACAACGGAAGAGATAGAAACAATCCCGGAAAAGCGCATCCGCGCAACAATGGAAAAGAGAGGAGTAGATCCCCTTCTGTCCATTCAGCCGGAAGATATTCTGCACACATTGATAGAGCAGAAAAGGATGATCTATACTTTGGTCCTAAGTGTTTTACTGACAGGATCCGAAGGATAACCTTGCATTCCGGCTTCGCCAAAGTTGGTCCAACCTATCAAAAATATACCGGCAGCACAAACCCGGATACCTGGCTTTCAGATTATTATACAGCCGTCCAAATCAACAACGGGACAGACCTGGAAGCTGTCAAGTTTCTTCCCCTAATGTTGTTAGACGGAGCCAGAGATTGGATCAATGGTTTACCATCAAGAACTGTAGACAGCTGGGATGATATGGCTAGAGTATTCACTCAGCATTTTCGGGGAACATACAAACGCCCAAATAGCATCAACCAGCTGAACCGTTGCACCCAATTTGAGGACGAACCATACGTGGATTTCATCTCCAGATGGACTGCAATGAAGAATAGTTGTTCTGGAGTAACTGACGTACAAGCAATGCATGCTTTCGTTAATGGCCTAAAACCCGGACTCGTACCGTTCATGGTTGGTTCTAAACAGCACAAAGATCTCGGATCTATGCTTACAACCGCCAATGAGCATGTTGCAGCCGAAGATGATATCAGAGCAAGAGGAGGCAATATTGAGTCACTAATACTCGCCAAGAAAACCCCTCGTTCTGACAAAAAAGGAACTCCGGAGTCAACGACAAAGCCCAAGGAGGTCAACATAGCCTTTGGAGGAGAAAAGGTCAATAAGTGGAAAGGCCGCAGTCCAGATCCAATCAATTACACTCCCGAAGAATGGGAGAGAATTAAGTCGGAACCCTGCGTCCACCACTCGCAATTTGGGAAACCAACCCACACAAATGCGCAATGCCGGCTAAACAAGCATATGAAAGGCAATGCAGGATCCGGAAATAAAGGGAAGGGTTCCAAAAGGAAACCTGCCAAACAAAAGGCAGAAGCTGAAAAGGAAGACAGTGAATCGGACACTGATGACAAAATCCAGGAACAACAGCGAAAGGGCGAACCCAAATTTCCGAGAGTTGATGGAGAAGCAATTCTAACTTTCCTAGCAACCCCATCAGCAAAGGTGGCCAAAAGAACACTTCGGGAGATAAACGCAGTTATCCCTGCGACCCCGAAATTCTTGAAGTACTCCAACACACCAATAGTCTGGGATCAGTCTGATCATCCCGGAAATATCCCTGAACCCGGCACGCAAGCTCTTGTCGTAAGCCCTATTGTTCAAAACACTAGGCTAAGAAGAGTGCTGATGGATGGAGGATCCAGCATCAATATAATGTACCTGGATACACTGAAGCACTTGAAGATCTCCGAGTCCCAGCTCAACTACAGAAATATACGCTTCCATGGCATTGTTCCCGGCAGACAAGCACGGTCCCTAGGAGAAATTTCCCTAGATGTCACCTTTGGAGATAAAGATCACTTCCGGCAGGAAAAAGTATCCTTCGAAGTAGTGCCGTTCGAAAGCGTGTATCACGCAATACTCGGACGTCCGGCTTTCGCCAAATTCATGGCAAGATCCTGCTATATCTACAACAAGCTGAACATGCCAGGACCCAAAGGAGGAGTAATCACCATTGCCGGTGATTTCAAGCTGGCAAACGAGTTGGAGAAAGAAAACGCCCTTTGCGCTCAGAGAGTTATAGCAAAGGAGGAACTGAAGGAATTAGCCAAGGAGGTATCGCCGAAAGAAATGCCGGCAGGAAAAGAAACTCGGAAGCCAACAGATAGTTTCAAGGCGTCCGAGAATACAAGACAGGTAATCCTAGATCCCAAAGATCCGACAAAATTTGTCGTCGTAGGGACTGGGATGACTGACAAATAGGAAGGCGAGCTCATCAAGTTCCTCCGTGAGAACTGGGATATTTTTGCCTGGTGTCCAGCTGACATGCCAGGCGTACCCAGGGAACTTGCTGAGCACCAACTCAAGGTTATTCCTGGATCAAAACCCGTCAAACAAGGTCTCCGTCGATTTGACGGAAGAAGACGGAAGGCTATTGGCAAGGAAATTATCCGGCTTTTAGCAGCGGATTTTATCAAAGAAGTAATCCATACTGACTGGTCCGCAAATCCGGTATTAGTGCCGAAGAAAGACACCACTGCTCTTAGAATGTGTATAGATTACACAGGATTGAACAAGTTGTGTCCAAAAGATAGGTTCGCATTACCGCGAATCGATCAAATAATAGATGCCACTGCAGGCTCCGAGCTTTTATGCTTTTTGGATGCATACTCCGGGTACCACCAAATACGCATGAAAAAGGAAGATCAAATCAAGACTTCTTTTATAACCCCGTATGGGACGTACTATTACGTAACCATGCCTTTCGGCCTGAAGAACGCAGGTGCAACCTACCAGCGTTGCATGCAACGCTGTTTGCATAGTCAAATTGGCAGAAACGTCCATGTTTACGTGGACGATATCGCCGTCGTAACCAAGGAAAAAGATACACTCCTTGAGAATCTGCGAGAAACCTTCGAGAACTTGCGCGCTTACAAGATGAAGTTGAATCCATCTAAGTGCGTATTCGGGGTTCCCTCAGGAAAACTTCTGGGTTTCATTGTTTCACACAGAGGAATAGAAGTTAACCCGGAAAAGATCAAGGCAATCTTAAACATCACAAAACCTACATGTGTAAAAGATGTCCAAAGATTGACGGGTTCCGCTGCAGCCGTCAGCAGGTTTATCAGTTGGCTGGGGGCTAAAACCTTACCACTCTACAAGCTGCTGAAAAAATTCGACAAAGTCAAGTGGATTGCGGAAGCCTGGGAACGTCTAGAAAGTTATGTACCTTTCCGTACTTAGTTCAATTCTATGTAAACATCTTTTGAGATCATGAAATAAAGTTGTCGGAATGCTGTCATCCATATTCTTTATAAGTGCAAGGTGTTTCCGCCTCATCTATTTCCTAATGATCTCACAAATTTCTCAATGTTAACCCGAATTGTGCTTGCGTACTCGGCGTTACAAAACTGAATGATTTTTCAGCCTGTTAACGGCTAAGGGAAACTTGAATTGCCTGCGTGCCCAAGTTTCACTTAAAACTTTCCTTGATTTCTCTAAGTCTTATCTGATTGTGTATGTGTTGGGTTACTGGAACTAGTTAGTAAAAATGCCTTTAGCATGGTCCATGATTCCGAGTTTCAAAACTGCTTGGTTCGTCCCCAGTTACTCGGCATGAAGATTCATACTGCTATTTGAGCCATTTCAAACACTAAGGACAGTTAAATCATATGCACCAGAGAACTTAGAAGATAAAGGAATGATAAAATCCAAAAAACTTGCAAAGAATTTCATAATTTAAACTGCAAAAGACGGAAGTTTCATTCATACAAAAAGAAGCATTACATTTTGGATTACATTGAAAGAATAGTAATGCTCCTATTGTCTACTTTTTCTATCCAGGTTCCAGGTGACCCTTCAAGCATCTGACTCCTCCTCGCTGCTTTCGTCTTGAGGGATTGGAGGGATCTCCGCTTCTGGATAGTTGACGGAGATATTTACCATGGAGGCAATCTGGGTGGCGTGGCCCTTGACTTCACCAAAGATGGT
Source organism: Alopecurus myosuroides (assembly GCA_028641055.1). Lineage (NCBI taxonomy): Eukaryota > Viridiplantae > Streptophyta > Magnoliopsida > Poales > Poaceae > Alopecurus > Alopecurus myosuroides. Next base: position 261,235,305 of record CM054060.1, read on the forward strand.
GTTTCGCTGCATATCCGTGCATCCTTGAGGGACACCGGACGCCACGCGCCAGGATTTAGCACTAGGGTAGTGCATGCGCATGAGGCCAAGAGCCATGCGCGCACCACCCCGTGCAGCAGAGCGAAGGAGAGATTCCTTAGACCCCGCCACCTCCATGATGGCACCCGGAAGTTTTTCAACCTCCGAGCATTCCCCAGATTTTTCGGGAAGAAACTTGTTTACCAGCTGCGTTGCAGCAGCCTTCATCAAAGTCCATGTCTCCCCGAAAGCTCGAATGCCCGCAACTCGAGTGCCATCTGGGGTATCTCCTGGTTTTTCCAATAAACAACCCAAAAGGGTTAGACGGAAAAACAGAGAAAGTAAAACATGGAAAGATGATAATGAGTAAGAGATTTACCGATGAGCTTGTCGATTTCGGAAACTTCCTCCAGGCGAAGGTTCAGAGCGTCGGTCAAATCCTGAATGGTGGATTTGTCCTTCTCCGCCTGCTCGGAAGCCTTGGAATTAGAAACTCCAAGGGCCAGATTACTGGCTTCCAAGTCTTGTTGTGCTTTCACAAGGTTCTTGTGAAGCTCAACATTCTCCTTGCGGAGAATTTCGGCATTGCCAGAATCTTCCGCTGCTTGTTTAGCCTGAGCTAATGCAGCTGAAAAGAAAGGGAAAAATCCGAGTTAGCCAGCTTTTCGGAAAAAACTTAGGCAAATGATTGAATCGGAAAATTTCAGAAGGAAAATGCTTACCTTGTGTTTCCGACAGTGCGAGCTTAGCTGATTCCAGCTCTGCTTCCCTTTCTTCAAGAATAGAGAGAAGACTTCTAACTTCTTTATTCTTGATGGTAAGTTTCTTGAAAACTTCCCTGTTGATGGCCTCGGAGGTTTGCTGAAACATAGCAAGGTGAAGAATGAGTACAAAAAACATCAAAGCAAAAAGCACGCATTTTGATTAATGCTTGGGGGCTAGAGTTATATACCTGGCTCATGCGCTGCAAACCTGCCAAGTTTTCTTTGAACTCTTTCGCGTATTCCGCGAAGAGATTCCCGGCTGCATCCAAGCCGTCATTGATAGCTTTGAAATCCTTGTCAAATGTGGGAATTTCCTCGTCGAAAGTCCGAGGTAATTTTCCCACCTCTGGAGCCGCCCTTTCCCCCGTGTCCGTGTCGGACACAATGGGCTGGCTGGGCTCTGGGGGCTTGGTGGTGGGGGCTGCAGTAGGCTCTTCCGCCATTGTGTGTGGCGTGTCCGGGGCGACGGCGGGAGAAGGTTGGCTGCCTCGGCTGGAAGAAACCTTGTGTTTCTTCAGCTTCTTCGGCTTCAGGTTGGAGGGAGGTAGGCTAAAAACCAAAAACCCGGAAAAGGTTAAAACACCGAAGATGGACGAAAAAGATCCCATGAAAGAAAAATCCAGAAGAAAATAACCTGGAAGTGGCGACGGGGATTCCGTCAAGGTCGATAATTTCTTCCGAGGAAGTTATCTTCTTGCGCTTGCGTCCACCTGTAGCGGCGGTGCGCAGCGCATCCAGCTCGGCCTCGGAGGCTAACTCCGAGTCTGGAAGATCCGCAAGCTGTCGGAAGAATCAATCAGAATTAGAAGGTAGATTATCCGAGAATTGCGATTATACCCAAATGACTGAAAAATTACCTTGGGAGCCGGGTTGTCGGCCGTGTACATTGGCCGACTAGCTTCGTATTGGTCGCGAGATGCGACCAACTGGTTGATGCGCCGTCAAAGCTCCTTTTGAGGCCAATCCTTGTCGGTTGTCCGCATAGGATCTTTGGCTCCCGTATACTCGCACAGAAGGCGACCTCCGTGGTTTGCTAATGGCTGAATCCGCCTATTCAGCCAGCAAAAGACCGTATCCATACCGGTCAAAGGAGGGGTGGAGGAGGTGAGCTTGGCGATGCGCCTCTTGATCCTTAACAGATCTGGCGGCAGAACCTGGACGGCTTCTGTTCCCCAGTTGTCTTGGGGAACGGCGGCAGAATTCACAAAAGGTGGAACCCCGACGGCCTTTTTAGGAAAAGGCACGTCGGGATGATAGAAGAAAGAACCCGTCCAAAATTTGACGGATTCTGAGGTTTTGATCTTGGGGAACCAATCCTCTCGGAATCTCCGAAGAGTAAAGGATATGGTCCCGCAAGTTGGGAGTGCGCCCTCCGAAGAGTTCCGCTTAACTCCAAAGCAGTACATCCAGAAGTCTAACCTAGGTTCTATCCCTAAGTAGCCTTCAAACAAGGCCTGAAAGCCGGCCATGTATAGAATGGAATTGGGGGGAAGATTGTGGGGCTGGATATTGTAGTGTGAGAGAACCTGGAGGAAGAAGGTGGAAGCCCCATACCTCGTAAAAGGTGGGAGGTGAGGAGTACCCTTTCGCCGTTCTGCGGCGTTGGTTCGGCTTCTTCCTCCGGGAGCCGCCATTTCTTCTTAAGTACCAGGCCCTCCTTCTCCAAGTTTGGAAGGAGAGCCGGAGGAATACTGCAGGCAATCCAGTTGCCTGCAGATTCAGCTTCCTCGTCCGCTCCGGCGGTGGCGGCAGCGGCGGCCTCCGCGGCGGCGAGTTCGTCGCCGAGGAGCTCGATCTTTTCCTCCACCGTTTCGGGTGCAAGCGGTGGGGTTGTCGCGGCACTTGATGACGCAATGTCCGCGGCGGCGGAAGTGTTCTCTCCGCCCGCCGCGGAAGCCGTGGTCTTCTCCGGCTCGTCGCCGGTGTGCCTTTGCGATCCCGGCTGTGGATCTAGGTCGCCGATGAGCCCGTCGATGGCGGCGCGAGTGGGCGAGGACGGCGAGGATGCCATCTTTTGGTGGCGCGTTGCGTTCCGGCGTGCGAAGGATGCGTGCGTCGGGACAGGGCTTGCTCTCGAGCTCGCGTTCGCAGCAATGGTGTGGACAGTGAGGGGAGTGAAGAAAGTTTCTGGTGAGGACGATGATGGCTATTTATAGCCGGAAAATCGTTTAGATGCGTGCCAACGGCTCTTTCGACCGTTGGATGTTCGACGCGTGTCGTTCGCCGGAAAATACGGGAAATAAAACGGCAGGGGAATGATGGCTATCTCCTCGTTTCCCGTGAGAATCTGTCAGAGATACGCTGAGGGGTTTCCCGCGTGGAACCAAGCGTCGCTTGCGTCAGCACGATTAAGACGCTGACGTTATGAGTTCCTTTTCCGCGAAGGATCGCGAGAAGAAAAGCCGGATTTTCATGGTTCCGAGTTTTATGTTACCATCTCCTTCAAAAGGAAAGAAGAAAGAATCAAGACTGCTGAATCAAGATTTCCCGGACAAAATGTATTTGACGAAAGACGGAGAATCAGAGTTTTGATCCTTCCTGGGGGCTACTGTCGGATATGTACTGTCATTCATATCTCTAATAAAACGTTTACTGTCAAAGGTTGGCGTAAGCTTAAAAATTCATGAATATCATAATTCCTTAATATATATATATCTGTGTTAACCCAAAATCTTTACATGGAGCTTTACTACCCGATTCTGAAATTTCTGTTAGTTTTCTTATGATAGCGTGCTTCTGATGTACCATTTTCAAATGAGATGTGGATCTTCACCATGTATGCACCACAACTTGGAGTAAAGCAATGAGAGCACAGTAGAAAGGCTTAGAACGTAATCAGGATATGTCTTAGTGTTATAGCATGGTGAGGTTTTCTTTCCTAGGTTGTTGATGATTGTATACCATAGTTTAGGCATCTCAGATGTATGACCACGAATGCTGGAGTATGGACCTACATCTGAATTTAGTTTCATGTGCATTATTTTCTTTAACTTTGGATACTTCTAACTAATTAAATCGGTGTCCTAAATTTGTATTTTCAGGAGGCTTGTGATCATTTTTACCTCCACAAGGGTGTAGGAATGCTTACCCAGTTAATATGCTACATCTTTTGGTGTATCTGCTATATTCATTTTTATAACGTGTTTATTGGAAAGATCAAAAGTACTACTCCCTCCGTCCACTTTTATAAGGCTCACTTCTTACTATTGAAATGCTAAGAAGTGTGCCTTATAAAAGTGGACGGAGGGAGTAAGTTACTTCGTGTAAGTTAGATTGCACTCGTGTTTAACTAAGCTCTCCTCACCGAGGAGTCTCCCTGGGAAGATTGATAGTATCTCGGAAGAAGAGGACATGCCAGGGTCTACAGAAATACAGAGATTGTATATGACTGAAAAATGTCGGCTTCTTGAACTTGATCTGACCTGGCTTGATGCATCAACTTGGGTTATTAGGCAATGGTTGTCCGGTGGTCCGGTGGGGCATTTCTGGCCAATGGCTGTCTGGTGGAGCATTTTTTCCATGGTAATTGTTCTAAGTCATATTCAGTTTAGGATCGATGTACCAAGCACAAAGAGACAAGCAATAAAAAAGAAAAACGCCAACAAGAACAGATGGCGCAGCGAAGCGCGCCGGGTTGATCTAGTAAGAACTAAAGTATATAAAAATCTGCAAGAGGCAAGAAGCATCATCAACAACTCACCGTCCAGTACCGCGTTTGCCACATCAGTTGCCTCCGCATGAGTTGGCCTGAGGTTGTCAGTCATACTATCCACAACACGAGTAACGAGAGTGGGCTTTCCAGCCATGTTACACTTGTGGAGAGTGGATTTTTGAAATAAAAACACCTACAGATTTACAGAATGGGTAGGTAAGGATCAAATTCCAAATAAAAGCAGTTCCAGTGGAGGACCCTCATAAGTTTAAAAGAAAGAAAATAACTAAAAGACATAACAATGTCACTAAGGTTCATGTGGAGGGATAAAACACGTATTAATCCAGCAATGCCTACATAACTGCTAAAAGAAGGTTGAGATAGCAAACCTTTTCTGGTGGAAGATCAATTCCGAGGTTTCCCCTTGACAGAACTATACCATCTGCTTCTTCCAGGATTTCATCAAAATGGTTTCAGCCCTGCAAAGGAGTGAGGAGTGAATAGGTGGTAAACAAATCAAATTAGCTCAGAACCATTGAAGGAATATCATGAAGTTACTTCCACATTCTCTATTGTGGCAAAAATCAGAGTTTGGCTAACATCACCTAACTTTGTGAGATACTCCCGTGCCTGTAGAAAAAAAATACTGGCACCATTAGCAACATCCTTAAGTAGAAATGCAAAAAAAGTAGAGATAAAATTAACTTAAATGAAGATGGAAACTATGAAGGATATATGGATCTTTGAAGTACGCACTGACAGCATCCAAGTAATACCCTGAGTTACTTACTTGTCGCACATCTTCCGCATGCCTTGTATAAGGAAGCGAGAGGAAGTCAATCTTGTTTGGAGCACACCACTTTTTCATAACCTGAAAGCGATGCATGCTCATAAGTCGTACGATGGGTTATAGGAAGGAGCTCTGGTTGATGAATATGTATTGCTGTTTAATTTGTAGTGACCAAAACGAAGTTCTGAGACAGGTATAAATCACTATTCTGAGAAGAGTTCCTTACATCCTTATCGTCATCAGAAAGCGTGGGTAAGTCGTATGGATCTGGGAGGAGTGCAATGTGAAGAGGGACCCAGCCAGGGTAGCTGAGTTCTTGATCACACAAACCACGTCATCCCCTTGAACTTCAGAAACCTACATCACGAAGATGAGAGTTTTGGTATTAGAAAAGATGAATGCCAGACAAAATCCTGCAAAATATCAAACTCTAAATTGCAGCATGGGTCAGACTTTTTACCTCTAACCAAACTGAAGTAGTCTCACTGCCTGTGAACAAATATTGCCCAACAAATATTGTGCCACCTAGCTTCAGAGCCTGCAAAGAAGAAGAGAATAGCTCTCACTTAGGTGAGTGCGTAAATATGAGTAGCAAATGGGATCTGCTGGTAGCTACGGCCACACAAGTAAATGCAGACAGTGCAAGATTCATGGAGATAATATTATAAGGGGTTTTACCTTGGCGAGTCTAGCGAAGTTGATGGGCAGCAGTTTGGAGGAGGCCTCCTAGCCCTGATGAGGAGTGAGAACAAGAGACTCATTCTCTTCAAGAGAAATCGTGACTTCGCTCTTGTTCAGAAATGTCAGGTCTATGAGCAAGGACCCCCACTTAAAAATAGACCTCAAGAACAATTCAGAGAACATCTATGAGCAAGGATCCCCACTTAAAAATATACCATAGAAGAGTCTTAGTCCCTACACACTGAACATCACCAAATATGTCCCTAATCAATTCCCTATACTAAACAGCCAGCCATGTATATCACTGTGAACAAGTCATAAGTCAGGACATGGAGTCAAGTTCCATGAGCTAATAACAATGAAAGATGCGCCCAACACCCTAGAAATGCAAGGTAGGATTGACCAATCTGATGTTCACCTAAGCATGAAGTTCCACTATTTCTTTAAATTTAAAATACATGGGAACATAATTTCAGAACTCAAGAGTTCAACAAAAATCTTGAGCATTTACATAGATAGGCAATGTGACCAACTTGGATAAATAGACTAAATAGACCAATGTGATCTACGTATCCCTCCGCTGTCCATTTGCATCTGTCGTGGTGCATCGGAGGTCGAGGAGACGAGGCTGCACGAGAGAGACAGAGGAAAGGGGAGACTCGGGACGGCGGCTGAGAAAGGAATGCAGGAGGAGAGAGGAGAGGCGATTGTCCTAGGGTTCCGGGAGGGATACCTGTAGCGCCTCCTCCTGGCGGCCGCAATGGCCACCCCATCCTGCGCCGTCCGCTGGACCTCCGCGCCGCCGCTCCCCGTCACGCTGACAAAGGTGGGACACAGCGGCCGCAGCAACTGGAGGAGCCCTAGGAGGACCTGCTGCAGACCGTGGAGGAGGAGGTCGCCAGCGCAGGGTGACCGAGCGGCTCCTCCAGATGCGCCGCACATCGGGGAACCCGAGCCTCTTTCGGGCGCCGTCCGTCCTCGGATAAGGAGCTAGAGGAGGAGGAGCAACAGCACCAGCATGCCCGTCGAGCTAGAGGAGAAGGAGCAGGCCCGCGGCGGCGGCCGTGCGGGGTGAGGCAGGGCAAGGAGAGGCGGGGTTGGGGATTGGGGAAGAGAGACGGGGTCGGGGATTGGATAGGGTTTCACCCGTGCGGGAGGAAAGTGCACGCAGCACGCACCGGTCTGGGCCTCCCGCGCGCGGCCAATCCGACGATTACACGTGGCACGCCCAGGAGCGACGCGGGCGAGCGGAAACGTGGCGTGGACGATTGGAGTAGACGGACAGGGCATCCAACCTTTATAGAAGTAATTTGATAGGAGTATTAGCATGTGTGATGATTGTGTTTTAGGTTATTTTTATGACTTGGTACCATCGATTTTAGCTACTGGTGTGTTTTATTATTTTCATGATTGATGGATTCCATAACTTAAGTAGACATAAGCATAGTCTATAACTAGCCTATTCATCTGTGGTGTGTTTGCTTGTTGTTTGGAATTTGTCCGAGTGATTGCCTTAGCATGAGTATTATACTTATGCTATTGTGGTGCTAAGTGTTGTTGTTGTGCTTGGTACTATCTTGTTATCTAAGCATTAGTTTGGTAGTAAACTTGTTTGGTGATGATTGCTTGTGTGTTGTTGATACCCACTACCATGGGTATTACCTTGATTGCTCGCTATTATTTTAGTAGTCTCACCTTTTGCACCCACACGCTATATTTTTAGCTTCTTGAATATCTTATTATGAGAATGGTACACCCACTCCACATATGGTATTTAAGATGTGGGATATGGTTTTTCAACCATATGTTTGTCTGACGACAGTTTTGTGCCCCTGTAGTTTTGTGAGATAGATTTCTCGATAACGTTTGAGTGGTTGTGCTAGTATAAGTTTGCGTGTATGTGTTGTTTAGTTTATATGTTTGGTCTTTAGTTCTGAGTGTGTGTATTTTATTCTTTTACGACTCTAGAAAACGAAGAAGAAGAAGAAGAAGAAGAAGAAGAAGAACAAGAAGCAGTTGTGCAGCTGTGTGTCAAGTTCAAACTGCTTCAAGGACAGGGACACTAAAAGTTTTAAGGAAAGCCATCTTGATGCTTGCTGTTATAATACACTTTTCATTATCTATCATGCATGTTTTACTTCTGAAAAGTTTTCCAAAACTTTGATTTTCCAAAAACTATTTTGAGTGACTACTATTACTATGCCAATAGTTGATACTTGGTGTTACCAAGACCATAGCCACCATATGGTATTTATTACCACTCAAAATTATAAGTCCCTAACGGACATCCTAAAAATAGTTTTTTACAAAACAAAGGCTTTATGGAAAACCTGGAGAAAAGGCTGATCCTTATTCACCGGAGGAATGTTGGAGTGGTCATTCTTGGAAAAATGGTATTTTACAAAAATGACACATAACCTAGTCTTCGCCGGACAACCTTTACCGTACTGCCACCCTACCCCAACATGGGCACGGGGCTTAACTTGAAGTTTGTTCTTGTTAGGGTGTGTTATATCTCAAATTTCTATAAGGGACGTGACTTCCCTCGAACCGAAATGCCGCCAGTCATGAATTCAAATAGGCATGCAAAGTGAGGGATTAAGTTACCCCCCGGATGCGACGGTTGGGTCTCCTGCCGTCGCAATGTGCGACATGGTGCCGGGGAGAACAGACCCAATAGAAGATATAGACATATTCTAGCTCAAACACAGTGGACAGTTAGGATCAGTTATCTGATGTTTACATATTGTTGTTACAGTCCGTGGTTGTTCACGGCGGATGTACTGGATCTGGTGGATTGTGTACACCTCTGCAGAGTCAAACTATTCAGAATAGCCGCGTCCTCGGATATGGACAGTTGAATGGCCATGTAGCTAGCATTGTGTCAATGTTTTCAAAAAGGGTGTTGGACTTGTGAAGTTCGGAAGGGAGGAAATCTTGTACCGTGGAGGTACCGTCGATGAAAATCCAGAAGTTGTTTTACAAAAAGTTTTGCAAATAGAAATCCTTCCTTTACAAAATGAGTTTATAAAACCTCTTGTGCATGTGATATCTACAATAGAAAGAAAACTATATTATTTTATTTTGAAGTATCTTCTTCAACGAAGATATAGAGATTTTTTTAAAAAAATCAACTATGATATGTCTTACACATATCATTAATAGTGAATCCTATTTATAGCCTACCTATTCCACTATATAAGCATACCTGCATTTTTGGTAAGTTACATGATGGATGTCTTGCTGAGTACATTCAAATGTACTCATATTGGTTTCGTCCCTGGTATTAACTTGCCAGACATTGAGAAGGAGTATCAGAAGGAGATCTATGGAGGGGGGTACGAAGCTGATGGCTTTGCGAACTATCATCTCCCGGTCAGCAGCCTATAGGTTAAGGCGTGACTTGGGCTCTACTACGTTGTGTGTGTTTAGTCTTTCGTTGTGTGTGTTGTGTGTTTCCCTGCGCGGCAGTTGTGTGAGACTTGTTCAAGTGACCATGTCCTTTGTAAGAGTTTATGCACTCGTGCAATGGATATTGTATCTGTGTACCAACTTGATATGTTGTTCACGACTGGTGTGATCTAGGATCGTGAATGTATGCATATCTAAGGTGTCCTTGAACAGTGGTTCTGGGGCGGACCTTACAGAGTTGGGAGCCCCCAATTTGGTTGTGGGTGTGTGCCCCAAGTTGTTTGTAAATGATTCGATTCCCGCCTCAAAGGGGATCAATAGTGGAAGGTGAACTAGGCCTTTGTGGCGGGGTTCATCAGAGAATAGGGGTGAGGCCTTTGTGGCGTTGAGTAGGCCTTCGTGGCGATGTCACACCCCTCCAACGAGACGTACTCCCTTAACAAGGAGGAACTCGGGATTACATCGTGTCTCCGCGTGGTCCAATTCGGTTACCTCGTTCCGTTACTCCCTTTACTTGTGCTTGCATTGTGATTGTTGTTATCCTTGTCATATAGGTAAATTCACCTTAGTTGCATTACCTAGAGAATTTACCTTTGTGTCAAGCCTAAATTAAAAGAAAAATTAAAATTGGTCGTAGCACCTATTCACCCCGCTAGGTGCCCATACTTTACTTTCAATTGGTATCAGAGCCTCGGCTCTTCTATCGGGCTTAATCGCCTAAAAGTTTTAGTATGGGAGACGATTTGGATACCGAAACGTCTGTGGCCAAAGTGACCATGGATGATCTCAATGAGTTGAGAAATTCATTGACCTCATCCATAGACACCAAATTTGATGAGTCACGCCAAGTCTTGGCACAACTCCTCAAAGCCAAAGGACCGGAGGTTGCCGAATCTACTCCTCCGGAAACTACTCCGGAGGGTGCCAAGAAAGGGGTAGATGGTGATCCATCTAATATTGCTTCCGCCGAAAACTCCACCGAGAAGGGCACGGAGGGAGACGAAGAATATCACTCCGTCAAAGGACGATATTCTCCCGATCCCCTCGTCCCTCATCCTCATATAATCCCTAGGGGAGATCCACCTAAAATTGATGATTTTTCTTTTCGTGAATGGCAATATTATATGGAGACTCACTTGAACTCTTCTTGTATAGATCTTTGGAGGATCACTCGTGATGGATACAAGCCTCATGATCCCAAGCACCTCACAAGAAGAGAAGCCGTAGATTGCCAACTCAACTACACCGCCTTGTCCATTCTCCACCAAGCCGTTGGTCCTAACCACCTGCCGCATCTTCAACAATATTCCACCGCCAAGGAAACATGGGACGCTCTTGTCGTCATGTTTGTGGGAAATGAGAGTATGCAAAGGAATAGATATGATGCCTTGACCAATGAGGGCGAAGGGTTCTATATGCATGATGGAGAGGACCATGTTGACATGTAACGAAGACTCAAGACTCTTGCCACCGACTTCTCAAATGTTGGTACCAAGTACATTGATGATGCTTGGATCAAAAGGAAGTACATGATTGCCATAATGCCATTTGAGGGAGCGAACTTGAAGAGCATTCAAGGAAGACATGAGTTACCTTCCATGACCTCAATTCAAGTGATGCAAGAAATGTGCTCCTATCAAGTGCAAACCAAGAATGCTCTTGACAACCGTGCTAGGGCCATTGGAATGCACAAAGGAGCATCGGTTGCTTTGAAGGCCAAGGTTGTGTCAAGAGAGGTTGAGTATGAAGAAGAAGGAGAAGAGGCGTTGCCTCCTTTTAAGGAACAAGACTATGATTTCATGCTAAAGGATCTCATTGCTCTCACCGTGCAATTTTTTTGGAACAATCCTCCCAAGGGCAAGAAATTTGTTGAGGAGAAGACCAAGTCTCGCTATTGAAATGATGGGACTTAAAAAGTGAGGTCTTGCTTCAATTGCCAAGATAAGCACCACTTCATTGTGGAGTGTCCCTATGAGAATAGAGAGCTCCATAGTGGCAAGCTCATTCGCAAGGACAAGTCAAAGGTTGAGTACAAGAAACCTCACTTCAACAAGAAACCATTCAACAAGAAGTCTCCCACCAAGTTTGTGCTATTTACTCAAGAGGAGTATGATTCTGGGAGTGATGAAGAAGAAGAAACCACAAGTGAAGTGGACGCTCTAGCTATTGATTCTATTCCATAATCTTCATCTCTCTTTGAATCCCCCAATGAAATCATCCTTAACGAAATGCCAGGTGCTTCATGGCTAAGGCCACGGAGGTATCACCTTCCTCCAACTCTAAGACCCTAGTGAACTAGAACATCTTGCTAGTCTTAGAGTAGAAGATGAGAGGCTCTCCTTGGAATGTTTTGTGTCTAACATTCAAGGGGAGACAAAGAAGTACTTTGAGTATCTTATGAGGCAATTGGGAGAGGCCCAAGAAGCTCTTGAGAAGAAAGGTGAGGTTGAAAGAAGGGATGCAGATGAAATTGCATCCCTCTCTATGACTCTTGAGTAAGAGCATGATGGTAGAGTTTCTCTAGAGGAGGAACTTGAATCTATTGAATTAACTCATAATGAACTTGTCTCTAACATCACTAAGGAACGTGACCTTGCTATTGCTAAATATAAAAAGGCTAAAAAGGATAAGGTTGAGTTTGGGGTTGGTCATGGTAAACTAACCGAGGAGTTTTTAAAGCTAACCAAGGCTCACAAAGCTTTGGAGAGCAAACACTCTTCCCTCAAAGAGTTGCATGAACAACTTCAAACTCAACTTAATCAACCTAACAACCCTAGCAACCTCAAGTTGAGAAGGTTGTGGTCTCTACCCCACAAGTGGTTGCCCTAGCTCTAATGTGGTCATTGCTAGACCACAATTGAGTGCTACAAGGAAACAAGTGGGCAAGCAAGGTCTTGGCTATGTAGCCAAGAAGAAGAACAAGAAGAAGACCAACAATGGTGCTTCGGGTGGTATTGTCATTAAGGACAACACTACTCGTAGCACACCCGCTCAAGCAAACAATGTTTCCTCGAGTAGTAGTGTCATGAGAGACAACACTACTCGTAGCACCTCCGCAGGAACTAAAAATGCACACCATTTCTTATATGTTGATTATTATGGTGTTGCACAAGCTAAATATGTTGGTCCTATTGAGGGTTTAATTGACTATACTATTTGAGTTCCAAATACCCTTGTTGCTAACATGAAGGGGCCCTCCTCGGTTCCTAACTCTAGTCAATGATCTCTTGCTGGACTATGCTTCCGGTGGGACTAATGGATAATTGATAGTGGATGCACTAGCCATATGACCGGAAGCAAAGAACTTGTGATGGAGTTGCGCCCAAATGACATACAAGCAACTGTCACTTATGGAGACTCGTCCTCGTCTAAGGTATCCAGGTTCGGCAAGGTTGTGGTTGCTCCTGATATCACTATCATGAACGTCATGCTTGTCGAATCCCTTGGTTACAATTTACTTTTCGTCCGCTCTCTTGGAAAGATGGGTTTCTCCGTCTTTTTTTATGTTAATATTGTGGTCCTTTTGAGGAGCAAGACTCTTGACGTCGCTTACGTGGGACATGTTGAAAATGAGTTGTTCTTGGTGGACTTTTCGAAGTCTACCAACTCTCAAACAATGTGTCTTTTCGGAAAGGCGAACGTGGGATGGTTGTGGCATCGCCGCTTGTCCCATGTCAACATGAGAACTTTGCAAAGTCTTCACAAAGGTGGCCTTATTGTCGGACTAAAATAAAATGTTTCCTTTTCAAAGGATTGCGTTTGTAGGTCGTGTGTTGAAGGAAAGATGCATGATAAGGCACACAAGGACAAGACTATTATTTCATCAAAGAGGATCTTGGAGCTTCTCCATGTTGATCTCTTTGGTGTCGTGCCCGAAGCAAGTCTTGGAGGCAAGAAATATTTCTTGGTGACTGTCGATGATTATTCAAGATACACTTGGGTTTATTTCTTCAAGTGCAAGAGTGAGACTCAACAAACCATCATCGACTTCTCCAACCAAGTGCAACGTCAACACAATGTGCAAATCATGGCTATTAGGAGTGATAATGGTTCAGAGTTCAAGAACTATACTTTGAATTAATTCCTTAGTGAAGAAGGCATTCGTCATCAATACTCCCCCACTTACACTCCTCAACAAAATGGTGTTGCCGAAAGGAAGAATCGCACTCTATTGGATATGGCAAGGACCATGTTGGCGGAGTACACTTCTCTCCAATACTTATGGGCCGAGGCCATATCCACCGCATGCCATTCCTCCAACCGCCTCTACATCCGCAAAGGCTTGGACAAGGCTCCATATGAGATCCTCACCGGCAACAAGCCCAATGTCTCCTACTTTCGTGTATTCGGTTGTAAGTGCTTTTACTTGATCAAGGGTGTTAGGTTGTCTAAATTTCAATCCAAAACTATTGAGGGTATATTTGTTGGTTACGGTGCCGAATCCCACACTTATAGAGTCTTTGAGAAAGCCTCACAAATTGTCATAGAATCTTGTAGTGTGGATTTCGAGGAAAATGATGGCTCCCAAGTGGTGCAATTTCATATTTCTAACGTAGATGTTGTAATACCTCAAGAAGCCATAGGAAGGATGGGTGTGGGATTTTTTCGCCCCATTGAGGGACACCTCATGGCGACTCGAGAAGGACTATGCTCTACTCAAGTGGATCCCTCCTCTAAAATAGAAGAACAAGCCAAGGAGCCAAGTATTACACCTAACCAAGAACATGTTGAAGACCCTCCTCTTATTGAACAAGTCACTACGCAAGATGCAACCACTCCAATCATTCATGCTAGTCAATGTCAAGGTCAAGATCTACCATCCTCTTCATCCTCTCCGCAAGTTGAAGCTAGTGTTGAAGATACTGTTGTTGATGATGATGATGATGGTGATGATCTAGGCCAAGCTGGTCAATATGGGGACCCAAATGATCAAGATGATCAAGTGATCCCTCCGTGCAATAGTGCGGAGATCGAAGCCCGTCGTGTCAAAAGGATAATAAGAGCTTTGAAGCATATTGATGCCCAAGACAATAAGGTCTTGGAAGATATTCAAACTAGAAGATCCAAAACAAAGCAATTGCCACATTTTAGTGAGCATCAAGCTCATATCTCTATGGTGGAACCAAAGAAAGTGTTTGAAGATCTTGAGGACTCCAATTGGGTTGAAGCAATGCATGATGATCTCAATAACTTTGAGTGCAACAAGGTTTGGAGATTGGTTGAGAAGCCCAAAGATTGCCACAATGTTATTGGCACTAAGTGGATTTTCAAGAACAAGCAAGATGAGCATGGCATTGTCATAAGGAACAAGGCTAGATTTGTTGCTCAAGGTTACACTCAAGTTGAAGGCATTGACTTTGATGAAACCTACGCACCCGTGGCTCTCCTTGAGTCCATTCGTATGCTCCTTGCTTATGCTTCTTCTCATAATTTCAAATTGCAACAAATGGATGTCAAAAGTGCTTTCTTGAATGGTCCACTAAAGGAGGAAGTATATGTGAAGCAACCTCCGGGGTTCGAGAATCTCAACTTTCCTAACCATGTCTACAAACTTGACAAAGCTCTCTATGGTCTCAAACAAGCACAACGTGCTTGGTATGAGCACCTTAAGGAATTGTTGGATGACCGTGGTTTCGAAGTTGGGAAGATCGACCCCACTCTCTTCACCAAGAGAGTAAAGGGAGAGCTTTTCATATGCCAACTCTATGTGGACGATATTATCTTTGGCTCAACTAACCAAGCTTTCAATAATGAGTTCTCTAAGCTTATGACTGAGAGGTTCGAGTTGTCTATGATGGGTGAGCTTAATTTCTTCCTTGGCTTTGAGATCAAGCAATTGGCTCATGTGACTTTCATTTCTCAAGCCAAGTATACCCAGTACATGATCAAGAGGTTTAACTTCCTAAATGCAAATATCGGTACATCTCCTATGCAAGTCAAGTGCCACCTATCTCGTAACCCGAAGGGTAAAGATGTGGACCAAAATATGTATCGTTCTATGATTGGTTCTTTGCTCTATCTTTGTGCATCTAGGCCCGATATCATTTTGAGTGTAGGTGTGTGTGCAAGGTATCAAGCGGCTTCTAAGGAAAGCCATTTGATGGTGGTCCATAGGATCTTTCGTTATTTGGTTCTGATAAGGGGTTGCCCGATCTTCTCGATGAACTCACACGATAACAAGGATCTGATAACTTGTGTCTATCCACGAACTCTCCGGCTAATTCCTGATGCCAATTGCAGCAGCAACCAATCCCTTGGATATTCGTAAATCCACACACTTGCACGAGTAGCCACTGACTACTAGTGGTCCTGTATCAACTAATTCCCAGTGGAATAGCAGATAACACACAAAACTTGCAATATATCAATTCTTGATGAATGCTTCGAGCAATCAACAATGGAGTTCTAGGGTTTATGAATAAAGGTAGTCTAAACCTCTCACACGCAGGTGAAGAGGTATTTAAGAGAGAGGGGGTGCGGCCAAAGGCCAATGCGCACCAGCCCTAAACCTACTTGAGTGTGGACTCGGACTCAACTTGGACTCGACCTAAAGGGATACAAACCGACCCCAACAAGTGGGATTCGGCCAACATCCACGCAGGGCTTTATTGGACTCGTATGGGAGTACCTAGGACATGTCCTTGGTGCTCCCATAACTCTAAAACGCAAAACATAATAAATTCTGGCTGAACCAAGCAAGTACATGTCCTTGGTGGTCTGAATTCCCTCTTATCTTTATTCTGCCTCCTCCTTCTCCCTTGTGCTTGCATGATCATCCCTCTCCATGTGTGCTCCCATGCTTTGCTCCATGACTCCATGCTCCTTGCCTCCAATAATGTTTGTGTTATCTATAAACTAAATCATACATGAATGCAGGGATTTAGGTAGTATAAAATTCTCATAAGAACAAACATCATAATTTAAAAGGAGTGAGTTCACCTGCTGTTCTAATAGTTTGGTTCTTGATCTAGTCATTGGACCAATTCTTACTTCATCATGCTTTTCTTAAACAGCCACATCATCATCAATAGGAGGAATAACAAATGTACTAGGGATGTCCTCATCATCCTCCCCCCTTGAAAAGGCGTCGACCTCGACGCATCAAGGTCCTCTCCATGGTATGGTGATAGATCAGCAACATTGAACGAATTACTCACACCAAACTCATCACTAGGAAGGTCAATCTTGTATGCAATATCATTGATCTTGTGAAGCACTTTATATGGACCAGCACCACGTGGCATCAATTTGGACTTGCGCAATGTGGGAAATTTGTCCTTACGAAAATGTACCCACACTAAATCACCTGGCTGAAAAAGTACCTCCTTCCTCTTCTTGTTAATCCTCTCAGCAACATGTCTTCCTGTCTTCTCAATTGCTTCCTTGGTCTTCTCATGGATCTTCCTCACATAATCAGCTCGTTTTGAAGCCTCCATATTAACTCTCTCTTGCACAGGAAGTGGCAATAAATCAAGTGGTGTTATGGGTTTAAAACCATAGACCACCTCAAACGGGCATAACTGAGTGGTAGAATGTACAGCCCTGTTGTATGCAAACTCAACATGAGGCAAACACTCCTCCCACTCCCGCAGGTTCTTTTTAATCATGGCTCACAGCAATGTGGATAGTGTGTGATTCACCACCTCCGTTTGTCCATCAGTTTGGGGGTGACAAGTAGTAGAAAACAGCAGCTTTGTCCCCAGCTTCCCCCATAGTGTCTTCCAGAAATAGCTCATGAACTTGACATCACGATCAGAAACAATAGTCTTGGGTGCTCAGTAATCTCACTATGTCCCTGAAAAACAGATTAGAAATGTGTGACGCATCGTCGCTCTTGTGGCATGCAATAAAATGTGACATTTTAGAGAATCTATCAACTACCACAAATATTGAATCATGTCCTCTTTTAGTCCTAGGCAAACCTAACACAAAATCCATACTAATGTCTTGCCAAGGTGTAGTAGGTGCAGGAAGAGGAGTATATAAACCATGAGGTTTCAGTTTTGACTTAGCCTTGTTGCAAGTGATGCAACGTCTCACAAACCTCTCCACATCTCTTCTCATACGTGGCCAATAGAAGTGATCAGCCAACATCATCAATGTTTTCTCCCTCCCAAAGTGTCCCATCAAACCACCACTGTGTGATTCCTGCAACAATAACAAACGCAAGGACGACTCGGGCACACATAATTTGTTAGCTCTAAACAAATATCCATCATGCAAATGAAATTTATCCCATGCTTTCACAGTAGTACAATGCGCATATGCAGTTTTAAAATCATTGTCTTGAGCATACAAATCTTTTACACTCTCCAAACCAGGAAGTTTCACATCCAATTGAGTTAATATCATACTTTTCCTAGAGAGAGCATCAGCAACAACATTATCTTTGCCTTTCTTATATTTAATTATGTATGGGAAGGATTCAATGAATTCAACCCACTTAGCATGTCTTTTATTAAGGCTAGATTGGCTCTTTAAAAATCTTAATGCTTCATGATCAGAATGTATGATAAATTCTTTTGTCCACAAATAATGTTTCCAAACCTCAAGAACTCTAACAAGTGCATACAATTCTTTATCATAAACAGAATAATTCAATTGGGCACCATGCAATTTCTCAGAAAAATAAGCAACAAGTTTGTTTTCTTGCATGAGCACACCACCAATACCAATACCACTTGAATCACACTCAATTTCAAATTGTTTGTTGAAATTAGGCAATATTAATAATGGGGCCGAAATTAGCTTGTTCTTTATCTCATCAAAAGCAATATCTTGTTCTACCCCCCATATAAAATCAACACCCTTATTAGTTAAATCATTTAATGGTGCAGCAAGAGTACTAAAATCCTTGACAAATCTTCTATAGAAACGAGTCAATCCATTAAAACTTCTCACTTCACTAACTTAGTTGGAATAGGCCAATTTTTAATAGCTTGAATTTTAGATTCATAAACCTCAATGCCATGTTTAGATACAACATATCCCAGAAAAATGACCTTGTCTTTGCAAAAAGAACATTTAGCAAGATTACCATATAATTGATTTGCTCTTAACACATGCAAGACTTGTCTAATGTGATCAACATGCTCATTTTCATTGTGGCTATATATGAGAATATCATCAAAATAAACTACCATAAATTTTCCAATAAACTCTCTCAAAACATGGTTCATAAGTCTCATGAAAGTACTAGGTGCATTAGTTAAACCAAAAGGCATCACAAACCATTCATATAAACCAAATTTAGTTTTGAAAGCAGTTTTCCATTCATCCCCTTCTTTCATTCTTATTTGATTGTAACCACTACGCAAATCGATTTTAGAGAAAACAACAGCACCACTTAATTCATCTAACATGTCCTCCAAACGAGGTATAGGATGACGATAACGAATAGTGATGTTGTTAATTGCTCTACAATCTACACACATGCGCCAAGTACCATCTTTCTTAGGCACTAAAATAACAGGAACAAAACATGGAGATAAGCTAATACGAATATAACCTTTGTCGAGTAGCTCCTGCACTTGTTTCTGAATTTTCTTGGTTTCTTGGGGATTAGTCCTGTAAGGTGCTCGGTTTGGTAATGTTGCTCCAGGGATCAAATCAATCTGATGCTCAATGCCACGCAATGGTGGCAGCCCTGCTGGTACCTCCTCTGGAAAAACATCATCAAAATCCTGCAAAACATGAGAGGCACCAAGAGGAATAGGGGTCATGTCAGAAGAAACCAAAATTTCTCCCTTGTGCATAAGCACTATAGGAAGCATACGAGGGTCCTCACTAAACTCTCTCAAATCCTCTTTGGTGGCTAGCATACATAATAGGCTCACTCCCTCACTTTTATTTTTACCACTCATCTTACTTTTTTCACTCATAGAAGGATTACTCTCTTGTTTTTCTTTCTCACTATCCTTATCTACATTCACTTTAGTTTTTTGACGAGACTCATTTACAATTTGCTGTGGTGTCATAGGTCTCAAAACAATATCCTTCCCATGCCAATTCAACTGATACGTGTTAGCTCTCCCATTATGTGTAACATTCCTGTCAAACTTCCATGGTCTTCCAAGCAACATGTGACAAACATACATGGGCACAACATCACACTCAATGGTATCAGTATAGGGCCCAATTTGGAACTCCACTCTCACCATGTAGCTCACCTTCATCTCTCCTTTATAACTCAGCCACTGTATATAATAAGGATGAGGGTGTGGAATATATTTTAATTTCAGCTTTGCACATAGCTCTTTTCTAGCAAGATTTCTGCAACTCCCTCCATCAATAATATCTTTGCAAGCCATTTTAGGACCTACAATTTCCTTGGTTTGGAAAAGATTGCACCCCTCTGATATTCTGGAGAAGGAAAAACACTCAAAGCAGCAGCATTTTGTGAGCAAACAATAGTGGGGTAATGTGTAGCATAAGCATCAAGTGGACCTCCTTGCTCATCACAATCATCCTCCTCATTAGGATCAGTATCATCTCCAATTTCATACTCATTATCTTCATTAACAAGCATGATCTTTTTATTTGGGCATTCCCTCTTAAAGTGGCCTTTTCCACCACATGTGTGACATGACATGTCTCTATGTCGTGCTGTGGAAGAGGTGGATCCACTAGCACTTGCTGCTGGTTGCACTTGCCTCCTAGAAGTGGAGGATGTGCTCTCGGCCTTGGGTGTAGATACCCCACGGCTAGGTGCTGGTTGTGGTGATGTAGAAGAAAAAATGTTATTTCTAGGTGAAAACAACCTTCTAGCACTCAATTTGGCCTCCTCGGCTAGCTGTGATTCTGCCTCCCTTGCATGATGTAACAATTCATTCATATCACTATATTAGAGGTGCCTCACAATGCTTCTGATTTTAAATTGCAAACCTGGGAGAAAACGTTGCATAGTATGTTCTGATTCTTCTCTCACTTTGGCCCTCTGAATAATCAACTCCATCTCTCTATAATATGCATCAACAGACAAGGTACCTTGCTTCAATTGTTGCAATTTGTCATATAATGTTCTGACATAATTCTTTGGCACAAATCTGCTCCTCATGAGTTGCTTCATAGTAGCCCAAGTAATCACTTCAGGATCACCATTTTCTGCCCTCATTTGTGTAATATTATCCCACCACAATAGAGCATAACCATCAAAACTAGAAGAAGCCAATTTAATTTTCCTATCTTCATTGTAATCATGCAATCTCCATAGCTTTTCAATTTTAAGCTCCCACATCAAATATTCCTCTACATCATCAGTATCAAAGGTGAAAGGAGGAATAGAAAATTTTGGTTTGCCCAAACCATCATCTTCTCTATGATTATCTTGAGCTTGTACTCTTCTAGCATTAAAACAATCACGGCCATTATAAGCTTGGGCTCGGCCTGGTTCCCAATCATCATCATGATCTCTTTGCTCTAATTGAGTAGACAATTGTGTAATTTGCCTAGTCAAATTGGTAATAGATTCTTGCTAATATCAACAGATTCTTGAGAAGCAGCTTTCTCAATTTTAATATCCATCTGCTGTAAATCCCTCCTCAAACTCTCATCATAGGCATCAAGCTTCTTATCAATTTGTGTGGCTACCACTTCATCATATTCATCAAGTTTTTTTTATCAATTCTTGAGCTGATCATGTCTCCAAATTTGGAGAGATCTCCCCATGTGAGAGGATCATCAAAAGTATTCTTAGAAGTAGCCTCAATAGTTTTCCCACCAAGTTTGTCCACCTGCATATCACTAGCCACACCAGACTCCATTAATGTGTTAGTGAAAAAAAATATGGGATGTGGTTTTCTCTCACAACTCACTCAAAACAACAAAGCAATGAGGTTAACTTACTGTTCCAAAGTGAATAGCAATACTTACCACAAGTAAACAGTAGTACTATGACTTGGTGTGAATAAAAGAATACCCAGGGATTTTAGCTAACACAAAGCAAAGCAGGATATATAGTGGGGCTTGGTATGGATACCTAACAACACCAATAACAAGTCCTATTTGCTGTTTGTGATGACTGAAAAATAGCACCTAGGAAACACACACCAAAGTGGAGACAAATGTGGCAATGCAATTATATGGATGGAAATATTGCAATGCTCTCGAAAGACAATAGCTATGCTCCAAAATATCACAGGCACAAGATTGCTCAATGGAAAATGTCAATATAGTAGTGGTAAAACAGCTCCAAGAACAATATAGCAATAGATCACTAGGCCTTTTTCTGTTTTCTCAATTCTGTTTTTCTCTTTTTCTATTTTCTGTTTTTCTCTTTTTTTTGATAATTTTATGACTGGCCAAAACTAGCTAGGAGCAAAAAGAAGTACAATAATATCAATGTGACACAATGTATGTGACGATGAGCAACCTGGAGTGAGCAAACAATAGCTATTCTTTTTGGGAAAGAGACCTATATGTTGTTGTAGAAAGGCTGTAGCTAAGTCTCACAAAGATAGGAAAAGAAAACCTAAAGAAATTGTAAAAGAAAAATAAACCGAAAAGAAAACTAGAGCTAAACTACACCTCACGGCAGGAAATCTGTACCGCGGCAGAGAAACGCACTGGTTTCGTACCGCGGCAGCGCGCGGGGCGCAAAATGGTAAGCGCGTTACGGCGCTGCGAGGGCGATTGGTAAGCGCGCAACGGGGCGGATTCCGACACCTGGTAGGGCACGATTGCGGCAGGGTTTTGCGCGTTTCTGTGCCGCGGCAGGAAACCGAACCCAACTCCAATTATGTATAACTTTGGATCGGATGGAGCTTTTTGGACGAAATTTTGTGACACACTTGGAATAACACGAAGAACACTTAGAAACCTAAACCTAGACCTAAAAGACAAGACTCAAAAAGAGAAAAGGAACATGAAAATCAACCACGAAACAACAACTAAAACTTTATAAAAGTGATGATCTAAGTCTATGGCTCGAAGTAAACCTATTTTTTTGTGGCTTTTTCGGTGGATAGGTAATGAAAACAAGAACTAATCTACTAAATCACGATAGCTCACTGAGTTAACCTGTAAATCTGATACCAAGATGATAAGGGGTTGCCCGATCTTCTCGATGAACTCACACGATAACAAGGATCTGATAACTTGTGTCTCTCCACGAACTCTTCGGCTAATTCCTGATGCCAATTGCAGCTGCAACCAATCCCTTGGATATTCGTAAATCCACACACTTGCACGAGTAGCCACTGACTACTAGTGGTCCTGTATCAACTAATTCCTAGTGGAATAGCAGATAACACGCAAAACTTGCAATATATCAATTCCCGATGAATGCTTCGATCAATCAACAATGGAGTTCTAGGGTTTATGAATAAAGGTAGTCTAAACCTCTCACACGCAGGTGAAAAGGTATTTAAGAGAGAGGGGGGTGCGTACAAAGGCCAATGCGCACCAGCCCTAAACCTACTTGAGTTTGGACTCGGACTCAACTTGGACTCGACCCAAAGGGATACAAACCGACCCCAACAAGTGGGATTCGGCCAACAGCCACGCAGGGCTTTATTGGACTTGTATGGGAGTACCTAGGACATGTCCTTGGTGCCCCCATAACTCTAAAATGCAACACATAATAATTCGGGCTGAACCAAGCAAGGACATGTCCTTGGTGGTCTCAATTCCCTCTTATCTTTATTCTGCCTCCTCCTTCTCCCTTGTGCTTGCATGATCATCTCTCTCCATGTGTGCTCCCATGCTTTGCTCCATGAATCCATGCTCCTTGCCTCCAATAATGTTTGTGTTATCTATAACCTGAATCATACATAAATGCAGTGATTTAGGTAGTATAAAATTCTCATAAGAACAAACATCATAATTTAAAAGGAGTGAGTTCACCTGATGTTCTAATAGTTTGGTTCTTGATCTAGCCATTGGACCAATTCTTACTTCATCATGTTTTTCTTGAACAGCCACATCATCATCAATAGGAGGAATAACAAATGTACTAGGGATGTCCTCATCAGGTTCATACCGCAATATTTGGTTTGTGGTACCAAAAGGGGGCACATTTTCTCTCAAGGGCTACACGGATTCCGATTGGGCATGTGATCAAGATGCTAGAAAGTCTACTTCCAAGGCTTGACAATTTCTTGGTAGGTCTTTGGTGAGTTGGTCTTCCATGAAGCAAAATTGCATATCTCTCTCCACCGCCGAAGCCGAGTATGTAGCCGCCGCAAGTGCTTGCACTCAATTGCTACGGATGAGGCAAACTCTCAAGGAATATGGAGTTCATATGTATAAGGTGCCTCTTTTGTGTGACAATGAAAGTGTCATCAAGATTGCCTACAACCCCGTGCAACATACAAGAACGAAGCATATTGAGATTTGCCATCATTTCACCCGTGACCATGTGGCAAGAGGGGACATTGGTGTTGGGAATATGCCCTAGAGGCAATCATGTATGATGTGATTTCCACTGTATTCATAAAGTTATTAAGTTGTCCTTGTTTTGAACATCTGATACATGTCATTGAATATGTGATTCGATTGTGGAACCATGTATTCATGTTGTTCATACTAGATTGTCCTTGGTCATTTAGGTTGTGCTGGACACACACCCTAGACTAATGTAAGTGTTGGCTGATGACACAGTTCCACTTGTCATGGGCATGGTGATGCCATTCCAACGTTCACGGACTTGGCTAAAGAGTTTAGCAAGTCGGACTGACCCATATTGAGATGCAACGATCAAGTCGTCATTTGCACGTCTCAATCAATGTAATCCTTAGACCTGAGGTTGTCGCACAATCCGAGTTGTGGATCACCGACTTAGGTTCTGTCAAACGTTGTTCTGTGACAAGGCAACTATAAAGGCAGAGTTCGGGTCGAATGAGAAGCAAGCTGCGTGATGTGGATAATCAAGATGGGATTTTGCCCCTCCGAATGGAGAGATATTCTCTGGGCCCTCTCGAGTGATATGATTCAGTAAGCATGGCCATGCGCAACTCAGTTAAGTGTTAACTGTGTCTGTTGGCTAAGAGTTAGTCAGGTGAATCACATATCACGGATCGAGAAGAGAGTTGAGCTATTTAAGGGATGACGATAAATCGCCTATAGCTCGACAAGGTATATCGTGAGGCAAAAGGGACTAAGATGAATATCACATTGAAAGGTATGTCGTCATGACTCAATGGGACTTGGGAGTCGGCACGTTCTGCTAGGAGCCGCTACCGATTGATCGATTGAGAGTCGGACTCCAATCGTGTCCAAGTCGCCATGAGCCTGCAGGGTCGCACACTTAAGAGCGGGAGCAAATATTGGTTGGGTTGGACCCGAACCGGAAATGGACTGAATTAGTGAGTCGGACTCACAGAGGGAATGGGCCACAAGTGTTGTGCAGCCCATTACCATACGCTATATAAAGAGGGGCGCAGGTTGCCCAGCGGGCACGTTAGTCCACTCTCCCATGCGTTGGGAACCCTAGCCCCACTCAGTCCAGCCGCCGCACCGGACCTAGCAGTCCACCGTCGGAGCTCCTCCTCGTACGTGTGGATACCGGCAGAGGTGCTGTACGTTCAGCACTTCGACGTTCGAGGGATTGGATCGGCCGGACCGGATCGTGGGACTGCACTTCCCCGACCAGACGCGCTACATCGATAATCCGCACCTGCGCGTCTAGTGGTAATACTCGTGGCCTTCTACCTCGGCTAGATCTTGGGAGTATCGCGTAGGAAAAGTTTTTCGTTTATCTATACGCGACCCAACAGTGGTATCAGAGCGGTAGCTTCTGGTATTAGGCCCGAGATCCGTACATATGTGATATGTAGTTAGCGTTAGATGTGATCTAATTGCTGTTTTGGTGGTCGGTCTATGAGATAGATCGGTTTTGTACAAGGTTGATTGGATCAATCGTACTCGGGGTTAATGGATGATCTGGTTTCCGTGATCATACTGCTAAGGTCGTGGAACAACTTACCCCTACCGGTCGGTTTCCGCCATCGGGGTATACCGTGACACATAAATCCAGTTGCGGTGATCGAAGATCAAAGAGTTTGGTCGAATCGGAATACGGATCAGATTCGGGTAAAATCGTTTTATCCGATGAAGAAATCCATGATCGGAATGCAGATGAAGTATTAAATCATTTGACCGGAATCCATGATCGGAATATAGAGATACGATTGGCAAGGTGTTGCCTACCTAGATCACTTGACGGCTAGCGGTGATGCTAAAGCTCACTAGTCGGCTTGCTTATTTAGGATCTTGAATCACTTAGCAACCATCGGAGGGATGTTGGTTCTAGTGGGAGCATAAGTATTAAATCGTTTAATATGCCTGCTCTTTTATGAATACATGTCTTAAGTGTTTTTGCGTATTTTCTGTTGTAGATCAATGGCACCTAGCAACCTTCCTCAGTTGTCCACTTTTGCGTTGAGGTCAATCCTAGAGAAAGATAAGCTTAATGGAATTAATTTCACCAACTGGTATCGTAATCTGAGGATAGTCCTCAAGCATGACAAGAAAGAACATGTTCTAGAAACTCCACTTCCAGAAGAGCCTGATGATGATGCGACTGTCGCTGTCACAAATGCCTACCGTAAGACTAGAGATGAGTCTACGGAGATTAGCTGTCTTATGCTTGCACACATGGAACCGGACTTGCAGCAGCAGTTCGAAAATGTTGAGGCCTACGATATGATCGAAAGCCTCAAAAGTATGTTCCAGGCTCA
This sequence comes from Alopecurus myosuroides, assembly GCA_028641055.1. NCBI lineage: Eukaryota > Viridiplantae > Streptophyta > Magnoliopsida > Poales > Poaceae > Alopecurus > Alopecurus myosuroides. Next base: position 261,261,297 of record CM054060.1, read on the forward strand.
AGCAAGGACTGAGAGGTATCAAGTCTCTCAAGCTTTGCTTGGCTGTAAGCTGAAAGACGGCGATCCACTGAGTCCGCATGTAATCAAGATGATTGGTTACATACAGTCTTTGGATCGCTTGGGCTTCTCAATTAAAGAAGAGATCGCCACTGATATAATTCTGAACTCTCTTCCTAGTGCGTATGGTCCGTTCATCTCGAACTACCATATGCATGGTATGGATAAGAGTATCACTGAATTACATGGGATGCTCAAAACGGCAGAGGCTGATATCAAGAAAGGCGCCAGTCAAGTGTTGATGGTGCAGAATAAGGCTAAGTTCAAGAAGAGTTCTTGGACTAAGAAGAAGAAGGATAAGTCAGGAGGTAGCGCCCATGGCCCTGTCCAGAGTGCTTCCTCAAAGACTAAGCCTTCTCCTACAGCCGGAGCCAATTGCTTCTATTGCAAGCAGGATGGCCACTGGAAGAGGAACTGCACCAAGTATTTGGCTGACAAGGCCAAGAGTGGAGGTATGACTTCCGACTCAGGTACACTTGTGTGTAATGTTATAGACATTTATCTTGCTGATGCACCTAATAGTTCTTGGGTATATGATACCGGATCAGTCATTCACATTTGCAACTCGTTGCAGGGGCTGGTAAGAACTAGGAGCGTGGCAAGAGGAGAGGTTGATATTCGGGTCGGCAACAAGGCGAGAGTCGCTGCGTTGGAAGTCGGCACGATGCAACTTCATTTACCTTCAGGATTTATTTTGGAACTGAATAATTGTTATTATGTTCCAGCACTTAGTCGAAACATTATTTCCGCCTCATGTTTGATGAGACAAGGTTATGAGTCGAATATTAAGAATAATGGTTGTTCTTTATATTTGAAAGATATGTTTCATGGCTTTGCACCCGTTCAGAACGGGTTATTTATTTTAAATCTTGATAGTGAATCGGTCTATAACATAAATGTTAAAAGGTTGAAACCAAATGATCTGAATATGACTTACTTTTGGCACTGTCGGCTTGGTCATATAAGTTGGAAGCGCATGAAGAAGCTCTATGATGATGGACTTCTAACTTCGTTTGACTTAGAGTCATTCGAGACATGCGAATCATGCCTACTAGGCAAAATGACCAAGACACCTTTTGCAAGGAGTTGTGAAAGGGCGTCCGACTTGTTGGAACTAATACATAGTGATGTATGTGGTCCAATGAGCACGACAGCCAGAGGTGGTTATGAGTACTTCATTACCTTCACTGATGATTTGAGTAGGTATGGATATATCTATTTAATGAAACACAAGTCGGAAGCCTTTGAAAAGTTCAAGGAATTCCAGAGTGAGGTACAAAATCAGCTCGGCAAGAAAATAAAGTTTCTACGGTCGGACCGTGGAGGCGAGTACATGAGCCATGAGTTTGATGACCATCTAAAGAGTTGTGGAATAGTTCCTCAACTCACTCCGCCGGGTACACCGCAGAGAAACGGTGTATCGGAACGGAGAAATCGGACCTTGTTGGACATGGTACGATCAATGATGAGTCGGACAGATCTACCTTTATCATTTTGGGGTTATTGTCTAGAAACTGCAGCTTTCACACTAAACAGAGTACCATCAAAGTCAGTAGAGAAGACACCACATAAGATGTGGACTGGTAAAAAGCCAAGTTTGTCTTTTCTAAAGATTTGGGGTTGTGAAGCATTTGTCAAGCGACTTCAGTCGGACAAGCTCACGCCCAAGTCGGATAAGTGTATTTTCGTTGGGTATCCGAGGGAAACCTTGGGGTACTACTTCTACAACCGGGAAGAGGGCAAAGTGTTTGTCGCTCGGAATGGTGTCTTCCTTGAGAAAGAGTTTCTCAGTCGGGAAGTCAGTGGGAGCACGGTGCAACTCGAAGAAATTCGAGAGGAACCCGCTAGGGGCGAGTCGGCGAACGCCTTGGAGGCTGAGCCGGTCGTGGTACCTACACCGGTAATAGCACCTGAACCACGGAGATCTGCCAGATTACAGAGTGCTCGTGATGTTTTACTGTTAGACAGTAATGAGCCGGCAACTTATTCGGAAGCGATGGTGGGATCTGATTCCGAGTCATGGCTTGGAGCCATGAGATCCGAGTTAAAGTCCATGGATGAAAACCAAGTTTGGAATTTGGTTGATCTGCCTGACGGTGCAAGACCCGTCGAGTGCAAATGGGTCTTTAAGAAGAAAATTGATATGGATGGAAATATTTCCGTCTATAAAGCACGACTTGTCGCGAAGGGGTTCCGACAGGTTCAAGGAGTTGACTATGACGAGACATTCTCGCCTGTAGCGATGCTTAAATCAATTCGGATCATGTTAGCCATAGCAGCCTATTTCGACTATGAGATATGGCAGATGGATGTCAAGACGGCTTTCCTTAATGGAAATTTAACTGAGGACGTGTATATGATACAGCCCGAAGGTTTTGTCGATCCAGCTAATGCTGACAAGGTATGCAAACTTCAGAAATCCATTTATGGGTTGAAGCAAGCATCTCGGAGTTGGAACATTCGCTTTGATGAGGTAGTCAAATCGTTTGGCTTCATCAAGAGCGATCATGATTCTTGTTTATACAAGAAGTTTAGTGGGAGCAAAGTAAACTTTCTAATCTTATATGTGGATGACATATTGCTGATTGGAAATGATGTCATGATGTTGCAAGAAACCAAGGAGTCATTGGAAAGGAGTTTCTCAATGAAGGATTTGGGTGAGGCAACTTACATATTAGGAATCAGGATCTATAGAGATAGATCCAGGCGGCTCATTGGATTGAGTCAGAGTACTTATCTGGACAAGGTTTTGAAGAAATTCAAAATGGAAGAGTCCAAGAAGGGATTCTTACCGATGTCCCATGGCATAAAACTTAGCAAGACTCAGTGTCCTTCGACAACTGATGAGCGAAGTCGGATGAGTGTGATCCCGTATGCTTCGGCAATCGGATCCATCATGTATGCCATGATTTGTACTAGGCCAGATGTTTCCTATGCTCTAAGTATTACGAGCAGATACCAGGCTGACCCTGGCGAAGCCCACTGGGCAGCGGTTAAAAACATCCTTAAGTATTTGAGAAATACTAAGGAAATGTTCCTGGTTTATGGAGGTGATGAGGAATTCAGTGTAAAGGGTTACACGGATGCGAGTTATCTCACCGACTCAGATGATTCTCGTTCGCAATCGGGATACGTGTTCGTAATGAACGGAGGAGCTGTGAGCTGGAAGAGTTCCAAGCAAGATACGGTGTCTGCATCTACAACAGAGGCTGAGTATATTGCTGCCTCAGAGGCGGCAAAGGAAGCTGTTTGGATCAGGAACCTCCTGATTGATCTTGGTGTGGTTCAGGGCGCGTCCAATCCATTGGACGTATATTGTGACAACAATGGTGCTATCGCACAAGCCAAGGAACCTAGACAACACCAGAAGAACAAACATATACTCATGCGGTACCACCTCATTCGCCAGTTTGTCGAACAAGGTGATAACAAGTTATGCAAAGTACACACGGATGCAAACATTGCAGATCCGTTGACAAAGGCGCTACCACAGCCTAAGCATGAGGCGCACACGAGAGGTATGGGCATTAGATGCCTAGGCATATGATGCCAGGATGATTGACTCTAGTGCAAGTGGGAGACTGTTGGGAATATGCCCTAGAGGCAATCATGTATGATGTAATTCCCACTGTATTCATAAAGTTATTAAGTTGTCCTTGTTTTGAACATCTGATACATGTCATTGAATATGTGATTCGATTGTGGAACCATGTATTCATGTTGTTCATACTAGATTGTCCTTGGTCATTTAGGTTGTGCTGGACACACACCCTAGACTAATGTAAGTGTTGGCTGATGACACAGTTCCACTTGTCATGGGCATGGTGATGCCATTCCAACGTTCACGGACTTGGCTAAAGAGTTTAGCAAGTCGGACTGACCCATATTGAGATGCAACGATCAAGTCGTCATTTGCACGTCTCAATCAATGTAATCCTTAGACCTGAGGTTGTCGCACAATCCGAGTTGTGGATCACCGACTTAGGTTCTGTCAAACGTTGTTCTGTGACAAGGCAACTATAAAGGCAGAGTTCGGGTCGAATGAGAAGCAAGCTGCGTGATGTGGATAATCAAGATGGGATTTTGCCCCTCCGAATGGAGAGATATTCTCTGGGCCCTCTCGAGTGATATGATTCAGTAAGCATGGCCATGCGCAACTCAGTTAAGTGTTAACTGTGTCTGTTGGCTAAGAGTTAGTCAGGTGAATCACATATCACGGATCGAGAAGAGAGTTGAGCTATTTAAGGGATGACGATAAATCGCCTATAGCTCGACAAGGTATATCGTGAGGCAAAAGGGACTAAGATGAATATCACATTGAAAGGTATGTCGTCATGACTCAATGGGACTTGGGAGTCGGCACGTTCTGCTAGGAGCCGCTACCGATTGATCGATTGAGAGTCGGACTCCAATCGTATCCAAGTCGCCATGAGCCTGCAGGGTCGCACACTTAAGAGCGGGAGCAAATATTGGTTGGGTTGGACCCGAACCGGAAATGGACTGAATTAGTGAGTCGGACTCACAGAGGGAATGGGCCACAAGTGTTGTGCAGCCCATTACCATACGCTATATAAAGAGGGGCGCAGGTTGCCCAGCGGGCACGTTAGTCCACTCTCCCATGCGTTGGGAACCCTAGCCCCACTCAGTCCAGCCGCCGCACCGGACCTAGCAGTCCGCCGTCGGAGCTCCTCCTCGTACGTGTGGATACCGGCAGAGGTGCTGTACGTTCAGCACTTCGACGTTCGAGGGATTGGATCGGCCGGACCGGATCGTGGGACTGCACTTCCCCGACCAGACGCGCTACATCGATAATCCGCACCTGCGCGTCTAGTGGTAATACTCGTGGCCTTCTACCTCGGCTAGATCTTGGGAGTACCGCGTAGGAAAAGTTTTTCGTTTATCTATACGCGACCCAACAATTGGTCTATCTTATGTGCGCACCAAGGACAATCTTGCGGATATTTTCACGAAGCCACTTGATGATGCAAGATTCTTGTTCTTGAAGAATGAACTAAATGTCATTGATTCTAGGAGTTTGACTTGAGGATCTTGCACACACCCCTATAGATGAAACGTGTTCGAGTTTAGGTGTAGGCATGGTCATAGGGGGACTGTTATCCTAACTCATTGGGTTCTCCCTCCCCCCATTATACCCAAAGAAAATATTCATTGTTATCTCTCTTATTCCAATGTTGAATTGTGAGCTTCAATGTCGAGAATTGGCAATGCACCCAAGATACATCTTCGCGATTGCATACCATGATCTCTTACATGGTGGCTTAGGCCACCAACCTCTTCTTTTTGAAGAGTTGGATCTTAGTTGGGATTTATTTGATATTTCATTGCATTTCTTGGGTTTTCCCTTCTAAGTGTTTGTTCGTAGGAAAATCTCACTCAATTGGTCTTTTGTTTGTTTGATTCTTACTTTTGAGAGGTATAAGTGCTACTTTCAGTTTGGTGTTTCTATCCTAAGCCATTATACCTTAAAGCCAAGTTCATCTAACACTTGTGTCATTCCATTGAAACGGGGAAATTTCGAAACAGTAGGCAGCCGGAATTTTCGGTCCAGTTCTGGACCGGAATATCCGGTCCGGCGAAAATCACTTATCGTGGATAGGGACGGGGAAGGGGCAGTTCATACCCTTTCTTCCCCAACTCCTCTCTCCACCCCCAACGTTGCCGCACTGATTCTTGCCCCCCGGGCCGTTTCCTTCGCGGGATCTTCGAGCTATTTCCCAGATCTTGTTCCCCTCGTCCTCGGGAGCGTTTCCATCTAAGTATCTTCGTCCATGGTTGCCAGTAAAGTTTAATCTCGTTGAATCTTGGTGCCATAACCATACCACTCCATGGATTTGTGTTTTTGTTTTTATGCATGATTCATCCATTGCTTGACATATGTGCACTCATCCCCATTGCTTTTATTCTATTGTCTCGTTCACAGGTGGTTCCGGTGTTGAGAAGATGAGCACTCGCAAGCGCCACTCCTACAAGGAGACTAGTGATGAGGATCAAGGCGTTCAACGCCCTCCAAGGAAATCTAGTGGGAAGAAAGTGGTTTCATCTAGGCCCAAGAAGAAGACCTCTCGGCTCAACTATAAGTCCGATATTAGTGTTCCTGATTACACTTTGATAAGGCAGAAGGATTGCTACCTCTCTCCTCGGGATGTTGCTTGTGATCCTCGTTTCTGGAACCTGGAGCAGTCATACATCTATGCAGATATCTACTGTGACTTCAGGTAACCCTATCCGTGAGATGCACCCATTTGAGTTTGTTGTGGTGAAGGAGAAGGAGGAGTTTGCCGATGCCGTGAGAATTGTTGAGAGGTTCGGGCTTGTGAAGCTCATGAAGACCCAGTGCCCGTACAACACCCAGCCCATCACTCAGTTCATGTCTACTTTGGCCTTCAGCAAGGACTCTGTTTGTAGCCTTAAGTGGATGACCCAGACCACTCCATGTGACGTTCCTTTTCACAAACTGGCTCTTCTTCTTGGTTACTGTTACATCACTTATCCTCCTGCTGGTCGCCGTGTGCATGAGGTGGAGAGACCTCGGAGGGAGAGGTACATGGCAGAGTTATATGCTCCAGGCTTTACTGTTGGGGGCTTGGAGGGACTTCTTCCTCTCTATGATCAGCTTGTGCGTATCTTCAGATCCTTCTTGGTGCCGAGTGGAAGTAATAATGATGCTCTCACCACCCCTCTATGCAATCTTCTTATCTTGGCAAAGGAGTGCATGGAAGATGAGGATCCTTCTGCTTCCTATACTGTGGATGTCATGGATATTATTTATCATGAGCTGCACTCTGCTATGATTGGTGGGAACACCATTCCCTATGTTCCTTACATCATGATGCTTATCAAGGATGTGATCAAGAGGGATTTATCTGAGCTACCCATGGAGCCTCACAAGGTCAAGAAGTTGTACATCAAGAGGAAGAAGGTTACTCATGCTGCTCCTGTTCCTCCATTTGAGGGTGGTTCCTCTATGGGGTGTGTGCCCTCTTCTAGTGCTCGGCCTGCTTCCACCCCTGGTTCCAACACTCTGCGCCATGTCAGGAAGCTCTCCTAGTTTCAGCGCAATGTGATGTGCATGAAGGTGGACATCCATAAGAAGCAATACAGGGCCTACTGCAGAGACACAGCTATGTCCAGTACCCAGAGTCAGATTCTTCACCACGTGAGTGGTGCTACTGGTGATCTGCCTACTCCTCTTGTTCCTCGGTCTTACACTCAGTGGTCTGCTGATGATCGCACTCCTTGGGAGCGCATTGAGGAGGCTCTCCGTACCACTTCTTCTTCCACCTTCAGGGATCATGTTGATGAGTATGATGAGGCGACTAATGATGATCTGGAGGGAGAAGCGCAGGGTGATTCTGAGGCGTTTGCAGACGATTCTTCTCAGCATTCGGATGCTTAGACCTTGATGGGCCGTTAGCTTAGTTATTTCTCTCCTTTTTGGTGTCTCGATGCCGAAGGGGGAGAAGTAGCTACTAGACTATGGGATTTGCATGGGTTCGAGCACAAGCATATGCTTTTATCATTTCGTGACAGCTTGTGTCCATTTAGACTTATTTTTGTGAACCTTGTTCGTTTTATTGTCTCATTTAAAACTATGTGTTATTGTGTTGTGAGACTATGTTGGTTATCTTGGATGTTATCATGGATTATCTATATGTTAGTGGTTATCTCGATTATCTATCTTATATGTTGAGGATATTATCTATTGTTGTGCTTGGTTATTTTTGATATCATCTCTACGCACAAGGTATACATTTCTATCTTATTCTCAACATATTTGTCATATTGTTACTTTGGCATGTTCGTTACTTGTTGGAAATTACTCGCTGTATATTATTGCATCTATTTGCATTTGAGGAAAACAAAATATATGCATATAGATAGGGGGATACATTTCCATTTTGTTTCAAACATGTTCTCGTCAAGGTTTTATTGCAAATCTTAGTATTGTCATCTAACACCAAAAAGGGGGAGATTCAAAGTGCATTTCGTTTTCCCGGTGTTTTGTGTGTTAGTGAAAAAAATACTAAGTACATTATTTATCGAGGTGTTTAGTGTTCAGGTGTTATACTTAACATCGACATCAATCACCGAAAAGATCGGTGAAGTTTGGCCTAAGAGATTTGAGACAGAGGTCAACCGGATTATTGGAACCGGATTATTCGGAGGAGCCGGATATTCCGGTTAGGAAAATTTCGGATCATTTTCGGGACAAAGATGAGCCGGATATTTGGTACCTGATTATTCATCTCAGACCGGATATTCCGGTTGTGGAGTTTTTGCTCGAAAATGGCTAAGGACTAGAGATAAAACTAACAGAGATGGACCGGATTATTGGTACCGGATTATTCCGGAGGAGCCGAAATATCCGGTATGGTTGCCTGCGCGGGACAGGGACGAGCCGGATTATTGGTACCGGATTATTCAAACGCAACCGGATATTCCGGTTAAAGTCAACATGATTCGAGCAAAACAGCAGACCGGATATTCCGGTCCCAAATTCCTGCAAAACGGCTAGTTTTGGGGAGGGGCTATAAATAGCCCTCCTCTTCCTCCTTGAGCTTTAGTTCTTCCCCTTGGCATTCAATAGCATTTAATAGCTCACCAAATCCATCATAAATCCCAATCCCTCCACCCAAACTCGAAGATATTCGGAGGATTGAAGGAGAAGACCCCGATCTACATCTTCACCGAGCCGTTCTTCATTTCCCCCTCTCTAGCTTGAGGGACCTACCCTAGGGTTTCCTATTGTGGAGAACCTAGGCATCTTGATACTTATTGGTGATTCAAGAAGAGTTGGCAGCCCCCAATTTGGTTGTGGGTGTGTGCCCCAATTGTTTGTAAATGATTCGATTCCCGCCTCAAAGGGGATCAATAGTGGAAGGTGACTATGCCTTTGAGGCGGGGTTCATCAGAGAATAGGGTGAGGCCTTTGTGGCGTTGAGTAGGCCTTCGTGGCCAGCTCACACCCCTCCAACGAGACGTACTCCCTTAACAAGGAGGAACTCAGTATTACATCGTGTCTCCGCGTGCTCCAATTCGGTTACCTTGTTCCCTTACTCCCCTTACTTGTGCTTGCATTATGATTGTTGTTATCCTTGTCATATAGGTAAATTCACCTTAGTTGCATTATTTAGATAATTTACCTTTGTGTCAAGCCTAAATTAAAATTAAAATTAAAATGGGTCATAGCACCTATTCACCCCCCTCTAGGTGCCCATACTTTACTTTCAATACTTCAAAGGGAGATTCTCTAGTTTTTGTAATGAAGTTTGTATCTTATAGATTTGCTTGGACCTGCTATGTTTCTGTCGTACCACTCTGAGAGATGTAATATTCACGGATAAGTCCTTCTGTGAGTACTATATCAACGACTTGCGCACTACACATGAAGTGGTGTGATGGGTCACCAAAATAGTCATTTTACGACAATACTTAGTCTAATACGAAATATAACAATACCCGACGAGTTCATCGGTATCCCTTGCTATTGTCGGAATAGGAATCTACATACATGTTTCCGTCATTGTTTATTTGAGCACTTGCACAAGTGAACCAACTAGATATAATAGTATCGCAAGGTGCAAGTAACATTATTTTTAAAGTATGATTTATGACCAAATATATCGTCTAACCTAAAGATAAGGTCCAGCTTGCAGAAAATCAGTTATAGGTTCATTGGCATACCCGACCACGCCTCTCGTACGAGCCTCTCGCTCTCTCCACAGGGAGGCGCCAGAGGCACCCCACAATCGGCCAGCAACACCCCCTACGTCATCGACCCCCCTCGCCGCCGTTGCCGCCAGCCCTCGCTGCCAAAGGTGACTTGGGGTACTGGAAGACAGAGCCAGCCGTTCGGGGCTACTAGGCGGCGACCCTACGTCAAGGTGGTAGCTGAGACCTTCTCTGACGGTGCCATGATCTGCGACAGATTCATGGCTGTAGCGGGTGGTGTTGGACAATATCTAGATCTGATTTGGGTGGATCTCCCGTGCCGCCTACCCAGATCTTTTTTCGCTGAGTGGTAGGGTCGGATCCGGCGGAGGGTCGTCCTTGCACCGTCGCTGTCATTCCCGCTGCTGGCCCATGGCTGCCAGTTAGGTTCGGTACGACATATCTAGCAGGGTGCCGGCTAGAGGTGTCGGGGTTGCGGGATCAGCCTGAATAAAGGTGGCGGTCCTAGGGTTCCTCTTGTGACAAGAAGAAGATATGCCTGACGCTTGTCCTCTTTCATCTGGACGAAGTGCGGGTTCTGGAAGGCTCCGCCAACAAACTCCCATTGGCGCATTATGCCTGGAGATTGCTAGATCGGGTGGTATTCAGTTGTGCCCATTGTTTTCTTTAAGGAGTGGGTGGCGCTAAGCTCTACTATCCATTGCCCTCACATGATGTGTTAAGTTTCATGATGAAGTCAGAGGCGGGGAATTTCATGGAAGCCGAGATTGGAGGACTAGTAATGGTGATTGGAGCCTTTGTGGCGATGATTACCTTGCTTGGAGTTTTGGGTTTCATAGCAACGGTATATAAGTGGGGGTGACATCAAAAGTGAAGTTCAAAGTCTTACATTCCAGAGTGAAAATTCAAGGTTTGAACTTAATTGGTTGTGCCTGGCAATGACCTTGTTGAAGGCATTGTTTTGAGAGCGGGGACTATCTTCAGGGTGAAAACCCAAGATCTACGATCGGGCGACAATGACGCTTGTGCACTGTTTACTTCTTGGAGGTGTTTCTTTTGGAGAACTCGGACTTCATGTGTTGTTTTGGAGCGCCGGGAGTGGGCGAGGAAGCGAGGGGGAAGCGGGAATGTGAGAGAGGCGATGGCTAGGGTTTCACAACCCCTTTTTACCTTAGTGGTGAAGGCTTTCATCCCTTAGTAGATGGATACGGGGAAGTCCAGCACACAAAACAAACTAGCCCACAAGATGGCACGCGGGGCCGAAAAAATAGGGTCCACTAGCAGTAAACACATAGTGGTTGGGCGGGTAAAACCGCCGAGGCCAACCATAATATCTAGGAACAGACATACCATGTCATTTGGAAGTCCAATCCAACGGTCGAAATAACACATGGACTGAGAATCTCCCTGGATATCCCAAGGATGTAGTCTTTAGATACTCAGTTTTACAACCATCTAAGAAAGTGGAGAGCGAGGTGGGTTAGAATTAACTTGCCAAAGAACATTGAAGGAACAATGTGGTTTGAAGAGAGCTCGACGAAGAGAAGTTGATTCCACACATCATGGCAAGATTTATTGGATCAAGACATACACTTGTGCTTTCCTTTTGCGTGTTCATTATGAAATTGAAGTAACACACTGTGTTCTCAATCATAGATGTATCCAAAGGATGGAGAGCTACTGAACAAGCCCATAATCAACTACACTCAAATGAAGACAATCTACACGAGGGTGAATGTTCCTGCTCCTAATATCTACTGCAGGCTCTAAAATTGCTTGCAGACCACCAAGATGAGATGATCAAGTATGCAAACTTGTCAAACAGAGAGATGATTAGTTGGCTTAGATCCTACTTGCGGAACCATTTCGTAGCTCCAATCTCTCACAAGTAGAACTGACGGCTAATCTGTATATTTTGGGCGGTGGTATTAGCCCCTTTGCTGATAAATTTGAGATGGATCATGAGTTGTCCTTCGTTAGCTCATGGTGTATCAATCCTCGTACTATGACCATCATAAACTCTGTTTGCTATGCTATGCTATGATTTGACTCAGATTACAATATGTGTAACTCGTGTGCTTATTTGTTACGTGGTTATTTGGTAATCATTGGGTAATCTCACCAAAATTGGAGCACGCGCTTCATCACGGATAGCTACGATAATCCATGGCGAAGAAAGATAAGAAGAGATAAACATAACCACGACTTTGCATCCAACCAAAGCCATGCATATGTACACTAAGGATGCAAAAAATGCTACCAAACAACCACTTCATTGCTTTCGGCCGATGCCACAGCATGCACACCATGGTTTAGAGGTTGGTTTTGTCCGGTCGTGCCCTGTAGAGCCTAGCCCACGGAGTGCAAAAGTTGATGCAGACTACCAAACGAGCACATAGTTCGCAAAAAAATCATGTCCCATGGGCCGAACCCAGCCGAGGCAGTCACTTTTTGGGTACGACTAAAAAAGTTTTCCTTCGCGTCGCTTACGGAAGGTCTGCCCACGACCGTGACGCGTGGCTGCCAGGCCTCCCATCGCGTAAGATGAGAAACAATGTTCTGTCCCAGCGCCTCTCCCGCGCGCGATGAGCCGGCCGCCACCCGCACGTACTCCCGCGCATGTTTCATCCCATATATACAACAAAACGAGACATATACAACGTGATGTACTGAAACTGGAAGTACGGGAAGTACGTGATGTACAGAATACTACAGCTCGGTTTCGCCTTGATATTTTTTTACGGTTCGGTTTCGTCTCGATAACCATTTATAAAGATCTTGAAGGGGTACATAGGTCGTTGTGCGTATTGGTCGAAGAGTGCATCGGTCGTAATGCGTGCTACAGCTCGGCGTTGCCTCGTGCTACCGCTCGGCTTCGTCTCGAACTAAGCGCCTACGACGCTTCACCTAAAAAGTACACATGTTGTATCTAAAAATATATAAAGTTGATTCTGAAAGTATACACACGCTGTAACTGGAAGTATAAAACGCGGTGTATCTGAAAGTATATGCACGTTTCTGTACACCGCACTAGTACTGTATATAAACCCACGTGCTGCTTCTGGGTGTACACCCACGCTGATACTGAAAGTACACGGTGTACAAGCACACTACTGCTGGATATACACGGTGTACATGATGTACACACACGCGTCTGCTACTAGATGTACACCCACGTTGCTACTGAAAGTATAAAGTATATAGAACAGAGAGTACAAAAGTCTGAAAAAAGTTTCTCGAAACCTATCAACTTGACATCTTTTTTTCAAAGATCTCAACGCGAGAATCTCAAATATGAAAACGGTTCGTAATTCCGAAATACGACCCTCGAGTTATTTTATTTCTAAAAAACAAATTTAAAAATAAATGCGTTCACACCCCTCCCTCTGTGGGATGAAGAAACCTCACCAAAATTATCTCGTGTTAACACTTTCACGGATGCAAGCACCTGTGGGGCCACGAGGAAGGAGAAGATGACACTTATCGCGAGGGGAGTGCACGAGAAGGGAAAACACGACACTTGTCTCAAGCACAACGCGCAAGATGAGTACGCTACATAACCGTTTTGCTCTTTGAGAGAAAAAGGCGATCGTGCGAGCGCACCAACTACCACGGCCGTTGCCGGTCCCTGCCTCCTCCGTCGGCCACTCCGGCGACGCGAGGAGGTGGGGACCATGGCGCTTCGGCGCCGGTCTGTAGTTAGGGTTTGCCTACTGTTTGTTTGGGGCGCCGTTGGGGCGGTGAGAGCGGCACCCGTGCAAATAAATCTGCCTCAACTCCACTCCCATATCGGCGACGATTTTTATGGCGACGTCTTGGAGTTGGTGGCAAAGTGTGTTGCTTGGACCTTCAGATCAACATCTTGGACTTTTTGCTGTTCTTCAGATCTGGCGAGATCAGTTTCTCGGTGTGTCGCTGGCATTCATTGTTTTTCGCGACGGCACTGGCGGCCCGGGCGAGGTGGTTCTTCTGGAGCGAGGATGCTTGTCCGGAGGTGGTGGATCTGCCGTTTCTCTCCGACTTCATCGATGGGAGGCGACATATCTTGGTCCAAGAAAGCGCGGGGACGTCCCTCGGTCGACGTGCTACATCGATATGTACCTTGCTGCGTGCAGCGGGCCTGTTCATCAACTCACAAAGTCTCGTTGGCGATGGTGCTTTCTCGGATCTTACAATGGTGGAGTCTCGCCGTTTCTTCCGGCGTTCCTCGCGACGATGCTGGAGTAGAACGGCGGCCTCTCGCTACAGTGGTTGCAGTAAACCATAGGGGTCGTTTTGTATTTCTCGATCTTTTAGGGTTTTGTCTGCAAATTCAGGATAATCATTTTATACCGGTTTATCTTTTAGTTTCCACGAATTGATTTTCTATTAATGAAATATGTGGTTGCTCTAAAAAATAGCGCAACGTTGACCTTTCCAAAGGTTTCTTTTTCTAGTGATTTCCTCACTTTTTGGGTGCGATTAGGGAAAAGCTTCCCTCTCGGAAGCAAACAGAAGGGAAAACGGAACCACACGAGGGTGACATGTGGCGGGCTTGTACGCGAGGAACCAACAAAGAGAGTGCACACACATTTCTTTTTAGATCCCTTTTTTTCAAAACAAAATATTTTTAGAACCGTAATTCGGAATTATGAACAGTTTTCATATTTGAGCTCCTCGCGTCGAGATCTTCAAAACTAGATCCCAAGGTTTTGAGATTTTTTTGGGACTTTATACACCATGTTGTATATACTTTATACTTTCGTTAGCACGCGTGTGTGCGTACATCATATAGCAGCGATGCTCGGCTTCGCCTCGATATTTTTTACGGCTCGGCTTCGCCTCGATAACCATTTATAAAGATCTTGAAGGGGGTACATAGGTCGTTGTGCGCATTGATCGAAACGTGCATTGATCGTAGTGCGTGCTACGGCTCGGCGTTGCCTCGTACTACCGCTCGGCTTCGCCTCGAACAAAATGCCTACGACACTTCATCTAAAAAGTATACACATGTTGTATCTCAAAAGTATAAAAAAGTTGTTACTAAAAGTATATATGTTGCATATGAAAGTATAAAAAAATTGCTACTAAAAGTATACAAACGTTATTATAAAAGTATACAAGTTATATGTTATGTGTGAAAGTATAAAAAAATGTTACTGAAAGTATACAAAATTATTCTGAAAAATATACGCACGGTGGCTGGATGTACGCCGGCCCTTCGTTGGATGTACAACCGTCTAGATGTACGTCGCCCTTCACTGGGTGTACATCCATCTAGGTGTACACCCGCATGCATCTTGGTGTACAACCGTTTGAACGTACACCCATGTTTCACGTGGGTGTACGTCAGCACTGCATTTGGGATGTAATTCGTTCACTACAACTCGGCGTACGTGTACGTGTAACTGAGCGTATATCCGTGTTGATTCTGAGTGTAAAAATAAAGTTTCTCGAAATCTATCAACATGATCTAGTTTTGAACATCTCGACGCGAGGATCTCAAATATGAAAAGGTTCGTAATTTCGAAATACGGTTCATGAGATATTTCATTTTAAGAAAAGGAATCACGAAATAAATGCAATTACACCCCACCTCCTTCCGCCAAAGAGAAAAGCCCCCCAAAAATCTATAGTGGTGACACTTATCACACACGCGGGCACCCTGTGGAGGATAGAAGCAAGGAGAGCGCGACACTTTCGCGCACACAGCGCCACACAACGCACGCCGAGAGGTTGCCTTTTTTTTTTTTGATTATCTCACTTTTTCGACGCGATACAGGAAGGATCCTGGGCTTCTTGTTAGGGCATCTCCAGTCGTCCCCACAAGACGCAAAATAGCGCCGTTTTGCTCGAAAATCGCCGTTTTTTCACCAGTCGCCCCCCAGAAACCGAAAAAGCGCCGTTTCGGCGGAAATTAGCGCCGTCGCCCCCAGGCAGAACCCAGCCCATTGGGTTCGGCCTGGGGGGGCGGCGGCAGGAAAAGCACGCGTGGGCCAGCGCTGTCGGCGAGGGAGCGCTATTTGCCCCACTTTCCCCACCCCGACTCGTCTTTTCCTCTCGCTCGCCTCGCCGTCACCACCCCGTCGGCCGCACCCCACGTCGTCACCGTCGGCCACCATCACACACGAGCGACGAAGCAAACCACCGCCGGCTGCTCCACCACATCGTCGCCGCCGTTTGCTCGCGTCTCCGCCGCGGAGGAGGTTGCGCCCGGTGAACCGCGTCCACCACCCGCAAGGTGTTCGACGCTCTGTCCGAGCCATGGACTCCGACGCCGAGGGGATGCTCTCCGAGCTCTTCGACGAGGAAGACCAGGCTGCCATCGACGATGAGGAACACCTGCTCGTCCTGAGCTGCCTGGCCGGATTGCAGACCCAGGACGCCGAGCTGCGCCGCACTGGATCGAAGCCCGGTCGCCGCAAGAGCAAGCCGATGCAGCGGTACAAGGGCTACTGCATCCTCTACTCCGACTAGTTCGCCGAGGATCCCACCAACGACGAGAAGGTGTTTCGGCGTCGTTTCAGGATGAAACGCACACTCTTCCTCAAGATCATGCATGCCATCCGGGAGTTCGACACATACTTCAAGTTGAAGAAGGACTGCACCAGCACGGTAGGCTTTACCTCTATCCAGAAGTGCACGATGGCCATGAGGTTGCTTGCATACGGTGCTCCCGCAGATGCACAAGATGACTACATGCGCACGAGCGAGTCCACGACCCTCGAGTGCTTGAAGAAGTTCCGACGGGCAGTGGTTGCAGTTTTTGACCAATATACCTGCGCAGAACGAGGAGACGTTCCACCAGGTCCTCGGCGGCCTCGAGCAGGCGGTGGCGGCGGCCGAGGCCGCCGCCGTTCGGGCATCTCTGGAGACCCACCGGAGGGAAGAGGCGACGAGCGAGGCGTACCGGCAGCTGTCCGAGAACGCGGCGTCGGCCGAGAAACAAGCGCTTATCGCGTAGTACGAGGCCGACCGGCGGCAGGTGGTGCTGCAGAGCGAGCGGCGCAACCGCCAGCCCTCCGAGCAGGCGCAGCTGCACCGGCTGCGGGTGCAAGGCCGGGCGGAGCGGCGCTGGCTCGCCATGACGGTGAAGGATGACGGCGAAGCTGGCCCCTCCAACCGGCTCGCCATGGTGCCGAAGGGTGACCGCGAGGAGGACGGCGATGAAGACGACGACGCGTAGAATAGCCGACGTAGATTTATTTTCGCACTGTTTCTCGATGTTTTTAGTTCAAATTTGCGTCGAATCAAATAAAATGTGTCGAATTTTCGTTCATCCGTTTTTTGGCCCGAAACTTGGGCTCGGGGAGCGACTGGGAAGCCTGCCCCCAGGTTCCAGATTAGGGTCGTTTGGCGCCGCGACAGCCCCAAAACGGCGGCGTTTTGGGCCCTGGGGGGCGCAACGGCCGGAGATGCTATTAGTCGCACATCTAGAAAAAATCGTGTGGCAGGTTCCGGAAGCGACAGGCTAGCCCATGAACCCCCCCGTTGTTCGATATATAGCGGGAAAGAAGTCCACATAACCCCCCTATCTTCCACGTTTGGGTTGATAGACCCCCCAAGTATAAACTGGGGCAAATCACCCCCCCATGTATCCAATACCAAGCAAAGCACCCCTGGAGAGATAATAGGCTGTTTTGAGCCACGTGGACTATGGTTTTAGGCAACGTCAGGGTCAAATCACCCCCTTAACTTTTCTCCTCATAACCTGGTCGAGCACAACATGATCGACCGAGACCTAGTTCCTTCATGATTAGCACCTGGTCGGTTACCCTCGAAAAAATAAGCACCTGATCGGCGGCGAGGAGGTCGCCTTCATCTCTCCCTTCGAGAGGGCGGCGTCAAGGTAGCACCCTCTGCTCCGTTATCTCTCTGCCCCGACCCTGCATCCTCTGCCCACCTCCTCTGCTCTGATCTACCTGCAGCCGACGCACTCCTCTTTCCTCGGCAAGGGCGGCGGCGACGGTTACTCCAGGACAACGGCCATCATTTGCTGATTTTGCTGCAGCGCCGACAACCAGGTTAGTTCCCCTAGTTCCCCTATTAATTCTCTGCAAAATTCAGTTTAAACTTGTCAGCTAGGTTAAGGAGAAAAGTTATGGGGATCATGTCTTCTAGGTGTTAGGCAAAATTCAGTTTGAACTTGTCGGCAAAATTTTACTAAGAAGTCTAGACGATCATTTCTGCTAGGTGTTCAAGTCGACAGCTTTAACTGAAATTTTCTTAAACAAATAGGTGATCAGGTTAATTAATTTTATACTGCTCTTATCTCATTGTACTGCTGCATATCTTACTGTAGGCATCTGAATGAATTTTTGTACACACTAGAACTTGTACTGCTGGTTATATTATTGTAAAATCACTTATGTTGCATTGCTAAAGTTTCTTATTATTTTGTTATTTTTGTGCACGATGGAGACTTTGTCTGTTCGGTTTCTATTATCGTGGGGCGATGGAATTCACTGACAAGGTCTGGAAGTACAAAGGGGGAAGGAGTGGCATGTCAACTGTGCCCATTCCAAACCTGACACTAGCAGTGTCGAAGAGACACTTGGCTGATCATATGGTGTTGGAGAATGAAGATTTGGAGGAGACAAGTCTAAGTTGGAGACTTATTGAAAAAGAGCGGAACTCCAGGCCGTCGTGGAGCGATGCAGGGAGCTCCGCCGTCGCCGGCCGTCGTGGCTCCGGGCCGTCGTGGCGCGATGCAGGGAGCTCCGCCGTCGCCGGCCGTCGACCGTCGTGGGTCCGGGCCGTCGTGGCGCGATGCAGGGAGAGGAGCAGTCGCCGGCCGTCGTGGCGAGCGTCGGTGCCGACAGGAAGCAGAGCAGTCGCCGGTCTTGGCGCGATGCAAAACCGGTGTACGGGCTCCGGGCTTGGAGCCGTCTCTCCGGCCGCCATGGCGCCACGGAGCTGCGGCAGCATGCCAATGGCTCTAGGCTTGGAGCAGAGCTGGGAACAAGATTGGGGATCGAAGCATGAGCAGGGGAAGCAAGGATGAGCAGTGTCGATGGATTGGGGAAGAACAGTGTAGTCTGGAACGAATATTATAAGGAGAAAAGTTAAGGGGGTGATTTGACCCTGACGTGGCCTAAAACGAGAGTCCACGTGGCTCAAAACAGCCTATTATCTCTCCAGGGGTGCTTTGCGTGGTATTGGATACATGGGGGTGATTTGCCCGAGTTTATACTTGGGGTTCTATCAACCCAAACGTGGAAGATAGGGAAAATAATCCTATGAGACCAGGTCTATTTTCCTATGAGAATAGACCAAACCTAGGAGACGCCACGTGGAGTCACCAATCTCAAAGGCTGTGTTCTCTTCTTCTCCGAAGTTTTCTTTCGTCTTCGTCTTGTGCGTGTCTGTTGTTCTGCAAGTAGCAGCGTCCGTCTCGATACTCCGGCGAGGACGAAAATTGAACACCCAGAGTAGGCACGTTGCAGGTAGAACCTACATGAGTGAGGTGATGCGGAGCGTGTCATGCGCTCTAGCTCGCTGAAGAGCGGCAACCTCCACGCAGCGAGGGCGAATGCACTGAACCGCCTCAGGCTATGATTTTCAGGTTCCTTCTGTTCGTGAATTTGCCAAGACTTGCAACCTTTACCCCATAACCCCACATGTACCCTGCAGTACCTTGGTAGTGGATAATCCGATGCGAGCGAAGACGCCGCCACTATGGAGCTGTTGTAGTAATTTGTCCAAGCGCACATGGGGATTAAACCGAAATCAACCAATTTTCAGTTCGCAAGTAGACTCCCAATTTCCATTGCAAGGCCGTTTTCTTTAACCCAGATTGAACTCTTTTTTGCAGGATTTCAGCACCGACGTTGAGCACACCTGCCATTTTCTGATCAGATAAGTGCTTTGAGATTCGTAATTCAACGTGGCGCCTCCTAGGTTGGGTCTATTCTGATAGAAAAATAGACCCGGTCTCATAGGATTATTTTCCGGAAGATAGGGGGTTATGTGGACTTCTTTTTATATATAGCGGTAAAGTCTCTCCAAGGAGAAGCCCTAAAATCTCCCCGATCTCCTTGTCCGCCGTCTCCGGAGCCAGATCTACCCGAACCTCGTCTGCTCGAGAAGGCGATGGGAACCCTAGATCACTTGAAGGCGATTGAAACCAAAAAGGGCGGCCCTATACCCTTGTACCAGTGTCGAAGACCTCGAACTTTGAAGGAATTTGTTGAGTACACGGAACTCCACAGGGAAGCCGACGAGGCCAAGATAGTGCCGCCGTTGGATATCATCCTCTACGAAGGTATGCGGATTTTGTATGTTCTATTTTCCGGGTTAAGATTGAGGCTTGCGATCTACTTTATGAATTTGATACCTGATTCATGTATGGATGCTGCCCTGGAGACGGTCAATCCGTAAAAAAATTGACGTCTTGTATGCCGTATAACTTTTGGGCATCTTTTTCTTGTTATTAAGTGTGCGCATGATGCAAATTTCTCCTATCCGACAGCTTATTGTGACTTTCTGTTCTATTTTCTGTAGCATTTCACCATCTGACTAGTGTTTCTTTCCGTATTAAGATCTTGTGCACAAGGCATGGTACCCGGAGAGGCTGTTGCCATGGAGCAGTGGTTATGTTTTCTTTGAACAGTATGCTGAGTACCTAAAAAAGTTCCTCCTCCGAAATACTGACAATACTTCTGCACACGATGCAGCCAAAAGGGTAAGTACCTACACTGCCTCTACCAAACTGTGTTATTTGATTGATTGCTTTGTTAATTAACTTGGTATCCTTGTTGTAAAACACTGTTATGAAGTGTCTAGATGAAGAGAGGAGGTTGGGGGATATCTGCAAGTTGAACTCCATCCGCAGTAATGCTGGACTGATTTCCGAGATCAGCAAGAAAGCAACTGATACCATCAATTCGGCTCCCGATTCCCCTCTTACAGCTGCTTGCTTTATGGTAAATGTCTCTAAAATTCAATTCTATCAAAATATGGTGCTGCCTACTCAGAATTTAGTTTTTGTTGCTTATTGTTCATTAAATGCTTTGCACCGGATTGTTTGGTTTCAAGTGTATCGGGGAGGAGTTCAAGTTGATGTCCGAGTGGTTGACAAAGGTCCTTCTGAAGGATGTCGAGTCTATGGCTAAACCATGGCAATGGATATCGAGCTTTGGTTATGAAGTCCAGAAGCTTGCCTTGGAAATCCTCACCATGTACAAAGGGAACAATACAGACCAAATCACCGCTTCCATGTTGGTATGTCTGCTTCTACCCAAACAAAGTGTGTTTTTCCTAATCTACAGTATTCATGCTTTGATGGCCATGAGTTTCTTTTTCACCAATTACAAAATGACGTTTTGAAGGGCATGAGAAATGAGGCTGTCATTGAATGTAACTTGCTAGTAGAAAACGAAAACGACTTCGACTACAAAAGGATTGACATTTGTAAAGAGCTCCGTGTGAATTTTCTGGACCTTTTTGTCCTTCTGCGAGATAAATGTCTTGAAGATTCTGCTTCTGATGTTTCTCCAAATGCTCATTCAGTTGACATGGCAAAAAATCTTACCAAGTATGATCTGAATAATATCTTTTGTTATTCTTAATGTATTATATTGTTGGGTCAGTGGTGTAATATCATGCTGTGCTGTCAGCAGGCTGCAGATATCAGAACAAAAGGAAACTACAACTGATTCTACGCCAGTGATTCCAGAGTCATGGTATGATGTCAATAATGTCAATAATAAACATTATCTTGTTCATTGCCATGGTATGAAGGCAGCAGGAAACATTGTTTTCCTATTACACTTTGATGTTGGTCTGATCTTGTTCTGTGCTGTCAGCATGTTGCAGATATCAGAACGAAATGAAATTGCATCTGCATGTTGGGGTCTTGTTGTCCCTGGTGATACTTCTGTTACTAGTACTCCCGTGACAATGAAAAACGCTGCTCCAGCTACTCCAGTGCCATGGTATGATGTCAATAATAAACATTATCTTGTTCATTTCCATGGTATGAAGTCAGCAGGAAACATTAAGTTGTTTTTCCTGTTACACTTTGATGTTGGTCTGACATGAAATTTATCATTGTGTGCTCTGGAAAAGCTCGGCTGGGTCTGTGATTAATGATGAATTTCATCAGTCCAGCAACAACAAAATAAATAAAAGAAAGAGCACAGAATGGACCCAAGGTATAGAACTGGAAAGACCAATGCATGGGCTCTAGCCTTTTTATGAGTTAAGTTCCTATTATTTTCTTCACATGTTCTCACTAACAAGCATCATTGATTGGTTCAGATAGTTTGCTGGAACCTGAGGTAAGGAAGCATGGTAGAGTTGAAGATAAATTGGGTCCACAAATTAGCTGTACAACTGAGTTGGTCTCTCCTGCTACTACACAATCAGAGTATGATCTCAATAATGAATATTGCATATCTTTCTCGTGTTACATTAATATTGTTTTCAAGTATAAATTTCTGTTGCTTTGTGTGCATACAGGATTATTCATATGGAATCACATGATAACGAATCTGGTCAGGAGGTCCAAGGTAGAAACTTAAAATAAGAATGCACCATTTTCTTTACTTGCGAAATGATACATATTTGGTGTGGATTCATAAGTGACATGTTGATTGTTGGCTCAGGCATTGAAGAAGCCAGTACACAGGCAGGCTCAAGTATGTCTGGTCCAAATGTAGATGAGGTTTGTCAAATAGCGAACTACCTTAATGTTTTTGAAGTGCGCACTAGTTGAATGCCCGTGCTTTGCTACGGACAATATAGTTTATTTCCTATCCACCATTATATTTTGTAGTCACCTTATACTCCAATTATCCACCATTATATTTTGTAGTCACCTTATACTCCAATAAAATCACCATTGTATTCCATAGTCACCTCACTCCAATGTCGCCATTGTACTTTGTAGTCACCTGTCCAATAATATGTCCCCTCATCCCTCTCTGTCTACTCAAATGATATGTCCCAGCTGCGTATTAGTGGTAACTGTCGTAGTTGTTCCATAACTCATCACTTAAGAGTTGCTACGTTATGCCATATCAGAAGTCTTATTATTTACACATAATGAAAGATTACCACTTTTAAAACAATGTTTGTCCATCGGTATTCTTTGATGAAAACAAATGCACCGCCTTTGCGACCACGGCATGAATAAAAATAAATATACTGTATAGTTCAGATTTTTTTTTAAAGCACCATTAATTTGCTAGGAGGCGATAAAAAGACCACAGCAATGATTAAGACATTCCTCTCGTTCCAATATCATTTCTACAAATGTCTATCCTCTTCACTCTGGTGACCATACCGAGTGCTCATCTGATCTTCTTTTTCCACTTCTTGTACCTTACTATTGTAAGATATCTATCCATAACCATCTCTGTTTCCATCCACCCTTCACCTTCCCACCCTCCATCTTTCATGGCCAGCTCTGGTCCACCTTTGATGCCCCGAAGAACCATTGTTTCCTACATATTTACAATGTAACTTGTTCATTTGTTGTAAGAATAAAATATCTATCAAGGCCTACATTCAATATATACAAAATCTAAAAAAAACACTATTCCAAACAAATTGAAATTTACAAATCATCTTTTACATGACATCACATATTCTTTTGACAATATACTGTCTCCTCGGAATGGACATGTAAGGAATTGTAGACGAAATAATTTCTTTCATGTACCCAATATGGTGGGAGGACGTCATCGGTGCCCAATATGGTGCAGGATGAATTGAAACATGGCACGCACCTAAGAACACGCCGCACATGAGTTCATCCTTACCAGGTTCTAACAAACAAATAAGAGATTGTACACACATCTACTCAGCGCACGAGGCAGTGGAACAAAGCATAACATCAATGCGGCCTTGGAAGGCGAGTGCCCAACGCATGGAGGCCGCTTTACATTTAAAGAAGAAACATGCTTGATGAACCAGGAAGTGCTACTTCTCCATGCTGTAACTTAATCACTTAAGAAAATAGACAAAGAATCAACATATATCTGAATCCATCAGCGGCTAGCATGATCACTTCATCTTACTTTACATTTGAGTACATACAAAATCAAGCATCGCCAATCTGAGCAAACCAAAAATGTCGTCGACCCACTTATGGTGGCAGTGCATCCTCGCATGCGACAGAAAACAAAAACAATCTTAGAATGCAATATTTGCAAACATCATATTTGCCGAATCAAAATACAAGGAAATCTTTGAAAAATAAATTTCACAAGTAAAAATGGTTTTTAACTTGAGAAATAGATAATAATGACATGATGAGCTAGATTTTGAAACAAATGAACAAGGCTGGTACTCTCATCCGTGACCAATTCAACCCAAAAACATGAGTAGTTACGTTTTGCTTGAATTAGAAGGCTGTATCGATGCACTTTTTAAAGCATTCATATTAAAAGCTCTAATCATAGTAATGAACTTCCATGAAAAAATTAAGGTCCACGCCATGTTGACAAATGATATTTTCATAAAAATAATAATCGGAAAAATGTTTTATCTGAAAGATCTCAAAATTTTCTTTGCACGGTTCTACGAATAAACTTTCACAGTTGCACATCTTTAATATATTTGGTACATCAAATAAATCTCAAAAGGATGGACAAAATATAGGACAAAATGCATGTCTTTTTAGTATGAACTTGCAGCAATATCAAAAGTTGTATAGGACCCTACCTTGAGGTCCTAAGAAATTGGGGACGTCAAATAAATCTGAACAAAACGGAGAAAATATAGGACAAAATGCAGGTCTGTTGAGTATGAAGTCGCGGCAATATCGAAATCAGTATAGCATTCTTCTTCCATGTCCTGAGAAATATACCAAAACCAAGAATTTTTCTCCTTCATGCTGCACTCTCATCCGTGACCAATTCAACCAAGGATATGGGTAATTCAGTGATGATCGGTCTTTGTAAACGAAGGTATCAATGGCATGCATGGAGGCTGCTTTACATTTAAAGAGAAACATGTTTGATGAACCCAGAAGTGAGACTCCTCCATGCTTTAACTTAATCACTTAAGAAAATAGAAGAAGAATCAATGTATATACCTGAATTCATCAGCAGCTAGCATGGTCACTTCATCTCACTTTACATTTGAGTACACACAAAATCAAGCATCGTCATTCTGAGCTAAACAAAAAAGTCCTTGAGCCACTTGAGGTGGAAGTGCATCCTCGCACGCGGCAGAAAAGAAAAACTTCTTAGAATTTTGTTTGGCGAGTAGTCTGCTAGTAAAGGGGCCAGTAAAAAAATAAAAGCACAAGACAATCATCCACTTAAAACATAAATCTAGCAAACATGCACTTGTCATATTTTAAGATGATTCAGATGATTTATTCTCATTTATCTGCATACCTTAGATGCTTGAGATATCATCTTCAGTAGTTTCCTCTGGCTTGGAATGCCTAGCGTTGCAAAGCTGCAACTCTATGAAAAAGGACAGTGGTGCGACACTCTCATAGCATTCATATTTGCGGTCATCTTTCACAAAATCAGCCTTATAACACCAGAAGAGCTCACTTCGATGTGGCCACTGTTCCAAAATTTTACCAGCTAATTTAGATGTTGTCACTTTTCCAAATCTTTACCAGCAAATTTAGATGTGGACACTTTTCCAAATTATTAGCGGCTAATTTAGATGTGGACACTATTCCAAACTTTCAATAGCTATAAAAAACATGTAGAATTATCATCCTTAATTCCAAAAGAAATTAGCCATTAAATGTATTTTCTCATGATTGTAATTCAAAGAAGAAAACTGAATTATCAGCCACAAAATATGTGCAATGCTAATACCAAGGGAATAGCTTTATGAACCGTATCAAGATTAACTTTCCGTGGAAAACCCGTACACAAGCATCCGGGCAACAATGATATTAAACTACATGTTGTGATGCAGGTTTGACCTCACCAGGACATAGCTAGCACCAGTTCACCATTAATACCACTACCATCAGTTTAAAATCCTCAGCTCTAACTCAAAAACTCTAAGCAGAGAGATCTCAAGCACATGCATTTCAAACATCCCAGGAATTGACACAGCTCAATAAATACCGGAGACACATTGGCACAACCAAATCAACGGAACACGACCACACGGACTGGAGTAGAGAGTGGTATACGTACCAGTGGATAAAGCTCTAGGTTCCGCACACACGACTGCCTCGGAATCCGCTTAAACCATTTGCCCTTCTCCCACCGCCACCGCTCTCCTAGCACTCCATGTTGGTTCTCCTTTCTGCTCCGCAGAAATTGTTAGAAGAAACATATGATTGGGCTTGATTTAGGTGGGTTTGGTCTCACGCAAAAGAAACAAACCGTGCAAAGGAGCTAGAAACTTGCGGATGGGAAAGTGGGAGAGTTCAGATTCATGTCAACCATCTCCATATGCTTGAACCATTTGGTACTGCCCAAATCTCAGTGTTGTATTTGCATCGAACAGCTTACCTTCGCCAAGCATCCCCGGCCGAGAGCAGCGGCGGCAGCATGTGCGGTCAAAGCATTCGCGGTACAATCAATCATCTAAATTTTTCATGCATTCCGCAAAGAAACACCCGACACCTAGTTGTAGATTTTGCACAAAACATCATGTGCCAAGTAGAAATAACAAGACACCCTGAACCAAATAAACATGCCACGACAAAAAGTTCAACCTCCAGTTTTGTTTGTTATGAACATATACATTAGTAGCAAAAATTCTAGGCTGGACTACTGGAGCATGCAACTCCAATCATGTCAAGATGAGTCTGTGTTGTCCACAGTTAATTCGTATATGTTTTTTCAGAAGATATGTATAATGATCATAGCGTTGAATTTAATTAAATTGTGTCTCTGCATGCCATGGACAAGAGCAGATCTATGGCAGAATAGTAGGGCCTAGTTACCTTTGGGCATGGAGCGAGGGATGCGGAGCTGCTTGTTTCAGCATGCACGTTTGGCCAGGAAGCACCACAGCGCCTGAAGTCACTTGGACAGGAAGCATGCGCCGAAGGAGCTTGAGGTCAGTAGGGTCAAATCCTGTACGGGCAGGAGGCCGGCCAGGGCGATGAATCTAGAGATCATAGTCAGAGGGTCTCGCGGGCGCACGAGACGGCGGCGGGCAGCCCGGCGGAGCGGTCGGCGCCGCGGAGCTGTCATGCTAGCGAACGGCGAGGGCTTGGATGGCGTGGCGGAGAGTTACGGGCCTCTCGTACGCCCGCGGTGGAGGCTGACCAAAGAAGGAGAAATTCATGGCTTTCCCTCGGCGCGGTGGCGGATCAGGGAAGAGAGAGGCCACGGTAGAGGTGAGAGGATTGCGGCGCTAGAAAGGAAGGGGTCAACGAGAGGGATTGCGCTAGAAAAATTAGTTGGCCCGGAAAAAAACATTGCGGGAGAAAAACTGTGATGTTGGACGAAGGAAGGAGCGACGTATCGCTGGTTGGAGAGAACACGGAACAAAAAGCATCTTTTAAGTAGTAGAGATACTGCAAGAACTCAAAGCTATGGACTGCTGTTTGTTTTTGTGAATGTATCATTTGCACTAACTTAAAAGTATATTTGACATAACATTTCTTTGAGTTTTGTGTCATGATCTTTAGATATTAGGGGTCACGATTACTTATTTATTGCTGAGATATTCTCTTCCTTCATCTGTGCAGTGACGAAGAAAACCACAACCTGTTAATCTTGTGTGGCGATGATGATTCTGCGGTATTAAGGCTGGTTAAGTTGACACTGTGTGCTCTGTTGATCCACTGATATTGTACTCAGTTATTGCTTTGGTTGTGAAACCACCTAGTTCAATCCAAACAGATCCATTGTTTTCAAATTTAGTATGAACTTCCTATTATTTTGCACGCTTGTGTGGTGAAGATGATTCTGGGGTATTAAGGCTGGTTAAGTTGACACGACACATTGTCACATGCAGGAAATTAAGTAACAGTAAAACTCAACCACCTATGAGCGCTCACAGCGTTTAGGCGCTCTTGGCCGTCAGATGCATCACTTTAACGCTCCAAAATTGTCCCAAAGTGACCGAAAGGTCGCTGGAACAGGTAATCGTCAGCGTTTCACGTCGAATAGAACAGCCCACGTTACAGGGCTGCTACTCCGCAGGCTGAGTTTGACGTTCTCTGGTTAATCGGACCGACAATGGAGTCCCATCCCGTGCAATCCATGCGTCGTCTCCTCTTCTCTCCTCCCATCCGCCGCTCGCTGAAATCACCTTTTTCTAAGCGTATCCGGCGCACATCTCTGCCCCCACGACCACGCCGTACTCTGCAATCCGATAGGGAGAAACCTGGCCGCGCCGTCGACCGATGTTGAAAGTGAGATGTGAAATAACAGTATGCTGCTGGATTGAAACCATAGTGCGCCGCCAAACGCTACTTCGAGGGGCGGTGCCCATCGGAATTAGTATCGTGGCCAGAGCCGCCGGAGACGGCCATGAAGATGCCCCGACTTTTCGAGTCCGCACGCTTTTCCATCTGCCGCCGCGTACGTACGCATCTCCCTCACCTGTGTTGGTATTTCTTTCTTCCTTTGGTTGCTTTGAATCAAACCATAGATGCAAGGTAGTGATCCAATGGAAGAGGTTTGTTTGTAGGGATCATTTATGCTCTGATCTGTTTTTGGTCGGTTGGTTCCAGGACCTGCCTTAGCACGGGACATACACGAATACCAAGGTCTGCTATGAGTGCTCCAGCAAATCCTCCAGGAACCTAGCCCGGTTGCTGTAAGGTAATTGTCTATCAACATATAGGTTTCGATACAAGCAAATAAGGTTGTTATATAATTAATATTTCTTGTGTGAGGTTGGGTGTTAATAATGCGAGGTGATTTGAGCGCCATAGACCCCCTTCAGGGCTCAATTTGGATAAAAGATGATAGTCGTCGCCCACAAAAAACAGCGATTCATAGCGTGACTACCGCCACGGAGTGCTATGTGAGGCGCCACGACCAGAACCTGCACTTGCGAAGGTAGCTGACAGTACAATCAATTAAACGAACTTTGCTAGGTTTTTGCTGACTTAATTTATTCTATGCAGCAGAATATCAGTGTCGCTTCCTTGACTGCAGATTAAGCTCAAAACCATATGAATCTTCAAGCAACCAACATTAAGCCGAATTAAGCATGAGAAGGCTTCAGGCCTTCAGCTACTTCCAACAGCCATTCAAGGCTTGGTGAGCTTCACTTTTAAATGTTTCTTATTATTATATGGTTATACAAGAGTAGCATCATATGCAACTGAAATGCTAGCACAACCATGCACTCGGGGTACATACAACACGTATGAACTAATACTGAAATGACATATCTGTTGATCAATTAAATATTCAAACATACACTTACCAGATAGTTGTCTACTTTCTGGAATTTTTGAGTCCATACGTGATATATATATATGCATTTATATCTATAATATAAGAAGCCCTTTGCATGCAAACATGATTACATATAATGTTCATTTGAAAATAGCTTATTAGGGCATATTGTTTATTGTGCTACGGAATGTTGTTCTGTTTGGCTCATCTCCACCTAATGTGGACAGTGGATTAAATAGTCAATGCAAACATAGTTAAAAAATATTTGCTGTATGATCCTATCTTATCATCAAATTAATGGTTGTACAGTATTTGCTCTAATACATCGATATGTTCCTGAAATAAATTAATCTTAGTTATATTCATGCAGTACTCTAATACATCGATATGTTCCTGAAATAAATTAATCTTAGTTATATTCATGCAGTTTTCTACGCTCTTCTTAAAGATAGGATGATGACAAAGAAAGTGGTATGCATGTCTTCACATTACTAGCTTCATATTTAATGATTTTACTGGGTGTTGCGTTATATTCTCTGTCTGTCCGGGCAGAAAATATCGGCCTTGTGTTGTGCAGGCTAAAGAAATGAGGAAAAAAAAATATAAGATCCTTCAAAAGAACATATCTTCTAATCTTCAGGTATTGCAGCATGTCACTATCCAAATCACCCCACATTAAGCATTCAGCACACATTTTATATAGCTTCCAAACGTATATATGCTCCCGTACCTTTTGTGTTACTACTATTAAACAGTTATGGAGGACACTCTTCTTCCCGTAGGATACGGAAATGAGAAGGCATACCAATTTTATGGTTTCCGGGAAAAAAATACGTTGGTTGTTAACAATAAATGATGTCATAAAGTCAAATAATGGGGGTAATTAGTTTGATTAAGCGGTAGTTGTATTTGTGGTCCATTTCATTTTTACCTATTGAAAAATTGAGGATATGTAGGTAGCTTTGGCTGATGAAACAAAATAGAACTCATTTGTTGTGTTATAAAATGCCCCACCATACAATAACATTTTTGGTAAGAACTACTATGAATATAAATGGTTTGAACATTTATGAACTCTAATTTTGCAGGAATAAGATATATCCTCTAAACTGCTATCTGGTTTCTTTTGTAGGACCTGCTGCGTGTCAATATTCTCTGATGGAATTCCTTATTTGACACTAGATGATCACATCAGACATAGGTCATTGTTATTCAGTACATTCACATGCTTCAACGTCTTACCATTTTATAGAAGGGGCAAATTAAATCATAATCAAGTTGTATGTAAAATCATTCATGGTAGCAGTAAATTTTATTTTCCGGGTAATTAATGTGCACAAAGTTTTTTTTTCCTGGTATTGGAGGTTTATGCAGGTCAAAGGTATCTGTCTACATAGCAAGAAACCCAAGTACGAAAACATCCACTTTACAATATCAAATGATTGTGCATTTGTTGTAGTAAAAAGAATTGGCATGTCTAGCGGTGAAAGAACATAGGTTCTAAATCCTGTTTTGAGTGTTTGATTACAACATATAGATGGACTAATGCGCTTTGCTAAGTGTACTCAGAAAATATCGACCCGTAAACATCTACAAAGCTCAGCAATGAGTGAGAAAAAGTTACGGGAAAAGATGAGGAAGAGGAGAAAAGAAACGGCGAAGAAAAGGGAAAAAGAGACGAAGGCAAAGGGGTGGCCAGCCTCCAAGCCGGCCTGGCCGGGCTCCAGGCCGGGCTGGCACAGCCCCTGGCCGGCCCCCAGGCCGGGCTGCTCGGGTGGGGGTCCGGCCCCGCCGGCCCCAGGCCGGCCTCCAGGCCGGGGTGCCCGGGTGGGGGTCCGGCCTCACCCCCAGCCCCACGCCGGCCCCAGGCCGGGCTGGCTGCCTCTACGCCGGCCTCCACTGGCGCCCACGCCGGCCCCATGCCGGCCCCCAGGCCGGGGTGGGTTTGGCCCGGCCCTGGCTGCTCCCAGGCCGGCCAGGCCGGCCCCCAGGCCGGGGTGGGTCGCAGGAAAGGGAAATCCCCCCCCAAACGGCTGTATTTTCGACATGGGTATAAATACGGGGTCTCCACCTACCTCCTTGCTTTGTCAATCCCACCCACACTCTCTCTCACCACCATTGATTGACCAAGCTCAAGCTCAAGAACAAGATCTCCACAAATCCCCAACCAAAGCTCGTGATACTTTGGGATTTGAAGGAGACACCCCCGATCTACAACTCCACCGAGTCGATTAGAAATCCACCCACTCATCCCATAGGGATCTTGTTATTCTTAGTTCATTGGAGCTAGGAATCTTGTTGCTCTTCGTTCATCGGAGCTCGGAGCCTTGTTGATATCCCCGGTGCTTTTGTGCCCGTGGATCTTGCTTCTCGGAGTCTTGGCGGCTCTCGTGATTTGGTGAGGACCCTCCAATCTTGTGGAGTGTGCCTCATCCTTGTAAAGGTTCTAGTTGTCAACCTCAACGACAACATAGTGATTCGAGCGTATCCACATCGGTGGAAGGACTCGAAGGAGATACTGTGTGGCATTTGAGGCCTACTCGGTGTTCCACTTTGGTGGCACCGCACCGCTCCAACGGAGATTAGCTTCTATTGGGAAGTGAACTTCGGAATAAATCTCCGCGTCATTATGTTCGGTTATTCCTCAACTTACCTTTACTTGTTACTACTAGCTTAGTCATATTACTCACCTTGTGCTAGTTGTAATTGCTCAACATATAGGATTGTCCATCTAGTCGCATACTTTAGATAATCTATATTTGAGCTTTGCCTTGTTAACTTGAAAAAGAAGTTAAAATTTGTAGTTAACCTATTCACCCCCCCTCTAGTTAACCTCTCGATCCTTCAATTGGTATCAGAGCCTCGTCTCTTTATAAAAGGCTTTACCGCCTAAAGAGGAGGTAAGGATGGCCGATGATCCCGTCACCATGGATGGGATTCAAAAGCTAATCCAAGCTATGATTGAATCTTCCGAGAAGAAGATGGAGGGACTAATAAAAGAATTGACATCTCCATCTAAGCAACCTAGTGAAAAGATTATCTTAGATGAACATGGAAACCCCTTGCCAACTAAAGAAGGAAGCGATACAACTTCACCTTTAAAAAGTGGTGCACCATCAAATGGTAGTGGTGGCAACTCTTTTGGCTTTGCATATAACAATGCTCCTAATGTACAACATCCACATGTTACTCATCTTGGTCCACCTCCTTTGGTGGATCGGCATCGTTTTACTAATTGGAAAGCTTCTATGAAGTCTTACATGTGCAGCTCTTCAATGCAAATATGGAGAATTGTTGAAAAAGGGTATGAGCCAAAGGATCCCGCAAATCTAAGCTCAAGTGACATCATAGATGAGCAACTCAACGCTCATGCTTTGCACATGTTGGAAAGGGCAATGGAGAAGGAAGGAGTTGAGCACATCCGGTCCTTCACTAGTGCAAAGAAAGCTTATGATGGTCTTGTTGATATGTTCGACGACAATGTCAATCTCCAAAGATCCAAGAAGTCAATCATTCAAAGAAAAATTGAACACTTTCACTTGGGTGATGGAGAGAACATAGAAGATATGTTTAGAAGACTCAAGGCTCTTGTGAATGACATGAGAGATAGTGGATTCACGGATTGTACGGAGAATTGGGTCAAGGAGAAATTTCTACTCACCTTGATGCCATACAATGAAAACATGGTGATGAACATACAAGCAAGGGCCGACTACTTGGACCTAACCCCCAATGATGTTTTGGGTCTCTTTATTACTCTAAAGGTCATGAAGCAAACTTCCGATCATGTCATGGCCCATGTAAATGGGATGAAGAAAGCATCTCTCGCCTTGAAGGCCAAAGTTACACCCCATGAGGATAATGACTCAAGTGATGATGGTGGATCCACTCATGAGGTCACCGAGAAAGAGATGAAGACATCCCATGAAGAATGCTTAGCTCTTGCTCAACACAAGTGGTGGAAGAAAGGAGACTTTAGATCCAATGCCACCAAGAACAAAGGGAAGGAAGGCTCAAGCACAAAGAAGGCAAGAACTTGCTTCAATTGTGGAGATTCCGAGCATTTCGTTGCCGAGTGTCCCTACAAGAGTAGAATTGAGAATGGAGGTAGACTCATCAAGAAATCCACCTTCATCCCCAAGTCCAAGAACTTCATAAAGAGAGGCCCTCCTAGGGCATTGATTGCTAAGGAAGTCGAGTACACCTCCGGTGGTGAAGAGAGTGATGGTGAAGGCGAACAAGTAGGTATGGCGGCCATGGCTAAGGGCGTCATACCTCCTAACTTAAGCTCTCTCTTCTCCAACCCAAATGACAACAAGGGCCCTTCGAGTCACAAGTGCTTCATGGCAAAGGGTATATCCCCAAAGGTGACTCCTACACTCAAACTTGCAAACTCCTCTATTCCATCACTATTAAATTGTGTAGAGGAAGACCCTCTAGTAAACTTTGTGAAAAATTTAGAAGGAGAAACTAAATCTATCTTTGTCTCCCTCATGGATCAATTAAGTGAGGCACATGGCCTCATTGATGAACATGATGAGAGAATAATGTTACTTGAAAAGTTTGCTCGTGATGATGCTAATAAAATTGAGGAGCTTGAGAAAGCTCTAGATGAATCACATTGTTTTAGAGAAAGCATAGAGGAAACATTTGCAATTGACATAGCTAAAGCAAAATTCGATTGTCAACATGCTTTTGCTAAAGTAACGGAATTCATGGCTCTAAATGATGCAACTAACAAAGGTTATAATGAACTCATTAAGGATTTTGATAAGCTTAAAATTGATCATCGTACAATCTCAAATGAGCTCAAAACCTTAAAAGGAGTAAGTGTTGTGAATGAAAACTCTTGTGCTACTAACCCTTTGTGTGTCAAGGCTACTCTCATTGAGGAGAACAATAGGTTGAAGACACAACTCAACAAAGGCCTTGCCACTTGCATCCAAGGGCAAAAGAACCTCAATGATCTTTTGAGCAATCATAAGAGAGTTGTTGGCAAAGAAGGCCTTGGTTTTGGTTCCACATCCAAGGTGGATTACAAGAAGAAGTCAACTCCCTCCACTAACTCTATTGTTTTTGTGAAGGAGGGGGAGTTGGATAATGAGGAAGATGAGTTTGATATTATTGCTAAAAGTATTGTTTCTAGGAACACTACTACTCACAACAACTTTGCGGGAAAGTATAACCCATCCTATGTGCTTCTAAAATCTACTAATGGTCATGTTTATGCAAAGTATGTAGGCACCTCATATGGTGATGATTACAAGCATGCTATTTGGGTTCCCAAGACCCTTGTGACTAACAAAAAAGGACCCATCCAAAAATGGGTACCTAAGACAAGAAGTTGATTCATTGTAGGGTTGCATTTCCGGTGGAACATCATGGATGATTGATAGCGGTTGTTCCGCACACATGACCGGAAGCAAAGAAGTATTAGAAGACTTGAAACTCCAACTTCTCAAATTTGCTCATGTAACTATTGGTGATCGCTCACAACTTAAGGTATTGGGACATGGCAAGGTGGTCATTTCTCCGGATTCATCCATTGAGAAACTCCTCCTTGTTGAGTCCCTTGGCTATAATCTTCTTTCCGTCTTGCAACTTTGTGAGTGCAATTTTACATGTGTATTTGGGCGTCACCATGTGCTTGTCCTTCACACTATTTCTCTTAAAGTAGCCTTTGTTGGATTTGTGGAAAACGGTATGTATGTAGTGGATTTCTCGAAAGAAACTACACATATTGCCACATGTCTAATGGCTAAATCCGACATGGGGTGGCTTTGGCATTGTCGCCTAGGCCACGTCGGTATGAGAAATCTACAAACTCTTGTGAAGGGTGAGCATGTGGTAGGACTAACAAGTGTGAATTTTTCCAAAGATCGTCCTTGTAGCTCTTGTATTGCCGGAAAGATGCATGAGAAGAATCATCCTAAGACATCAATCATCGCCACAACAAGAACTTTTGAGCGCATTCACATGGACCTATTTGGTCCTCCCACATATGATAGTCTTGGTGGCAAGAAATATTGTTTGGTTATTGTTGATGATTATACAAGATACACTTGGGTTTTCTATATCAAGAAGAAGAGTGAAACTCAAGAAAGATTCATTACTTGGGCTACCGAAGTACAACGCCAATATGACACCAATATTTTGTCAATTAGAAGTGACAATGGTTCCGAGTTCAAGAACTACACCATGGATGAATTCTTGGGTAATGAGGGGATAAGACATCAATATTCCGCCGCGTACACCCCTCAACAAAATGGTGTTGCGGAAAGGAAGAATCGCACACTTATTGATATGGCAAGAACTATGATGGCCGAGTTCAAATCCCCATATAACTTTTGGGCCGAAGCTATCAACACCGCTTGTCATCTATCTAACCGACTCTTCCTTCGTCCGATGATTGGCATGACTCCATATGAGCTTCTAACCGGTAACAAACCCAACCTCTCATATCTTCGAGTTTTTGGGTGCAAATGCCAAGTATACATAAAAGGAACTAGATTGTCTAAGTTTGATGCTAGAACATTTGAAGGTATTTTTGTTGGTTATGCCACGAACTCCCACACTTATAGAGTCTACAACATATCCACCGGGTGTGTTGAAGAATCTATGAATGTGGAATTTCATGAGGATAATGGCTCCCAAGTGGAGCAAATTGATTGTGATGATGTAGGTGATGAACCATCCTCCATAGCCATAGGAAGAATGGGTGTAGGTCCACTTATACCCATTGAGGGACACCTTGTGGCAAATGAGGATGGAACTAGCTCTACGCAAGTGGAGCCCTCTACATCAACCACCAATCAAATGGTAAACCAAGAACAAGAAGAAGATCTTCATGTGGATACCTCCCATCAAGAAAGTGATCAAGATCCACCCAATGATAATGGTGGAAATAGTCTTGGTGATACATCACCAAGAACTCCAATAAGGGTGGAAAATGGTCTTGATGAAGGAAATGATGAGGATATTCCACCTAATGAACATCCCGATGATGCTCTAGTTCGTATCATGTCTCGTCAAGCATCAAGATTGCAACAAAAGTCATTATATCAAAAGAATATCATTGGTGGTTTGGGAAGAAGTGTCTCCACTCGTGGACAAGTACTCAAGTTTTGTGGTATTCACTCATATGTCTCTCATGTTGAACCTATCAAAGTGTATGATGATCTTGAAGATGAAGATTGGGTTCAAGCTATGCATGAAGAGCTCCATAATTTTGAGAGAAACAAAGTATGGTCACTAGTGGAAAGACCCAAGGATCACAATATCATTGGAACTAAATGGGTATTCAAGAATAAGCAAGATTCTCATGGGCAAGTGATTCGCAACAAAGCACGATTGGTTGCTCAAGGCTACTCTCAAGTCGAAGGACTTGACTACGGTGAAACTTTCGCTCCCGTAGCAAGGCTTGAATCCATTCGTATATTACTTGCATTTGACACTAGTCATAACTTCATCTTGCATCAAATGGATGTTAAAAGTGCCTTTCTAAATGGACCTTTAAATGAAATGGTATATGTTAAACAACCTCCGGGATTCGAGGATCCCAAGTATCCTAACCATGTCTACTTCCTCCATAAGGCTTTGTATGGCCTCAAACAAGCCCCACGTGCTTGGTATGATCATTTAAAGGAGTTCTTAGTAGATCGTGGTTTCGTACTTGGGGTAATTGATCCCACTCTTTTTACCAAAAGTGTAGATGACATTTCTTCGTATGCCAAGTATATGTTGATGATATTATATTTGGATCCTCTAACGTGAGTTTTGTAGATCAATTTGCCAAACTAATGACAAGTGAATTTGAGATGTCTATGATGGGAGAATTAAAATTCTTTCTAGGTTTTGAGATCAAGCAATATCATGAAGGGACTTTTATTTGTCAAGCCAAATATATTCAAGACATGCTCAAGAAATTCGATATGATCAATGCCAAACCATTACCTTATCCAATGCCTACAACCACAAATCTCTCTTTGGATCATGAAGGTATACCGGTAGACCCCAAACTTTATCGATCCATCATTGGATCTTTGCTTTACCTTTGTGCATCTAGACCGGACATTATGTTTAGTGTGGGTTTGTGTGCAAGATTTCAATCTAACCCCAAGGAAATCCATATGATTGCGGTCAAGAGGATTCTTAGGTACTTGGTTGACACTCCCACTCATGGTCTTTGGTATCCATCAAACACAACTTTTGATCTTGTGGGATACTCGGATGCGGATTGGGGAGGTGACAAAGTGGATAGAAAATCAACCTCGGGTGCTTGCCAATTTCTTGGTAGGTCTCTCGTGTGTTGGTCTTCCAAGAAGCAAAATTGTATTGCCACCTCCTCCACGGAAGCGGAGTATATTTCCGCCGCAAGTTGTTGTTCTCAACTCTTATGGATGAGGCAATGTCTTAAGGATTTTGGAATTAAGATTAAGACAATGCCTCTTTTATGTGATAATGAGAGTGCCATTAAGATTGGTCACAATCCGGTACTTCATGGCAAGACCAAGCATATTGAGATTCGGTATCATTTTATTCGGGATCATGTGGCCAATGGTGATATCTCACTCTCTTATGTCAACACTAAAGATCAACTTGCTGACATCCTTACCAAGCCTCTAGATGTGAAGAGATTCAAGGAATTGAGGAGTGAGCTCAACATCATATGTGCAAGCAACTTTAGTTGATTGAAAATCTTGCATACACACCCCTACTAGACTCTTATTTGGATTTAGATGCACGCATAGACATAGGGGGAGTGTAGCTCAATCAATGAGCCAACACTACCTTTATAATGCATAAATAAACAAATCATGCCTAAATGATCATTTTTAATGACATCATGTGCTTCAATGATGAGTCTCAACAATGCACCCAAGATACATCTTCGCGGTGTCATATCGAACATACTCATACATGGTGGCTACGGCCACCGCCAATTTTTCAATACGACATTTGTGTTCGAGTGTTCACTCAATGGCTTCTCCATTTGATTTCATATTTCATTGGTATCCAATGTTGCTCATTTCGTTTTCTCATTTTTTCTCTCCATTGGATATAAATGAAAACATCATATGCATGTCATCATTCTCATCTCATTCGTGCACATGGTCAAATAAAACTTGCTCTTAGAAACAAATTCCTGAAAATGTGTTAGTATTAGAATATATTCATGAAAATCTGTTGAAATGATATTTTTTTTTGCGCGTTATGGCTGGGTGGTTGTGTAGGTTTATTTTTTTGTTACAAAAAAAAAACCCATCAAAAACAACACACACAAACTTGGCAACTGCCGATTTTTTTTTTTAAAGAAACCGAACATGAGCCTCCCACCCCGGCCTAGCTACCGCCGAGCCGGCCCCAGGCCGGCCCTCAGGCCGGGGCGTTCGGCCAGTGCCCCGGCCTCGCCTCCGACGCGATCCGGCCCCCGGCCGGCCCTTAGGCCGGGCCGTTCGGGCACACGGCCGGCCTCCCGCCCGGCCTCCTCCCCCGCGCGCCGGCCCCAGGCCGGCCGCCCCGCCCACCGATCCGCCCCGCATAGCAGAGCCGGCCAGGCCGGCATGCCACCCGGCCCCAGGCCGGCGTGGGGTGCTGCCCACACACCCACACGCACCCCACCCCCAACCGCACCCAATTCCCCACACCCCTTTCTTCCTCCTCCCTCCACCTCCATTAGAGCACCTTGGTGCTCTTGCCCCCCCTCCCCCCACCTCCCTAGCCCATCCCCACCGCCCAAATTCACGGATCCGCAAGCCCTCGGCCCTCTCCTCCCTCTCCTCCACACGGATTTCTCATTAACCCCTTATTGGAGGAGATCAGGACACTTGATTGCTTCGTGCTTTTTGTTTGAAGATGGCTTCGAACTCGGGTAATTTCTTTGGGCTTTTCTATGGTTTAGGTGTATGTGAGTGCTCTCTATCGGTGTGCTAGTACTCGTGTTCATGTACTAAATTTTTTTCCCCATATATTCATGCTAGGGTTCATACCACTATGATATATTATGCTTTGATCATGACATGTGTTCCCTCTATTCTTATGTTATGCCATGTTGATGTTCCATGCCCCTTGTATTCTAGCCCTAGCCCTATGATACCATGCCTCACCTAGCTTTGCACATTCAATTTCATAATTGGCCATGGCTAAATACTACAATTTTCCCCTTATTGATGCGATTGTTCTCTCATTGTGCCATAATGTGTATGATATAACCTACGTAGTTTTACATCCCAATGGTCTCTCGTATGTTTACATGCCCAATATTGTTTTCACATCCCACAATCCTATACACATACTATGATAAGATGCAGACACCCATAATATTGTGTTTACTAACTATTGGGTTCGTCTTTCGCTTACCATGTCGTTGTCCCATAGATTCATGGCTTAATTATTTTTTTCTCACCTAAACAACGACCATGTGCACTCATTATCATGTTCCATCTCCATGCATCATATGTTTCAGGTGATTCTCCTCCTCACTATGATGCCTCTCGCTCTCTCCGTCCTCGCACCTCTCGCAAGAAGAATGCTCAGGATGTTGCTGGCTCTACTCCCTCACGGAGATCCTCTATTCCTATCAATCCAAAGGAGCCCGTGATCAAAAACTGGGGTGGCCTTAGTGCAGCTGATTTTGAGGAAGCTAGGCTGAAATTTAATCCGTATGAGTTTGGTCAACGCACGTGCTCGGATGCTCGGTTTTATTGCAAGATGCATCAAGTCATGCATGAATTTATTCTTGGCAAGCTACAACACAGTCACATGGATCAACATTACTTTGACATTGAGTATGCTCGCAACAAGTGGCCTGAAGTTATGACCATCATGGACTATCACAACCTCACTCCTCTCATGGGTGACACACTTGCTCATCCGTACTCTCCAGAGTTGCTCAGGGAGTTCTACTCCACCGTTCACTTCGCCTCTGGTGGCCCCACGCGTCTCCCGCGTACCTTGATATGGATGAGCGGTGGCACCAAGTGTGAGGCTACTATGGATGAGTTTGGTGCTATCTTGGGTATCCCCGACTATCGGTTTGACTATACATTCTATTTCCGCATTCATGGGGAGTCCAACAAGATTATGGAGGCCAAGGAGGGGGTTCGTCATTGCTATCCCGAAGGTACCGGCTCCATGCATATTCCTAAGATCAAGTTCTTCTCTGAGCATTATTACATGATACACGTCATTCTTCGCAACACCATCAACGCCAAATTTGGTGAGAAGGGCGAGGTACGCAAGTGGATGATCAACCTTCTCTTCCACATTGAGTCTCAGATGAGGTCAAAGAGGCAATTGGATGTACTGGACTACATGTGGCAGGAGATGCAGAATGTGGTTAAGGAAAAGCGGGTACCCATCTATGGCTCATATATTCAGCGTCTTATTGAGACCCGCATCCCCGAAGGTCTCGTCAACAACTATGCCAAAGTGACTCCAAAGAAGAACATTCTTATGTATGATGCTCCCATTGAGACTGCTCATGAGCCAAGGCCTAAGCGCACCCGCACCGAGTCAGTTACTCGCCGCTCTACTTCACCTTCTCCTCCTCCTGAGACATTTAATCTTAAGAAGATTCTTCAGAAGATGAATTGCTTCTTCATTGATAAGCAACATCAAGATTATGAGGCTTATCGCAAAGGGAAGGCCTCTAGTCGCCGTCAGCGCGCCATCCAAACTGCTCTCAAGATTCCTCTTAGTCCTTCCAGCTCCGACGAGATTGCCGAGGAGAAGTGGAAGTCTAAGCATACTTATTGGTGTGGAGATGATGTTAGCTCTCTCGGCTCTTTTGCGGGGCCATACACCATCGCTGAGGCTAGCTCCAGTCAGGTTCCTCCAGAGGACTTCCATGAGGATGAGGATGAGATGGGCGACGAGTGATCGGGTTGCATTTTTCTCCCTTTTTGGTGTATGATGCCAAGGGGGAGAAACACTCACGCATAGCATTGCATTACATGCATTCATTTGCGTCTTATCTTCGTGATTTGCTTTTTAGTTGAAACTATTTGTGTGGTTTGTGAACCTTGGTGTTATTGTAAGACTATGTCCTTAATTATCTATCGTACTCTCTATTATGCGTGTGGCAATGGTTATTGAAGATCATAGCAAGATTATCAAGTTATTTCATCCACTCACTATTTCAATGTGTTGAAGCCATATTGAGGGAAGTTGTTATTCATAAGAAGAATGCTATGGTAAGATCTTCCTAGTAGTAAACATTATTGTTCATACATGTGTATCTTCAATGGTAAAAATCATGGTTGAACTAATTTCTTGCACTTCACATAAATATGTTATAGTCTCATCATCATCATGATTATCAAATATACATGTCAATTGTTATGGGCACACAAATAGGGGGAGTACGAATATATGTTATTCCACTCACAAATAGCCATGCAAAATTATCTATTATGCAAATCCGTATGTTGTCATCAAACATCAAAAAGGGGGAGATTGAAAGAACATAGGTTCTAAATCCTGTTTTGAGTGTTTGATTACAACATATAGATGGACTAATGCGCTTTGCTAAGTGTACTCAGAAAATATCGACCCGTAAACATCATACAAAGCTCAGCAATGAGTGAGAAAAAGTTACGGGAAAAGATGAGGAAGAGGAGAAAAGAAACGGCGAAGAAAAGGGAAAAAGAGACGAAGGCAAAGGGGTGGCCGGCCTCCAAGCCGGCCTGGCCGGGCTCCAGGCCGGGCTGGCACAGCCCCTGGCCGGCCCCACGCCGGCCCCAGGCCGGCCCCCAGGCCGGGCTGCTCGGGTGGGGGTCCGGCCCCGCCCCTCAGCCCCGCCGGCCCCAGGCCGGCCTCCAGGCCGGGGTGCCCGGGTGGGGGTCCGGCCTCACCCCCAGCCCCACGCCGGCCCCAGGCCGGGCTGGCTGCCTCCACGCCGGCCTCCACTGGCGCCCACGCCGGCCCCAGGCCGGCCCCCAGGCCGGGGTGGGTTTGGCCCGACCCTGGCTGCTCCCAGGCCGGCCAGGCCGGCCCCCAGGCCGGGGTGGGTCGCAGGAAAGGGAAATCCCCCCAAACGGCCGTATTTTCGACATGGGTATAAATACGGGGTCTCCACCTACCTCCTTGCTTTGTCAATCCCACCCACACTCTCTCTCACCACCATTGATTGACCAAGCTCAAGCTCAAGAACAAGATCTCCACAAATCCCCAACCAAAGCTCGGGATACTTTGGGATTTGAAGGAGACACCCCCGATCTACAACTCCACCGAGTCGATTAGAAATCCACCCACTCATCCCATAGGGATCTTGTTATTCTTAGTTCATTGGAGCTAGGAATCTTGTTGCTCTTCGTTCATCGGAGCTCGGAGCCTTGTTGATATCCCCGGTGCTTTTGTGCCCGTGGATCTTGCTTCTCGGAGTCTTGGCGGCTCTCGGGATTTGGTGAGGACCCTCCAATCTTGTGGAGTGTGCCTCATCCTTGTAAAGGTTCTAGTTGTCAACCTCAACGGCAACATAGTGATTCGAGCCTATCCACATCGGTGGAAGGACTCGAAGGAGATACGGTGTGGCATTTGAGGCCTACTCGGTGTTCCACTTTGGTGGCACCGCACCGCTCCAACGGAGATTAGCTTCCATTGGGAAATGAACTTCGGGATAAATCTCCGCGTCATTATGTTCGGTTATTCCTCAACTTACCTTTACTTGTTACTACTAGCTTAGTCATATTACTCACCTTGTGCTAGTTGTAATTGCTCAACATATAGGATTGTCCATCTAGTCGCATACTTTAGATAATCTATATTTGAGCTTTGCCTTGTTAACTTGAAAAAGAAGTTAAAATTTGTAGTTAAACTATTCACCCCCCCTCTAGTTAACCTCTCGATCCTTCAAGCGGTATGTGTTGAGGGAGCCATTTTCCTACTCTATTGGTGACATCCAATATATTTTTCCCAGGTCACATTCTCTTTCATATCTTCAATTTTTTTCAGTAGTGTTTGAATATTATTGCACTTGTGCTTTTCATAGTTATGGAGACTGCAGTGAATCTACTCAGGTATGCGTATTAGTATTGAGTCAAGTAGTCCATCTCACATTTCCCTTTTGGATTCTTTTATAGGAGCTTTGAGCTAAAGCTATACACTTTTTGGAGATTAGTAATCTCATGGTACTAATTTTGATTGCTCACACATCTATCGTATCTTTGTTCGGTTCAGTAAATAGTTCTGTTAAAATTTAAGAAATATTTTTATTTCAACTGAATTTTATTATCAAATGATATTGGTATGAGCTTTCTGAATATGTCAAGCATGTCAAAAATAAATCTCTTGAGTACTACAGTCTTAAATATATCTCCAACATATTACTGTTAAAAATAAGAGAATTTAT
The DNA here is from genome assembly GCA_028641055.1 of Alopecurus myosuroides. NCBI lineage: Eukaryota > Viridiplantae > Streptophyta > Magnoliopsida > Poales > Poaceae > Alopecurus > Alopecurus myosuroides. Next base: position 261,304,674 of record CM054060.1, read on the forward strand.
TCTTTCATAATTAAGTATCCTTTTATAAGTGCTTAATTTTGCTTGGCATTTCCAGAGATCCATCTCGCAACAATCTGTCAGTATTACACGTAATTCTTATTCAGCTCTCATCACTTACATTTGTGTGTGTCCTTATCTGAGTCTTCCAATCTATAGCACAGTACAGTACGCTTTAAACTGTAAGTATCTCCATCTGTGATGTTAATTTGCCAAGCAACTACATCTATGAGTCTGCTAAAAAATTCCTGAGATGTTGCTGACGCTAGGATGTGCACTATTTCATGTAAAACATTTGTATAAAATGTCTGCTTACTGGTGTTTCATAGAGGCAATTGATACCAGTAAATATTTCATCAGATGTCTTTTCGCAATTATATGGTTCCCCAACCGAACACAGGTTGCATGATTTGTTGATTAGATCCTAAGAGTGGGTTGCAATTTATTGTGCAATCTCCAATTTTTTTGTAGGAATAACAAGTGAAATCTTTTTTATGACAAATTCAGTCAACCTATTGCAACTTTATGTTTGAATTCATCCAAGTAATGGTTTTTATTTATGCGATGATCAGGTCAAACCACCTATGTATGACTAAGATGTTCAGAGAGAAATATGGGAATAAACCAAAGATGCACACAGATGATCTCGACACAACTTTGCACTAAGCTGACTTCCTTACCTATTAATGCTTTGATCTCTAGGCTCTAGCGATACTACAGTTTTCTTGTTGTCATCAGGATGTATTCATTTCAACCCTATTTTTCACTTACCATGGACCATGTTATTAACATATTGTACTCTTTAAAAATTTCACTTTCCAGGCTAAATCTTTAACCGTTTAAATCTTCTCATATATTTATATTGTTTAGATTTTTTTCAATTATTTCTATTGCTCTTTCATCAATATGGACGGGCGCGGCAACGCGCGCCTTCATGTTCTAGTACTGTTACATTAGACCTGTGATGGATTGTATCAGTGTGCTTTGTTTACCCACTAATATTGTAACCAGTTATCGCGCAAAACCATTAGTTCAATCGAAACTCGTCCATTTCAAATTCAGTATGTAATATCTGGAGTATATCTGTTATTTTGCACGCTCCTGCCTTTGCAGCTGGTTGACACATAACGACACATAACGACAGGTCCATGTCTGGGTGCAGGTGGACGTGGGCTGTGCCTCAGGCTGTATGTGGACACGTCCACGGGTGCCCACCAACTGACCACACATGCCCGTACATGTTATACGGGTGCCCACCCACTGACCACACATGCCCGTATATGTTATAGCTGACGACCGCTAGTGCCCACTTAAATCGTCCGGATTAAACGGCGTCCGCTTATGCCCACTTAGGCTGGTGCCGTGCATCACGGCCTATAGCCCCGCCACGTCAGCTTTTCCCCTCAGTATCACCCCATTCTCACGGCACGGTGCCAGTGCATGGGGCTATAGTCCCCACTATCACTTTTCTCTCCTCCACATTAAGATTTAGTTTTCAGATTAAAACATTCAAAATAATGCAAGAACATTATTTTATTAAGCCACTCTGATGATTATTAGTTTTTCTATTTTAAAAAAAATGACATTAGTTGCTATTAATAAATCACTTATGTCTTACAAGTATAAAATATGAAAATAAGTGGTAATGACCTTTAAAAATAATATTCCACTAACAGAATGTCACTAAAATTTAAATTGACTAAGTTTTACATTTTTATTATTTTATATTTTGGAAATAACATTAAATCACTAATAAGAAATTATTCAAACTTCAAAAATATAAATATGTGGAAAAGTTTACAAAATGGTAATGTTGGAAAGTATGTGAAAATTCAAGAATATAGAATTTTATTTCAAGTCATTTGGGGTTATAAAACAAAAGTTATGAATTAATCTTTAAAACAGAAATAAAAAGAAAAATAAAGGATGACGTCATCGCTGACGTTACCGTCGTCTTCCTCACAGAGAGGAAATCATGCTCCCCCCTCTCGCCCCCGCTCTCGCCCCGCCACGCCACCGCATCGCCCCGTCCCTCTCTCCTCTCCCCTCGCCAGCGCGGGCGTTAGCGGGCGCTACCGCCGGGCGATGGCGGTACCGCCCGTGCCTACCGTCTCGCCCACCTACAGTCTCTCTCTCGCCCGCCCCCGGGCGATATCGCCTCCCTTACCGCCCCCACTGGCACCAGCCTTAAACTTAGACTGAAAACAGCGTCATGCTAATTTGCTAGTCAACTGCTGAAAAATCGTGACTCCGTGATGGGTCATGTACTGAACACGTCAGTATGACATAAGCCTGACGCCGTTGATGTTCTATACTTCTATGGATCAATTTGCTACTCTGCAGGCGCTCTATGAGTGACTTATTTTGGGCTTATGGGTGGCTTCTAGGTCCCAGACAGCAGAAGACTAAAAGAACTCTCTAGCTTATGAATGGCTTATTTCCACCGAGAAGCTGTAATTGTGAAGGAATCCAGAAACTGCATCGGAGGTGTTTCTGGGTGGCTTCCCGAGTTTCTGCGAAGCGGTACAAAAATCTTCCCCTCGTTTTGATCTTATTTACAAAAGATGTACCACCGCGGGGAATAACGCTTGGGAAAGAAAAAGAAAAAAAAAGAAAAAACTGCCCTCATCGCACAGATTCGCGTCTCGCCCAACCACGACAAAAACGAAGCACCATGTCCCCGCCTTGTGCTGCCGTCTTCCGCCGCCACGAGTAGAGCTGACCACGCCGAAAGCTTCGCCTCGGTCTCCTCTGCCTCCTCCCTAACACACGTTTGTTGGGCCGGTCCACAACGCCGGAATCAGGCCTCCTTCTTCAACTACGGCCAGAGCTCCGCCGCCACGATTTGCCGCCGTTGTGCCTCCTCCGGCCTTCCTGGTACCTCCATCGGCCTTATAATGAGCTTCTGTTCCTCACAGACATCTCTTCTCTCCTTCCCATGCTCAGTGTGGCCGAATCATTGATCTCTGCCGACGACCACCGCGGCAAAGGTTGTCGTGGTCTTCTCCGGTGACCATCCGGTCTCCTTCCGCCACCAAATGATGCCTGGTGAAGCCCTGCGCTGGTTCCATGCGTCTTGGCCTCTAGTGCGCGCGCGTTCGGCGACCCCCTTGTTAACCAAGCTCCGGCCGCACCATTGTTGCAGGAGAGGCACTGTCGGGTGGGACCAGCTGTGAGGTGGAACTCGAGAAGCCCAAAAGAACTCTACTGGAATAACTTGTCGTTGCTTCTACCCACAACAGTTTTTGCCCACCAAAATCTATAAGCCTGCTTTTGTATAAGCAGGAGCCCAAAAGAAGTACCCCTATGTCTAGTACACACCGTCCTAGACAGCCGCTCGATGGCACTGAGAAAGCAGCTTCCGTTTGACCTGAAGTTCTCTGCTACGAAGGATCACATGACGATGCCGGATGCCAGGATCACACGAGGAACCGGATGCTAGGATCACACGCGGAACGCGTCCATTAGCATGATTGTGTAGATCGGATGTACACACTGGCACTGCCCGTGGGTGGTAGCGGGCACGCCGCAACGGACCATCAAATATTTTCCGCTGTTCGTGGGGTGTCCACTTAGCAGTTTAAGCGGGCTTGGGTTGGCCGCGCCGTGGGCAGCCCGCTCCCACTTACAGGCCTAGCCGTGCCGCTTGAATTGCCTTGACGGCTTTGCGGCCGGCAACTGCGCCTTTTAAATAGCTTGACGAGTGACGAACGTTTGTTGACATTGGCTGTCGCGACTGATAGTCTAAGGTTGTGTTTGTTTAGGCTGGAGCTCCATGGCTGCTACGGCCCCGGCTGCCAGAATCAGCTGTAGCTGCTGGCTGGGGCTGGAAATTTGGAGCCGTCTAACGTCTATTTGTTTTGCCGGCTGGTATAGGTGCGGCTGCACCTAAAGCGTGTTGAAATGACTCGAATGCCCATGTAGTTCTATAGATCAACCTTAAGTGCTCATTGTACCATTATAACTCCAACTAGTGTTTTGTCGATCTGTTAGGCTGATCTTGCTGGCGAACGGAGGCCAGAGGAGTTCGTCTCTGCCGGTGGCCTGAGATGGGGCTAGTGGCGGTGCGGATGTGGATCAAGGCGCGGAGGACGAACGGGGTGGAGGAGGGCCGGGGCGGGGCTGATGAGGTCGTCACTGTCGGTGGCGGCGCGGATGTGGCTCGAGGCCTGGAGGACGAACGGGGCGGAGGAGGGCCAGGCCGGGGCGAAGGAGGAGGATGCGTCGGGTGGAGGAACTCGGATGCGCCGTCCGGGTAGAGGAGCTCGGATGCCCCGACCTAGGTGGAGGAGCTCGGTGACCGGAGCTCGAGCCGGTGGCGGCGCGGGGTGGAGCACCACAAACCTTAGAGCAGCGCCCCTATTTCTTTATACTAGATGCGTTTCTCATGGGGATATGATTCGATGGGCTGTGTAATGCTCGGTTGGGCTGAGAAGAATAGAAATATAACGGTTCGGTGGCATTTGTATGTGAAAGTGCATTTTGCATATTTGATCTCTCAGGTTTTGGAGTTGATAACAACACTACTAAGCATCTAACAGTGCGTCAAGTATTTCAAGAAATATCAACTGTACGCAAAAAGTTGAAAAGAATTCCAAGACAAAGCCACCAAGATCAATTTGATCCAGCGGTAGTACCGGGCTTGAGAGCGGTAGTACCGCACCCAGTACGGCCATAAGTACCGCCAGTATAAAAATACGTACTGTCTTCAACGGTACTGGCTCTGTAGTACCGATGTGGTCATATTGTTCTTGAGCAAAACCTTGCTCAACGGTAGTACCGCTACTGTCTGGCGGTAGTACCGCTGCCTCCAGGAAGCGGTAGTACCGCCCCAGTACCGGCTCTTGTACCGCTGACTAGGATTTTCTCACGGTAACGTTTACGGTACTAGGGCGGTAGTGCCCTAGTACTACCGCCAGCCACTTCGATTTAATTCGAAGTTGTGGCCAGCGTTAGTACCGATGTGCACTCGCGGTAGTACCGCTGCTGGCGTACCACGGTACTTTGGCGGTGGTACCGCCCGCGCCCTGTGTCTGGGACTCCCAAGTAGCGCCCACGTTACCAGGTAGCGGTAGTACCGCCAGGCACAAAAAAGGGTCAAACGGCTAGTTTGGGGAGGGGGCTATAAATACCCCATCCCCTTCTTCCCCAAAGGTTGCTCGCTCCAGCATTAAAGACAAGCATTTATTGAGCCCCCAAAGTTAGATATCTCCCAATCCCTCCATCCAAACTTGTTGATACTTGGAGGATTGAAGGAGAAGACCCCAATCTACATCTTTACCGAGCCGTTCTTCATTTTCCCCTCTCTAGCTTGAGGGATCTAGCCTAGGATTTCCTCTTGTGGAGAACCTAGGCATCTTGCTACTTGTTGATGATTTGAGATTGTTGGGAGCCCCCAATTTGGTTGTGGGTGTGTTCGCCAAGTTGTTTGTAAAGGACTCGATTCTCGCCTCAAAGGGGATCAATAGTGGAAGGTGAACTAGGCCTTTGTGTCGGGGTTCATCGGAGAATAGGGTGAGGCCTTTGTGGCGTTGAGTAGGCCTTTGTGGCGAGCTCACACCCCTCCAACGAGACGTACTCCCTTAACAAGGAGGAATTCGGGAATACATCGTGTGTCCGTGTGCTTCATATCGGTTACCTCGTTCCCTTCCTCCTTTACTCTTGCTTGTATTATTATTGTGCTTGCCTTGTCATATAGGTAAATTCACCCTAGTTGCATCTTACAGAGAATTTACCTTTGTGTCAAGCCTAATTGTTAAAGAAAAATTAAAATTGTTCATAGCACCTATTCACCCCCCTCTAGGTGTCTATACTTTACTTTCAGTTGGTATCAGAGCCTCGGCTCTTCTATCGGGCTTAACCGCCTAAGAGATTAAGTATGGGTGAAGAATCGGATACCGAAGGTTCCGCGGCGGCGGTGTCCATGAATGATCTCAATGAGTTGAAAAATTCATTTACCTCATCCATAGAAACCAAAATCGATGAGTTACGTCAAGTCTTGATGGAACTCTTGAAAGCCAAAGGACCGGAGGTCACCAGCTCTTCTCCTCAGGAAGTACCTCCGGAGGGCGCCAAGAAAGGGGTAGATGGTGAACCATCTAAAATGATTCCGCACAAAACTCCACTAAGAAGGGTACAGAAGGAGATGGAGAATTTCACTCTGTTCCCGGAAGTTATTCTCCCGATCCTCCCATCCCACATCCTCATATAATTCCTAGGGGAGATCCACCTAAAATTGATGCATTTTCCTTTCGTGAATGGCAATATTACATGGAGACTCACTTGAACTCTTCTTGTATAGAGCTTTGGAGGGTCACTCGTGATGGATACAAGCCTCATGACCCCAAGAACCTAACAAGAAGAGAAGCCGTAGATTGTCAACTCAACTACACCGCCTTGTCAATTCTTCAACAAGCCGTGGGTCCTAACCACATGCCGCATCTTCAACAATATTCCACCGCCAAGGAAACATGGGACGCTCTTGTCGTCATGTTTGTGGGCAATGAGAGCATGCAACGGAATAGATATGATGCCTTGACCAATGAGGCCGAAGGGTTCTATATGCATGATGGAGAGAACCATGAAGACATGTACCGAAGGCTCAAGACACGTGCCACCGCTTTCCCTAATGTTGGTGCCAAGTACATTGATGGTGCTTGGATCAAAAGGAAGTACATGATTGCCCTCATGCCATTTGATCCCGCAAACTTGAAGAGCATTCAAGGAAGACATGATTTCCCTTCCATGACCTCAACTCAAGTTATGCAAGAAATGTGCTCCTATCAAGTGCAAACCAAGAATACTCTTGACAACCGTGCTAGGGTCATAGGAATGCACAAATGGGCATCAGTTGCTTTGAAGTCCAAGGTTGTGTCTCAAGAAGTTGAGTATGAAGAAGAAGGCAATGAGGTGTTGGCTCCATTGAAGTATCAAGAGTATGATCCCGTGCTCAAGGATATCATTGCTCTCACCGTGCAAAAGTTTTGGAGGAATCCTCCCAAGGCCAAGAAATTTGTTGAGGAGAAAACCAAGTCTCGCTATGGCAATGATGGGGCTCAAAAAGTGAGGTCTTGCTTCAATTGCCAAGATAAGCACCATTTTATTGCGGAGTGTCCCTATGAGAATACAGAATACCATGGTGGAAAGCTCGTTCGCAAGGACAAGTCCAAGGTTGAGTACAAGAAACCTAATTTCAAGAAGAAACCTTTCAACAAGAAATCTCCCACCAAGTTTGTGCTAGTGACTCAAGAGGAATATGATTACGGGAGCGATGAAGAAGAAGAAACCACTAGTGAAGTGGCCTGTCTAGATATTGCCTCTACTCCATCGTCTTCATATCTCTTTGAATCCCCCAATGAAAATCATCCTCACCCAAATGCCAAGTTCTTCATGGCTAAGGCCTCGGAGGTATCACCTTCTTCCAACTCTAGGACCCCAAGTGAACTAGAAAATCTTGCTAGTCTTAGAGTAGAAGATGAAATGCTCTCTTTGGAACGCTTTATGTCTAACATGCAAGGGGAGACCAGGAAGTACTTCGAACATCTCATGATCCAATTGGGAGAGGCCCAAGAAGCTCCTGAGAAGAAAGGTGAGGTTGAAAGAAGGGATGCGGATGAAATTGCATACCTAATTATGACTCTTGAGGAAGAGCATGACGGTAGAGTTTCTCTTGAGGAGGAACTTGAATCTATTGAAGAAACTCATAATGAACTTGTTTCTAACATCACTAAGGAACGTGATCTTGCAATTGCTAAATATAAAAATGCTAAAAAGGATAAGGTTGAGTTTGGGGTTGGTCATGGTAAACTAACCGAGGAGTTTGAAAAACTAACCGAGGCTCACAAAGCTTTGGAGAGTCAACATTCCTCCCTCAAAGAGTTGCATGAACAACTTAAAACTTAAGTTAATCAACTTAAAAACCCTAGCACCTCTACTTCTTCTTATGATCATGCAAATATTATTGAGTAAAATGCTAGGTTGAAGGATGAACTTGCTAGGCTCAAGGGCAAAGGCCCTCAAGTTGAGAAGGTTGTGGCCTCTACCCCACAAGTGGTGGCCCCTAGTCCTCATGTGGTTGTTGCTAGACCACAATTGAGTGCTCCAAGCACACAAGTGGGCAAGCAAGGACTTGGCTATGTTGCCAAGAAGAAGAAGAGAAAGAAGAAGGCCAACAATGGTGCCTCAGGTAGTATTTTCATTAAGGACAACACTACTCGTAGCACTCCCGCACAATCAAGCAATGTTGCTTTGAGTAGTAGTGTCATGAGTCAAAACACTACTCGTAGCATCTCCGAGTGAACTAACAATCCACACCATTTCTTATATGTTGATTATTATGGTGTTGTGCAAGCTAAATATGTTGGTCCTATTGAAGGTTACATTGACTACACTATTTGGGTTCCAAATACCCTTGTTGCTAACATTAAGGGACCCTCCCCGGGTCCTAACTCTAGTCAATGATCTCTTGCAGGACTATGCTTCCGGTGGGTCTAAATGGATAATTGATAGTGTATGCACTAGTCATATGACCGGAAGCAAAGAAATTGTGATAGAGTTGTGCCCAAATGATATTCAAGCAACCGTCACTTATGGATACTTGATAGGGACATTATAGAAGTCCATGAGTTTTATTCATGCTTGAGTTGGAAAGAAATATTAAGTCTCACTGATGAATATTTTAAGGTGAATTCTTTCCTATTATGAAATATTGTTTGTGATTATAAGAATGTTATACTACCTAAGCTATGTTATTATTTATCAGCAGGGTTATTATTAACACAAACATGGATGGAGGAAGACCTCAAGAAGAGCTGGAAAACAACATGTGGTTGATGGAAAACAAGCTTACACGTGTTGAAAACAATCAATCATGGGAACCGGGATATAGCAGCTGAGTGCGACGAAGGAGATGCAGCCATGGCGGAGCAAGCTTGCAGAAAAGAGGAACTCAAGTATTGCTGGTCTCAAGTAGACCCGGATGATAGAACAGCGTTGAAAATACCAAACACCGAAGATGAGAGAGCAAAGTTCAAGGCAGCACAAGACACCAAGATGGTGGCTTTTGTCGAGGGTGATCCCTCTAAGCAATTTGCTATAGGATCTAACTTGGACATCGAGCAAGAGAAAGCACTTGTGGAGTTTATTCGTTCAAATCAGGATGTGTTCGCCTGGACGCCTAGCGATATGCCGGGTATCCCCACAGAGTTGGCAGAGCACAGTTTGCACGTCGATCCCAAGTCCAGGCCTGTGAAGCAGGGCTTGAGAAAGATGAACGAGGAAAGAAGGAAAGCTATAGGAGAAGAAATTGCTCGGCTGCTGACAGCCGGCTTTATCATGGAAGTATTTCACCCGGACTAGATAGCAAATCCGGTTCTCGTGATGAAAAAGACTAATGAGTGGAGGATGTGCATTGATTATACGAGTCTCAACAAGCATTGCCCAAAGGATCCGTTTGCACTACCAAGGATAGATCAGATCATAGACGCAGTGGCGGGAAGTGACCTATTATGTTTCCTGGATGCATATTCCGGGTATCATCAGATCAAGCTCAAGAAGGAGGATTGGGAGAAAACATCATTCATAACCCCTTTTGGGGCATTTTGTTACAAGACCATGACATTTGGATTGAAGAACGCTGGCGCAACCTATCAACGGTGTATTCAGAAGTGCTTCGAGGACCAAATTGGACGCAACGTCCATGCTTATGTGGATGACTTGGTGATCAAGACCAGAAAGGCGGAGACATTTATTGACGATCTAAAGGAAACGTTCAAGAACCTAAGGAGGTACCAGATGAAACTTAACCCGACAAAGTGTGTATTTGGAGTTCCAGCTGGGAAGTTACTCGGCTTTATCGTTTCCGAGAGAGGAATTGAGGCAAATCCGGATAAAATCAAAGCTATCCAGAGTCTGAAAAAGCCGGAAAATTTGAAGCATGTTCAGAAGCTCACAGGGTGCGTAGCGGCCTTGAGCCGGTTTATATCCAGACTCAGAGAAAAAGCAATACCCTTGTACCGGCTCTTGAAGAAATCCGATAAATTCGTTTGGGATCAAGAGGCGGATGAGGCGTTCGAGGCACTAAAGAAGCAGTTATCTGAAGCACCAGTCCTAGCAGCCCCGGGTCCTAAAGAGCCTATGTTGCTATACGTAGCAGCTGCCCCCCGGGCGGTCAGTGCAGTAGTTGTTGTGGAGCGTAAAGAGGATGGGAAAAATCACCCGGTCCAGAGGCCGGTTTATTACGTCAGCGAGGTATTATCAGAGGCAAAGCAGCGCTATCCACATTGGCAAAAACTGGTTTTTGGGGTCTTTATGGCCATCCGGAAACTGAAGCCGTACTTTCAGGAACACCCCATAACGGTGGTTAGTTCTATACCAATGTCGGATATCATCAGAAACTCGGATGCAACAGGTAGAATAGCCAAGTGGGCGATAGAGATGGGGGATTATCATATCAATTACGACCCAAGGTCAGCAATCAAATCTCAAGCTCTAGTCGATTTTATTAACGACTGGACGCACACAGGCATTCCCACCATGGCTCCAAACGCCGAGTCTTGGATCATGCACTTTGATGGTTCCAAGCAATACGAGGGGTCAGGAGCTGGAGTGGTGCTAACATCACCCAAAGGAGACAAGTTGAGTTACGTGCTGCAGATTCACTTTGATTGTTCCAACAATGTGGCCGAGTATGAGGCCTTATTGCATGGCTTAAAGGTAGCCAAGGAGATGAACATTAAGAGGATACGATGCTTTGGAGATTCGGACCTTGTGGTACAGCAGGTCTCGGGAACTTGGGATAGAAAAGATGCAACTATGGCAGCATACCGCAGATAGGTTGATAGGGTTGCCGGGTGTTTCTCCGGGTATGAGGTGGAGCACATAGACAGAAGAAAAAACGAGGCAGCAGATGCACTCGCCAGACTCGGCTCGCGCAGAGAGCCGGTTCCACCTAATGTTTTCCTGGATGAACTATGGCGACCATCAGTTAAAACCGAGTCTGAGGAAGAAATGGCAAATCAAGACTCGGAGTTGGAGCTCGTGGCCACAATGCGCGCTGTTCCCGAATGGACAGAGCCGTTCCTGGCCTAGCTATCACGGGGCGAGTTACCACAGCAGGAGGTATTAGCAAGACAAATTCTGAGGCGAGCAAAGGGATATTCTATCATCAATGGGGAGTTATACAAGAGAAGTGCAGCAAGAGTCTTTTTGCGCTGTGTAGCACCAGAAGAAGGCCAACAGATACTCAAGGAAATCCATGAAGGTGATTGTGGGCATCATGCATCCACAAGATCCCTTGTGGCCAAAGCTTATCGACATGGTTTCTTCTGGCTCACAGCCCTAGCAGACGCGGAGCGCTTGGTGGCAAGGTGTGACGGATGTCAAAGGTACGCTCGCCAAACCCATGTGCCTGCTATGGAATTGCGGACTATCCCGTTAACTTGGCCGTTCGCTGTTTGGGGTATGGACATGGTTGGCCCCTTTCACATGTCACCTTGCAAAAAGACACATCTCTTGGTGGCTATTGATAAGTTTACCAAGTGGGTTGAGGTTATGCCAGTTACCAATTGTGAAGCAGTTACAGCAGTCAAGTTCCTGAAAAAGATTATCTATCGGTCCGGGTATCCCCAGAGCATAATTACCGACAATGGAACCAACATGTCCCTTGGTGAGATGGAGAAATTTTGTGGTAACAACGGAATACGGCTTGACATAGCTTCAGTGGCCCATCCACAGGCTAATGGACAAGTGGAGAGGGCAAACCAAGAGTTGCTTCGTGGATTAAAGCCACGATTGCGAGTTCCGTGTATCAGAGCTGCTGGTGCATGGGTTGAGGAGTTACCTTCAGTGGTTTGGGGGTATCAACACTACACCTAACAGATCTACTCAGATGACACCGTTTTTCATGGTTTACGGTGCGGAGGCGGTGTTGCCGAGTGATATTATTCATGACTCGCCTCGAGTATCGGCTTACGTCGAGGTGGAGAACGAGAAGACCCGGCAGGACACCGTGGATATGTTAGAAGAACACAGGGAACAAGCTTTGGAGAGATCAGCCATATATCAGCAGGATTTGCGGAGATATCATAGCCGGCGCGTGAAAACCCGGGTCTTCCAGGAAGGAGGCCTGGTTCTGCGCCTGGTACAGTCAAAGGAAGGAAAACACAAGTTATCACCGCCATGGGAAGGACCGTTTATCATAAGCCGGAATCTGTACAATGGATCATATTACTTGATAGATGCAAGGGAAGAGTCGGCTACGGTTAACGACACCGCTCATACCACTTCATCTATGCAAGAGAGAGAAAGACCATGGAACGTGGCTCAACTGCGTCCCTACTATACCTAGTATAGACTAGATTCACAAGTAGGATTACACGATGTAAGAGGCAGCAGGTTTCAGACACACTCTTTTCCTATCCAGGGTACCTAAGGGGACTGGAGGGTTTTTAATGAGGCGGCCTGCTGACCTAACTTTCTCATATCAATAAAGAGATGGTTAAGCAACATATCGTTCTTTTCCTTGCCCCTTTTTATCAAGTTATTTATTTTTCTGTCATGTTTTTTACTTTTCTTCCAGGTAAGTATTATTTATTGTTCTTAGTACATTAGTTTCTTTAGTATGTTGCATATATTTAGGTCTTGGGGGCTGATTGCTTGAATAGCACAGTTACAAACTCAAAGACCCGGCCATGATACCTATGAGTTATAAGGGCCGATTACTCGCAAACGAGTACGGCTGCAATCTTATAACCGGACAAAGGAGCCAAACTTTCTTGACCTTTCTTACTTAAGCTCGATGTGACTCGCACTAAAGTGGCATGCTTTGCTCACTTACGATTACAATCAGCCATGAAGCCCAATGGGACTTGCCTGACCCTGTTTTCGTATAGATGTCACAACATGATATCCACGCGAAAGCCGGCTTACAGTACAAGAGAGTCAAAAGGGTCATCTAAACCACAAGTTATGCAGAGTACAGGGCTAATAGCCGGAAACTCAAAGACTATTAAGCATAACTTCAAAACCCATGTGAAACGGCTCTAGGTTTTGGGCTAAGCAAGAAAACAACTTGTTCTCTTTGAAAGACCACACATCCCACACTCGGAATTTCGGGTCTTGGGGACTGGGGATTTTGAAAAAAGAAACAACTTGCTTAGTTACTAAGCTCAAAAAACCCAAAAATCCGAGTCTTGGGGACTTAGAGAAAAGTCCACTTGTCAAAACTCACGAGACTCGGAAACCGAGTCTCACAAAAGGAACTATAAAGAAAGTCGGATTATCAAGAACAAATAAATTCAAAAGCAGATAAATATTAAGGCCCGAAGGGCCATGAAAGTTGCTCAAGTTTCAAAACATATTACATGACGCAATAGTAGTATCACAGGTGCACAGGTGCACCATCAGAAATAATTGTTTAAAAAGGCCCATGGGCCGAATGATGCATCGGGTATGACAGCAGATAGAAAAGGGTTACTCAGCATCTTGGGTAGAGGCATCCATCTTGCCCTTGCCCTTGCCAGCCGGGTCCTGCTCCTTGACTTCTTTGCAGCAGCAGCGTCCGGATTGACACTGGCACTGGCGCGTGAAGGAGGAAGGACAACCGGCGTGGAGCTAGCAGGCGCGGTATCAGCTTCAGCTTTTTTCTTTGCAGCTTCTTCCCTCACTCGGGCAGCTTCAGCCTTCCATCGCGCCAGCATGTCTAAGGGCTTAGGAGGATCCGACTTAATGGCTTTACCGTGCTTATCATATGACGGCACCATCCGGCCGATATCCAGGTTGTCAGCAATCAGGCTGGCCGAGTGACGAATCTCCGTCTGGATAACCTTGTAGTGTTGAGGTGAAAAGGGAGTCCCGTCGTGGTTGAACTCGGGAAACCCGCCAACAAGCTTCGCCGGGTCAAGCTTGGGAAAGTACGCTTTCGCCAAAGCAAGACCCCGGGTCACGCCAACCCGGCAGGACGAGCGCTTCCAGTGCTCGATCCACTCGGGGATGGTAGAACACGCGTCAAGCAGCATGTTCAAACCAACTTCCCCGAGGCTTTGCCACTTGACATCTTTCAGGGCTAGCTTGGTCCCAGCGCAGAATTGCCGGATGTTGTCCCTTATGTTCTTCAGCAAAATCACTTCATCCACATCCGGAACTTCTTCATCCGGCCCTGCAAGCAAGCAGAAAATGTCCAAAGTCAGGAACTCCGAGTGCTTATCAGAATATCAGAGCCAAGTGTAAAACCAATCAGTAGGGAATTTTTACCTATGTCACACCCGGACTTCTAAAGGATACTCGCCGTTCCGTTGAACAGTAGTAGATTGGATTACGGGGCTTACCGGCACCCGCGTCCTCTTACGAGTAGGCCAACACACGTATGTGTGACAACCAACCCCTATCTGTTCAGCGTCGACGTAAACTATCCCATAGAAATCAGGATACTTCCGTTGACGTACTTCAAAACATACACACATGGTACGTCAACGGCATTGGAACAAGTGATATCACAACAGATCTCTACGACACAAAAGATTGAAATAAGTTGCAACTGGCCCTCACTAGGGCAGAGAATAGCAAATACAATCATTCAGAGGGCACATCCCCCAACAATTCATCATTACATCACAGCGGAAGCATTCAAAAGGTCTGAGTACAGACAAGATCCAACTAGGCCTAAGAGGCCGGAAACGAACAGACGGAGCCCATCCACGAAGTCTCGGATCCTGCCCGGGTCCGCTATCTACTCGTCAGCAGTCTCGTCATACTCCACGTAGGTAGCCATCATGTAGATCCTCGAAAACGTAGGTCTGCGGAAACCACAGCCCCAAAGGGGTCAGTACATAAACGAACTGGCAAGCAAGACTCACAGTTCACCAAAGTGTAACCCGTCAACACCCAGCACAGATGCTTTGGGTTCAACGGAAGAAAGGGGATATAAAAGATGCTGCAACTGGCTGCGCTAACCAACTACAGAGAACTACAACTTCCAACTAACAGAAAGGGGATAAGATCGAGTGTTGTAACCAACTGAAAGATAACTTCAAACAAACCCATCCTGGATCTCGCCCCTTATCCAAAGAAGCAATCCGAGCATAACTCACACAGTTGAGTTAATGGTGGTTCAGATTATTGTGTCAATACGCCTATTACTAGTCAAGTTGTTAATCATTGGGTGTAAGGTTGTTAATCATTAGGTTTAAGTTGTCCTGAGTACTTGTTAGCCAGTACTTTCACCAAGTAATCCATAACCGCGGAAAACACGGCTTCTCGAGAAGATTATCCCTGCAGGGTTGCACCAATTTGGCCGTACACGCATAAATAACCCGCCAGATGGAAAGGCCCTTCCACCAAGCGGGGCACTCAACACAACTCAACTCTTCTTCGCATCAAGCCCAAAGAACCTTGGGCGCACGGCTAATCGAGCCCCGAAGAAAAGGGACCCTCATAGCACTCTAAGACCGTGTCCCCCTATATGCCGACTACAAAAGTTCCACCCGGGTACCAAGGGCTCGCAAGATCATGCATGCAGCAAATGGAAAACCCGAACTAAATGAGGCGATTTGGACGAGATGCGAATCGAGTCAAATTGAGGGGGGCGCCCATACTCGCTTCCCACATGCGGTTAGTGCGCTCATCATGGATCAGTAGACAAGACCCTTTTCCTATTAGGGTCGACACTAGCAGGCCTCAAAACCACAAAGGGCCTCCTGCCGGTGCCTTATCATCAAATTATTATTTAACAATAACATTAGCATGATTGATTGATTAAACATCGAGCCCCAGAACATAATGGAATATAGTAACAGAAAGTAACGGGTAACAGACTCGAGCAAAACAACCTAAGCATGCTAGTAAGGCACTGGCTCAATCAAAGGGGTTGTAGGAGTGGAGGTGAGGCACTATCAAGGTTAAGGGATTCATGTGATGGGTTCGTAACAGAAACAACTACTACTAAGGCTAGCAGAAAAGAACAACGGAAAGTATCGGTAACCAATGTTGAAAGGAACACAATGGTTCATGTGAGTGATAACTTGCCTGCAAACCCAGTAGCCTGGTACTGAGCTAACTCCTTAGAAGGGGTGTCGTAAGGATCGTCGGTCTCAACGTCGTCATGTATCCGAGAAGAAGCAAACAAACAATGCAGAAAGATAAACAATCAATATCATGGCATAGGTGCACAACCATGGGATGATGCATGTCATGTTAATAGATGCATCAGAATAAACTACTTGACAAGATAACACAATTTAATTGGACCCATATGCAATTGGATTGCCTATGGAAAGATCCATTGAAATAAGTGGAAACAAATGATTTACAATTAATTATTATGTGAGAGTTGTTAGCATGATGCATGCATGATGATAGCAACAAAATAACAACAAATAACAATGATAGATGCAAGTGAGAAAGGATTGGAACAAGTTTTGGAAATCATTGATTAAGTTTGGAAAGTTTGGTTACTTAAAACATGTCACACAAGTAATTGTTGTTTTCAACAAGTTAAAGTGTTCAAAACAAATAACAAAGTTTATATTTGAAAAGAACATCAAATTTTAGTTGGATTACATGTTTCAAATATTGAAATTTGGATTAGGATGAATTTATTATGAATTAAACAATATTAAACAAGTTTTAATTGAATTTAGAACAAGTTTGAATATTATTTGAATTTTATTTGTTCAAATCATAAATTCAAATGCACATTTGAAAAGTTCACACTTTGATGGGTTGAAAACATATTTTGCATGTTCAAAAATATTTTATTTTGAGCAAGTTATGATTTTTATCAAATTTAAATGAATTAAACAAGTATTAAATTATTTAGGCAATTTAAATTATTCAAACAATGAAACAAATTTTATATTTGAATAGGATATTCAAAATGGTATGAAAAACATATTTTATTTGCATTTATTGGATTAATAATGATTTAGTTGTTGATTTTAGCAAATTGCAATTGAAACATTTGAATTCAAATTTAGGTTGTATTTGGAAAGTTCAAAACAGGAAACAATTGGTACCTTTAGATAGACAATTTTATTTAGATCAATAAACATATTTAACTTGTTTTATTTGGAGTTTTAGATTAAAAGTTATTAACAGTTTAAGATTGAGGGCCAAACTGTAAATTAGGAGGACTTAGATTTAATTACAGAAACATTTGGAAAAGGAGTTGTTACCGCACAGAGAGCTAGCCCTAGGCACTGCCAGTGGGCCTAGGAGCTCGCTGTGCTGGCGTGTACAGTGAGTGGCTGACAGGGGGCCCGCCCTGTCAGCGTGGAGGAGAAAAAAGTGGGATTTATCCCAGGGGCGAGCCAGGACTCGAACCTGGTACCCCTCGAGTGCGTGTGCTGCGCCTGAACCAAATGTGATGCTCGCGTTTTGTTGTCAGTACTACGCGCGCAGACAGGTTAAGTTTGAGGTTCGCTTAACTGAAATTTTACTGACGAAAACCAACACTGAACCCTGACAGAACTAGCTACCGACGGCGATCACCGTGTGCTTCTCCTCGCGCTGATGCTGGGTGTGCGCGTGTGCTGCTGCGAGGTGGTGCTGTGGACGCAGGGTGGTGCATAGGAAGGACAGGGAGGCAGAGGGGGGTGGATGCTCACGGTGCGGTTGATGGCGCGGTGTAGGCCGACGGCGGCGACAGAGGCGTCCTCGTGGACGGTGGCGACAAGACAGAACCCCGCGAGCTCGACGGGGATGTCCAGGAGGTCGACGGCGCTGCGTTGAACGCGTTCCCGCGGTCAGCGAAAGAGGTGGGGCACGGGATTTGCTGCGGCCCTCGAAGTTTCAGAGGTGAAGCTCGTCGGCGGGGTGGACGCCGCGGCGGAGACGAGGATGGCGGCGACAATTCTCGACATGCACTGGCCCGCTGCGGTGCCCAACCGGAAGAGGAGAAGGTGGGGCACTTGTTTCGGAAGCTAGGTGGGATGGAGGTGGAGCTGCAGCGCCGGTGATCAACGAAGTTCAGAGAGGCGTGCTCCGGCGAGTGGTTACAGAAGCGAGATCGTGGCGAGGAGAGGGAATGGCGGCGGGCTCGGGGAGACAGGGGGAGTAGGGCTAGGTCTGGGTGGCGCGCGCTGACCGAGGGCGGCTTTATAGGGGGGTACTGGTCGATGGTGGCCGTCGGGATGCGACAGCGTCCGCCGTGGCAGCACGGATGCGACGCCGTACCTGACGACGACAGGGGCGGCCGCTCGCGAAACGTTTTCGGGCCACTGCGCAACGGAGGTGGGCTGGGCCAAATGGCTTCCCCCCCCCACGCAGGTTGTTTTCTTTTTCCCTTTTTCGTTTTGTTTAATTTTTTTTTGCTGCAAACAAAATGGAAGGAAAAGGTGGCTTTGAGGTTAGCAAATTTTTTAGAAAATTTAGGTTAAGCCAATTAGGTTAATAGAAAACAAATGCCAAGTTTGGTTTTCCAAAAACATTTGATTTCTTGGTGCTGTTTGAAATTTTGGAGGGTATTTGATTGAATTTCTTTACTACATGGTTATTGAACAACATTCTTAAAATTAGGGTGATCAAAACATTTAATTGGAAACAAAGAGCACAACAATGTTTTGGTTAGTTTTAATTTCAAAGAGGTGATGTTTAGTGATTTGGTTTGAATTTGAAAGCAATTTGGGAATTAATTGATCAATATGGAAAACAAGGATTGTAATAGGGTAACCCCTATGTTAAATTTGATTAAAGTAGTTGATTTGATTAGATAATGTTCATGAGCTCAAAGTGGTTCTGTTTGATGCATTTAATTTGAATTTGAAGGTGATTTGGAATTTGATTGATTGAATAAAACCATTAATTTGATAAGTGAGCACTATGGAATAAAAGAAAACAATTTGGTTGTTTTTATTTGAGATTTTTATTTAAAAGGTTGTAACAGAGCAAGTATGAAAACAAAGCATTTGAAATTGTTTGAGTTTCATTGTGAAAACAATTAAGAACAGATGCAAAACAAATAGTAACAAATGCAAACAAGGGAAAATAAATATGATGCCATGATGCAATACTTTAATAACAAGAAATCAAACATTCTAAATGGTAGGTTTTCATACTTGGGCTGTTACAAAATGCCCCCCCTTGAAGGAATCGCGCCCCGAGATTCCTACTGAGAAAATGAAGGTCCGGATAACTTCTTGGGAAGATCCTCTTGAGCTGTGACACGTGAAACACATCGTGCACATTGGATAGTTTATCTGGAAGTTCAAAACAATAGGAATTCCTGGCAACTCTTCTGGAAAGATATCAGGGAATTTGGAAACCACCGGAACATTTTCAATTGAAGGAATAGGTTTTTGTATCGAGGGTGTATAGCTGAATAGAACTTTATTCATTTGGAGAATAGACTATCTGGAATGTGGTGATTCAGGATTGCTTCCTCGAAACAACCCCAGGTGATAGGAATGCCTGCTCTCATAGCCTGGAATCAACAACAACAACAACAACCTTTCTGGCAAGATAGACTTGATATTTGGGAAGTTTTGATTAGACGCCGGTAGAAGAATTGAAGTGGAAAACAACAACAAGATTTCAACGGACGAAAAGGATGTTGAGAAGAACAGGCTATGATCATCGGGGAAAACGAGAACAAAACTCCTGAGGTACTACGGAAAACCCATCCGGGCTTCTAAAGGATCAATATCTACTGCTTAAGGAATAGAGGATCTGCTTCCGGGGCTTACGCGCCTCCGTTCTCAATCGTGAGTAGGCAACATGATAAATCATGTCACAACCACCTCCATTCCTATGGACTAGTAGATATAACCATCCTAGAGAAACCAGGATTCGTGAAATCCTAACTTGAAAGTTTAGATGAGAAGGGAAAACAACGTTGCACTTCCTTACCAGAAAAGGGTGGGTGGGTGGGGAAAGAAGAAAAAGAACAGAATTCCTACTCTCACGTTTCATTTTTCCTACATAGCTACAAAATAGTTTCTAGACTCAACTGCGACCAGTAAAAAGGGATCCTACAGGCAGACAAGCTCTGATACCATTTGTCGCACCCGGACTTCTAAAGGATACTCGCCGTTCCGTTGAACAGTAGTAGATTGGATTACGGGGCTTACCGGCACCCGCGTCCTCTTACGAGTAGGCCAACACACGTATGTGTGACAACCAACCCCTATCTGTTCAGCGTCGACGTAAACTATCCCATAGAAATCAGGATACTTCCGTTGACGTACTTCAAAACATACACACATGGTACGTCAACGGCATTGGAACAAGTGATATCACAACAGATCTCTACGACACAAAAGATTGAAATAAGTTGCAACTGGCCCTCACTAGGGCAGAGAATAGCAAATACAATCATTCAGAGGGCACATCCCCCAACAATTCATCATTACATCACAGCGGAAGCATTCAAAAGGTCTGAGTACAGACAAGATCCAACTAGGCCTAAGAGGTCGGAAACGAACAGACGGAGCCCATCCACGAAGTCTCGGATCCTGCCCGGGTCCGCTATCTACTCGTCAGCAGTCTCGTCATACTCCACGTAGGTAGCCATCATGTAGATCCTCGAAAACGTAGGTCTGCGGAAACCACAGCCCCAAAGGGGTCAGTACATAAACGTACTGGCAAGCAAGACTCACAGTTCACCAAAGTGTAACCCGTCAACACCCAGCACAGATGCTTTGGTTTCAACGGAAGAAAGGGGATATAAAAGATGCTGCAACTGGCTGCGCTAACCAACTACAGAGAACTACAACTTCCAACTAACAGAAAGGGGATAAGATCGAGTGTTGTAACCAACTGAAAGATAACTTCAAACAAACCCATCCTGGATCTCGCCCCTTATCCAAAGAAGCAATCCGAGGATAACTCACACAGTTGAGTTAATGGTGGTTCAGATTATTGTGTCAATACGCCTATTACTAGTCAAGTTGTTAATCATTGGGTGTAAGGTTGTTAATCATTAGGTTTAAGTTGTCCTGAGTACTTGTTAGCCAGTACTTTCACCAAGTAATCCATAACCGCGGAAAACACGGCTTCTCGAGAAGATTATCCCTGCAGGGTTGCACCAATTTGGCCGTACACGCATGAATAACCCGCCAGATGGAAAGGCCCTTCCACCAAGCGGGGCACTCAACACAACTCAACTCTTCTTCGCATCAAGCCCAAAGAACCTTGGGCGCACGGCTAATCGAGCCCCGAAGAAAAGGGACCCTCATAGCACTCTAAGACCGTGTCCCCCTATATGCCGACTACAAAAGTTCCACCCGGGTACCAAGGGCTCGCAAGATCATGCATGCAGCAAATGGAAAACCCGAACTAAATGAGGCGATTTGGACGAGATGCGAATCGAGTCAAATTGAGGGGGGCGCCCATACTCGCTTCCCACATGCGGTTAGTGCACTCATCATGGATCAGTAGACAAGACCCTTTTCCTATTAGGGTCGACACTAGCGGGCCTCAAAACCACAAAGGGCCTCCTGCCGGTGCCTTATCATCAAATTATTATTTAACAATAACATTAGCATGATTGATTGATTAAACATCGAGCCCCAGAACATAATGGAATATAGTAACAGAAAGTAACGGGTAACAGACTCGAGCAAAACAACCTAAGCATGCTAGTAAGGCACTGGCTCAATCAAAGGGGTTGTAGGAGTGGAGGTGAGGCACTATCAAGGTTAAGGGATTCATGTGATGGGTTCGTAACAGAAACAACTACTACTAAGGCTAGCAGAAAAGAACAACGGAAAGTATCGGTAACCAATGTTGAAAGGAACACAATGGTTCATGTGAGTGATAACTTGCCTGCAAACCCAGTAGCCTGGTACTGAGCTAACTCCTTAGAAGGGGTGTCGTAAGGATCGTCGGTCTCAACGTCGTCATGTATCCGAGAAGAAGCAAATAAACAATGCAGAAAGATAAACAATCAATATCATGGCATAGGTGCACAACCATGGGATGATGCATGTCATGTTAATAGATGCATCAGAATAAACTACTTGACAAGATAACACAATTTAATTGGACCCATATGCAATTGGATTGCCTATGGAAAGATCCATTGAAATAAGTGGAAACAAATGATTTACAATTAATTATTATGTGAGAGTTGTTAGCATGATGCATGCATGATGATAGCAACAAAATAACAACAAATAACAATGATAGATGCAAGTGAGAAAGGATTGGAACAAGTTTTGGAAATCATTGATTAAGTTTGGAAAGTTTGGTTACTTAAAACATGTCACACAAGTAATTGTTGTTTTCAACAAGTTAAAGTGTTCAAAACAAATAACAAAGTTTATATTTGAAAAGAACATCAAATTTTAGTTGGATTACATGTTTCAAATATTGAAATTTGGATTAGGATGAATTTATTATGAATTAAACAATATTAAACAAGTTTTAATTGAATTTAGAACAAGTTTGAATATTATTTGAATTTTATTTGTTCAAATCATAAATTCAAATGCACATTTGAAAAGTTCACACTTTGATGGGTTGAAAACATATTTTGCATGTTCAAAAATATTTTATTTTGAGCAAGTTATGATTTTTATCAAATTTAAATGAATTAAACAAGTATTAAATTATTTAGGCAATTTAAATTATTCAATCAATGAAACAAATTTTATATTTGAATAGGATATTCAAAATGGTATGAAAAACATATTTTATTTGCATTTATTGGATTAATAATGATTTAGTTGTTGATTTTAGCAAATTGCAATTGAAACATTTGAATTCAAATTTAGGTTGTATTTGGAAAGTTCAAAACAGGAAACAATTGGTACCTTTAGATAGACAATTTTATTTAGATCAATAAACATATTTAACTTGTTTTATTTGGAGTTTTAGATTAAAAGTTATTAACAATTTAAGATTGCGGGCCAAACTGTAAATTAGGAGGACTTAGATTTAATTACAGAAACATTTGGAAAAGCAGTTGTTACCGCACAGAGAGCTAGCCCTAGGCACTGCCAGTGGGCCTAGGGGCTCGCTGTGCTGGCGTGTACAGTGAGTGGCTGACAGGGGGCCCGCCCTGTCAGCGTGGAGGAGAAAAAAGTGGGATTTATCCCAGGGGCGAGCCAGGACTCGAACCTGGTACCCCTCGAGTGCGTGCGCTGCGCCTGAACCAAATGTGCTGCTCGCGTTTTGTTGTCAGTACTACGCGCGCAGACAGGTTAAGCTTGAGGTTCGCTTAACTGAAATTTTACTGACGAAAACCAACACTGAACCCTGACAGAACTAGCTACCGGCGGCGATCACCGTGTGCTTCTCCTCGCGCTGATGCTGGGTGTGCGCGTGTGCTGCTGCGAGGTGGTGCTGTGGACGCAGGGTGGTGCATAGGAAGGACAGGGAGGCAGAGGGGGGTGGATGCTCACGGTGCGGTTGATGGCGCGGTGTAGGCCGACGGCGGCAACAGAGGCGTCCTCGTGGACGGTGGCGACAAGACAGAACCCCGCGAGCTCGACGGGATGTCCAGGAGGTCGACGGCGCTGCGTTGAACGCGTTCCCGCGGTCAGCGAAAGAGGTGGGGCACGGGAACTGCTGCGGCCCTCGAAGTTTCAGAGGTGAAGCTCGTCGGCGGGGTGGACGCCGCGGCGGAGACGAGGATGGCGGCGACAATTCTCGACGTGCACTGGCCCGCTGCGGTGCCCAACCGGAAGAGGAGAAGGTGGGGCACTTGTTTCGGAAGCTAGGTGGGATGGAGGTGGAGCTGCAGCGCCGGTGATCAACGAAGTTCAGAGAGGCGTGCTCTGGCGAGTGGTTACAGAAGCGAGATCGTGGCGAGGAGAGGGAATGGCGGCGGGCTCGGGGAGACAGGGGGAGTAGGGCTAGGTCTGGGTGGCGCGCGCTGACCGAGGGCGGCTTTATAGGGGGGTACTGGTCGATGGTGGCCGTCGGGATGCGACAGCGTCCGCCGTGGCAGCACGGATGCGACGCCGTACCTGACGACGACAGGGGCGGTCGCTCGCGAAACGTTTTCGGGCCACTGCGCAACGGAGGTGGGCTGGGCCAAATGGCTTCCCCCCCCCCCACGCAGGTTGTTTTCTTTTTCCCTTTTTCGTTTTGTTTAATTTTTTTTGCTGCAAACAAAATGGAAGGAAAAGGTGGCTTTGAGGTTAGCAAAATTTTTAGAAAATTTAGGTTAAGCCAATTAGGTTAATAGAAAACAAATGCCAAGTTTGGTTTTCCAAAAACATTTGAGTTCTTGGTGCTGTTTGAAATTTTGGAGGGTATTTGATTGAATTTCTTTACTACATGGTTATTGAACAACATTCTTAAAATTAGGGTGATCAAAACATTTAATTGGAAACAAAGAGCACAACAATGTTTTGGTTAGTTTTAATTTCAAAGAGGTGCTGTTTAGTGATTTGGTTTGAATTTGAAAGCAATTTGGGAATTGATTGATCAATATGGAAAACAAGGATTGTAATAGGGTAACCCCTATGTTAAATTTGATTAAAGTAGTTGATTTGATTAGATAATGTTCATGAGCTCAAAGTGGTTCTGTTTGATGCATTTAATTTGAATTTGAAGGTGATTTGGAATTTGATTGATTGAATAAAACCATTAATTTGATAAGTGAGCACTATGGAATAAAAGAAAAAAATTTGGTTGTTTTTATTTGAGATTTTTATTTAAAAGGTTGTAACAGAGCAAGTATGAAAACAAAGCATTTGAAATTGTTTGAGTTTCATTGTGAAAACAATTAAGAACAGATGCAAAACAAATAGTAACAAATGCAAACAAGGGAAAATAAATATGATGCCATGATGCAATACTTTAATAACAAGAAATCAAACATTCTAAATGGTAGGTTTTCATACTTGGGCTGTTACAACCTATCACAGAACGGTAAGTGTCGGCAATACGGCCAGACAGCTCGTTCACTCTATCTATTGCAGCATTGCATCGTTTCTTGTACCTTTTCGCCTGCTTCCCGGCTTTCTTCGCCTCAGCTTCAGCCGATTCACGCCGCTTCGTTTCTGCCTTGAGAAGTTTGCCGGCTTTAGCCAACGCCTTTTCAGAGTGCGTTACGTAAGCCTGTGCGAAAACACAAAGAAGTGTCAGTCGAACAAAACAAAATTATCAGTCGGCTATCTGTGGAAGTTCCAAGCAAATTATCAATAAGTTCACTCGGAACTTGGGGACTAGATAAGGATACAAGCAATATCATTCGGATTTACCTCATGTTTGGCTATCAAAGCTTCTAGGATATTTTCTTCATCGGCCCTCAAGGTGTGCAGGGCACCAAGCATCTGGGAGAAGGACATATCTTCGGGCCTGACACTGGAAGGACCGGCAGCTTGATCAACCGGCGAGCGAGCCTTCTCCGACTCTGAGGTCGAGACCCGGGCTGTCTGGATGTCCGGGTTGGGAGAGCCCGTCTTTGTGTCCAGGGTCTCGACCTCGTCGTCCTTAGCCTCTTCCGATGGCTTGGGAGACCCGGCTTCCTGCCGATCCGGGGCTACCAAAGGATCTTGCTCTTGGTCGTTTTCAATACCACCGCCTGTCGCGGCGTCCACATCTTCAGTCGGCCCCTCCGTCTCCCGGTTGTCTGTGTCCATGTTCTCCGGGTCACTAAGTGTGTCTTGGGCGCTAAGAAAAAAAAAGAGATAAATAGTTAGCGGTAGTAAATGAAAATTATGAAGTATACGAGGATATCATATAGCAAAGACTCACCCGGTGTTCACAGCATAATCCGGTGGGAGTTCACTGCTGGAAGCAGATGAATCAGTCACAGGAACTGATAGCGGGACCCGGAACTGCCCGACCAGTGGATGGTTGGGGGAGGGGCGACGCTGAGGAGAGTTGGAAGAGTGAGGTCGAGGAGTACCGGCTCGGCGAGCTGGTGACGTGGAGATACCCGGGTTGAGGGGATCATCACCCGGGGAACTCCGGGTCACCCTACGCTTGGTCGGAGGAGGATCCTTCAAATGTGATGAGTTGGATAGTTGTTGATTAAGTTTGCACATGTTAGCGAAAGAATAGGGTTCGGAGGACATGAAGGAGTAGGGAACCTTGGATACCACTCCTCTGGTTTTCTTCTTGGCCCCGACCGCTACTTCTTGTTCAGGTTCATCTGACTCGGTGGCCTCCGGGTCCTCCTCGCCCTTGTCTTCTTTGTCCTCCAACTCTGGGAGCCAAGGATGTACAGTCAGAAAAAGCGAGATATGTGAAATCAAAATGATACAAGTGAAGCTGGTCAATGTCCCGGATAATACCTTCGTCATTATCAGCCGGTTCTTCGTCTTCTTCCGGGTCTCCGGAGGAAGGGGAGGTCTCAATATCCCAGAAATCGCTATCAGCCTGAAATAAAGGTATAAAGACGAGAGTTAGAAATCGTATCAAGTGAAAGCATGAAAGTGAAGGTATAAGCACTAGATCTTACCGCAGGAGCCGGATTCTCGCGGGTAAAAGGCTCCAACCCGGCAATGTTCCGGATTACTTCCAGCTTTTCCGTCAAGAAGCCCTTGATGGTCTTGATGGAATCACCCGCCGGGTAGTTTTTGGAGGAGTAACAGAGCGAATCCGTGGAATGCCCCGAGTACTCGCACATTAACTTAGTGCAGATGGAGTTGGGCTAGATCTGGAAGTTGACCCATGTTTTAACTAGGTTGAGCCCAAGGAGACCTTGGGCCGAGAGAACAGCTATCTTAGCTAAGAGAGGTTGAATGGTTTCCCTGTCCGACTCAGGGGCGTAGGCGTTGAAATTTTCGGAGATATCAAGGAGACCCTCCGAGTAACCCGGCAGTTTCCTTTCGCCGGGTGGGGAGGTATCTCGGCAGTAGAAGAAGGTGAGTTGCCAATGCTTAACATGAGAATTCAAGTTAACAGTCGACATTGGGGAAATCTTGCGGCGCTGGATGGAGACCCCGCCGCAAGCCAGTAGCGCCCCGTCACCGCTTTCGCGGCACGGCTTGCACTGGAAAAGTTCAATGAAAAGAGCCAAATTTGGCGGAGTGCACAAATATGACTCGGAAAGGACGATAAAATGGGTTATGTTCAACATAGAGTTAGGCCCTATGTCGAACACCCGGAGGCCGTAATGGCTCAAGACTTCGCGGAAAAAAGGGTGACCCGGAGGGCGAAACCCCCGGGTCACATGCTCGACAAAGCAGATTACCTCGTCGGCAGCATGCGTGGGCCGGATCTCGTCACCCGGCACCCTCCAGTGGATATCTTCCTGAGGGGGGAGTACCCCTAACTCGGCCAGCTCCTCCAGCTTGGCCTTGGTGACTGTGGATCGCACCCAATTGGCGGATATTGATTGAGTCATTCTTGTTTTAGCCGGCTGCTTCCCCTACTTCTTGGGAGCCATGGGTTCAGTCTGCAAAGTACAAGACAAAAAAGGTACAAGACATAAGACTCGGAAATCATGAGTTGTCCGAATATACGCAAGCAATATCAGTAAGAGACATGGAAATTATGAACTATCCGGGTATCAAGTAGCAGTACAGAAAATATGGGATATTTACGTGCTGGCGAGCATTCATGATGAAGGGTTGATTGCTTATGTATCTAGGACAAGCAAAAGAACCGGAAGAAGTGGATTTTCCGGGTATCAATGGCAATCGAGGAAAATTTGGGCGGACCGAGCCTAGATTGGAAATTTCATTTTCGAATTCGCGGTGAAATTAGTGATTACAAGCAATAGGAGAATGAAGTGGAACCAATATTCAAGAGATTGGATGAACTAGCGTGAGTCTATGTGACTTAATCCGGCGCGGGGCAAGAAATGGCCCGCGGTTGACCTAGATCCAATCTAGATCAAATCGAGAAATTGCGAGGTTAATTCAATGGGAGCAAGAAGCTTACCGGAGGAGATTGGAGTAGAGCGCGGCGGCGGCAGATGGCGCAGTCCAGATGCCCCTTTGCGACTGCCGGCGAGCGGGTCGAGGGCGCGGCGGCGGAGGTCGGCGGCGGCGCGGGACGGGCCGTAGAAGAACGCAACCGGCGGCGGCTTTGTTCCGGCGGCGTGCGTGAGGTCTCCGTGGCGGCGCCCCGTAAGCTCAGGTGTGGAAGTGAACGAGAGGAGGAAGAAGAAGGAGTGGACCGTTGGGGTTAGGTTACCCCTAGGTACCTATTTACAAGGTACGGGTGGGTAAACCTAGGCCAACAGGCGGGAATCGGAAATTTCGGGATAAGAGATACCCGTCCGGATTTTCCGAGATATGCGTCAAGTGCTAGACGAGATATCCGGAATGGATAGGAAACTAACCTCCTCCGCGATACCAGGATCGATTAACAAGTGAAGTAAGCCGGATCTTTGGTGTTTTCATCAGGGGATTGACCCGGAAAAGTAAACAGTGGACTTAGAGAAAGCCGGGTTGTTATATGGCCACCATGGAGTTAGGCCTAGCTGTTTATCAAAGCAATCTAACCCGGCCTCTATGAACTTGAATGTTTGATATTTTTGCAGGGAATAGCGTGCGCTTCAAGGAGGATCTCGTGAAGCCCAAGCTATTCTGGAGACTACTGATGGAGGGATGATAACCCGGTAGGCCAACGCCAAGGAGTAACTCGGCCCAAAGGACACTGCGCAAGACCTGGCTTAGGATAAAGGAGCTTCTAGAAGGCCCAAGTTCGTAGGCCTCGTAACCCGGATTGTGGGTTCCGATGAGGATGTTTAGGGTTTGTAAGCAGTGTCCGGGTAGGATTCAGGGTACGCCTTGGAGAGCAGGCCGGGGGGGTCCGGATACTATATAAGCCGGCCCCTAGGTTTGGTTTAGAGGAGACCTAAGAGTTCAAGCAATATCGCTAGGTATCGAGTATCCAGTGTAAACACGAGAGTTGAGTTAATATATGTAGATCGGAGGCTTGGCGACTTGATTGCCGGCTACCAGATCGCATATCATCATGTTTTCCTCTGGGCTAAACCCTCTCCCAAACACCAGAGTCGATTTGCCCCAAGATAAGTTACCCCCGGTAACGTCTGCCGTGATTATCCCACGACACGTTTGGAGTTCAAGAACTACACTTTGAATGAATTACTTAGTGAAGAAGGAATTCATCACCAATACTCCGCCACTTACACTCCCCAACAAAATGGTGTTCCCGAAAGGAAGAATCACACTCTCTTGGATATGGCAAGCACCATGTTGGCGGAGTATTCTTCTCACCTTTATTTATGGGCCGAGGCCATATCCACCGCATGCCACTCCTCCAACCTCCTCTACATCCGCAAGAGCTTGGACAAGACTCCATATGAGATCCTCACCGGCAACAAGCCCAACGTCTCATACTTCCGTGTATTCGGTTGTAAGTGCTTTTACTTGATCAAGGGTGTTAGGTTGTCTAAATTTCAATCCAAAACTTTTGAGGGTATATTTGTTGGTTACGGTGCCAAATCCCACACTTATAGAGTCTTTGACAAAGCCTCAAGGATTGTCATAGAATCTTGTAGTGTGGTTTTCGAGGAAAATGTGGCTCCCAAGTGGCGTAATTTCATGTTTCTAATGTAGATGTTGAAATGCCTCAAGAAGCCATAGGAAGGATGGGTGTGGGATTTTTCTGCCCCATCGAGGGACACCTTGTGGCGACTCGAGAAGGACTATGCTCTACTCAAGTGGAGCCCTGCTCTACAATAGAAGAACAAGCCAAGGAGCCAAGTGATGCACCTACCCAAGAACATGTTGAAGACCCTCCTATTATTGACCAAGACACTATGCAAGATGTTACCACTCCTATCATTCATGCTAGTCAAGGTCAAGGCCAAGATCAACCATCCTATCCTCAAGTTAAAGCTAGTGATGATGATGATGATCAAGGCCAAGTTGGTCAAGACGGGATCCAAATGATCAAGATGATCAAGTGATCCCTCCTTGCAATAATGAGGAGATCAAAACCCGTCGTCCTAGAAGGATAAAAATAGCTTTGAAGAAAATTGATGCCCAAGACAACAAGGTATTGGAGGATATTCAAGCTAGAAGATCCACAAGAAGGCAATTGGCACATTTTAGTGAGCATCAAGCTCACATATCTATGGTGGAACCAAAGAAAGTGTTTGAAGCTCTTGAGGACTCCGATTGGGTTGAAGCTATGCATGATGAGCTCAATAACTTTGAGCGTAACAAGGTTTGGAGATTGGTTGTGAAGCCCAAAGATTGCCACAATGTTATTGGCACTAAGTGGATATTCAAGAACAAGTAAGATGAGCATGGCATTGTTATAAGGAACAAGGAAAGATTGGTAGCTCAAGGTTACACTCAAGTTAAAGGAATTGACTTTGATGAAACCTATGATCCCGTGGCTCGCCTTGAGTCCATCCGTATCCTTCTTGCTTATGCATCTTCGCATAATTTCAAATTGCCACAAATGGATGTTAAAAGTGCTTTCTTGAATGGTCCACTAGAAGAGGAGGTATATGTTAAGCAACCTCCGGGGTTCGAGAATCTCAACTTTCCTAACCATGTCTACAAACTCGACAAGGCTCTCTATGGTCTCAAACAAGAACCACTTTCTTGGTATGAGCACCTTAGAGAGTTGTTGGATGACCGTGGTTTCATAGTTGGGAAGATCGACCCCACTCTCTTCACCAAGAGAGTAAAGGGAGAGCTTTTCATATTCCAACTATATGTGGATGATATCATATTTGGCTTAACTAACCAAGCTTTCAATAATGAGTTCTCAAAACTTATGACTGACAGTTTCGAGATGTCTATGGTGGGAGAGCTTAAATTCTTTCTTGTCTTCGAGATCAAGCAATTGGCTAGAGGGACTTTCATTTCTCAAGCCAAGTATACCCAAGACATGATCAAGAGGTTTAATTTCCAAAATGCAAAGATCAAGCCATCTCCTATGCAAGTCAAGTGCCATCTATCTCGTAACCCGAAGGGTAAAGATGTGGACCAAAAGTTGTATCGATCTATGATTGGTTCTTTGCTTGACTTTTGTGCATCTAGGCCCGATATCGTTTTGAGTGTAGGTGTGTGTTCAAGGTATCAAGAGGCCCCTAAGGGAAGCCATTTAATGGCGGTCCATAGGATCTTTCGATATTTGGTTCATACCCCAAGATTTGGTTTGTAGTACCCAAAGGGGGTACAATTTTCTCTCAAGGGCTACATGGATTCCGATTGGGCGGGTGATCAAGATGATAGGAAGTCTACTTCTGGGGCTTGCAAATTTCTTGGTAGGTCTTTGGTGAGTTGGTCTTCCAAGAAGCAAAATTTCATATCTCTCTCCACCGCCGAAGCCGAGTATGTAGCCGCCGTAAGTTCTTGCACTCAATTGCTATGGATGAGGCAAACTCTCAAGGAATATGACGTTCACTTGGATAAGGTGCCTCTTTTGTGTGACAATGAAAGTGCCATCAAGATCTCCTGCAACACTATGCAACATACAAGAACGAAGCATATTGAGATTCGCCATCATTTCATCCGAGATCATGTGGCAAGAGGGGATACTGCTCTCTTATGTGCCCACCAAGGATAATCTTGCGGATATATTCACGAAGCCACTTGACGATGCAAAATTCATGTTCTCGAGGAATGAACTAAATGTCATTGATTCTAGGAGTTTGACTTGAGGATCTTGCACACACCCCTATAGATGAAACGTGTTTGGGTTTAGGTGTAGGCATGGACATAGTGGGAGTGTTATCCTAACACATTGGGTTCTCCCTCCCCCCACTATGCCCAAAGCAAATATTCATTGTGATCTCTCTTTTTCTAATGTTGAATTGTGAGCTTCTTTGTCGAGAATTGGCTGTACCCAAGATATATCTTCGCGGTAACATACCATAATCTCTTACATGGTGGCTTAGGCCACCAACATCTTCCTTTGAAGAGTTTGGTTTTTTGATTTGGTGTTTTCGTTGTGTTTGTGTTGCTCTCTCTCTTTTGTGTTTTTTGTGTGTCGGTGTTGGTTTGGGAATCACACTCCCTCTTTTCCTTATTTGATTTTTTTTGTGTTTCTTACAAAAGTTGGTGTGTAGTACCATCTCAGTTTGTGTTCTAATCCCAAGTCCATACACTTACTCCCTTAGACTTTTTCTCTCTAAAAAATTTAAATATGTTTGATCCCTTGATGGAATGAAGACCAGGCTAGCGGTACTACCGCCAGTTACGAGCGGTACTACCGTTGTAACTGACAGTAGTACCCAGCGCACGGTACTACCGGTGGCTCCGGGGGGTACTACCGCTGTAGAAGTAAGTTCCCATCACAGACCCCGTAGCGGTACTACCTCTTGGCCCAGGTAGTGCCAGGTGAGAGGTACTACCGCTGGGAGCAGCGGTACTACCGCTGCGGCAAAAATCCGTGGGGATTAAAACGGATTTGGGAGTAGGGGGTTACCCTCATAACCCTTCTCTCTCCCTCATCTCCTCCTTACTTTGGATCCAGCCGCCGCCAAGTCTTCCGTCCACCGGGGAGGGCCCTCTCCGGTGATTGAACGCTCCTTTCTTGCCGGAGAACGCCCGGGGACCGCTCCCAACTCCTCCTCCACGTTGATGAGCTCTGATAACCCTTCCTATCCCTCTCCCTCGAGAAATTTTGAGAGATGATGATGCCTAGGGTTCTAGAGATCTCCTAGTCTAGATGTAGTTAGTTGTGCTCCCTAGTAGATGAAATCTCATTAGAACTGTTGGTGTTTTTGCCTCTTGTTGGATTTCGGTAGTTTCCTTAGGTTCCATGGATGAATCCGCCACCAGCGGTACTACCGCTATGGCCGAAACCGCTGGCAACAGCGGTACTACCGTGGCCCCCAAGCGGTACTACCGCCTCCTGGAGCCTGAACACTTCTAGTTCTAGTATGATTTTGTCTCGAAGATCTTTTTGATTGAGGTTTGCTTATCTTTTGCTATCTCCCTATTGCTTTCTTAGGAGCAGGTGCTAGTGGCTTGAAGGGTGGAGGTCGCAAGCGTGCGGCTAAGAGAGGCCGTAAGAACCCCGAGGAAGATGAAGCCCCTGAGGTTATGCCACAAGGGAACCTGACTAGAAGGCAAAGATCAATAAACATGAAATCAAAAGCAACTCGTGATAAGTCTATTGCAAATATGTCAGATGATCAATTCTGCAGGGAAAGGAGGACCAATCCTTATAACCATCCAAGGGAAGCTAGAGCAAACGATTGTTTCTGGACTCGTTTTCAGGAAAGGATATTCTATGAGGAGTACCCTCTCAACAATAATAAGGTAGTCACTCAGTTTTCCATCAATGTTGCCTTCATGAGGTCCAAGATGGACTATTTTGGTGAAGCTCTGTAGATTTGTGAGGAATTTGGGCTTTTGGACTTCATCGAGATCAATGAGGATTATGATGAGCATCTAGTGGGCCAGTTCTATGCCACTCTGTATTTCCACACCGATGAGAGGAAGATCATCTGGATGACGAAGAATCAGAAGTTTTCTGCTTCTTGGAGTCAGTTTGCTACTATTCTTGGTCTGTAGGACTATGGGGAGATTCTAGATGTTGCGTTTCACAACACCTTCTTCCGGGTTCCTTATCCGGAGAAGTCCATGGCTCCCACTAAGATGTATGATCTCTACATACCTGGACGTGCTGTGGTTCGTCAGTCCAAGAACTTGCTACCTGTTTATGATATTCTCCACAGGATATTTAAGAACACCTTGGCTCCTCGGGTTGGTAACTTTGATCAAATCCATGGATCACTAATTGACTTGATGGTGTACACTCATAGGCGTCGTGGTGATGGCCTAAGGCTAGATGTGATGGACATTCTCTTGAACGAGATGTACAACTGTGTGATGAGGAGGAGAGTGCCCGTATTTGCTGCTTTGGTTTTCAAGCTTATTTACACCACTTGGCGCAATGCCCAATTTTCTGATGCTCTCTTGGATAATGACCAAGAACTTACTACTCATGCCATCAAGGATCTTCGTGTCAAGAAGCATGCCACTCCTTTTCTAGGTTCAGAGGATCTTGGTCCGGACACTGATGGCTCGAGTGAATCGGATTTCGAGATGGAGGGGAGAGCTCAGAAGAACAGCTTTCGCAGGTGGATGTCCTCAACCTTGAAGAAGGTTTTCTGTCGCCAGCTTGATATGGAGGACACGACATATCGTGCTCATGTCCGTAGCAAGATGGAGAGGCGGCTCACTCATGACAGGTTTGCCCATTTGGGGGTGCCTGTTATTGCAGCGTCTGAGGACAAGATCACTACTTCCAGGGAGTGGAAGTCAAAGCAAGGCAATGCATGGATTGATCCAGATCTTGTAGATGATGCTACTACTTCTCACGAGCCTTGGACTCGTGGTGAGACTGGCGATGAGGTCGAAGATGTGCACACTGAGGATGAGCGTGGTCTCGGCAGCCCTGCTAGTGCCTCTAGCCCCGGTGAGTGACCTCCAGGGACGTTAGCATCGCCTCTTCCCTTTTTGGTTCATTGATGCCAAAGGGGGAAATAGTTCTATTTAGGAGCAGTTCATTTTCTTGGGTTGTGTTCGTTTGTCAAACTTTGTGTTGTGTGCGCTTGTGAGTTGAACTTTTTGGTGTTAAGTCTCTGTGGTTGAACCATTCGATGTTATGAAATTGGATTTTATGGTTATTATCGTTTTTTCCTTTAGCAAGCATTCATATTATCATATCTTTTGTACCCTTGCTAGGTCTCAAAGAG
The DNA here is from genome assembly GCA_028641055.1 of Alopecurus myosuroides. NCBI lineage: Eukaryota > Viridiplantae > Streptophyta > Magnoliopsida > Poales > Poaceae > Alopecurus > Alopecurus myosuroides. The sequence goes on from CM054060.1 coordinate 261,339,205, forward strand.
TTAGGGGGAGCACACATTCTAAAAGAGAACAAAGTTTGCCTCATTAAGCAAATTTTGTTGATGCATCACTCTCTCTCGAAGTGCTCGTCAAAAATTCTTTGTACCTCTCTTAGTGGTGTTGTCATCAATCTCGAAAAAGGGGGAGATTGAATGTGCATTTTGCATCTTTGATCTCTCTTAGGTTTTGGAGTTGATAACAACACTACTAAGCATCTAGCAGTGTGTCAAGTATTTCAGGAAATATAAACTATACGCAAAAAGGCGAAGAGAATTCCAAGACAAAGCCACCAAGATCAATTTGATCCAGCGGTAGTACCGGGCTTGAGAGCGGTAGTACCACTCTGCACAACAAGCGATAGTACCTCACCTAGTACCGCCACAAGTACCGCCAGTATAAAAATGCGTACTATCTTTAGAGGTACTGGCTCGGTAGTACCGTTGTGGTCATATTGTTCTTGAGAAAAACCTTGCTCAATGGTAGTACTGCTACTGTTTGGCGGTAGTACAGCTGCCTCCAGGAAGCGGTAGTACCGCCCCTAGTACCGGCTCTTATACCGCTGGCTAGGATTTTCTCACGATAACGTTTATGGTACTAGGGAGGTAGTCCCTAGTACTACCGCCAGCCACTTCGATTTAATTCGAAGTTGTGGCCAGCGGTAGTACCGGTGTGCACTCGCGGTAGTACCGCTGCTGGAGTACCATGGTACTTTGGCGGTGGGACCGCCCGCCCCTGTGTCTGGGACTCCCAAGTACCGCTCACGTTACCAGATAGCGGTAGTACCGCTGGCACCAGCGGTAGTACCGCCAGGCACGAAAAAGGGTCAAACGGTTAGTTTGGGGAGGGGGCTCTAAATACCCCATCCTCTTCTTCCCTAAAGGTTGCTCGCTCCAGCATTAAAGACAAGCATTTATTGAGCCCCCAAAGTTTGATTTCTCCCAATCCCTCCACTCAAACTTGTTGATACTTGGAGGATTGAAGGAGAAGGCCCCGATCTACATCTTCACCGAGACGTTCTTCATTCCCCCTCTCTATATTGAGGGATCTAGCCTAGGGTTTCCTCTTGCGAAGAACCTAGGCATCTTCCTACTTGCTGGTGATTTGAGATTGTTGGGAGCCCCCAATTTGGTTGTGGGTGTGTGCCCCAAGTTGTTTGTAAAGGACTCGATTCCCGCCTCAAAGGGGATCAATAGTTGAAGGTGAACTAGGCCTTTGTGGCGGGGTTCATCGGAGAATAGGGTGAGGCCTTTGTGGCGTTGAGTAGGCCTTTGTGGCGAGCTCACCACCCTCCAACGAGACGTACTCACTTAACAAGGAGGAACTCGGGAATACATCGTGTCTCCGTGTGCTTCATATATATTACTTCGTTCCCTTCCTCCTTTACTCTTGCTTGTAATATTATTGTGCTTGCCTTGTCATATAGGTAAATTCACCCTAGTTGCATCTTATAGAGAAATGACCTTTGTGTCAAGACTAATTGTTAAAGAAAAATTAAAATTGGTCGAAGCCCCTATTCACCCCCTCTAGGTGCCTATACTTTACTTTCAGTATGTAATATGGGAATTGGTGGGAGGGTAAACCTGTCATTTTCACGTTTTGAGCTGGCTCCAACTGGAAGAAGCCTCGATTCCCCTGATTCGTGCCTGCAGCGTTATTTTGCGCAGCGCTCCACTGGAGCCGATGTGTGGAGCTGGCCCAAATTTTGTTGTTTGTTTGGGCTCTAGCTTTCACACGCTGGAAGCTGTTGGAGCAGCTCTTTGGAGCCCAAACAAACATACCCTAAGAGCATCTCCGGTCGCGCCCCCTAATAGGCGTCCGGATTGGCGCTCAAAGAGGACCTTCGGGGGCTCGTCCGGACGGCGCCGCGCCCACGGGGGCGCCAGTCGGCGCCCCCAACCAAAACCCCCAAATATTTTTCCCAATTTTTTTAATTGTGCAAATACAAAATAAATAAAGTCTTACATAATTATGTTTTTGGGCCCATAATTTAAAGGTTTGGCATTACAAAACCATAGGAATTTGTCGCCGGCGTGCCCAGCGTTTGTCAATCGACGTAGACGACGTCGTTGGAGCCGAGGAAGTCGGGGTCAGCGGTGTAGCCGTGGAACTCGTCGCTGGCGCTCGGCGCCCTGGGTGTCACCGGCACGCTCGTCTCCCTGGGTGTCGCCGCCGCTCGGATTCACTTTGTGCCGCTCCATGGGCGCCGAGGATGCCTCCCCGTTGGCCGCCGTGGTCGGCGGACCGAGGCCCATATGGGGGGAGATTTGAGCACGCATGCGCTCACACGCCGTCTTCGTCTGCGCATCAAGGTTCGATGTGTCTGTCGTGAGAATCATGAAGTCCCCTTGACACTTCTTGGACGCCGCCTTGTCGGCCTCGATCTCGATCTTCTTGTCCTTATTTTTGGAGAACTCCGCCCACTTGGCCTTGGTTGCGGCATGTCTCTCCGCCGAGTTCTTCGTGACGTTCTCCATGACCTTGTCAATTGCGGCGTGCACTCGCTTCGAGCTCGCCGCCGCCGTCGGCTTTGCTTTCTTGTTTCCCATTGGCCTCTCCGAGTTGAGCACCACCTCCTAAATTTGAGAATCGCTCGACTTTTTATTGAGTCGGAGCCTATGCTTCTTCCACTTCTCATTGCCTTGCAACTTGTTGAAACAATGTAGAAGCACAATGTCCTTGCCCTCGTTGATAGCCTTGTACAAGGTGATGGCATCAATGAGCTAGCAACAAGAGAAGTCAAGATTATGAGATGCATGAATGTTGTGATAGGATAGGAGAAGATGAGACACACAAACTTACTTGGTCTTTTGCAGTCTTGCCACTCTCTGGCCTCGCCATGATGTTCTCAAATGCTCCTTGAAACTTGTTCACCGACTTTTGGATTGTGACCCATCTATGAGCGAGCGCGTTTTCATTGCGATCCATGACGTATTCCACATATGGCATTTGGTACTTGCGCTCATCAAACTCCGAGAGGATCCGTTTCCAATACGAGTCGCTCGTTTGGTTGGCACCCGTGATCACGTCTTGGGTAATGGCACTCCACGAGCCAATCAAGCACTCGTCCTATTTCATCGTCCAAGCTATGCTACGGCTTCCACCCTACCTCTTCTTTTTCTTCCCATCCTTGCCGACTTCTTACACATCGTGGCCGGCGCCATCACCTTCTTGATCATCATCCTCATCGGTGTTGTCGACGTCTTGCTCCTCGTCAACAATGGCGCTCCCGCCACCATCTTGCATCTGGGTGCCGAAGTCGTAGCCGCCGGAGGGCGCCTGGTCGGCGAAAAGACCGCGGGACCGGCGTCGAACATGTTGTGGGCGCCGTCCTCGAACGACAGGGTGCGCCCGGATTGGGCATGCGCGGACGCCGCGCCGTTCTGGAGCAACCCCGGGGACACCTCGTACGCCTCGTTCAGGTCGAGTCCCATCCCGGCGCCACTGGGTGCGCCGTCGCTGAACATGGCGTTTGGGTCGAAGCCGCCGTAGCTGCCAGCGAAGACGTACGCGTAGCCGGCATAGCCGCCAGGCTCGTTGAAGTTGGGGGATAGACCTGGGCTAGGATAGAGCCTCGACTGATAACGCGGCGTCCGTGCAGAACGGCGACGCCGAAGCCGACGAGCTCGATCCACCTCCCGGGCTGCCTCCTCCGATGGCGCTGACCAACAGCTCGAGGTTCGCCGCCGCGTTCCAGGCCTCCGACCTCTCGCGCCGCAGCCGACGCTCCGCCGTGGACGCGTCGCGCCGTAGTTTGTCGGCCGCCCACTCGGCGTCGGTCATGCCTTCCGGCCGCTCCTTCGGGGGGCCCGGCTGCAGCACGCGGCGCTTGACGCCGAGCGTGCCGGCCTTCACATTCTTCGCCGGCGGTCTCGGCGGGCCTTTCGGAGGCATGGCTCCGGCGGCGGGAGAGGCGGGAAAGATGGGCGGCGGCGGGAAGGGAAATGGCAGGCGCCTGAGACAGAAAGAGTTTTTGGTGGACGCTTGTGTTGCTGGCAAGACGGTCCCGCGACGTGGAACGACTCGTCCGGCGCCCCCATGGGAACCCCTCGGAGGCGGGGTAGGGCTGGGTTTGCCGGACGGAAAAATGGGGCGTCCGGACGGGAAGGCCCAACGGGGCACGAGTGGGCGCGCTCGGGCGGGAAGGCGCTTGAGGACGGCCTTTGGGGGGCGCGACTGGAGATGCTCTAAAGGCTTCTACTTTTATTTGGTTGTCTGGATGCAACTAGTCTATTTGTTAATATATTTTGGACGGGGAGCTAGTCGATTCGTTAATATCTTTTAGACGGGGAGGTGGAAGAACGGGGGGTTGTTTGGTTTACGCTTGTGCCAGCCCGGTAACAAACCAAACGGGTAACAAAGTCCGCAGACCCTATATAGCGCCCATTGCGTGCCATATTATGACTCGCCCGTGTAACTTTTTAAGGCGGGCCGGTCCATTAACGGAAATGTAACCAGAAAATAAATGCAAGCGTAAGTGCAAGCGTGAGAGGGATCGAACCTGCGACCTCTCCTTCCGATCGACGGGCCGAAGCCACTGAGGCACAACATTTTTTTATGTCCAATACTGTTTTTTAAGCCTTTTTACCGTCTTTTTTTCCTATTTTCAGTTTTTCTATTTTTCTTTTTTGTTCTTTTTCTTTTCAGTTTTATTTTTTATTTTTTTGTTCAAACATTAAAATGTTTAAATTTATATTTTTTTCAAATTCGGTATTTTTCAGAAAAGAAACCTATTCAAATTTATTTATTTTTCAAATTAAAATTTGTTCAAATTTAAAATTTGTTCATATTTGAGAATGTTCATATGTAACATTTGTACATGTTTGATTTTTTTTTATTTGTTCGAACCTAAAATTTGTTAAGAATTCAAAATAGTTCATATTTTAAAAAAAATCACGCATGTTGCAGCAGTACAGGTACTAGCAATCCATCCTCTCCTAATGGGCCGGCCCATTTGCGCGCGCCTGTGGGCCTTCCTTTGTAGCGCACGCTACAAGCGCTACGTAGGAAACCCCACAAAGTCTAGTCAATGACCAATATTTTGGACGGGGCAGTCCAAGGCTTCAATCCTAACAGCCCACCGCTTCTGATGTGGCCGGAAGCAATTTACGTCTTGCATGCCACAAATGGGAAATGGCCCACAACAAAGATAAATCCCGGAACAAAATCGGAAGTCCGATAATCAACTTCTAAGAGAGATAATTAAGTGTATTAACTATTGATCTTGGTATCTTCGCCACCCACACATTTAAGGCTGGTCATAGTGGGAGCAACATAAGTACTAACATAGATGTCACCATAGGCAAAAAAGATGACACGATAAGTATTTAATAAGATGAGAGAGAGTTCTGGTAACATAGCTAGTTACCGTAACATCACACATTACCATGCAATATGAGTCTACAAGCTAATAAATGTAGTTTTGCATGACATCAATTGTTAGTTACTGCCCACCGTGGAGGTAGTAACATAGTCTAGAAAACGTATATGTTACTACCCTATATTACTCCCCATTGTGACCAGCCTAAAGAACCTAAAGGGGGCGTGGCGTCATTTTTACCAATATTGTATGTCTTTGTCAACCTACTCAAGTCCAAACCATCGAGCCCCCTTAGAGGTTCTAACCATGGCACGAGAATGTCCCAAAATCCATAATTTCCTCTCAAAAGATAACCTCCCAGCTGGGAAACACATTCGATATTTGCAAAATCTATGGGTAAGCGGACACGTTAGCTCCCAAATGCACATTACATTTGTTCAAAGTTTCAAAAGCCTTTTTCTTTGGCAAGAGAGCCCCCTTAGAGGTTCTAACCATGGCACGAAAATGTTCCAAAATTCATAATTTCCTCTCGGAAGATAACCTCCTTAGCTGGGAATGCATTCGATATTTACCTAATTCTATGGATAAGCCGACACATTAGCTCCCAGATGCACATTACATTTGTTTAAAGTTTCAAAAGGCTTTTTTTTTGCAAGAGTGTCTTATAAAACAAAAGGTCTAGCTCCCAAACCATGTCTTTTTTTCTCTATCATCCAAACTATGTATTTTTTTCATTTATTATGCTTTAGTTTTTTCTCTCTCTATCTAGAAGTGAAATAGAATAACCCGGTTGAGGATTAATGATAATACATATGTAACGCATTATATGTCCGAGAATACGTTTTTTTTTACACTTTCCAGTTAGTCGATGGCTATTCACACATACTATCTTAACACCAAGGAAGAGTTCGGCCCGATGCTTTATTTTTGTCTTAGTGAATCCCGTTTCAACATTAAAATTCCAGTAGTCGATGAATAATTGCAACCTTTTGTATGTACGAGATTAGAATAATTTTTTATGTTCCTGATTAGAAAAATATATAAAAAGAAAGGATCTAGATTCTGTTTTGGGAATTATATTTAAAGAAGAAGAACAAAAAAATAAGGGTTTTGTTGAATTTAAGGAATTTTTTCTACTCACTTCACTGATTCGTACTAAATAGCGACCTAACAAATCCACTTGGAATTTCCAATCAAATTGATTATAAGACTCATAAATATATAAGTTTTCATCTGAATAGAGAAAACTTACAAATGCCATTTTAAGTACTCCCTCCGTCTCAAATTAATTATCACAAAGATGGATAAGAGTGGATGTATCTGACGTAAGTATATCACTTCAAATTCAGTTATTATAGAACGAATCATAATGTACATGTAGCGGTCACTTGCCTTTACTTTAGTATTTATATAGCCTATCTCTTTGGTCTGAGATCGTAAAACTTGCAAACTTAATAGAAAAATAATCTAATTTCATAAAGAGATTTATTAGATAATAAAAAACATAGGATCTTGAGAACTACTTAGAGGTACCATTGAGAAACTCGAAAAAGCTCAAATTCAATTATGGAAAGTCGAACTAGAAGCGAATGAGTATCGAATGAATGAAAACACCAATGATGAAATAAAATTCATGTCTACACAAACTGTTAAATATAGTTCCAAATATAGGCTAAAACGAACTGGTGCATGTATTTTATTAAAACCCTTGACTTCAGAATATGGGAAAGTAGCTCCGGGTTGGGGATCTACTGATTTTATGGGGGTCGCAATGGCTTTATTCCCTATATTCCTATCCAAGATTGAGAAGTATACTCCTCGTCAAGTCGCTCAGCATCACCCTCCTCGTCATTGCCTGCTTGTAACATCCCAAGTATGAAAACCTACCAATTAGAATGTTTGATTTCTTGTTATTAAAGTATTGCATCATGTCATCATATTGTTGCATTTGTTTCTTTTGTTTTGCATCTGTTATTCTTTGTTTTCATAATGAAAATCAAACAATTTCAACTGCTTTGTTTTCATACTTGTTCTGTTACAACTTTTGGAATAAAAATAACAAATGAAAACAACCAAATTGTTCCATTTTATTCCATGTTGATCACTCATTAATTTGTTGGTTTTAATCAAACAATTAAGTCAATCAATTAATTTCAAATTCAAATCAAAGCATTCAAACAGAACCACTTTTGAAGTTATAACTTTACCAAGCCAATCAACTAATCTTTCAATCAAATTAATCATAGGGGTTCCCCTATTCAAAGTTGTTTTTATTAAATTGGCACTTAATTAAAATACATCCACAAATTTGAATTTCAAACAAACATCAAGCAATTTTAAAGTTTTCTGAAAACAAAACTTGGCTAATGTTTTCTTCTAACCCAACTAGCTTAACTAAATTTTTATAACATTTTTGCTAACCAAAATCTTATGTTTTCTTCCTTTTCCAACTTGCTACAAAAAAAAGGGGAGAAAGCAAAATAAAAAGGAAAGAAACGCAGGGAGAGAGAGAGTGCAGCAGCCCAAGCCCATCTATTTTGGCCCAGTACCCCTTCATTCTTGTCTTCTTCCTCCCCCAGACGTCACCTTCAGTACGATCACCATCAGAGCCCTTCGATCCGCCTCTCCCCTCCTGGGGATGACCGCCGTACCAAGGCCTCTCCCCCCATATAGCTTCCCCTCTGCCCTAGACTCGAACCCTAGACCCTAGCTCTCCCTCCCCGCCGCCAAATTCTCCTCTCACGGATCGCATCCGTCCTCTGTTCCTTCTGAACCTTTCCATCGCCGGAGAAGTAGCCGCACGGCGACGGAGCTTGAGCAGCGGCCAGCGACCGCTGACCGTGGGAATGGAAACGGCATCCTCCCAGCTCCAACTTTTCTGTAGGCCTCACCGCCGGATATGCACCGTGCCGCCGCCGCCGTGAAGCTTCTACCGCCGGCCACCTTCAGACTCTGCCCCGACCGACCTGCCCCTGCTGGCCGCCTCCTTCCTGCCGCCCAAGGTGAGGCCTCCCCCGATCTCTACTCCACTCCCTCACCTCCTTCCGCACCACGAGCCCGCACCCCCCCCCCCGGCGGTTGGTCCCCTCCGGCGAGCATCACACCACCGCCGGCCGATCTCTGTCGAGGGAAGCCATCGTGCGTTTTCAGTCAGTTACATCCAGATTCAGAAAACCAACACGAAGCAGCAACACATACCCCCCACGTTTCCCTTCCTAACACAACTCACACAGCCACCCCACTGGTTAACCCATCTATGCGCGCACCAGGAGGGTGTGGGTTCGATCCCCACACCCTGCGAATTAAACCAACTTTTGTTTTGTTTTTTCCAGAGCCATAACAAACTGCAGAATCACATCCATGCCCCTGGTAATTAAATATAGACCCTGTAAAATATTTTCCAAGTCACTGTTAATCTTTCTAGGTCCCTAAATATTGTAAAAATGGCAGATTTGTATCTTAATTTGTAAAATGCATAAGAAATTCATCCCAACTCCAATTTTAACTTTTTAAATATGTTTTCTGTCCCAAATTAAATGTTCTACCCAAATATAATTTTTTTTTACTGTTTTGAATATTTTAAATTGGTGCAATATTTGAAAACTGGTCAAATTCACTTAAACTTGCAAAATTCATAACTTGTTCATAAAAATTTCAAATTTCACAAACCAAATATGTTTTCCAATCAACTTTTCATGTACTTTCCAAATATAAATTTTGTTTGCTGTTTTGAATAAATTAAATTGCTGAAAACAACTGTTTCTTGTTTAATGCATTTAAAATTGCCAAAATAATAACTTGCTCATTTTAAATCCAATTTCCACAAATGAAATATGTTTTCCATGCAAAATTAAACCCTCTTTCCAAATATAATTTTTGTTTCATGTTTTGAATAATTTACTTTGCCTAAATAATTTAATCCTTGTTTAATTCAATTAAAATTGATAAAATCATAACTTGCTTAATATAAAATATTTTTTGAGCATGCAAAATATGTTTTCAAACCATCAAAGTGTGAACTTTTCAAATGTGAATTTGAATTTATGATTTGAACAAATAAAATTCAATTAATATTCAAACTTGCTTTAAATTCAATTAAAACTTGTTCAATATTGTTTAATTCATAATAAATTCATCCTAATTCCAATTTCAATATTTGAAACATGTAATCCAACTAAAATTTGATGTTCTTTTCAAATATAAATTTTGTTAATTGTTTTGCACACCTTAAATTGATGAAAACAATAATTACTTGTGTGACATGTTTTAAGTCACCAAGCTTTCCAAACTTAATCAATGATTTCCAAAACTTGTTCCAATCCTTTTTCACTTGCAACTATCTTTGTTATTTGTTGTTATTTTGTTGTTATCATCATGCATGCATCATGCTAACAACTCTCACATAATAATTAGTTGTAAAACATTTGTTTCCACTTATTTCAATGGATCTTTTCCATATGCAATCCAATTGCATATGGGTCCAGTTAAATTGTGTTATCTTGTCAAGTAGTTTATTTTGATGCATCTATTAACATGACATGCATCATCCCATGTTTGTGCACCTATGCCATGATATTGATTGTTTATCTTTCTGCATTGTTTGTTTGCTTCTTCTCGGATACACGACGACGTTGAGACCGACGATCCTTACGACACCCCTTCTAAGGAGTTAGCTCAGTACCAGGCTACTGGGTTTTGCAGGCAAGTTATCACTCACATGAACCACCGTGTTCCTTTCAACATTGGTTACCGATACTTTCCGTTGTTCTTTTCTGCTAGCCTTAGTAGTAGTTGTTCTGTTACGAACCTATCACATGAATCCCTTAAACCTGATATTGCCTCATCTCCCTCCCTACAACCCATTGTTTGAGCCAGTGTCTTACTAGCATGCTTAGGTTGCTTTTGCTCGAGTCTGTTACCCGTTACTTTCTGTTGCTATTTCTATTACGTTGTGGGGGCTCGATGTTTAATCAATCAATCATGCTAATGTTACTATTAATAATAAATTTGATGATAAGGCACCGGCAGGAGGCCCATGAGAGGTTTTGAAGACTGCTAGTGTCGACCCTAATAGGAAAAGGGTCTTGTCTACTGATCCATGATGAGCGCACTACCCGCATTTGGGAAGCGAGTATGGGCGCCCCCCTCAACTTGACCTGATTCGCATCTCGTCCAAATCGCCTCATTTAGTTCGTGTTTTCCATTTGCCGCATGCATGTTTTTGCGAGCCCAGGCCAGGGTGGAACTTTCGTAGTCGGCATATAGGGGGACACGGTCTTAGAGTGCTATGAGGGTCCCTTTTCTTCGGGGCTTGATTAGCCGTGCGCCCAAGGTTCTTTGGGCTTGATGCGAAGAATGGTTGGTTGTGTTGAGTGCCCCGCTTGGTGGGAGGCATCCCATCTGGCGGGATATTCATGAGTGTACGGCCAAATTGGTGCAACCCTGCAGGGATAATCTTCTCGAGAAGCCGTGTTTTCCGCGGTTATGGATTACTTGGTGAAAGTACTGGCTAACAAGTACTCAGGACAACTTAAACATAATGATGAAACCTGTTACACCCAATGATTAATAACTTGACTAGTAATAGGTTGATGACACAATAACTTGATTCACCCTTATTACAACTGTGTGAGTTATCCTCGGATTGCTTCTTTGGATAAGGGGCGAGATCCAGGATGGGTTTGTTTGAAGTTATCTTTCAGTTGGTTACAATCCTCGATCTTATCTCCTTTCTGTTAGCCGGAAGTGATAGAATCTCTGTAGTTGGTTAGCGCAGCCAGTTGCGGCATCTTTCATATCCCCTCTCTTCCGTTGAACCCAAGGCATCTGTGCTTGGTGTTGACGGGTTACACTTTGGTGAACTGTGAGTCTTGCTTGCCAGTACGTTTATGTACTGACCCCTTTGGGGCTGTGGTTTCCGCAGACCTACGTTTCCGAGGATCTACATGGTGGCAACTACGTGGAGTATGACGAGACTGCTGACGAGTAGATAGCGGACCCGGGCAGGATCCGAGACTTCGTGGATGGGCTCCGTCTGTTTGTTTCCGGCCTCTTAGGCCTATTTGGTTCTTGTCTGTACTCAGACATGTTGAATACTTCCGCTGTATTGTAACGATGTATTGTTGGGGCATGTGCCCTCTGGATGATTGTATTTGCTATCTCTGCTCTAATGAGAGCCATTTGCAGCTTATTTCAATCTTTTGTGTCGTAGAGATCTGTTGTGATATCAGTTGTTCAACGCCGTTGACGTACCATGTGTGTATGGTTTGAAGTACGTCGACGGAAGTGCCTTTGATCTCTAGTGGATAGTTTACATCGACGATGGAATAGCAGGGCTTGTGTTGTCGCGCATAAGCGCAGGCCTACCAGGAAGCTGGGACGTGGGAGCAGGTATGCCCCATAATCCAAGCATCTGCTATCCAGTTCGTACGGTGAGTATCCCCTAGAAATCAGGGTGCGACAAATGGTATCAGAGCCTGTCTGCCTGTAGGATCCCTTTTTACTGGTCGCAGTTGAGTCTAGAAACTATTTTGTAGCTATATAGGAAAAATGAAACGTGAGAGTAGGAATTCTGTTCTTTTTCTTCTTTTCCCCACCCTCCCTCCCTTTTTCTGGTAAGGAAGTGCAACGTTGATTTTTCCCTTCTCATCTAAACTTTCAAGTTAGGATTTCACGAATCCTGGTTTCTCTAGGATGGTTATATCTACTAGACCATAGGAATGGAGGTGGTTGTGACATGATTTATCATGTTGCCTACTCACGATTGAGAACGGAGGCGTGTAAGCCCCGGAAGCAGATCCTCTATTCCTTAAGCAGTAGATATTGATCCTTTAGAAGCCCGGATGGGTTTTCCGTAGTACCTCAGGAATCTTGTTCTCGTTTTCCCGGTGTTGCTTCGTTATCCTGTTCTTCTAAACATCCTTTTCGTCCCTTGAAATCTTGTTGTTGTTTTCCACTTCAAATCTTCTACCGGCGTCTAATCAAAACTTCCTCGTAAACTCTTGTCCAACTAAAGTGTTATTTCATACCGGAGAATCACATTCCTTTGTGTCAACAATCTTTTCCACAACATACAACCCAATTCTGGTTCCACTAAGCAATCAAAACTCTGTTCACTCCCCGGGATCTCAAATGTTGACTTCCAAGATAAGTAAAAACAATACAATTCTAATGGGAGGCCACATATTCCTCGTTACTCTCATGTTGATGATTCTGACATTGATGATTATTCTTGGTGTTGCATTCATGTCAATAACTCTGTTCCACCATTCTAGCCAGATAATCTATTCTCCAAATGAATCAAATTCTATCCAGCTATACACCCTCCATACAAAACCTATACCTCTACTATTATTTTCCGGTGGTTTGCAAATTCCCTGACATCTATCCAATGTGCACGATGTGTTTCACGTGTCACAACTCAAGAGGATCTTCACAAGAAGTTTCCGGATCTTTTCTTTTCTCAGTAGGAATCTCGGGGCGCGATTCCTTCAAGGGGGGGCGTTTTGTAACATCCCAAGTATGAAAACCTACCAATTAGAATGTTTGATTTCTTGTTATTAAAGTATTGCATCATGTCATCATATTGTTGCATTTGTTTCTTTTGTTTTGCATCTGTTATTCTTTGTTTTCATAATGAAAATCAAACAATTTCAACTGCTTTGTTTTCATACTTGTTCTGTTACAACTTTTGGAATAAAAATAACAAATGAAAACAACCAAATTGTTCCATTTTATTCCATGTTGATCACTCATTAATTTGTTGGTTTTAATCAAACAATTAAGTCAATCAATTAATTTCAAATTCAAATCAAAGCATTCAAACAGAACCACTTTTGAAGTTATAACTTTACCAAGCCAATCAACTAATCTTTCAATCAAATTAATCATAGGGGTTCCCCTATTCAAAGTTGTTTTTATTAAATTGGCACTTAATTAAAATACATCCACAAATTTGAATTTCAAACAAACATCAAGCAATTTTAAAGTTTTCTGAAAACAAAACTTGGCTAATGTTTTCTTCTAACCCAACTAGCTTAACTAAATTTTTATAACATTTTTGCTAACCAAAATCTTATGTTTTCTTCCTTTTCCAACTTGCTACAAAAAAAAAAGGGGAGAAAGCAAAATAAAAAGGAAAGAAACGCAGGGAGAGAGAGAGTGCAGCAGCCCAAGCCCATCTATTTTGGCCCGATACCCCTTCATTCTTGTCTTCTTCCTCCCCCAGACGTCACCTTCAGTACGATCACCATCAGAGCCCTTCGATCCGCCTCTCCCCTCCTGGATGACCGCCGTACCAAGGCCTCTCCCCCCCATATAGCTTCCCCTCTGCCCTAGACTCGAACCCTAGACCCTAGCTCTCCCTCCCCGCCGCCAAATTCTCCTCTCACGGATCGCATCCGTCCTCTGTTCCTTCTGAACCTTTCCATCGCCGGAGAAGTAGCCGCACGGCGACGGAGCTTGAGCAGCGGCCAGCGACCGCTGACCGTGGGAATGGAAACGGCATCCTCCCAGCTCCAACTTTTCTGTAGGCCTCACCGCCGGATATGCACCGTGCCGCCGCCGCCGTGAAGCTTCTACCGCCGGCCACCTTCAGACTCTGCCCCGACCGACCTGCCCCTGCTGGCCGCCTCCTTCCTGCCGCCCAAGGTGAGGCCTCCCCCGATCTCTACTCCCCTCCCTCACCTCCTTCCGCACCACGAGCCCGCACCCCCCCCCCCCGCGGTTGGTCCCCTCCGGCGAGCATCACACCACCACCGGCCGATCTCTGTCGAGGGAAGCCATCGTGCGTTTTCAGTCAGTTACCGATCCAGATTCAGAAAACCAACACGAAGCAGCAACACATACCCCCCACGTTTCCCTTCCTAACACAACTCACACAGCCACCCCACTGGTTAACCCATCTATGCGCGCACCAGGAGGGTGTGGGTTCGATCCCCACACCCTGCGAATTAAACCAACTTTTGTTTTGTTTTTTCCAGAGCCATAACAAACTGCAGAATCACATCCATGCCCCTGGTAATTAAATATAGACCCTGTAAAATATTTTCCAAGTCCCTGTTAATCTTTCTAGGTCCCTAAATATTGTAAAAATGGCAGATTTGTATCTTAATTTGTAAAATGCATAAGAAATTCATCCCAACTCCAATTTTAACTTTTTAAATATGTTTTCTGTCCCAAATTAAATGTTCTACCCAAATATAAATTTTGTTTACTGTTTTGAATATTTTAAATTGGTGCAATATTTGAAAACTTGTCAAATTCACTTAAACTTGCAAAATTCATAACTTGTTCATAAAAATTCCAAATTTCACAAACCAAATATGTTTTCCAATCAACTTTTCATGTACTTTCCAAATATAATTTTTTTTGCTGTTTTGAATAATTTAAATTGCTGAAAACAACTGTTTCTTGTTTAATGCATTTAAAATTGCCAAAATAATAACTTGCTCATTTTAAATCCAATTTCCACAAATGAAATATGTTTTCCATGCAAAATTAAACCCTCTTTCCAAATATAATTTTTGTTTCATGTTTTGAATAATTTAATTTGCCTAAATAATTTAATCCTTGTTTAATTCAATTAAAATTGATAAAATCATAACTTGCTTAATATAAAATATTTTTTGAACATGCAAAATATGTTTTCAAACCATCAAAGTGTGAACTTTTCAAATGTGAATTTGAATTTATGATTTGAACAAATAAAATTCAATTAATATTCAAACTTGCTTTAAATTCAATTAAAACTTGTTCAATATTGTTTAATTCATAATAAATTCATCCTAATTCCAATTTCAATATTTGAAACATGTAATCCAACTAAAATTTGATGTTCTTTTCAAATATAAATTTTGTTAATTGTTTTGCACACCTTAAATTGATGAAAACAATAATTACTTGTGTGACATGTTTTAAGTCACCAAGCTTTCCAAACTTAATCAATGATTTCCAAAACTTGTTCCAATCCTTTTTCACTTGCAACTATCTTTGTTATTTGTTGTTATTTTGTTGTTATCATCATGCATGCATCATGCTAACAACTCTCACATAATAATTAGTTGTAAAACATTTGTTTCCACTTATTTCAATGGATCTTTTCCATATGCAATCCAATTGCATATGGGTCCAGTTAAATTGTGTTATCTTGTCAAGTAGTTTATTTTGATGCATCTATTAACATGACATGCATCATCCCATGTTTGTGCACCTATGCCATGATATTGATTGTTTATCTTTCTGCATTGTTTGTTTGCTTCTTCTCGGATACACGACGACGTTGAGACCGACGATCCTTACGACACCCCTTCTAAGGAGTTAGCTCAGTACCAGGCTACTGGGTTTTGCAGGCAAGTTATCACTCACATGAACCACCGTGTTCCTTTCAACATTGGTTACCGATACTTTCCGTTGTTCTTTTCTGCTAGCCTTAGTAGTAGTTGTTCTGTTACGAACCTATCACATGAATCCCTTAAACCTGATATTGCCTCATCTCCCTCCCTACAACCCATTGTTTGAGCCAGTGTCTTACTAGCATGCTTAGGTTGCTTTTGCTCGAGTCTGTTACCCGTTACTTTCTGTTGCTATTTCTATTACGTTGTGGGGGCTCGATGTTTAATCAATCAATCATGCTAATGTTACTATTAATAATAAATTTGATGATAAGGCACCGGCAGGAGGCCCATGAGAGGTTTTGAAGCCTGCTAGTGTCGACCCTAATAGGAAAAGGGTCTTGTCTACTGATCCATGATGAGCGCACTACCCGCATTTGGGAAGCGAGTATGGGCGCCCCCCTCAACTTGACCTGATTCGCATCTCGTCCAAATCGCCTCATTTAGTTCGTGTTTTCCATTTGCCGCATGCATGTTTTTGCGAGCC
This sequence comes from Alopecurus myosuroides, assembly GCA_028641055.1. NCBI lineage: Eukaryota > Viridiplantae > Streptophyta > Magnoliopsida > Poales > Poaceae > Alopecurus > Alopecurus myosuroides. Next base: position 261,355,398 of record CM054060.1, read on the forward strand.
CAGGCCAGGGTGGAACTTTCGTAGTCGGCATATAGGGGGACACGGTCTTAGAGTGCTATGAGGGTCCCTTTTCTTCGGGGCTTGATTAGCCGTGCGCCCAAGGTTCTTTGGGCTTGATGCGAAGAATGGTTGGTTGTGTTGAGTGCCCCGCTTGGTGGGAGGCATCCCATCTGGCGGGATATTCATGAGTGTACGGCCAAATTGGTGCAACCCTGCAGGGATAATCTTCTCGAGAAGCCGTGTTTTCCGCGGTTATGGATTACTTGGTGAAAGTACTGGCTAACAAGTACTCAGGACAACTTAAACATAATGATCAAACCTGTTACACCCAATGATTAATAACTTGACTAGTAATAGGTTGATGACACAATAACTTGATTCACCCTTATTACAACTGTGTGAGTTATCCTCGGATTGCTTCTTTGGATAAGGGGCGAGATCCAGGATGGGTTTGTTTGAAGTTATCTTTCAGTTGGTTACAATCCTCGATCTTATCTCCTTTCTGTTAGCCGGAAGTGATAGAATCTCTGTAGTTGGTTAGCGCAGCCAGTTGCAGCATCTTTCATATCCCCTCTCTTCCGTTGAACCCAAGGCATCTGTGCTTGGTGTTGACGGGTTACACTTTGGTGAACTGTGAGTCTTGCTTGCCAGTACGTTTATGTACTGACCCCTTTGGGGCTGTGGTTTCCGCAGACCTACGTTTCCGAGGATCTACATGGTGGCAACTACGTGGAGTATGACAAGACTGCTGACGAGTAGATAGCGGACCCGGGCAGGATCCGAGACTTCGTGGATGGGCTCCGTCTGTTTGTTTCCGGCCTCTTAGGCCTATTTGGTTCTTGTCTGTACTCAGACATGTTGAATGCTTCCGCTGTATTGTAACGATGTATTGTTGGGGCATGTGCCCTCTGGATGATTGTATTTGCTATCTCTGCTCTAATGAGAGCCATTTGCAGCTTATTTCAATCTTTTGTGTCGTAGAGATCTGTTGTGATATCAGTTGTTCAACGCCGTTGACGTACCATGTGTGTATGGTTTGAAGTACGTCGACGGAAGTGCCTTTGATCTCTAGTGGATAGTTTACATCGACGATGGAATAGCAGGGCTTGTGTTGTCGCGCATAAGCGCAGGCCTACCAGGAAGCTGGGACGTGGGAGCAGGTATGCCCCATAATCCAAGCATCTGCTATCCAGTTCGTACGGTGAGTATCCCCTAGAAATCAGGGTGCGACACTGCTGCCTTGCTTAGACGTTTTCAGTCATTCTACCTGCTCCAGCCCCAACATACACATTATTGACAACCTGCCTTGTATGCCGGCGCCCGTTTGTAGTGCATAGCCTACCAAACCTGTAGTGCCTTGCGAGCGTCTATCCACGGACACCTACTAGCCCTGTAATTCAGAGTCGCAGCTATTGTGACCTATGCGGGAACGTCCATGGACATTCTATTTGAATCCCGAGGTCCATGATTGAGTCTCAATCACTGTCCTTTGAGATAGGTCCATAATTTAACTCAATCGCCATCCTTCGAGATAGATGGTTCAATGCCCGTGCGTTGCAAAATAATAGAAACTATCAGGGCTTGGGCATGGCACAAGCCACACAAACCTAGCAGTTTCTGTGTAGTGTTAGAGTTATGTATTCACATGTCTAAGGTGATTCTAACATTTTCATCTGAAATTAGCAAAAACAAGTACACATGCTAAGTGAAAGAGCATGGTGCCCCCATGTGTGGTTTTCTTAATTATGGCAATTCTTATAGACTAATGTTTGCATTGAGATATTCTTATAGGTTTGTCCATATACATCATTTCAACTCCATGTGTTGGATTCAAGGTTGGATACCATCAAGTTCATTGCTTATAATGAATATATTTGATATGATCAAGAAGAAGAATGATCATGATAATGTTGAGCATATTGCAAGTATGTCTTGAAGAAGGAGATTGTGTCCATGTTTACCTTCAAGACGTCATCACTATTAATGCGGGTTATGTCCCGATCTTCACGGATTTGAGGCGAACACGAAGGGGAAGACGAAGAACGCGCGAAGAACACAAACACAAAACACACACAAGATAACTAGGGAGGCAGCCTTGGATCGTAACCACAAACCTACCAACCCGTTGGTGGCACCTTTCTCTCCCGGTGTACCAACCAGACCAATATAATCGAAAGGGAAGAGACCAAGAGGTGGAATTTCCTCTACCTCATTTCGGCATGACAGGAATCCACAGTTAAAAGAACATGATATCAACTTGAATATAGAATTCTTAGTGCAGCGTTGAAAGTTTTCCATGTGATATACATTTAGACTAACCCCCAACCATAAGTTCGTCAAGCATAAGACTCCACTTTTATCATTCATGAAATTTTCTCTTTTAATTCTTTCCTTGGTTGGCAAGTTCAGTAAGCACAATGGGATGCGTAAACCTTTGCTTAAGGCTACAATTATTCAATCCATCAGCCAAGTAATGACACTAAACAATATTTCAGTTGCATCAGAATATATTCTACTAAACCACGTAGAAGATAAACAATGACTATTATGTCACTAAGTGTTAAGGGAATCATAAGGTGTGCACTTGCTGTTATTAAAGAGCATACATAAGCACGGTAAAGGTGTCATACCTTTCATCCCTTCAAGCACATTGTCACGACCCCGGACCCAGAGATATACATACTGTTATGTGCTCCTAGACATGGACCCACAAGGGCTTCAGGGTTACCAGCCCCGGCCGCAACAAACAACGGCAGGCAGACTGGATTCATCGGCACGTAGTCCGGATCCCCAGTCTACTACTCCTTGTATCCATGCTAGTCATAACCAACTATGCATATCAAAGCGTCCACGAATCGAATGAAACTGAAGGAAACGGGACCAAAGCTATACAGAGATGCTATGTGTCCAGAAAGTGCAACAACAATCGAGGGTTACTGGGGTTACCTCGCCCCAGGCCGATCACATCGACAGGCGGGCTCGGACATGGATCATCGGCTCCACAACCCCTCGACTGCGACAACTATGCAGGCATAGCCAAAACTATATAACAATGAGCTCGAAACCAACAACCGATCAAAGCAACACTCTAGACATTGAAACTTGTATTAAACATGTGTTACTAGAGTATAGCTTACAAGCAGAGGTCACATGACCCAACATTACATCAGACAACGGAAGGCAAATTATGTTGCTAATCAACAAGAACCAAAAAGGCCTAAGAGGCCGCAACATAAGGCGACGTCCCAGCCCATAGATTCCAGGCTGCTACCTGGGAACCCCAAACTACTCGTCGATGTCCACGTTGAATCACCACCGATGGAGTTCTTCTCCTGAACCAAAATTAAGCAAACCTGAGTACGGGAGGTACTCAACAAGACTTAATTAACCTATTATATATCTGCTATCTTCAGAAAGGGTTTTATGAAGGTTGTTTTGCGTAAAGCAATCTTTGTTTTCCAAATTGAGGAAGAATAGCACGTCTCATAGAAGGTTTTCAAAACAGATGAGAAACTTGCTTCTGTAATCATCATCTTTTGATTCCACCAACATCATTTCCCAGCATCTCACAAACTATAAGGATCACCCCTCCCGGCATCTCCGGGGAGGAACCCTTCATTCATTGCCAACATCTTTTACGCCACTTTCAAGTTATCTATGACCTCGTGACTTTCACCAAGTCGTCCATAACCGTGGACACGGCTTTCCGAAAGATTTATCCCTGCAGGGTGGTACACTTTACCCACACGTACCCTCCGACTCTTAGCGCCACATGTACGCTCTTCCATGGAGCGCGGCAGAGGGTGGCTGGCTCCGACCTTTACCTTGCTCGACCCGATCCATGAGTCAACCCAAACAGGGCCACCCCATCAACAGGGAGTTGGCCACCTCCTGACGGCACCTGTTCTGTGAGTCGGGAACAAGATCCGTGTACGTCCATCACTTGTCCCGGTCACGCCCTAGTTTTTCTCCAAATCGTTTTCTGACTCACACGCAGATGGAAATAGCAAACTACGTGACTCATGGATGTGGCCAAACAAGTTAGTTAGTCGAGCGAGGTTCATTGGCTCGCGCGTGTGGTTGCATGCTCAGTCTTGGTTTCCGCGGCGAGACCTTACTCCTAGGGTTGGCAAGTACAGGACAAAGAACCACTTCCCAAGCGGCCTCCCGTCCTCGCCTTAGTCAGGTTAACCACACAATGCTCATCTCACCACGTCATCATATCATACTAGGTTATCGCAGCTCTGATTCATCAACCGGATGGAGCAGAGGTAACAAACATGTAAAGCTAAGCAAAGCAGATATGAGGCTCTGGCGATGCGCACAAGCAAAACTATGGCGGCTAGGAGCAGTGGATCAGGATATTGAGGCAATGCAGTATATAGGTGAACTATGTCTACTAGCTCAAATACTTTGGAATCGAATGCAACATACGAGATTCAAATGTTGTTCGAAAGCATATATGAGCAGATAAGAGGTTATGCTTGCCTTGGTTATAAGAAAACCAGATAAAGATCTTCTGGAATAAGTGCTTGACTTGTCGGTTAAGATCAAGTATTCGTCGTTGGATTGCTGGCCTTCTCTTCGGAGTCGGATTCTATCGAGGGGGAAAATAACACCGAAACAAAGAAGAACAATCAACCATGGCATCGATGCAATGCACAACATGTATGCATGAGCAAGTTAATGCACTAAAATAAAGCCCTAAACATGATCGTTGGGTTGCTAGGGTTCATATGTCAGTTAGGCATTTTTACTGGAATTTGCCCGAAATGGACCCCGGAGGGGGTTTCGGGCGATATTGAAAGTGGGTATAATTTTAGTTGCTCAAATTAGTTTAAAAACATCATAAACAGGTTGCATTTGTCATTTTGAGCAAATTGGTATATAACTTTTAATTTTCTGATTTTGGTGAATAAAAAATTATTTTTCTATTTTAAATGATTAAACAACATTAACTAAAGCCATTTTTTGGACTTTCTCAAACATATGTGAAAATAACATATTCCTGTAGAGTTTATTTTTCTGAGCAATTTGGTACCTCATTTTTATTTTTCTGAATTATAAAACAGAAGTTATTAATTTTACAATTATTACTCATTTTCTGGAATTATTAAAAACAGGGAATTTATGACGTCACAGTGAGGCGATGGTGACATCACTGTTCTTGGTTCTTCACAGATGGATGAAATTCGGCCGAATTTGTGTGCGATTGATGAAATGAACTATACCACGAGATGGAGGAGAACAAGGGGAAGCTCAGGGTGGCGGCGCCGCCCGGAAATTACCACCGGAACGTCGCCGGCGTGAGTGAGCCGCGGTGGCCGGCGGTGGCGTACGGCGCCCCGGCTAACTAGAGGTCGAGGGGGGTGATGGAGGGGTCATAGAGGATCCTCAGCTCACCAGGAGCGCGTAGAGATGGTCGGGGAAGACAGACGGTGTCGGACGGCGGCGGAATCAGCCGCGGCGGAGCTTGGCCGGAGACGGAGAAGAGGCCCGATTCCGGCGACTCGGCCACTCCCGTCAAGCTCCGTTCGTCCAGGAGGCATAGGAGGCGACGGCGGAGCTCCTGGGACCAACGGTGAGCGTCGAGGTGGTCTACATCGGCGGCAATCGCCGGACTCGGCGGCGGCCGAACGGCACAGTAGGGCTAGGGTTTGGCTTCTCGGGAGGGATACAGAGAGCGAGGCAGAGAGGATGTGGATGGAATAGAGGAAAGGCATCACGGACTTCTCCTCGTCGTCGAGCTGGCCAGCAGGAGGTGGCATACGGCCTCGGCAGCCCTGCCACGCAGGAGCTTGCCTTCTGTCTGAAGGAAGAAGAAAGCTAAAAGAAAATCAATTTTCGAAAACCCCCCTGGAAAGTTTCAGAAACCACAAAGAGGTCCTTCTCTCTTTTAAAAACAGAACTGGAAACAACTTTTGAGGGCCTTTTTGAAAACAGAAAATTTGGCAAAAATAGGATTTGGAAAGCTTATTAAATTTCCAACAGCACCATGTGTTACTTTGGTGTAATTGAATTAATTTTCAGAACAAAATTTTGAAACCCCTTTTAAGTACTATTGCTGGAAATTTTCTCAAACCATTTGAATTCACCACTTAAATTGGTTTAACATGATTCAAATCTTTGTTTTCATGCATGTATGAGATGAACACACACCACACACCTTAATGTAGCAAACTTTGGGATGTTACAAATCTACCCCCCTTACAAGAATCTCGTCCCGAGATTCCCGAAGGAGAAGAAAGAAGGAACACCGGTTTTGAACGATCTTCTCGAACCTTACGGTTCTCTTCTCGAAGAGGTTAATCCTTAGCATCTTGAAGTATTGAACAGATACACCTAGGTAAGAGGGAAGCTCTAAGGAATTGATCTTCACGAAGATCGAGTATCCCATGGATAACTCACGACATGAATGTTCATAAAGAACTGTTGAGTTAACGGCATGAAACACATCAAGATAACGGAGGGAATAAAAGATGGTTTCAAGTTTACGGACGATGGTTCTTGAAAGGATTTGGAATATGAGCTTTGCACAAGACTTTAAATCCTTTTGAAAAAGAAAGGTTGGACAACTTATGACATCGAGGTTTCTTCAAACACATAACCAAGATGAAAAGGATTGTCTTGGATACCACAACGTAATATCCATAGACGAGAGAGAACACGAGAAAACACTGTAATCGTGCATCAGAGAGAATTTTGATACAGGATCATGTTCACTCTTCGGAGTGGACACGAAAGATAACAGAACTTTCACTCCGTCAAAACTTTGTCGAAAACTTGGTCAAGGATCGGAATGTTACTTCACGACAGGATATGAGTAACCAAAAGAAGTTGGAATACCATAAGGAGGAATAAATCCTTGGTCACACCATAAGGATGGTTAACCAACGGGAGTTAGATTACTGGAAGGAATAGGGAATCTCTTTCCTATGGTGGATTTGACGTAGCAATACGTTTACCACATGGTTAAGACCCCATGGCTGAAGTAACTGACAGATTCACACAATGTGTGAGATTAACAGAACTTCAAGTGCAAACAGCTTGAAGAAGGGAACTGATCAATGGTGGTTACAAAACACCATGAGTTTTCTCATGATGAAATTGTTTCCACTAGAACAAAGGTTTTGGAGGTTCAACGGAGAGATGCTGGAAAGATCAACTTCCAGGTTCTCCTGGATGTTCTAGATACCAATATCAAGCTTACGTTAAGCCTTCAATAGGTCATCAAGTGAAAGTAAAACTTTGGTTCGGAAGGACGGTGAGGAAACTTATTTAGAATGAACCACGTAAGAATTCTCACAGTGAGTGGTTGTTATTACGGATTCAAAGGGATATGACATTAGACCTTACGGCTAATTGTGTCAACCACAACATCAACCATGCCGTATTTTCAAAAGGACCTAATTCAATACCCTTGAGGAAACACCAACCATCATTGATGCTTGAGATTCAGCTCTAGTTAGCGGGTTGAATAACTGAGACTCAGTATATATGATCAAAGAGATTGCACCGGTTATCAACGAGATACATTTACTAGATTCTCAAGATATGGACTATGATGTCAAGCTCAAGAGATGAGCGAGATCGCGGAGCTCATGTATTAGCAACTTGCGAAAGACGGTTGCACCTACATGAACTACTTGTAAAAGAACACATCGGAGTCCTGGTTGGGAAGATGATAACAAAGATAAAGAAGTTCTTAAACTTCTTCTCTTTTACGAAAGATCAGTCAGCGGCTTAACGTGGATGGAAACTTCTTCCAGTAGACGGAGGTAACAACCAACCATCTCAAGAATAGTCCACACATGCATGACCGACCTGGGATTATTCCCGAAGGAACAAGAAAACTCTACTCGGATCCATGGCAACAGCTTTCACCATAAGCACATGATCCAGAGTAAAGTCACTTTGAACATCCAGAACACAACTTCGTGATGACACAAAGTTGGTTCTCAAAGTTTCCAACATTGTTACCAATTGTTCAACATGAGCCTCTCGCAACTTGGAGAAAATAGGGATGTCATCGATGGGCTCGACGACACGCTTATCAGAACACTCCAAGGAAAGGGGTTTCATATGATATATGAACAAGGCAGAACATTGGTCGGACCAAAGGACATGAGGTGTACTCGGGCCAAACACCATGAGTGAAAACACCATCAGGAAAGTCCTTGAATCTGAGATTGATCTGACGATAGCCCAAATCAAACCAAGGTTGGAATGATAGCATGTCCACGAAGGAGATACTATTTAGCTTCAACACGAGGAAAACTAGATAACCCTTATCAAAGGATCAAGTTAGGCGGAGCTTTTGCCTTTCAACTCTCCAAGTTGTTGTTTAAGCTCAACCAGCTAGTCTAGGATATCCAGCGATGTTTTCTTGGAGAAAGGAGTGGTTCAAATTACCCCTTATCTATACATCACGGTCAGGTGACAACCTGGTGATACTTCTAGAAAGACAACCAGAATATCACAACCCACCGGCATGTCTTAGAAATCGAAAGGAGGCATGATTTTCAAAGCAACCGGTATGATCTTTAGAGCTTCGGCATGAACCTAACTCTTTGACCAAGAATTGTTCACCGGGATGAACGGATTTGGTAACACGACCAACTTCAAAAAGAGGCTGGGTGACCAGAAGTGCTAAGAAGGATACAGATGTTTCTTAGATCTTTCGAAGCAATGGAAATTGCTAGGAACATCTGATGCACACCTCAATGCACACCCAACATTCTTGAGCATTCCAGCTTGGGGTGAAGGTGGTTAAAGATGTGTAAGAGCATCACTTCATCAACAAGGCCATGCAACTTAACACGACCTCTTGATATGTAAGAGTGTGATACTCGAAGGTGGAACAGAGTAGAGGCTAATGAAACTTCTTTATTCTGCGGAATACAAAACTTTGACCTCGTTTTAAAGATGGACGAGGTACTGGAGTTTGTTTCTCCTAACATTCCAAGGTGGAACGTTCTGACGAAACACAAGAGCAAATGTATTGGAAGAATCCAACACACATAAGCAACTTGGTTTCAAAACAACGGACGGATATTTGAGAGCATCTGGAAGGGCAGAATCATGCTCAGGGAAGATCCTAAGATCATGTTGATTGCACAGGGTAATACTCTTGTGTAGAACCCATGCAAAAGAGAGAGGTATAGCTGAAGCAAGAACGAAGATGTGGAGCCATGACGATCACTCTTGTTGTGATCCCTTCTGATTGCAAGAGCAAACCTATGGCTATGAGAGTTGAAATTTCCTAACCATCCCAAGGTAAAACAGATTCCTCAGGATTCAACGAAACAGAACTTGGGTTAAAGATCAGCATCCTGTACTGATAGCGTGGGCATTACATGGTTAAGAAACCACATGGTTCAACCCACCACAATTCAGCACATTCCGGGACCTTCGGTTCAAGTCCAAGGTAAAAACACAACGAAAGGAGTAACTACTATAGGAGTGCCACAAAGGACACCACAGTTAGCAATCACGAGGTATCTTTCAAAAGACAACGATAGCTCCGGAAGAACTTGAGCAGAGGATAACAGACACATTCGAGATGAAAAGGAAATCTCGAGGTTCAGGATTTGGAGACTTGGAACATGTAAGAATGTGGAATCTATACAACTTTGAGAGATTATGAAAGGAAGGAAATCTCCCAGTTGAAACGAGAGATAACGGAATATGGAACACACACGACTCTAGAAACTTTAACACTAGGTCAACTTGGGTAAAAGGCGTCCTTGCCAGAGAAGGCACCTAGTTTTGAATGACTTGAAGAGATAGAAAAACCTTTTCAATCAAAACAGGTAAGGAGACCCAGAGTTAGAGCGATACCAGATAAGGAGTAAAAAGAATCCTAAGAAGGGTTTTCACAATCATTTGAAGTTTCAAAGTAGTTTTCACAAACTCTAGACTCAACATCGACCAAGCAATAAGGTTTTCCTACAGGCAGTCCTGCTCTGATACCAAGACTTGTCACGACCCCGGACCCAGAGATATACATACTGTTATGTGCTCCTAGACATGGACCCACAAGGGCTTCAGGGTTACCAGCCCCGGCCGCAACAAACAACGGCAGGCAGACTGGATTCATCGGCACGTAGTCCGGATCCCCAGTCTACTACTCCTTGTATCCATGCTAGTCATAACCAACTATGCATATCAAAGCGTCCACGAATCGAATGAAACTGAAGGAAACGGGACCAAAGCTATACAGAGATGCTATGTGTCCAGAAAGTGCAACAACAATCGAGGGTTACCGGGGTTACCTCGCCCCAGGCCGATCACATCGACAGGCGGGCTCGGACATGGATCATCGGCTCCACAACCCCTCGACTGCGACAACTATGCAGGCATAGCCAAAACTGTATAACAATGAGCTCGAAATCAACAACCGATCAAAGCAACACTCTAGACATTGAAACTTGTATTAAACATGTGTTACTAGAGTATAGCTTACAAGCAGAGGTCACATGACCCAACATTACATCAGACAACGGAAGGCAAATTATGTTGCTAATCAACAAGAACCAAAAAGGCCTAAGAGGCCGCAACATAAGGCGACGTCCCAGCCCATAGATTCCAGGCTGCTACCTGGGAACCCCAAACTACTCGTCGATGTCCACGTTGAATCACCACCGATGGAGTTCTTCTCCTGAACCAAAATTAAGCAAACCTCAGTACGGGAGGTACTCAACAAGACTTAATTAACCTATTATATATCTGCTATCTTCAGAAAGGGTTTTATGAAGGTTGTTTTGCGTAAAGCAATCTTTGTTTTCCAAATTGAGGAAGAATAGCACGTCTCATAGAAGGTTTTCAAAACAGATGAGAAACTTGCTTCTGTAATCATCATCTTTTGATTCCACCAACATCATTTCCCAGCATCTCACAAACTATAAGGATCACCCCTCCCGGCATCTCCGGGGAGGCACCCTTCATTCATTGCCAACATCTTTTACGCCACTTTCAAGTTATCTATGACCTCGTGACTTTCACCAAGTCGTCCATAACCGTGGACACGGCTTTCCGAAAGATTTATCCCTGCAGGGTGGTACACTTTACCCACACGTACCCTCCGACTCTTAGCGCCACATGTACGCTCTTCCATGGAGCGCGGCAGAGGGTGGCTGGCTCCGACCTTTACCTTGCTCGACCCGATCCATGAGTCAACCCAAACAGGGCCACCCCGTCAATAGGGAGTTGGCCACCTCCTGACGGCACCTGTTCTGTGAGTCGGGAACAAGATCCGTGTACGTCCATCACTTGTCCCGGTCACGCCCTAGTTTTTCTCCAAATCGTTTTCTGACTCACACGCAGATGGAAATAGCAAACTACGTGACTCATGGATGTGGCCAAACAAGTTAGTTAGTCGAGCGAGGTTCATTGGCTCGCGCGTGTGGTTGCACGCTCAGTCTTGGTTTCCGCGGCGAGACCTTACTCCTAGGGTTGGCAAGTACAGGACAAAGAAACACTTCCCAAGCGGCCTCCCGTCCTCGCCTTAGTCAGGTTAACCACACAATGCTCATCTCACCACGTCATCATATCATACTAGGTTATCGCAGCTCTGATTCATCAACCGGATGGAGCAGAGGTAACAAACATGTAAAGCTAAGCAAAGCAGATATGAGGCTCTGGCGATGCGCACAAGCAAAACTATGGCGGCTAGGAGCAGTGGATCAGGATATTGAGGCAATGCAGTATATAGGTGAACTATGTCTACTAGCTCAAATACTTTGGAATCGAATGCAACATACGAGATTCAAATGTTGTTCGAAAGCATATATGAGCAGATAAGAGGTTATGCTTGCCTTGGTTATAAGAAAACCAGATAAAGATCTTCTGGAATAAGTGCTTGACTTGTCGGTTAAGATCAAGTATTCGTCGTTGGATTGCTGGCCTTCTTTTCGGAGTCGGATTCTATCGAGGGGGAAAATAACACCGAAACAAAGAAGAACAATCAACCATGGTATCGATGCAATGCACAACATGTATGCATGAGCAAGTTAATGCACTAAAATAAAGCCCTAAACATGATCGTTGGGTTGCTAGGGTTCATATGTCAGTTAGGCATTTTTACTGGAATTTGCCCGAAATGGACCCCGGAGGGGGTTTCGGGCGATATTGAAAGTGGGTATAATTTTAGTTGCTCAAATTAGTTTAAAAACATCATAAACAGGTTGCATTTGTCATTTTGAGCAAATTGGTATATAACTTTTAATTTTCTGATTTTGGTGAATAAAAACTTATTTTTCTATTTTAAATGATTAAACAACATTAACTAAAGCCATTTTTTGGACTTTCTCAAACATATGTGAAAATAACATATTCCTGTAGAGTTTATTTTTCTGAGCAATTTGGTACCTCATTTTTATTTTTCTGAATTATAAAACAGAAGTTATTAATTTTACAATTATTACTCATTTTCTGGAATTATTAAAAACAGGGAATTTATGACGTCACAGTAAGGCGATGGTGACATCACTGTTCTTGGTTCTTCACAGATGGATGAAATTCGGCCGAATTTGTGTGCGATTGATGAAATGAACTATACCACGAGATGGAGGAGAACAAGGGGAAGCTCAGGGTGGCGGCGCCGCCCGGAAATTACCACCGGAACGTCGCCGGCGTGAGTGAGCCGCGGTGGCCGGCGGTGGCGTACGGCGCCCCGGCTAACTAGAGGTCGAGGGGGGGTGATGGAGGGGTCATAGAGGATCCTCAGCTCACCAGGAGCGCGTAGAGATGGTCGGGGAAGACAGACGGTGTCGGACGGCGGCGGAATCAGCCGCGGCAGAGCTTGGCCGGAGACGGAGAAGAGGCCCGATTCCGGCGACTCGGCCACTCCCGTCAAGCGCCGTTCGTCCAGGAGGCATAGGAGGCGACGGCGGAGCTCCTGGGACCAACAGTGAGCGTCGAGGTGGTCTACATCGGCGGCAATCGCCGGACTCGGCGGCGGCCGAACGGCACAGTAGGGCTAGGGTTTGGCTTCTCGGGAGGGATACAGAGAGCGAGGCAGAGAGGATGGGGATGGAATAGAGGAAAGGCATCACGGACTTCTCCTCGTCGTCGAGCTGGCCAGCAGGAGGTGGCATACGGCCTCGGCAGCCCTGCCACGCAGGAGCTTGCCTTCTGTCTGAAGGAAGAAGAAAGCTAAAAGAAAATCAATTTTCGAAAACCCCCTGGAAAGTTTCAGAAACCACAAAGAGGTCCTTCTCTCTTTTAAAAACAGAACTGGAAACAACTTTTGAGGGCCTTTTTGAAAACAGAAAATTTGGCAAAAATAGGATTTGGAAAGCTTATTAAATTTCCAACAGCACCATGTGTTACTTTGGTGTAATTGAATTAATTTTCAGAACAAAATTTTGAAACCCCTTTTAAGTACTATTGCTGGAAATTTTCTCAAACCATTTGAATTCACCACTTAAATTGGTTTAACATGATTCAAATCTTTGTTTTCATGCATGTATGAGATGAACACACACCACACACCTTAATGTAGCAAACTTTGGGATGTTACACACATTATCATATCATTGTTGTTCTCCTCTCCCCACTTGAACTGCTCAATAAAAACTCAAATCTTGCTATAAAAAGTTACTGCATTCAGCAATTTGTTTACCTACCTAAACACCTCAAAAGTTTCTCATGTTTTAAAGAGGTGAAGGCCATAAAAAGTTGCAGTAGTGATTAGATTTTTAGCTCAAACGGAGTCACAAGTAAAGATTAAAGCATATAACAGTGAACATATTTCAGCAATTCCTGCAGCTCCGTATTTATACTAAACTCAAGAAAACAAAGATCTTTTTGTGGTTTTTGATTTTTAGAAACATAATGTAAATAACCAGAAGTAAACTAGCTAACAAAAATATTTTTGTGTTTTTCAGATTGAAAGAACATAAAACAACAAATAACATGCAAGTGATATAACACAACGAATGAGGAGGGAGAGAAATACTCCCCCAAGCTTGTGATCAAGCTAGTATCCTGGGTGGTAATCATGTCCACCACTCAACGAACCTCCCTGGAAGAAGGATGGATCCTGCCATGCCTGTGCTCCAAGATGTGGTTCAGGGAAGCCTCAGGGATATGCCATAGGCGCCTGGTATTGGGGCTCCTCCTGTTGTTGCTCTTCTTGTTGTGGCTCTTCTTGCATAGTCCACTTTGTCTCTCTATCAAACAAGTCAGCACAAGGGAGCCTAACAGACACAATGTGCCCATTAGAATCCTTATAGCAATATGAAAAATATTCTTTCTCAGCCCTGCTCATATCCATGCGAAAAAGTAAACCAAAATCCAGCAGTCGAGACTCATTTACCATGGTACCCAAGTTATCATTAAAACCTTGTTCTGCCATAATGTATTCATGGATTAAATTGGCAATGGCACCAACATATAAAGGAGTTTTATCCGTGCCATTCCTACTCACAGCTAAATGAAAAGTTCTAGCAAGTATGGTTCCCAGGTTATATATAGGTGTTGTATTTTCCATTGCACATTTTAATAAATATATCATAGGACCAGTGCAAGCAGAAGTGTTATCCCTAGCAAGGATCCTCTAGCAAGAAACAATGCAAAATATCTAAGGCCCGGGTGTTTGATACATGTGAGCTTGCCTCTATTCATTCTTTCAGGAATACTTTTAGCAATTCTACGCCAGAATGTGACAAGTTCTTCTCTAGAATCAGCATATGTTTCATCCCATAACCCCGTAGTTGGTACACGTATAGCCTTAGATAATTCCTATAATGACATGACTAAATGTTGCCCCCTCATTGTAAATTTAATGACAAAAGTAGCTGGAGGAGGGTTCTTAGACTTACTTTTCCGGTGCACCACCGGTCCCTCAAACCTTAATGTAGAGAGGAATTCCCTCGAGAGTTCCACATATGTGTTGCGTGGATGGCATGAGAACTCAAGCAGCCCCGTAGTTGCAGCAAAGGCTTGGAAATCTTCAGCAATCCCCCAATTTTCAAGAACTTCGGGGTCTTGCCATCTTGTGGTATGGACACGCAGATTTTCACCTGCAAAAACCAATTCATCCTCCCATAACTGATTATCATCATGCTTGTTGGACACCCTTGATTCTCTTCTCCTTGTCCTGAGGACATCCCAAGCAATGCCTTTCCCTGGTTCAGCATGCTACCTTGCTGTACCAAAATAAAATTCAACAAAAATTAAATTGTATCACTCTAAAACATTGCTAAGGCATCCATAACTAGTCCTCTAATCAATATCATGCATCCATATCAACTAGAAAACTTAAATTCATGGAGTTCTTAGACATAATAGGTGACACCTGTGCAGCAAAATACTTCATACAGAAAGCATGGGAGCAAAAAGTAATTGGATGAGTGAAGGAGTTACATACCAAGGAGTGATTCCATCAAACAGATTTGAAAAATCTGCCTCAAATGTGGAGATCGAGGATTGACGGAGATCAGAGCACGGGAAAAATGGAGGAGATGAACTGGGGTTGGTTTTCGGTCGAAAGGGAGCAGATGAGCATTGGATGGGCCCTAGCATCCACTTGTGGCCAAAAATGGGGTATCCCACGCGGCCAAGGAATCTGGCCGCGTGGAGGTACCTATTTTGGCCCCTGGTGGCCTGCTGGTGCTCCCCCACTGGTTGCAGGTCCCTTCGGGAAAAAAACTGATCCCCTAATTTTTCTGGAATTTTACGTGAAACTTTTCTATAGAGAATTTCTAAAACTTCATATTCTGTGAATTCTGATTCTAATTTTTTTAATACTATGTCTATGTCTCACAATTTTAAAGCAAACAACATAAAAAAAATGCAATTTAAATGTTTGTGAATCATGCCTTTATCATTTCCACATTAGTAATGAGGTTGATCAGGTCTCATTAGCAACATGTAAAGAATATAGCTCATGATTCTTATTATTACTTATTATAAAACAATAAATCAAGTTACCTCATATTTGATTGGAATGGTCCAAATCATCAATATTTCATACCTTGGTGCTGGAGGTGGTATAGGTATTTCAATGCTACTAATCTTAATGGAATTTATTTGTATAGCATTCATACTTATGCTCATACTTGTAACATGTTTCTTCTTGGGAAAATAAATTGTGTGCTCTTTGCCTTTAATATTATATGTCACTTTGCTCTCAGTGCAATTTATCACAGCTCCTGCAGTATTCAAAAAAGGTCTACCAAGAATAATAGATAGATTATCATCTTCAGGCATTTCTAATATAACAAAATCAGTAGGTATCAACTCATTAGCAATAGAGATGGGAACATCCTCACATATTCCTACAGGTACAGCAATTGTTTTATCAGCCATTTGTAAATATATTTTTGTTGGAACTAGTTTGTTCAAATTAAGCTTCCTATATAGTGAGAAAAGCATAACACTAACACCAGCTCCTAAATCACATAATGCATATTTCACATAGGCTTCTTTAATTTTGCAAGGAATAGTAGGAATACCAGGATCTCCACGTTTTTCAGGCAATTTTCCTTTAAATGAATAATCAGCAAGCATAGCAGTAATAGCATCAGTAGGTATCTTTCTTTTATTAGTGACAATATCTTTCATGTATTTTGAATATGGAGGATTCTTAATAACATCGATAAGTGGAATCTCTAATTTCATATTCTTAATCATATCATAAAATTGCCCATACCTCTCTTCATCTTTTGTTTTTGATACCTCTTGGGGATATGGAATGGGTGTCGTGGTGGTGTCACGGCATATGCCATAGGATGGCTAACTGTTTGGGGTCGATGGATGCTGGAGGTGATCGGGGAGGGATCACACAGCGAGTAGCCGCGTGTAGGATGAATCTAACACTGCAAACACCAAGATCTTACCCAGGTTCAGGGCCCTCGTGTGGAGGTAACACCCCTACTCCTGCCTTTCTCTTTATATGTGTGCTCACCGAGTAGCCACAGTACAATCAGGCCTTCAGCCGAGTAGCCACTCTTCTCTCTAGTTCTCTCTACGTGAAGCAAATGTCAAGTGTTACGGTGAAGTGAGCGTGAATGGTGCGAACCTCTCACAGGAGGAGGCAGGGCACCTTATATACCGGTGCCTAGCCGAATAGAAAACGAGTATAAGGTACGAATTGATGTGACAGGAGCACTGCAGAACAGAGCACACCTCCGGCTTCTCGCTAAGGCGGGTGCAGGAAGTCGTCGCGCGCCGTTCGGCGATGGGACCTGTCCACCTTGTCAGTGAGATAGGGTAGGCCCCTAGCCCTGTCCTGTCCCCTCCATCACTGACAGGACTTGACAGGCGCCTACCGTACTGCAGCCACGCCGTAGCACGGATAATCACGCGCTCCGTAAGTTGAACCGCACGCTGTACGGACGCAGGATACGCGGGATCCTTTGTCAGAACGGCTCCTTTGACTTCTGGCCCGGGTAGGAATCCACTTCGTCTACTTGGACCAATTCCTCTACTCGGAAGATCATAACTTCCTTGATTCTTCCTTCTGGCCATTGGTGTGTACGTCCGGATAGCAGTCGACCGGGTAGCAAGTACCGGGTAGCCAGCTACTCAGTCAAACACCTCCTTTGACCTTGCCTTTAGCACTTGCCTTACCCCTACTCGGGGGTAACCCCCCGACAGTAGTCCCCGAAGCTGGTAGAGTCCTGCGAACTCGTTCACTGGGCCCTGCCAGCTTAAAGACAAATCTTGTCTTTGTACTGTAAGATGTCGAGTTGCACCTCCGAGTAACCTTTAACTCTTGCTTGAATCTCTTCTTCTTCGAGTAGCATTGTCTTTCTTCTCTGATGCCGAGTAAAATGACTTAGAGAAATTTCGAACAGAATCCCGCTGTGACAGAGCAAATCCACATCTCTGTGTCGCTACAGGGCACGTGTCACACCTCCGTACCCCCGACGCCTCGGTACCTGGGATACAGCAGGCCACGTGCCCATAACTGCGACCTGGGCCCACTAGCCCGTTAAGTCACTTCAACCGCACTCAAGAGCCCAAGATCTCGACGTGGGATTAGTTGCGCCAGTTACGCGCGCGATCTGTGCTGCGTGCGTTTCTAACGGTTGCGCAACCCACGCCGCACGATCTCAGCGCACGATCAATCCGCGAATAACTCACCGGTAACTGCAACTCGAGGGAGCGGGATAAATACCCCCTCGCCGCTCCCTTCTTCTCTTTCCTGCTCCTTCCCATCTCTTGCCCCTTCGTCTCTCCGCCGCCGTCGAGCACTCCGCCACCGCAACCGCTTGCCGTGCCGCCGGAGAGACAGAGAGAGACCCACCAGTGCCTCCGCTTCCCATCTTCGTTTCGCATCTCCGCCCGTCATGACTGCGCGCGGAGAGGACGACGCCGCGGCCCGCGCCGGCTGGG
This sequence comes from Alopecurus myosuroides, assembly GCA_028641055.1. NCBI lineage: Eukaryota > Viridiplantae > Streptophyta > Magnoliopsida > Poales > Poaceae > Alopecurus > Alopecurus myosuroides. The sequence goes on from CM054060.1 coordinate 261,373,743, forward strand.
AAGACTCCGAGGTCACGGTAGAGGACTACCAGTGGCTCGTCAACACGCGCCACGTGCCTCCCGGCGTGGTGTGTCGACATCCAGGTAACGAGATCATCCCTAATCCCTAAAAGGATGAATACGTCGTTTTTCTTGCGCACTTCAAGCGCGGCTTCGGCCTTCCGATTTCCGAGTTTTTCTCCAAGTTCCTTGAGCATTTTGGCCTCCAGCCACATCACCTCCCACCAAATTCTCTCATCATGCTCTCCACCCACGCCGTGGTGTGTGAAGCTTTTCTTGGCGTGTACCCAACAGTCCACACGTGGGCATGCTACTTCTTCCTCCACAAACAAAGCATCCCCAATCTGGGTAAAACAGATAGCGCCCGCACCATGACCCAGACAGGCTGCGCCATGATGCTGCAGCGCTCCACTGATAGCCATCCACGAGCCAAGGGCCTGGAATCTGTGTGCAAGTGGCAGCGCAGCTTCCTCTATGTGAAGAACATAGCCACGGAAGACGGGAAGCGAATCGAGGACCAGATAGGCCTTCCTAAGTTCAAGAACGCTCTGCCCACTCAGCAGAACTGGGGCTACCACCCAAAGAACTCCATCGAGGATGTTGTCCAGGTTGAGCAACGCCTGGGAGAGTTGCGGGAGGAGGGGTTCCGCCGAGATGATCCAATCGCGTGCTGGATCTCACGCCGAGTATTGCCCCTCCAGCGCCGCTCGCACAAGATGTGCTACATGGGAGGATCCCGTAACTGCACAAGGACAACCACCTTCGAGCTCTCCAAGGCGGATGTGGCTATCTGGGTGAGGTCCATCATCCAGACCACGCTTTCTGACGAGTGGGTGTACGGCTTTGAGCCGTATAGCTACACCAAGCGCATTGGATAGGTTAGTCTTCTGCACTTTGCTTTTGCACTTTGATACCGAGTAGAACACCATGAATACCCTATTTGGCTTTATATGCTTTGTGTTTACATGCCGTGTCGAGTACAAATCCTTAGTTGAATATGCTTTGTGTTTGCATGCTGTTCCGAGTAGAATCACTTAGACAAATATGCTTTGTGTTTGCATGTCCTTCCGAATAGAATTCCCTAGCTGCTGAGCTCAACTCACTGTGCTACCTTGCTTGTTGTCACAGCACATTGATCGGCAGAGAAGAGAAGATTCTGAGGTCTTCGAGAACAACTGGCACGCTGACCGGGAAGAGGACGACGAGAAGGCCTACGACACGCAGGACACCCTCTGCATCCCGCATGCCTCTCAGCCTGGTAAGCACCGAGTAGACGCGTCTGTCCGGGACTGGTCCGAGGATGACGAAGGTGACCAAGTTCACCTTTTTGCTTATTAGTAACACAGTTTGCCTCCCTTCTCTGCTTCTAAATCTTCTGTTTCTTCTTCTACTCTGCAGAGGATCTCGAGCTGGAGGGTGACGACGAGGCTTTGGAGGTTAACCTTCTGTCTGTGGCTGCTCCCCCAACTCGGAAGAGGGCGGGCAGTGGGTGCTCAAGAACCTGCTTCCAAGAAGCCGAAGAAGGGGAAAAAGGTCGTCACTGGCAGAAGACAACCTCCCACCGTCAAAGGGTAAACTACTTCATTCGAGTACCAATCTGTTGCTGCTTCTCGATATGCATTTCTCTGCTTCTTTCTTTCTGACTGGTTTCCCTCTTCCAGTGCCGCTCTGGACGCTGACGCTGCTGCTGCTGCCACTAGCACCAAGAGGAAGGCTGTTATGGACCTCGAGAAGCTCGTTGAGCTCTCTAACGGGGATGATGAACCAGCTCCGCAGGCTAGGACGCGTGCGTCCTCTCCTGTGAAGATAGAAGAAGAAGACGCCGGCGCCGAGAACATGGGCGCTGGTGACCAAGATGACGAGAACTTGGAGCAGCAGACCTACGCGTACCAGAGTGCGCAGGATGCTGCTCACGATGAGACGCCCCCTCTCCCCCAGCTACCTCAGCTGGGGAGAATGTTGAACAATGACCCGAGAACCAAGACCATGCCTCCCTTGAGCGGCCGAAAGACAACACCGAGCAGCAGGAAGAACAAGCTGCAGCTCAAGATGACCCCGCGGCCGAGCCGCGGGTAGAAGAACAAGTTGACGCAAGACCTGATCCCGCTGCCGAGCAACGGGTTGAGAAGACCGTTGTGGAGCCTGTCCTGCAGAGCTAAGCGCGGCCAGACGCTGCGTAGGGTAGCCGGCCCCTTGTGCCGCCTACCCAGCAGGCTACTCCACCGACTGCACCAAGCCCTCCCCCAAAACAGAGCACAACCAAGACTGCATCTCAGCAGATGCCTCCTCCCACTTCACGCCAAGTGCCCCCGTCCGCTTCTCGGACGGATACTGCTTCCAAGAAGACCACCAGGCCCGAAGCCACAACTCTCCACAAGAATCCGTCGCGCTAGGTTGCGCAGTATGCAGATCTGATGCCACAACCCAAAGCACCTACTGCGTCAACCGGGAAACCGACAGCGAAGAGCACGCAACTCACCATCGGCGCTGCTGCTGGATCCGCTGGCCCAGGCGAAGGGTCAAGTGCTGAAGGTGCTGCTCGGGCACAAGGCAGCTGGCCATCATACCTGCTGTCGGTGTCCAAGCGACACAGCATCTCTCTGGCCAAAGGCGAGAAGCGGCTTTCCGCCTTGAAGGAAGGCCAGGCCAAGGCAGTGGACGCCAAGCTGAAAGCCAAGAAACACATTGAGTTCCACTCGCGCGAAGCCGGTGAGGATGAGATCGAATCAGAAGGGCTGACCGCGGTCCTGGACCGGGTAGGCTTTATTGACAAGGTCTGGGAGAGCGACGCTCACGGCATCGATAGGTGGAACGGCAGCACCTTGGGCGTAGTTGACCACTACCGCGTCGACTGGAACAATGCCGACCTCGGCTCTGTTCCAATGACCGTCGCCTCCAACACCTGCACGCTAGCCGGGAAGATATCTGCCTCTGCAAAGCCGCCGAGGACGTCGAGCAATCATACGCTGTAAGTTATTCTTGCTTTTTCGAGTTGCCGTTTCTTTTCTGTTCTCGTTCTTCTATTTCTCTTTAGCCACTCCCCAGTCCCCGAGATTCGGGCCGAATAGACGGGTACTCAACCGAGTTGCCGTCTCCTCGGGCCAAATCTTCCAAAAAACTTCTCTAACTCCTTTTCTTCTCTTTCACAGAATAGCCTCCTGAAGAGGACCAATCTGTTCCGCCGGCTGCTTTGGAATCACAACATAGCCAAGAACCGCATCGCGACTCTTGAAGCCGAGCGCAAGGATGATGCCGCGATGGAGCAGGCGGCGCTGGACTGCGCTCTCCAAATCTCTAAGATCGAAAGTAAGCTTGTAGCTATTCGGTTTGTGCATTTTGTGTTTACGCCCGCGTTTGCTTTTTGCTCTAACTCTGCCTACTCTGCAGGCAAATTCAACGAACTGAAGGCGCAGCACGAACACTGCCATGTCTTCTCTACCTCCGCCGAAAGCACAATCAAGAGACTGGAAGGTGAGCTACTAGCTACCCTGCACTTGTGCCTCTCTATCGACCTGGTTACTCTGCTGACAGTGTTGTTATTCTCGCAGAAGAGAACAAGACATTTCGAGAGCAGCACCTCAACTGCCTGATGCCTGCCGAGGTGAAGCAGCAGCTGGAAACCAGAAGGAACATGACGCAGAGCGCGGAGAGTTCGAGCAGATGCAGGTCCAGCTCAAGAGTGCTCTCCAGGATGCCTTGGACCAAGCTGCCGAGAAGGAAGAGATCAAAAAAGCTTCCAAGGCCAGAGAGAAGACCCTCGAGCTGGAACTCGAAGTGCTGAAGACACACAATGAACAGCTCATGCTCCAGATTGCCAACACGCGCAGCATTGAGGATATGCACATTTGATGGAGGGATGATAACCCGGTAGGCCAACGCCAAGGTGTAGCCCGGCCCAAAGGACGCTGCGCAAGATTGGGCTAAGGATAAAGGAACTTCTAGAAGGCCCAAGTTTGTAGGCCTCGTAACCCGGATTGTGGGTTACGGTAAGGAAAGTTAGGGTTTTGTATGCGGTGTCCGGGTAGGATTCAAGGTGCGCCTTGGAAGGCAAGCCAGGGGGTCCGGGTGCTTTATAAACCGGCCCCTAGGTCTAGTTTAGGGAGATCCAAGAGTTCTAGCAATATCGCCTAAATATCGAATATCCAGTGTAACATGAGAGTTGAGTTATTATCTTGAGATCGGAGACTCGGCGACTTGATTGCCGGCTACCAGATCGAATATCATCATGTTTTCTTCTGAGCTAAACCCTCTCCCAAACGCCTGTGTCGTCTTGCCCCAAGATAAGTTACCCCCGGTAACGTCTGCCGTGATTATCCCACGACAGTTGGCGCCCACCGTGGGGCCTGCGTCCAAAGGTGTTTACATCACGGGAGAAGCTCGGAAGAACATGGAGAATCTTGTCGTCGGCGAGATCTACATCGACCACGAAGGAGAGAAGATGGTGGACGATTCCGGCTGGGGGCCAGAGTCAGATCACCTCGAATCCGGATCTATCGTGACAATCGGCCGGATCAGCGTCTTCATCGGTATGGTACGTACTTCCGGTTCGATCCCTGACGATTTTGGATCTGATTCTGTGTCAGGGGAGGCCACTTATATCCAATCAGACGGAGAAGAATCAGTTGGAACGACAGATCCGATAGAAGAACCCACCACGAAGTGGGAACAGCCGGAGGAGCCGGTATGGACCCCGCGTGGCCGGGTCGAGAGAGAAGATGATACCGAATCTATCCTGCATCTGCTGGAGAACCGGTATGAGGAAAATAGCAGCGAAGAGGAACAACATGAATTCGCACCAAGCATTGTGCGCCGGGTTGCGGTCTACACGGCTCCCGCGACCAATCTCAATCAGGAGAACGTGACCGCGGCCGCAGTCGGAGCGGCACAAGCATTGACCCAGCAGCAAGGTGCGGCTAATGGAAACCTGGTCCTGGTCCGGGTTGACGGAGAGTCGGCATCGGTTACCAGCCGTGCAGCAGACGACGAGTTGCAGGCAAATACGTTCGGATTCCTAGCAAACCGGACACCAGGGGCGGGTCCTTCAAATCCACGAGCCCCGGCCCTGTTCGATAACAATCTGATTCTAGATCCTACAGTTCTCGCCACGGTTATCACTCCAGAAAACGCGGCGGAACGTGTTAGGGATCTAGATGTAGCCCGTCGGGCATTGGAACAACAGAGAAGGCAAGTAGAAGCAGAAAGGCAAGGGATGGCTACACGCCAGCGTGAGCTGGATGCACTGGAAACCCGGCTCCGAGAGGAAACGACTAGAATACATCAAAGGCACCAAACCAGATTACCAGCGTTGGGTGGTGTTATAAATCCGGCTGCGTTGTTTATCACACCTCAAGATCAGCCGATTCCAGCGGCAAACCAGGGAACTGCACCTCAGCCGGCAACTGCAGGAACACAGCCGGTAAACGAGCATGACGGGTTACCTCTACCACAGACTAGAGTTACGACCGGCAATGAATTACCACCACCACCACCGTCACGGTTTCGCACACCGGCAGGTCACTACAACATTCCCATGGACAACGTGTATGCAGCAACACTCACATTGAATCAAATCCCCGTGAGAGAGTCGCCCCATGCAGAGGAGACCCGGCGGGCGATCGATATGATGCACACGGCGGTGGCGCAGCAAGACAATTATCCGGATCACAGAAGTGGAATGCATGGGACGCCATACGCCAGTCAGCAACGAGGCAATACCGGCAATATCCAAACAAGTTCAGCACGGCGGAGGGAAGAGCAGCAGCAAATGCCGCCTCCTCCTTGTGTTCAGGCAGCGCCAGCAGCGCAAGCTGTTGTGGATAGCTCCAGAGCCAGGAGGGCTGTGGCCGAGTCTGTAGTACATGGGCCACCAGCAGCACCGCGTCTGGCTGTGCCCCCCGCAGGATCACACGTTTCCCGAGTAAGGCTAGTTTCGACCATTCTTGCAGGACCTAAGTGTCTCTCGGACAACATCAGGGCTGAACCTTACCCGGAAAAATTCAAAGAGCCAGGAAAAGTAGTGAATTACGAACCGACTATGGATCCAGAAACATGGTTGAGCAGTTATGAGATGGCTATGTCGATTCACAATGCATCCGAGAATCTCCAAGCCAAGTTCATGTACTTGATGATGTCAGAAGGAGCAGCGAAGTTATGGTTCGCCAATCTACCGGAAGGGTCTATCAAGTCCTGGGAGGAGTTGAAAACCGCGTTTATCAAGCACTTTCATGGGACGTGCAGAAAATTATTCACTATTGATGACCTAGAACGATGCGTCCAGAAGAAGGGAGAGTCGGCGCGCAGCTGGGTGCGCCGGGTTATGGAGATACTTCATTCATCCACAGATATTCATCCCAAGGACGCACTACAAGCTATGGCGAAAACATGCAAGTACACGCCTCTAGTGCAAAAGTTAACTCGCATGAAATCTAGTCGGAATGCGTCAGAGGTTACGATGAGAGAATTGATGGATGCATGCAACAAACATGCTGCAACAGATACCACAGAAGAGGAAGAGGAAGTAATAGTGGAAGAACCGGCAATGGATCAGCACCAGGTAACAACGGAAACAGCCCGAACAAGCGCCCGTTTGAAGGAGGCTCCGAGTTTGTCGCCAACACAGAAGCCGGGTCTTCGAGACCCAGGGCAGAAGGAAATTTTAATACTGGAAATCACAATGGAGGAAACTATCAAGGGCCGCCAAGACCGAGCAACAATTGGGACATCTTCAGAATGGCGTGCCCGAAGCACAGCAGGAACGGTAGGCCGGCTAACCACTCCTTGGAGCAATGCGCCGACTTACAGAGATGGAAGAACGAGGAAGTGAACAGAGCCATGCGAGGTGCGGGTCGGGGAGGAAGACCGGGTCCAGGTGGAAACCCGGGCAACGGCCCACCCCCAGCCGGTAACCCGGCAGCCGGAAATCAGGGCGGGAGCTGGAGGTTTCCAGGCTAACCCCAAACAGTTGGGTCAATATCACGTGCATACTACAGGAAGTTCTAACAAGGACAAAAAGATACTGAAGCAAGCGGTAAACTCGGTTTCTTCGGCCGTTCAGAGATATCTGAGGTGGTCAGAACAGGATGTAACATGGAGCAGAAGAGATCACCCGGAAAAAATAGAACACCCGGGAGTCTTAGCATTGGTATTTGCACCACAGGTCAATGGGTACGAGCTGAAAAAGGTCCTGATGGACGGAGGAAGCAGCATCAATATCCTGTATTGGGAAACCTTTCTACGCATGGGTCTCAAGGAGTCTCAGCTACAAAAAAGTACAACAATTTTTCATGGGATAGTGCCGGGTCACTCAGCGTGCCCCGAGGGAAAAATCGCATTGGAAGTAGATTTTGGGGAATCAAAGGACAATTATCGAGTTGAGTGGCTCACTTTCGAGGTGGTTAAGTTGCGCAGTCCTTATCACGCGCTATTCGGAAGACCGGCTTATGCTAAATTCATGGCTAGGCCGTGTTATGTGTATCTAAAGCTAAAAATCCCAGGTCCTAAGCAGACCATCACCATACATGGAAACCGGGATATAGCAGCTGAATGCGATGAAGGAGACGCAGCAATGGCTGAGCAAGCCTGTAGAAAAGAGGAACTCAAGCATTACCGGTCTCAAGCAGACCCGGATGACAGAGCAGCACTGAAAAGGCCCAGTACTGAAGATGAAAGAGCAAAGTCCAAGGCAGCACAAGATACTAAGATGGTGGTTTTCATCAAGGGTGATTCCCCCAAACAATCTGGCATAGGAGAAGAAATTGCACGGCCGCTCACAGCCAGCCGCGTCATGGAAACACCTCACCCGGATTGGCTAGCAAACCCGATACTCATTATGAAAAAGGCTAACAAGTGGAGAATGTGTATCGGTCACGTCAGTTCCGGACCGATTCCCAAGAAGAAATAAACAATGTAACGGGCAGCAGGTTTCAGACGCACTCTTTTCCTATCCAGGGTACCTAAGGGGACTGGAAGGTTTTTAATGAGGCGGCCTGCTAACCCAAATTTTCTCGTATCAATAAAGAGATGGTTATCAAGTCTTATCTTGTTATGATGTTTACTTCGGTTACAGGTAAGTAGTATTCATTGCTATCAATACATCAGTATCAGCACATCAGTATCATCAAGTATGTCGCATATATATAGGTCTTGGGGGCTGATTGCTTGAATAGCACAGTTACAAACCCAAAGACCCGGCCTTGATGCCTATGAGTTATAAGGGCCGATTACTCGCAAACGAGTACGGCTGCAATCTTATAACCGGACAAAGGAGCCAAATTTTCTTGACTTTTTCTTACTTAAGCTTGATGTGACTCGCACTAAAGTGGCATGATTTGCTCGCTTACGATTACAATCAGCCATGAAGCCCAATGGGACTTGCCTGACCCTGTTTTCGTATAGATGTAGCAACATGATATCCACGCGAAAGCCGGCTTATAGTACAAGATAGTCAAAAGGGTCATCTAAACCACAAGTTATGCAGAGTACAGGGCTAATAGCCGGAAACTCAACGCTTGTTAAGCATAACTTCAATACCTATGTGAAACGGCTCTAGGTTTTGGGCTTGGTAGAAAACAATTTGTTCTCTTAGAAAGACCACACGTCCCAGACTCGGATTTCGGGCCCTGGGGACTGGGGGATTTCGAAACAGAGACAAGCCGCTTGGCTATCAAGCTCGAAAGATCCTAGCATCCGAGTCTTGGGGACTTGGGGACTTAAAGAAAAGTCCACTTGTCAAAGCCCACGATACTCGGAAACCGAGTCTCACAAAAGGAACAGTAAAGAAAGTCGGGTATCAAGAATAAGTTCAAAAATAGACAAGTATCAAATTCATCAAAAGGCCAGGAAAGGCACGAAGTATATCACGGAATTAAAATACGTTACAAATTGCGATACCAGTATCAAGGGTGCACAGGTGCACCGTCAAAAGAATACTTGTTTTGAATAAAAGAGTCGGACGATCGAGGTATCATGATGGCATTTGTCTACTCGGCTTCCTGAGTAGGGTCCACATCTTTGCCTTTGCCCTCCGGGTCTTGGTCCTGGGCCTGCTCTTCAGCTCTCCCGGCATCATCACCCGGATTCTTCGCATCAGGACGGACAGGAGGGAGGACAGCCGGTGTAGAGGTGGTTGGCTCTGATCCTAACTCGGCCTCTCTCTTCGCGGTTTCTTCCCTCTTTCTGGCCGAATTGGCAGCCCATTTCTCCAAAATATCGAAGGGCGGGGGTGCGTCCTCCTTCACGATTTTGCCTTCAGCATCGTACGAACTCATAAGCGTACGCAGATCCATACTATCGGCCAAAGTGGTTGCCGAGTGACGCACTGCGGATTGTACGGCCTTGAAGTCCTTGGGCCCAAACTTGGAGCCATCCGCTTTGAATTCTGGAAACCCGGATATCACCTTTGCCGGCTCAAGCTTAGGAAAGTAAGCCTTAGCCAGCGCAAAGGCCCGGGTCATACCAATCCGGCATGCTGAGCGTTTCCAGATCTCGATCCATGCAGGCACAGTGGAGCAGGCTTGGATAAGATTTTCTTCACCCGGATACACCTCAGTAGGCCACTTCACGGCATCCAATATAAACTTGGTACCGGCAAAGAAAGTACGGAGTACAGTCTTTAAAGTTTTAGCCTTTGCAACAACATCTTCTTCTGGGGCCGCAAGGTTGGCACCTGCAGTTGAAACAAAGGAAGGACATATCAGTAATTCCGAGTATCATGTAACAAAGTAGAGGCATGAAGTCAGTCGGCAGCAAAAACTTACTAAGCAAGATGCGATAAGTATCGGTAACTTGGTCCGATAATTTCTTCAGTGCGGTTTGAGCAGTGGTGCACTTCTTCTTATATTTGGAAACATCTTTCTTCAAGGTTTCCACGCCAGCCTCAAGGACCTCTCTCCGCTTTACCTCGGCAAGCAGAAGTTGTTCGGTCTTGAGCAAGATTTCATCAGACCGGGTGACCTGCGCCTGTAAGGAGCAAAGAGTACAAGTATCAGTCGGGTATCATGGCAAGCCGAATATGGCATAAAGTACCAAGCACAACTTCAACAAGTTATGCTCGGAACTTGGGGACTAGATGACGAGATATCAAGTATTGTTACCTGGTGCTCTGCTGCCATGCGCTCTAGAATATTGCTCTCCGAGGCCTTCATAGTGAGGAGAGCGCTCATCAGCTGGTCGAAAGTATCATTACCCAAGTTAGAGGACCCGGGGTCTTGGAGACTCGGAGAAGGAGTTTTGTTCTTGGCGGGAGAAGGCATCCGGGTCATCCGAATATCGGAGTCTGGTGCTCCTCCTCCCGCACCCAAAGCTGCAGTTTTTTCCTCCTCGCTTGCGTGCGAGGCTATCGGGTACTCGGCTTCTTGTCCGGCCGGGTTTATTGGTGGCACTTGTTCTTCGTCGCCAGCTGCGGCTGTCATATCATCAATCGGGTTCCCCTCACCCGGGTCATCAGTCTCCATATCTTCTTGGTCGCTAATAATGACCGCGGCCCTATGGACAGTATGAGTGAGCAGTTAGCGTATAACTAGAAAAAGTGATGAAAATATGATAAAACATCAGGAAAGGAATTTTACCCGGGATTCACCGCATAGTCCGAGGGGAATTCGCTACTGGACCCGGACGAAACTGAAAAACATCAAACAAGACACTGAATTACCCTGTAAGGGAATGGTTCGGGAAGATTTTTACATTCAAGGAAGGATAAGGTAAATACCAGCGCGTCGAGCCGGAGACGATGGAACACCCGGGTTAAGAGCATCATCACCCGGGTAATTCCGAGTCGCTCTGCGCTTGGTCATAGGCGACTCCTTCAGATACGGCCAGTGGAGTAACGCCAAGTTTAGCTCATGCATGTTATCAAATGAATATGGTTTGGAGGCAAGGAAACGATATGGAACCTTGAAGACGACCCCTCGGGGCTTTCTCTTTGCTCCGACTTTGATCGTCGGCTCCGCTTCATCTTCATGGCTGGCGGATTCCACCTTGCCTTCAGTTTCTTCTCCCTCGTCCTTGTCCTCTTGTTCTGGAAGTTATCAAGGTTACAGTTGGAAAATGAAGAACGAGCCACGACAAACTCAAAGGAACTAAGTGAAACTCGGAGTGCACCTTCATCCGAGTTAACGGCATCTTCTTTCTCCTCTGGATTTTCGGAGTTAGGAGGTGTTTCGATCTTCCAAAAATCATCATCAGCCTGAGATGAAGATATAAGAACGAGGGTTATCAGCTGTATCAAGTGGAAAGAGTGAAGGTAAAAACATGAAAACCTGATCTTTACCTCGGGGGCCGGGTTCTCGCGTGTGAAGGGCTCTAATCCGGCTATATTCCGGATTACTTCCAGCTTTTCTGTCAGAAAGCCCTTGATAGTTTTGTTGGTGTCGCCGGCTGCGAAGCTGTTGGTGGAGTACCGGAGCGAATCCATGGTGTGCCCCGAGTACTCGCACATTAGCTTTGTGCGGATGGAATTGGCTGGATCCGGAAATCAACCCAAGTTTTCACCAGGTTAAGCCCGATGAGACCTTGGGCCGAAAGAATAGCAATTTTGGCTAGCAAGGGTTGGATTGCCTCCCTGTCCGAGTCAGAGGCGAAGGCGTTGAAGGTCTCAGAGATATCGAGGAGGCCCTCTGAGTAACCCGTCAGCCTCTTTTCACCGGGTGGGGAGGTGTCCCGGCAGTAGAAGTATGAAAGTTGCCAATGTTTGACGTGGGAGTTGAGGGTGAGAGGTGGCATTAGAGAATTCTTGCGGTGCTGGATAGAAACCCCGCCGCAAGCGAGAAGTGCCCCGTCACCGCTTTCGCGGCACGGTTTGCACTGAAAAAGTTCGATGAACAGAGCCAAACTTGGCGGAGTGCACAAGTATGACTCGGAAAGAACGATGAAGTGGGAAATATTTAACACGGAGTTAGGCCCTATGTCAAATATTCGAAGGCCATAGTGGCTCAGAATGTCGCGAAAGAAAGGGTGACCCGGAGGACGGAATCCCCGGGTCACGTGCTCCACAAAACATATTACCTCATCATCCGCAGGTGTAGGCCGGGTCTCGTTACCCGGCACCCTCCAATGGATATCCTTTTGAGGGGGAAGAACCCCTAACTCGGCCAGTTCTTCTAACTTGGCCTTCGTAACCGTGGATCGCGCCCAGTTGGCGGTATGGAGTTAGTGGTCTTGGCCTTGGCCGACTGCTTCCCCTGCTTCTTGGGAGCCATGGGATTAACCTGCAAAGCACAAGGTAGAAGGGTATAAGAAATAAGACTCGGAAACCATGACTTGGCCGAGTATTGGCGAGCGATATCGAGACAACATGGAAGCTAAACATTATCCGGGTATCATTCTGCGGAGTAAGGTTACAATTTACCCGGGTATCAAGCATCATTATAAAAATTATGGAGGCTTGCGTATTGAAAAGTGTTTAGGGAAGATGGATGGTTGCCCATGTATCTATTGCGAACAAAAGAACCGGGAAAAGGAGGATTTTCCGGGTGACAGAGACAGGAGCGGAAAATTTGGGCGGCTCGAGCCTAGATTGGAGATTCCATTTCTAGATTTGTGGTGAAATTAATGACTATGGGCAGTAGGGGAGTGAAGTGAAGTCTATATTCAATCCATTGGATGAGCTAGAGTGAATTCAAGCGACCTAATTCGGCGTGACAAGAAAAATGACCGGCGGGTTGACTTAGATCTAATCTGAAATAAATCGAGAAATTGCAAAGGCAAGTTAATGGATATGAGAGACTTACTGGAGGAGATCGAAGTGAAGCTCGACGGAGGCAAATGGCACAAGCTTGGTGCCCCTTTGCGATTCCCGGCGGGCAGGTCGGGGGTGCGGCGCCGGATCTTGGCGGCGGCACGGGGCGAACCGTGGCGGAGCGCAGTCGGCGGCAGATTGGTTCTGGTGACGCGCGTGAGGTCTCCGTGACGATGCTATGTGAGCTTGAGCGCGGAGGCGAAGAGAAAGAGGAAAGGGGGAAAATGAGCCGTTGGGGTTAGGTTTACCCCTAAGCACTTATTTATAAGGGCGCGGGTGGGTAAACCTAGTCTAACGGGCGGCAGCCGGAAATTTCGGATTAACGGCTATTTGCCTGGATTCTGTGGGGTGTACTTTAAAGTGCTGAACAAGATATCCAGAAAAAAATGGGAAGGAGATCTTCTCCGCAACATCAGGGTCAATTATCGAGTAAAGTAAACCGGATCTTTAACATTCTTATCAGGGTGTTAACCCGGGAAGCTAAGTGAAGACTTGGAGAAAGCCGGGTTACTATATGGCCACCGTGGAGTTAGGCCTAGCTGTTTATCGAAGCAATTTAACCCGGCCTCCATTGAATTTGTAAGTTTGATAATTTTGCAGGGAATAGCGTGCGCTTCAAAAGAGAATCTCGCGAAGCCCAAGCTATTCTGGGGACTACTGATGGAGGGATGATAACCCGGTAGGCCAACGCCAAGGTGTAGCCCGACCCAAAGGACGCTGCGCAAGATTCGGCTAAGGATAAAGGAACTTCTAGAAGGCCCAAGTTTGTAGGCCTCGTAACCCGGATTGTGGGTTACGGTAAGGAAAGTTAGGGTTTTGTATGTGGTGCCCGGGTAGGATTCAAGGTGCGCCTTGGAAGGCAAGCCAGGGGGTCCGGGTGCTTTATAAACCGGCCCCTAGGTCTAGTTTAGGGAGATCCAAGAGTTCTAGCAATATCTCCTAAATATCGAATATCCAGTGTAACACGAGAGTTGAGTTATTATCTTGAGATCGGAGACTCGGCGACTTGATTGCCGGCTACCAGATCGAATATCATCATGTTTTCCTATGAGCTAAACCCTCTCCCAAATGCCTGTGTCGTCTTGCCCCAAGATAAGTTACCCCCTGTAACGTCTGCCGTGATTATCCCACGACAACATTGCCGAAGAGGAGGACTGGAAGATCAAGCTGGACGCGTTGCTTGTGGATCTCCAAAGTAAGTTTATGCTTCTCTGCACCTGCCTGCTTCTCTTTTCTACTATTTGGCTTGCCTTTCCTCTCATCCTTTCTACCTGGTTTCATTTCTTCTCTGCCTCCATTTCTAACTCCTATTTGCTTCTTCTTTTCCAGATATTTCCCCAGATCTCTGTGCTGCTGGCGTGCCTGCTCTGACCAAGGAAAGGGAACTACGAGCTGCATCCGGTTTGCCCACTGACACCAAGTCCACAATCAGTGACAATCTTGCAAACATCAAGTCGCAACTCCGCCAACTCACAGGCTTGGGCACCACCATGGTGTCCACAGCCTACAAGATGCATGACTTGTTCTGGCCTGATGAATCTGCGCCCAACACCTTTCGCGAGATTGCTGAGAAGCTGGACGGCATGAAGGCCGAGTTGAAGAAATGGCGCGCTTCCGTAGCTCGGGCAGGAGCTGATGAGTTGCTTCACTTCATCTGCAGCTGGTATGAGAACCTCAACCTTGACAGGATTCTCGAGATGCGCCAAGACTCCAAGTGGTCCAAGGATCCCGACTGCGTTGCTCGCCGGAAGGCAGTAGCCTACGAGGTAGCCTCCTATGCGTACACCGCCAACTACATCGAAGGCCTCCCCGAGCCAGATACTGAAGTCGAGAGCGAGGACGACGATGAAGATGAAGACACCGAGTCGGAGGACTTGAGTGTGTTCGAAGAAGGTTCCGCCAAGGGAGCTGCCGAGAAGGGAAAGGGCCAGGTCATGGAGGGATCTGAGTTGGGCACCGGCGCGGGTGCCGAGCAGGCGCAGTCCAGCGCACAAGGGGCCACTGTCACCACCGAGATGGTGATCAACCAGGCGGCACCCGAGTTGGGCTCAACTGCAGCTGCTACGCCCGACGCCGCTACTCTACTCAGGACCCAGTCCACTGCATCCACTTCGACCACTGATGCCGTCTCTGTTGCCACGGCTACCTCCGACCAAGCTTCCAAGATGGACATTGATGCTGATGCCGAGAAGACTGCTGCGGACAACACTGATGCCACTGACAACACTGCTGCTGCCTGAAAACACTTATCTTAAACTTTCATCAGATCCTTGGGATGCCGGGTGCAAATGTAACCGCACAATTATTATTTCCATTGCTACTCAGTTTTATTCAGTTTGAAGTTTGATACTTGATATTTGAGCAACTCTGGCTCGATGCCGGGTTGCGTTATTATGCAAGTCCCCGAGTTGCATTTTTTATCCACTCTCTCTTTTCGTCTCAGCTCTTACCTGCCACTTGTGGCTTTTTTGGTAAGTCACAAGATTTCAAAGATTAAGTTTCAAATACTTAGCCACTTAGAAACATTCATAGTAACGCTGCCCACCACTTAGCCGAAAAAAGTTAACAAAAAACAGTAAAGAGCACTCTACTCGGTTCCTGCACTCCTCTTTTCCTTAGTCATTTTTCGTGTGCTCATTGACCTCTGGCTTGTTCTCTTGCTTGCCATGAAGCCGGGTTTCGGACAACAACAGAGTCGAAGAGTTGGACCTTAGGTTTAAACACATTACTAAATACACTTATGAAATTCTAAGTAGAGCAACCGAGTAGACAAAGGAAAAACAGACTAGAGCAACACATAACAAGTTTGGGCAAGGGCAGTCCCCGAGTTCGAATTCCGAGTGTCGACTAGAATTTTAACTCGGGTGAGGATACATACACATTTTGCTCATGAATGAAAGCGGCGGAGTAGAGCTACATTCCAGGGGCGCTTAGATTCCTCTCCTACTCTATCCGGCCTGTTTTTCTGGGGTGCATGTACGTCAACCAGGTAGTACGCATCATTGTGTAGAGCCTTGCTCACAATGAATGGCCCTTCCCACGGAGGAGATAACTTGTGCATCCCGGCTGTGCGCTGCACGAGCCTAAGGACCATGTCTCCTTCTCTGAAAACCCTTGGGTTCACTTTCCGGCTGTGATAACGCCTCAAGTTTTGCTGGTAAACAGCTGAACGTGACAGAGTAAGCTCTCTTGATTCTTCTAGCAGGTCGACGTCATTTTCTCGAGCTTCTCTCGCCTCCGCCTCAGTGTAGAGGGTTACTCGGGGCGAGTCATGCTCTAGGTCAGTTGGCAACACGGCCTCAGCTCCATATACCAGAAAGAATGGTGTGTAGCCGGTTGACCGGTTAGGGGTAGTCCTTAGACTCCACAACACCGATGGCAACTCGTCTAGCCAACACCCAGGTGTTTTCAGCAGTGGCTCAATCAACCTTGGCTTTATGCCGGATAGCACCATGCCATTTGCTCTTTCAACTTGCCCATTGGAGGCGGGATGCGCAACAGATGCAACATCAAGCCGAATGCGATTATCTCTACAGAACCTTGCAAAAGCACCCTCAGCAAAATTTGTGCCATTATCCGTAATGATGTTGTGCGGATAGCCGTATCTCAGGATCACATCCTTCATAAAACTTACAGTTGTGGCTCCATCGCACTTCCGAATAGGCTTCACTTCAATCCACTTGGTGAACTTGTCAACCATGACCAAGATGTGTGATGGAGGGACGATAACCCGGTATGCTAAGGCCAAGGTGTAATTCGGCCCAAAGGACGCTGCGCAAGACCCAGCTTAGGGAAAAGGGGCTTCTAGAAGGCCTAGGAGTATAGATTTCGTAACCCGGATTGTGGGTTCCGATAAGGAAGTTTAGGGTCTGTGAGCAGTGTCCGGGTAGGACTCCGAGCATGCCTTGGATAGTAAGCCAGGGGGTCCGGATACTATATAAGCCAGCCCCTAGGGTTAGATACAACAAGACAACAAGATTACGAGAACACGATTACGACAATCGCACCATTGCGAGATATCGAGTATCCATTGTAACATGAGAGTTGAGATAATATATTCAGATCGGAGACTTGGCGACTCGATTGCCGGCTACCAGATCGCATATATATCACCATGTTTTCCCTTGAGATAAACCCTCTCCCAAACACCAGAGTCGATTTGCCCCAAGATAAGTTACCCCTGGTAACGTCTGCCGTGATTATCCCACGACAATGTGAGTCATGTTGCCTCTAGCCGGCTTGAAAGGACCAACCATATCCAAACACCAAACAGCAAACGGCCAAGTAATGGGAATAGTCTTCAACTCGGAAGCTGGCATATGGATCTTACTTGTGAATTTATGGCAGCCGTTGCATTTTCTCACAATATCTTCAGCTTGCTTCAAGGCAGTGAGCCAAAAGAAGCCATGCCGAAAATCCTTGTTGACTAGAGCCCGAGAAGAGGCGTGATGTCCGCATTCTCCTTGATGTATCTCCACCAGAATCTCTTCTCCTTCTTCTGGTTCCACACAACGTTGCAACACGCCAGTGGGACTTATTCTATGTAGTGCATCTCTGAAGATGGTGTAGCTCTTGGATCTTCTCTGAATTTGCCTCGTAGTAACTTCATTACTTGGAAGGGTGTCGTCCTTTAGAAAGGATAATATGGGCATAGCCCAACTCAGTGTCTCCCGCGCGGGAAACACTGGTTCGTCCCACCACTGCATCTTCTGTGTTGAGGATGAGGTCACGAGTCCCCGAGCATCCCGCAAGGACCCCTCAGATGAACGCGACAGTCCCCGAGTTAGGAGGGGCAGTCCCCGAGTAAGGAGGGACAGTCCCGGGGTTGCAGGCGCCAGTCCCCGGGATGGAGACTGCAGTCCCCGGGTTCTCTTTTGCACCCTCCCAGTCAATCTCCATGGTAACAGCTTCTTCGCCTGGCAGAGAAGGAATGAATATAGACTCCGAGTTGGGGGATGGCTTGATAGATGGCTTTCTCAAATGCTCCAAGGCAATCCCAGCTGGGATGGACTGCCGAGAAGACCCCAACTTGGACAGCTCATCAGCTGCTTCATTCTCTGCTCTGTGTATGTGCTGGAACTCGCATCCTTCAAAAAATCCAGTCATTGTTTGCACCAGGAACCGATATGCTGCCATGTTGACATCTAGAGCATCCCAAGTACCAGAAACTTGCTGCACAACCAGATCTGAGTCGCCGTAGCATATAATGCGCTGCACCCCAACCTCCTTGGCTACTCGCAAGCCGTGCACCACGGCCTCATACTCAGCTACATTGTTGGACGCCTTGAAGTGAATTTGCAGCACATATTTGAGTTGATCTCGCTTGGGTGACGTGAGCACCACGCCAGCACCAAGGCCTTCCTTTACTTTGGAGCCATCAAAATGCATCTTCCAGTAATTGGCTTCCGGCAAGGGAGGCTCATACTGCACCTCAGCCCAATCCACCCGAAAATCTGCCAAGATCTGTGACTTGATGGCTTCTCTTCTCGCGTACAGAGGAGCGTACGCGGCCAGCTCAATCGCCCACTTGGCTACTCTCCCACTAGCTTCCTTGTTGCCCATGATATCCGAGATGGGAGCAGAACTCACCACGGTGACGGGATGCTCTTGGAAATAGTGCTTCAGCTTCTTGGCGCCCAGGTACATGTCGTAAGTCATCTTCTGGTAATGCGGGTAGTTCTCCTTGGAGCTGGACAGCACCTCACTGAGATATTAGACTGGCCGCTGCACAGTCTTTCCTTCCTCTTCTCGCTCCACCACAATCACCACACTGACCACCCGGTTGGTAGCAGCAATGTATAACAGCATAGGCTCTTTGGGTAGCGGACTAGCCAAGATGGGAGCGCTACCCAGCATGTCCTTCAGCTCCTTGAATGCCACATCAGCTTGCGGTGTCCAGACAAACTTGTCATTCTTCTTCATCAATTGATACAGAGGCAATGCCTTCTCACCCATTCTGCCCAGGAAGCGGCTCGGAGATGCCAAGCAACCAGTGAATTTCTGCACATCCTTCAGGGATCTCGGCAAAGACATGCTCTCAATAGCTTTTATCTTTGAAGGATTGGCCTCAATGTCCTGACTGGATACCAAGAAGCCGAGTAGCTTGCCAGCCGGGACGCCAAAGGTGCATTTAGTCGGATTCAGCTTCATCTTGTACTTGCGCAAGTTGGAAAAAGTTTCCTCAATGTCACTAAGCAGAGTATGTGTTTTATTCGTTTTGATGACAATGTCATCTACGTACACCTGCACATTCTTGCCAATTTGATCATGCAAGCATTTCTGCATACATCTCTGATAGGTAGCCCCAGCATTCCGCAACCCAAAGCACATGACACGGTAGCAATAAGCCCCGTACGGGTTAATGAAAGCAGTCTTTATTTGATCAGCAGGGTTGAGAGCTATCTGATGAAAACCAGAGTAGGCATCTATGAAAGACAAAAGCTCACAACCAGTAGTGGAATCGATCACCTGATCTATGCGCGGTAGCGGAAAGAGATCCTTGGGGCAGGCCTTGTTCAGGTCGGTGTAGTCGACGCACATGCGCCACGCGGTGTCGTCCTTGGGGTCCTCCTTCTTCTTCACAACCATAACCGGGTTGGCTAGCCAGTCCGGATGCAAAACCTCCATGATAAAGTTGCTTATCAGCAACTTGGTGATCTGATCACCGATAGCATTCCTTCTCTCATCTCCGAAGCGGCGCATCGCCTGCTTCACTGGTTTGGCATCATGCCGCACATGTAGCAAGTGCTCAACCAACTCCCTCGGGACACCCGGCAGATCCTCATTGGGCCAT
The DNA here is from genome assembly GCA_028641055.1 of Alopecurus myosuroides. Classification (NCBI taxonomy): domain Eukaryota; kingdom Viridiplantae; phylum Streptophyta; class Magnoliopsida; order Poales; family Poaceae; genus Alopecurus; species Alopecurus myosuroides. Next base: position 261,393,269 of record CM054060.1, read on the forward strand.
GCAAAGACATCCCTATTCTCACGGAGGAAGTGGATGAGCTCGCTTTCCTATTTCTCTCCCAACCCGGCGCCAATGATTGCAACACGGTCTGGGAACTCGGGGTCAACCTGGACCTTCTTTGTATCCTGGGACGCCTGGAACACCGTCTCGTACTGGGAACTTGGCATGCCGGGCGCACAACCTTGCGGGTGCTTGCGCCATAGCCACCACCTCATGTATCTTCTTCTTCTCGGCAGCAATAACCATGGACTCCGCCAACTGAGAACCAGCAGAGGCACACTCCAAAGACCTCTTGTAATCACCAGAGATGGTGATGACTCCATTGGGACCAGGGATCTTCATCTTCAGGTAGGCAGCATGGGTAGAGGCTATGAACTTGCTGAGGGCAGGCCTACCGAGTAGAGCATGGTAGGGGCTCTGATGATCAACTACCTCGAACTGCAGGCTCTCTGTGCGGCAGTTCTCCCTGGTGCCGAACAGACATCTATCCAGACACGGCCAATCGGAGAACAAGACACTCCTGGCACAATGCCGTGGAAATTGGTCCTGCTGGGTAGCAACATGTTCTCGGTCATACCGAGCTTCTCTAGCGTGTCCCTGTACACGATGTTGATGCTGCTGCCGTTGTCGATCGGGACCTTGCTGAACCTGACATTCTTCTGAGTACCCAAGAAGGTGGGATCCACCACCAAAGCATAGCTACCCGGGTTGGGCATCACCCTAGGATGATCAGCTCTGGACCACGTGATCTCTTGGTTGCACCAGTGCAGGTAGTGAGGAACAGTAGGGATCACAACATTGACCTCCACCGCGCGTCTCTGCAGTGACTGCTTGTCGGCGGGCTCGGAGGTGAAGATCATGTAGCTCTCGTGGTGCTCCTGGTACTGGTTGCGGCCTTCGGCACCATTGTTGCCTTTGTTGTTGCCGTTGTTGTTCCTGTTGTTGTTGTTGTTGTTGTTGTTGCGGTTGTTTTTGTTGACGAAGTTGCGGTTACCATTGTTGTTGAAGTTGCGGTTGCCGTTGTTGTAGTTGCGGTTGGCTCCTAAAGCCACCTGGTTCACATTCTCCCTTCTCGGAAACACTGGAGGCCTGGGAGCAGCTGCCCGAATAGGCTGCACATTGGCATTCGCAGCTGGAAGAGGAGGAGGAGGGGGCAGGACCTCATTCTTGATCTCGTCCCACTAGCTGCACTGCCGAGTAGTATGGTTGGCAGGTCTACCCGAATGCCGAGTATGGAAGCTGCAAGGCCCAACCTTCATGTACTCAAAGACTAAATTCTGAAAAGCACCCGAGTTGCCGCTTCCCTGCTGGGGAGCATTGTACGGCTTCTTGATGCCTTGGCCCTGATTCTGGTTCTGCCCGTACTGGGCTCCAGCAGTTTTCTTCCTTTGGCTACTCCCAGCAGTTGTAGTCACAGCATTCACCTCCCCGGAATCGTACCGAGTATCGATCCGGTCACCTCTCCGATTGTTGCGGAAATCATTGCGCCTGTTGCCATCATAGTTCTTCCTTCTCGGCTCAGCCGAGTCAAGCAGAGGCTGAGTTGGGTCGCCGAGTGCGTACATGTCCGCAATCTTGATTGTCTCGGCGAGAGTACTTGGCATCTCTCTCTGCAGCTTCGGCCACAACATGCTGCCATGCTTGCAGCCCTGAGCAAACCAAGTGATGGCCTGGGCCTCATTCACACCTTCAAAAGTGTTCCTCAAGGTGCTCCACCGAGTAAGATACTCGCGGTCAGTCTCCTCTTCCCGCTGCTTGCAAGCGGACAGTTGTTGCGGCCTATTCGGCCTCTGGTAAGTGCTGGTGAAGTTGCTGACGAAGGCTTCCGAGAAGTCTAACCAGCAGTTGATGATGTGCTTGCGCAAGTTGTTGAGCCAAGTTCTTGCTGGACCTTCTAGCATCTGCGGTACATACCGCATAGCCCATCTTCGGTTGCCGCCTGCAATGTGCACGGCCGTGACATAGTCATTCAGCCAGTCTTCTGGCTTGGTGCTGCCGTTGTAGAACTTGGTCCTCTAGCGAGCTGAAATTGCTTCACTGATGGCTCATCCATGATGCAATGACCAAAGCATTCTGGGCCAGGCGGCCCCTTGTTCTCGAGCTGCGCGGACAGGTTAATCCGGCCCAGCTTGTACCTTGCATCACTGGGCTCCAGCACGCGGCCACCCACGCGATCAGTTACATCTCTTGGATCAGCATAGCCGGCTAGCCCCATCGCCGAGTAGCCATCATCGTATATGTTCTCCTGCGCAGCTGCGGGTTGCACCACTGGGTTGGCTGCTGGCGCAGCCGCACACGGCTGTGCAGCAGCTGGCTGCTGCGTCCTCTGCCGCGTAGGCTGAGCGACCTGATGCCGAGAAGGGCCTGGATGATCTCCATCACGCTTCTTGCTGTGAGCTTTTTGGGCTTGATAGCCTGCTCCTGCAGTAGTGTGTTTTTGACCGGACTGCTGCGGCACAGCTTGCTGTTTCGCGGCGACAGTCGGGTCGTACACCTGCATCTGTCTATCTTTCCCAGAGTACACGCTCCGGTCCCTCTAGGATGCGGCGATGAGGCCTGATCATTGGATCTGACCGCACGCGAGTGCACGACCTCAGAAGCGCCAGCACCCGGATTGGCTTTCCGGAACTCCTCATTCTGCCTAGCAGCTTCTAGCACTAGCTCATTGAGCCTGTCCTGCTGCCTAATGCGCGCGTCGCCAGCGGGATGCGGCAACTCAGCAGCTACAGCCTCTGCAGCTCTAAGGGGTTTGGCGGGGGTGTTGTACTTGGGCCTAGTGGTAGCGGTGTTTTGGCTTGCAGCCTGGCTAGCGGTCTCACCAACTACTGTCATCTCGGCGCCTAAGTTGCGACGAGTAGTGCCTAGCTTGACAGGCCTCCTAACCACAGGAGTAAAGCCGTGGGCCCTGTTGTACTCGTTTTTGTCTAGGTTAAGCTCAAGCCTAACCTTTTCCAGCTCCAGCTGCTCCGCGAGCAGCGCTTGACGCTGCTGGTCGAGTTGCGCCCTCATGGTCATGAGCTCGAGCTTGGTGGGAGGCGGCATGCCTATCCGCACGGCGGATGCCGTTATCGTCGATGTCGTGGAAGGAGGGATGTAGCCCGGGATGTTGTGGGGCGCGTCGTAGGGCTTGTGAGTTCTCGGGGCCTCGCTTGGGCCAGCAGGCTCCTCGACGACTGCCGCGGTTGCGGCTGCGCCCTTCCCGGCAGCGATAGCCGGGCCGGTCATCAGCACTTCCACGCTGTCCGCAGAGCAGCTGGTTGGCCTTCCGCGGGCAGCGAGGACAGCAGGAGGATCCTCCGCGACGAGCACCAGCTCTGGGTACTCGCGGACGACGGTGGTGGCGACCTAGACGAGGTGCGAGCCGAAGGAGAGCACCGAGCCGCCTTTTGGCATGGGCCTGTCGCTGAAATCTCCGGCTATGTCGGTGACGAAGTCGAAGGAGCCGAATCTGTGGACAAGGCCATAGACCACGCGCTCCCAGTAGCAGAAATGAGTCCCGTCCGAATGTAACACCTGGGGTGTTACCTGTTTGCTTGTTTGCATCATATGCATCACATTGCATTGCACCATGTTTGCATCACAACTGAAAATTTCAAAACAATTTAAACTTTCACCCCTTGCTCAAAAATTTCCAATTTCCAACTTGCAACCAAAACCCCTCCATTGTTTTTCAATGATTGAATTTGTTTTAATCAACTTGTCTGTTACAATTTTTCAAATAAAGAATTGCAAAGCAAAACATCAATTGCTTCCAATTATTTTTCATATTGGATCAACTATTAAATTGTTGCTTAAATCAATTGACCAGATTAAACAATTAATTCCAAATCAGTTCCAAAGTCAAACAAACTCTCAAATCAATACACTTTTGAATCCATGAAGTCACCACTAACTTGAATTCCTTAACTCACTTTTAAACCCTAAAGAAAACCCTATTGAAAAATACTTTGTTTTCCATTATTAATTAATATTTGGAATTTCAATCAAATTGGTTTGATTTTAAACAGCAAGCAAACAAATAAGTTTTTGAAAAGCTATAGCTACAAAGTGGTTGCATTTCAACTAAGGAATTTATCCTAATTTTTCTCAAATTTCTCTATAACCAAAAGCCATGTTTTTATCCCAAAAGCTATAGCTACAAAAAAAAAGAAAGGAGATAAAAGAAAAAGCAAAACCCCAAAGGAGGCAGGCCTTCCCTTTCTTTTTCTTTCCAGCCCAAATTCTTTTCCCCCAAGCCCATCTATTTCTTTGCTGGCCCATACCCCTTCCAGGCCCTTTCTTCCTCCTGCCCACCTCGAGCTAAGCCAACCGCGGGGATGGAACCGTGATGGTTCCATCCACTGCACCGCTTCCTCTTTGGGTGCTGTGAGACCCAGGGAGCGCCGCGCCATCTTCCTCGACGCCGCCCGCCCGCGGCAGCGCCATGTCATCGTCGAGTTAACTCCAAGCGTGTACGACTCCATCGGGCTGCCCAGGGTGAGCACACAGTCCGCCGGAACCCCTTCCTCTATCCTCCTTGTGCTCTGGGGGTCGCCGTCGTGCGGCACCGCCTGTCGCCGTCGTTGTTCCTCTCCGCTGTGGCGTCCATGGATGAAGGCTCGTGGTCGATCTTTTCCCTGGACTCGGCCTCTCCTCCTGTAGTTGCTCTCACGCCCACGCACCACTCACTGCCCCGCTACACCACCAGGTGCACGACCGAGCCATCCACTTCAGCTCGTCGCCGTCGCTGTCCCGCCGCGCACCGTCGTGTCCTCTGTAGTGCAGCGATGAGTTTCAGTTTCGTCAGATTTAACTGACAGAGACACACCCCAAAAACCAACACTTCTGTATCTGAACCAACAACAGCAGCAGCGCACTGGTACTGCATCCGTGCGCGCACGCCCTCGGCCGCGGTTCGATTCCCACCCAGGGGAATTAACCCCACCTTTTTATCCTTTGCCTCGCGCGCAGGGGCAGGCCCCACTGGTCAGCGGCCCCTGTTGCCACCTCACTGCGTACACGCCCGCGTGGCTGCCACCTGGGCACGGGCCCGCGCCGCAGAGACCTAGGCTGGGTTTGCCCTGGGTGAAAAACGCCCCAGGGGCCCCTCTGCGAACCTTTTTCTTTCTTTTAGGCCCCTGTTTTTACAGATTGATCCCTAATCTTAATATGATAACAACTTTTATTTCCTAAATTCAAATAATGCAAATAAAATATGTTTCTTGAACCAAATTAAATTCTCTACCTAGTTAAACCATTTGTTTTCTGTTTTGAATTTTCAAAATGCAATTTAAATTCAAATTCAAATAATTCAAATGCCTTTTGCAATAATTCATAACTAATTATTCTTAAGTCCAAATAATTCAAATAAAATATGTTTTTCATACCATTTTGAATTCCCTATTCAAATATAAACTTTGTTTTCTGGTTTGAATAATTTAAATTGTCTAAATCATTTAATTCTTGTTTAATTCAATTAAAAATTGCTTAATATTGTTTAAATCATAATTAAATAATCCAAAGTCCAATTTCAAAATGTGAAACATGTAATCCAACTAAAATTTGATGTTCTTTTCAAATATCAACTTTGTTATTTGTTTTGAACATTTTAGATGGTTGAAAACAACAAATACTTGTGTGTTCCCTTTAAGGCACCCAAAAATTCCCTAAGTTAATAATAAAATTCTAAATTGCTACACCCTATCTTAAATTGTTTTTAATGTTGTTATTTTGCTGTTTTCTTGTTGCATGCATCATACTAAACCACTAGCACCTGTTGAATAGTTGGAAAACAAATAACCTAACCAAAATCCCTGGGCTTTTCATATGCAACTCAAATTGCATATGGGTCCATTTAAATTTGTTTAACTTGTCAATTAGTTTATTTCTATGCATCAATTAAATTGTCATGCATCCATATCTTGATCATGCTGGATCTTTTGCCGTAGTAGTAATTGTTGCATCCCGTTGTTTGTTCGAGGTTCGTTGCTTCTTCCCGGATAGGACGTTGAGATGATGTGAGCAACGACAAGTTCTGCTACCTTGCGGGATCTCAGGCAAGTATACTCACTTGCATGCCATATGGCTGCCTTTCATCACTTGTTACCGATTCTTTCCGTTGATTCTTTTCTGCTAGCCTTAGTAGTAGTTGTTTCTGTTACGAACCCATCACATGAATCCTTTAACCCTGATATTGCCTCACCTCCACTCCTATAACCTTTGCTTGAGCCTGTGTCCTACTATCTTGCTTAGGTTGTTTTGCTCGAGTCTGTTACCCGTTACCTTCTGTTATTACTTAATTATGTTCTGGGGGCTCGATGTTTAATCAATCAATCAATCAATCATGCTAATGTTACTATTAATAATAAATTTGATGATAAGGCACCGGCAGGAGGCCCTTTGAGGTTTTGAGGCCTGCTAGTGTCGACCCTAATAGGAAAAGGGTCTTGTCTACTGATCCATGATGAGCGCACTACCCGCATTTGGGGAGTATGGGCTCCCCCTCAGTTTGACCCGATTCGCATCTCGTCCAAATCGCCTCATTTAGTTCGGGTTTTCCATTTGCTGCATGCATGATCTTGCGAGCCCTTGGATCCCGGGTGGAACTTTCGTAGTCGGCATATAGGGGGACACGTTCTTAGAGTGCTATGAGGGTCCATTTTCTTCTGGGCTCGATTAGCCGTGCGCCCAAGGTTCTTTGGGCTTGATGCGAAGAAGGGTTGGATTGTGTTGAGTGCCCCGCTTGGTGGAGGGGCCACTCCATCTGGCGGGATATTCATGAGTGTGGTTACTTTGGTGCATCCCTGCAGGGTAAATCTTCTCGAGAAGCCGTGTTTTCCGCGGTTATGGATTACTTGGTGAAAGTACTGGCTAACAAGTACTCAGGACAACTTCAACATAATGATCAACCATGTTACACCCCATGATTAACAACTTGACTAGTAATAGGTTTATTCACACAATAACTGGATTCACCTTTAATACAACGGTGTGAGTTATCCTCGGATTGCTTCTTCGGATAAGGGGCGAGATCCAGGATGGGTTTGTTTGACGTTGTCTTCAGTTGGTTACTATCACTCGACCTTATCTCCTTTCTGATAGTTGGAAGTAATAGAATCTCTGTAGTTGGTTAGTGCAGCCTGCTGTCGCTTATTTGTCATAACCCCTCTTTCTCCGTTGATCCTAAAGTATTTGTATCTTGTGATGATTGGCTACGCCGGTATAACTTGTGAGTATGGGCTTTGTCCCCCTTGCCAGTACTTAACCGTACTGACCCACGAATCTCTTTCGTGGCTGCAAATTCCAAATTGCAGTCAACAGGTGTGAAGTCTGACGACGTTAGCTTGGGAATCCCTCCGGCTTGGCCTGGGCAGGGATTGGACGCCTTCGGTTATCTTCAGGACTCTTAGTCCAATTTGGATCTTGTCCGTAGATGGACGTTTGCTTCTTCCGCTGTTAATTGGATCTTTGTATTGTATCAGCTGTATCCCTGGCTCGTGGAGTCATCTTGTATCTTTCTGATGCTGTTGTAATTGTGGATTATTCGTGAACTATTGTAATGTTATCATAAATGGCAACCTGGAATCGGTTATTATGCGGATTTGGCGGGAATGCTGAAATCTGCATAGTGCCCGATCTCGGGGCGTCACAAATGGTATCAGAGCCTTGGTTCCGATTCCCGACATTGTTTCGATACGAATGGTTATCGAAGCAACGGGTCCCCAAAGCCTGTAGGTTAACCTCGCTAACGGTCGTTGTTTCTAGAGTGTCAAAAACTAGTTCTGCTAAACTATTTTGGAAAACATCTCAATAGGATTCTTATTTTTCTCCTTACCCCTATTCTATTTCCCCTCCCATCTTATTTGTTTTGGAGTCTCCCCCTTGTCTATCTTTCAAAGTGTTAGGATCCTACGTGGGTGGACGTTTTCTGAGCCTTTAACCTAATAGGTTCGATCATCGGAAGATTCCTGGTGGAAGAACATCGTCGTCACTCCGAGCAAGAATCCCTTGTTAGTGGTGTCGAGGAGATCAACTGGGAGCACGACGAATCGATAGTCGAACTTCTTTCCCCTCCCGGGTTAGCAGGTGGATTGCGAGGGCGCAATCCCTTGTTAGTGGTGTCGTCTGTAACACCTGGGGTGTTACCTGTTTGCTTGTTTGCATCATATGCATCACATTGCATTGCACCATGTTTGCATCACAACTGAAAATTTCAAAACAATTTAAACTTTCACCCCTTGCTCAAAAATTTCCAATTTCCAACTTGCAACCAAAACCCCTCCATTGTTTTTCAATGATTGAATTTGTTTTAATCAACTTGTCTGTTACAATTTTTCAAATAAAGAATTGCAAAGCAAAACATCAATTGCTTCCAATTATTTTTCATATTGGATCAACTATTAAATTGTTGCTTAAATCAATTGACCAGATTAAACAATTAATTCCAAATCAGTTCCAAAGTCAAACAAACTCTCAAATCAATACACTTTTGAATCCATGAAGTCACCACTAACTTGAATTCCTTAACTCACTTTTAAACCCTAAAGAAAACCCTATTGAAAAATACTTTGTTTTCCATTATTAATTAATATTTGGAATTTCAATCAAATTGGTTTGATTTTAAACAGCAAGCAAACAAATAAGTTTTTGAAAAGCTATAGCTACAAAGTGGTTGCATTTCAACTAAGGAATTTATCCTAATTTTTCTCAAATTTCTCTATAACCAAAAGCCATGTTTTTATCCCAAAAGCTATAGCTACAAAAAAAAAGAAAGGAGATAAAAGAAAAAGCAAAACCCCAAAGGAGGCAGGCCTTCCCTTTCTTTTTCTTTCCAGCCCAAATTCTTTTCCCCCAAGCCCATCTATTTCTTTGCTGGCCCATACCCCTTCCAGGCCCTTTCTTCCTCCTGCCCACCTCGAGCTAAGCCAACCGCGGGGATGGAACCGTGATGGTTCCATCCACTGCACCGCTTCCTCTTTGGGTGCTGTGAGACCCAGGGAGCGCCGCGCCATCTTCCTCGACGCCGCCCGCCCGCGGCAGCGCCATGTCATCGTCGAGTTAACTCCAAGCGTGTACGACTCCATCGGGCTGCCCAGGGTGAGCACACAGTCCGCCGGAACCCCTTCCTCTATCCTCCTTGTGCTCTGGGGGTCGCCGTCGTGCGGCACCGCCTGTCGCCGTCGTTGTTCCTCTCCGCTGTGGCGTCCATGGATGAAGGCTCGTGGTCGATCTTTTCCCTGGACTCGGCCTCTCCTCCTGTAGTTGCTCTCACGCCCACGCACCACTCACTGCCCCGCTACACCACCAGGTGCACGACCGAGCCATCCACTTCAGCTCGTCGCCGTCGCTGTCCCGCCGCGCACCGTCGTGTCCTCTGTAGTGCAGCGATGAGTTTCAGTTTCGTCAGATTTAACTGACAGAGACACACCCCAAAAACCAACACTTCTGTATCTGAACCAACAACAGCAGCAGCGCACTGGTACTGCATCCGTGCGCGCACGCCCTCGGCCGCGGTTCGATTCCCACCCAGGGGAATTAACCCCACCTTTTTATCCTTTGCCTCGCGCGCAGGGGCAGGCCCCACTGGTCAGCGGCCCCTGTTGCCACCTCACTGCGTACACGCCCGCGTGGCTGCCACCTGGGCACGGGCCCGCGCCGCAGAGACCTAGGCTGGGTTTGCCCTGGGTGAAAAACGCCCCAGGGGCCCCTCTGCGAACCTTTTTCTTTCTTTTAGGCCCCTGTTTTTACAGATTGATCCCTAATCTTAATATGATAACAACTTTTATTTCCTAAATTCAAATAATGCAAATAAAATATGTTTCTTGAACCAAATTAAATTCTCTACCTAGTTAAACCATTTGTTTTCTGTTTTGAATTTTCAAAATGCAATTTAAATTCAAATTCAAATAATTCAAATGCCTTTTGCAATAATTCATAACTAATTATTCTTAAGTCCAAATAATTCAAATAAAATATGTTTTTCATACCATTTTGAATTCCCTATTCAAATATAAACTTTGTTTTCTGGTTTGAATAATTTAAATTGTCTAAATCATTTAATTCTTGTTTAATTCAATTAAAAATTGCTTAATATTGTTTAAATCATAATTAAATAATCCAAAGTCCAATTTCAAAATGTGAAACATGTAATCCAACTAAAATTTGATGTTCTTTTCAAATATCAACTTTGTTATTTGTTTTGAACATTTTAGATGGTTGAAAACAACAAATACTTGTGTGTTCCCTTTAAGGCACCCAAAAATTCCCTAAGTTAATAATAAAATTCTAAATTGCTACACCCTATCTTAAATTGTTTTTAATGTTGTTATTTTGCTGTTTTCTTGTTGCATGCATCATACTAAACCACTAGCACCTGTTGAATAGTTGGAAAACAAATAACCTAACCAAAATCCCTGGGCTTTTCATATGCAACTCAAATTGCATATGGGTCCATTTAAATTTGTTTAACTTGTCAATTAGTTTATTTCTATGCATCAATTAAATTGTCATGCATCCATATCTTGATCATGCTGGATCTTTTGCCGTAGTAGTAATTGTTGCATCCCGTTGTTTGTTCGAGGTTCGTTGCTTCTTCCCGGATAGGACGTTGAGATGATGTGAGCAACGACAAGTTCTGCTACCTTGCGGGATCTCAGGCAAGTATACTCACTTGCATGCCATATGGCTGCCTTTCATCACTTGTTACCGATTCTTTCCGTTGATTCTTTTCTGCTAGCCTTAGTAGTAGTTGTTTCTGTTACGAACCCATCACATGAATCCTTTAACCCTGATATTGCCTCACCTCCACTCCTATAACCTTTGCTTGAGCCTGTGTCCTACTATCTTGCTTAGGTTGTTTTGCTCGAGTCTGTTACCCGTTACCTTCTGTTATTACTTAATTATGTTCTGGGGGCTCGATGTTTAATCAATCAATCAATCAATCATGCTAATGTTACTATTAATAATAAATTTGATGATAAGGCACCGGCAGGAGGCCCTTTGAGGTTTTGAGGCCTGCTAGTGTCGACCCTAATAGGAAAAGGGTCTTGTCTACTGATCCATGATGAGCGCACTACCCGCATTTGGGGAGTATGGGCTCCCCCTCAGTTTGACCCGATTCGCATCTCGTCCAAATCGCCTCATTTAGTTCGGGTTTTCCATTTGCTGCATGCATGATCTTGCGAGCCCTTGGATCCCGGGTGGAACTTTCGTAGTCGGCATATAGGGGGACACGTTCTTAGAGTGCTATGAGGGTCCATTTTCTTCTGGGCTCGATTAGCCGTGCGCCCAAGGTTCTTTGGGCTTGATGCGAAGAAGGGTTGGATTGTGTTGAGTGCCCCGCTTGGTGGAGGGGCCACTCCATCTGGCGGGATATTCATGAGTGTGGTTACTTTGGTGCATCCCTGCAGGGTAAATCTTCTCGAGAAGCCGTGTTTTCCGCGGTTATGGATTACTTGGTGAAAGTACTGGCTAACAAGTACTCAGGACAACTTCAACATAATGATCAACCATGTTACACCCCATGATTAACAACTTGACTAGTAATAGGTTTATTCACACAATAACTGGATTCACCTTTAATACAACGGTGTGAGTTATCCTCGGATTGCTTCTTCGGATAAGGGGCGAGATCCAGGATGGGTTTGTTTGACGTTGTCTTCAGTTGGTTACTATCACTCGACCTTATCTCCTTTCTGATAGTTGGAAGTAATAGAATCTCTGTAGTTGGTTAGTGCAGCCTGCTGTCGCTTATTTGTCATAACCCCTCTTTCTCCGTTGATCCTAAAGTATTTGTATCTTGTGATGATTGGCTACGCCGGTATAACTTGTGAGTATGGGCTTTGTCCCCCTTGCCAGTACTTAACCGTACTGACCCACGAATCTCTTTCGTGGCTGCAAATTCCAAATTGCAGTCAACAGGTGTGAAGTCTGACGACGTTAGCTTGGGAATCCCTCCGGCTTGGCCTGGGCAGGGATTGGACGCCTTCGGTTATCTTCAGGACTCTTAGTCCAATTTGGATCTTGTCCGTAGATGGACGTTTGCTTCTTCCGCTGTTAATTGGATCTTTGTATTGTATCAGCTGTATCCCTGGCTCGTGGAGTCATCTTGTATCTTTCTGATGCTGTTGTAATTGTGGATTATTCGTGAACTATTGTAATGTTATCATAAATGGCAACCTGGAATCGGTTATTATGCGGATTTGGCGGGAATGCTGAAATCTGCATAGTGCCCGATCTCGGGGCGTCACACCGAACATGGACTCCAGCCAGCGTCGCTGGTTGCCCCACTGTGGGCGCCAACTGTCGTGGTGGTGTCACGGCAGATGCCATAGGATGGCTAACTGTTTGGGGTCGATGGACGCTGGAGGTGATCGGGGAGGGATCACACAACGAGTAGCCGCGTGTAGGATGAATCTAACACTGCAAAAACCAAGATCTTACCCAGTTTCAGGGCCCTCGTGTGGAGGTAACACCCCTACTCCTGCCTTTCTCTTTATATGTGTGCTCTCCGAGTAGCCACAGTACAATCAGGCCTTCAGCCGAGTAGCCACTCTTCTCTCTAGTTCTCTCTACGCGAAGCAAAAGTCAAGTGTTACGGTGAAGTGAGCGTAAATGGTGCGAACCTCTCACAGGAGGAGGCAAGGCACCTTATATACTGGTGCCAAGCCGAATAAAAAACGAGTATAAGGTACGACTTGATGTGACATGAGCACTGCAGAACAGAGCACGCCTCCGGATTCTCGCTGAGGCGGGTGCGGGAAGTCGTCGCGCGCCGTTCGGCGATGGGACATGTCCACCTTGTCAGTGAGATAGGGTAGGCCGCTAGCCCTGTCCTGTCCCCTCCGTTAATGACAGGACTTGACATGCGCCTACCGTACTACAGCCACGCCGTAGCGCGGATAATCACGCGCTCCGTAAGTTGAACCGCACAACGTACGGACGCAGGATACGCGGGATCCTTTGTCAGAATGGCTCCTTTGACTTCTGTCCCGGGTAGGAATCCACTCCGTCTACTCGGACCAATTCCTGTACTCGGAAGATCGTAACTTCCTTGATTCTTCCTTCTGGCCATTGGTGTGTACGTCCGGATAGCAGTCGACCGGGTAGCAAGTACCGGGTAGCCAGCTACTCAGTCAAACACCTCCTTTGACCTTGCCTTTAGCACTTGCCTTACCCCTACTCGGGGGTAACCCCCCGACAATGGGTCTTTGTACCCATTGACCCCTTTCTTTACCTTTATCTTTATTTGGTTTCTTCTTATTCTTGGTCTTCTCAATAGGAGGCTGAGGATCCTCCTTACCAACAGCTTCTTCATTATTATCATCATGTTGTTCAATATCAGGTGGAGATGATTCTTCGTCTTCATTATTATCATCCTCAGTTTCAGCATCAGAAATAGAAATATCCTTGTCTTGCTCATTGGAATCATCATCATGCTCATTTTCATTGGGAGATTTTCCTACAAAAGATTTATCTTTAAGAGCAACTTGCTCTTTTCTTTTAGGATGATCATCAGGATAATCAGGATCCTGGGTGCTTGCACCTCCCCTTGTATTAACTCCACATAATTGTTTTTGTTTATTCAGATTTTCATACAATTGATTTTGTAAAGAAATCATTTGCTCAACTTGATTGTTCATCATTTCACAATGTTTAACAATTCTTTTAACTTCCCCTACACTAGCATTTAAATTTTCACGGAGGAAATTAATTTTATGATGGTTTTCCATGATAGTCATTCTAATTTTACACTCCTCGGGATTATCATGATAAGCAAAATTGTTAACATAAGAGACATCAACAGGAGGTGTTACCTCCTCATTACCTTCCATAGGGAGTATAGAGTTCACTTGAATTGGAAAGCATGGTTCATCAGTAGGAAGTTTAATAACCATTTCAGATAATTCCTTGAGATGAGAGGTTTTAATTCCCTTCTCTTTAATATCCTTGGAAGCTTCAGCCATTGTTTCTTGGTTCAATTCGAGTATACCTCCTTTCTTCTCTGGGAGTGTCTCATTTTTATCTATATCCTCAATGTTCCAATCAGCTTCATTCTCGAGAATAGACTCCAGTAATTCAATTGCTTCATCAACACTTCAGTCCCTAAAGATATTTCCTGCAATACTATCAAGGTATTCTCTTGTTTCCCCCATTAGTCAATTATAGAATATATCAAGCAATTCATGAGGTTTAAAACCATGAACAGGACATTTCTTACACATTTTACTAAATCTACCCCAAGCTTGGGGTAGACTCTCTTTCTTATCTTGTTTAAAATTGCCAATTTCAACAGTTAATGCATGTATCCTTTCAGCAGGAAAATATTTATTGAAAAAAAATTGCAAGCATTCTTCCTTACTAGTAATACATGCAGGTCCTAAACGATTATACCAAACTCTAGCATCTTCACCCAAAGAAAAAGGAAACAATTTTAAGAATAAATAATGTTGATGGATTTCATGATTTCCAAATGTAGTAGATAAAGCATGCAATTCGGCAATATGATCAAGAGGAGACTCATCATCCTTTCCACATAATCTAGACTTCTCAACTATCTCAATTATCTCAGGATTAACATTGAATTCATAATATTTATCTCTAATTCTAATAGCTCGGCCACATAAATTCCTAGTAGCAACAAAACAGTTTCCAAGAGATGCATCATCATAAATAGAGAGTTTATCAAGTTTTGTATAGTCAGGTGATATAAAGGCCTCAATAAATGCTTCTTCTTCTTCAGAAGAGGCCCCATATTCATACTCTCTACGAGTCTCATTTCTTTCTAGCTCAAGTTCTACATTTTCATCTACAGAAGATTCAGGAATTTTAGTTGTTTCAGGTGTTTCATTTGCCTCAGGTGTTTCAATAGTTTCAGGAATTTCAGAAGCTAGTTCTTTGTCTACATTATCAAGTGTTTGATCATTAGATGTACTAGTAGACATTTTTGACAATGGTGATTTACCAGCTATTACTTTATTTTTCTTAGCATCCACAGTAGAAACAATATTAGGTGAAAATTTTGGTCTACTAGGCAAATCATTACCAGAACGAGTAGTCGAAGGCATTACCTCCTTAGAAGTGTCCTTTCCCTTTCCCATTGTAGGGAACAAGAAAGTGCAGCAAGTAGACAATAACAAGTGGTCTTACCAATAAAGCTAGGCTCCCCGGCAACGGCGCCAGAAAACAGTCCTTATGGCTCCCAAGCGCAGGAGATCAATCGTAGTCTTCGATGGGAAGTATTACCCAAATTTGTAGTTCGACTTAGTGGGAACAGAAGAATACCTGTGAGACTTCAGCAATTGGGACGTCACTCCCAACCACACCTGTGTATCAACAAACTTGCAGCGCGAGTGGTGAGTGTAATAATGCAGTGAAAGTAAACAAACAAAAAGTAAATGGAGAGCAAGTGTTTTCCCAGTTTTCACCGGAAAAGAGTGAAAGTAAACCAGAGACTAAAACGCAGGCGTGATGTGACAGTGTGGTGTTGCACGGATAAGATTGATCATGTAATAATGTTTTGCTAGCAGCGGGGCCTTTCTCTATCTCAGTTTTATGTAGGTGTGTGTTCCGTAAATTATTGTGCGTACTAACCAAGAGAATTTGCACGAAGCCTATTGTCCTACCTGCCCATTTCACCGGGGCCAATTTGGAACTACAGGTAATTAAGGTCTACCCTTTCGAATAGCCCGGACCAACGCATTAAAACTCCTTGAACACACATAATCCTCAAACTAGAACATACCCCCTTGTTTTCCCTAGCTGTCACTTTAGGGTTCGCAGGTTCAACATAATAGCAGGTAATACACTTTGCAGATAGATACCAAACACAAATATATGATGTAGCAATGTAAGTTCAGTACTGAAATTATGCCACTTGGGCCCTAGTAACAAGCATTAAGCCTAGCAATAGTGCATCAACATAAGACATAAGAATTCTCAAGACAAACCCCTAGATCCCGCATACCGGGTAGCAATTACATGATCAATCTCATCCAAAACCCCTCACACCTCACATGCCTACAGCAACAACTCACACATGGAGGGGGTGATGGAGCTCATGGTTGATGGAGATGATGGTGGTGATGATGATGGTGACGAAGCCCCTCGAATTCCACCTCCGGGGGTGAAATCCCGGATCAATCTGACTCCAAAATCGAAGATCGTGGTGTTGGCGGCGCTCCGTTTCGCGAACAGCCCTCTCCTTCGAAACCCGTCAGTTTCTCGTATATATGGAAAGTACGTCAAAGACCTAGCCGGAGTGGGCCATCTGGGCGGTGACCCCACGCAGCCAAGGAATCTGGCCGCGTGTGGGGCCTCGTTTTGGCCCTCGGGTGCCCCCCCCCCCCGGCCCCATCTGGTGCTCATTCCCCTTCTTTTCCATAAAAAGTTACGTGGTTTTCGTCCCCTGTGAAAAGTCCTGCGAAAATAGACGGAAAGAAGACTTCTGCTAAAAACAGCGTCAGATTCTGCAGATTTATTCAATTATGGGGGGACTCCGGAGAGAAATACGATGCAAAGTGCTTGGAAAAGTAGATGCATTTTCGGTGCATCAGTTTCCAAAACAACTGGGTGGGCTACCACCCTTAAAGAAACTTTTGTGGGTAGTCTAAAATTCTTATCCAATGGCTGCTGGGTTTATTATATGTTTAGTTGGATTCACACCTCATCATCCATTTTATTCTGGTATAGGATATATATCAACTCCTTGTTGGTATTTAGGGAGTGTCTACAACCATGGCTTTTCCACATAAATATTGCAAATGTTTCATAGTCTAGGACACTTTATCTTTGAGATGAAACTAGTACAAGACTCCAAGGTTTATGGCTCGCTCTAACTGCTAATTTTCTTCTCTGGGCAGTCTCGAACATAGTGTCCCTTCTTCTTACACTTGAAGCATCCTACCTTGATGATGTCCTTCCTAATGGTTTTGAGGCCATTGTTTTCTCCATTTCTATGTCCTTTACTACCTCCATGACCAATGTGACTGCTTCGTCTATGACCATGTTGTTTATTTCGTCCATCAAGGTTGTGTATGTAACCATTAGGATGGTTGTGTACATAACCATTATGATACTGATGATTATTGTCGGTATGCTTGTTGATATTGTAATTATTTCTATCCTCACGGACCTGGTGTGGTTTCTGGTGTGATCTTGAGGGTAACTTATCATGGTTATGCTTCATCTTCATGTTTTCTTCTTTCCTAAGAATGTCGTCAAGAGTGATAGCTTGATCCAACAAGGTTTGATAGTTTGGTGCATATGCTACTGACAATGGTATCTTCATTTCACCACTCAGTCCGTTGAGAAATTTCTCCTTCCTCTTGGCATCAGTGTCAATATCCTCAGGTGCGTATCTTGAGAGTGAGCAGAAGTCATCTATGTATTCCTTCAGTGTTCTATCTCCCTGCTTCAGGTTTCAGAACTCATCTTTCCTCAGTTTCTTTACGCCAGAGGAGATGTGAGCATTGCGAAATCCTTCCTTGAAGGCATCTCATGTCATTCCTTCCAAAGGATGGGTAATCTGATAGGTTTCCCACCAAAGTGTTGCTGGTCCTTCAAGCAAATGAGCGGCAAATCTCACCTTCTCCCCATCAGTGCACTCACAAGTCACTAAGTCCTTGTTAATAGTGCGGAGCCAGTCCTCTGCCACAATTTGCTCAGATGAAGTGGAGAACTTAGGGGGTTTAAGTCTCAGGAATCTAGCAAGTCTATCAACATGGGGGTTTGTGTTGTTGTTATTGTTGGCAATCGCAATAAACCGAGTCATCATTTGCATAAGTTGAACTTGAGCAGTCAACATCTGTTGTAGTGCATCATTGTTGTTGTCAGGGTCATGACGGGGAGGCATCTTTGGGTTTTTAGGAGAATGAGTAGAGTTTAGAAAGATAGCTAGGGGAGGTTCCTATACAAAGACAACAGATCAAGGAAACTCATCTTGAAAACAACACATAACAAACATATAGCAACACATTCACCACACCAAACAACAAGGTTTTTTTAAAACAAAAAAACTAATATTGTCATACCGCACTCATTGGCATGATCAATACACTAACACGTTAACGTTGTGCTAACAAAGTAATTAAATTGGTGGTCTCATCTATATTTTCTTGAGTTTTCAAATTCTTCTCTCCATGTCTTGAGGTATTCTTGATTGTTGTGAAGTTTGGGTATTTCTCCAAGTTTTCTTCAATAATCTTGAGTGTAGGTCTTCATGTGGTGAAAATACTTCTTGCACATCTTGGTATAATCAACATTCCTGTCTTGATGGTATTGAAGAGGTAGGTCATCTAGAAAATTTTGAAGGTGAATAATATATGAGATGATATGAGAAGAATTATGATGATTGTTTTTTTTCTAGAAAGTTTGAACATAGCAATTTTTCAATCCTAGGGTGATCAATGGGTTATTAACAACTTGTTGTAAATTGGATATTCACTATAGTGAGAAGGACAATGCACCCGCAAGCCAATCAGGGAACGGTCTCGTGTCCGTGGACACGTAAAGTTGTCCGGGCCGCTTCATCTCACTATGCCGCTAGGATCCAAAATACTCTAAGGAGATAATAACATGATCAAAAATGGCTTCTACACCTAAGGGTCTCGAATCCTACAGGCAACACAATGCTCTGATACCATTTTGTAGCGTTCCACATTTAAATAATGTAAGGACACATGTGTTATTGTGCTAGTCCCTGGATCAATTGCTATCACGACGGTACAAAATGAAATATCATCCAAATGCATCAAATTCTATTACATCGCATGATCCAGTCTTTACAACATAGTATTACAACTTGCATAGTCTTAGAAGACCAACAGAAAACTAAGATATACAGCGGAAGACATTGTAAAACATTGAGCCCATCTTCTTCATGTGCCACAGGCATAACATGTTGGCGATAGTCTCGAGATCCTAAACGAAATCCTCACTCGTGTTCATAAACATCTGCAGGATGGAAATGCAGCCACAAGGGAGTCAATACAATTTAATGTATTGGCAAGTAGCACTATGGTGGATATAAATGGCAAGACAAATACTACATGCTTATTTGGCTGAGTGGAGTTTTGGCTAAGTTTGCATAAAGCTAGTTTTCTCCTATATTTTTCATAAAACATTTTGATCATAAGAGGTATCTCTGGATAAAGATTTGTGAACCAAGAGTCATCTCCAGAAATGTTGACATATTCATAGGTCAACCATGTGAATGGTCCCCTACCATGCCAGAGATAAGAGAATTTTCATAGGTACAACCACTAGTGTGATCCCCTACCATGCTGGAGTAATAAGCATTTTCATAGGTACAACCACTAATGTGATCCCCTACCATGCTGGAGTAATAAGAATTTTCATAGGTACAACCACTAATGTGACCCCCTACCATGCTGGAGTAATAAGCATTTTCATAGGTACAACCACTAATGTGATCCCCTACCATGCTGGATAATAAGCATTTTCATAGGTACAACTACTAATGTGATCCCCTACCATGCTAGTCATGTGAACATTTTCATAGGTTCAGCCATGTAAACGGTCCCCTACCATGCCACACTTGTGAGTATCTAGTACTCCACCAAAAATATTTCATAGACCCCTTAGGGTAATCATCCAAAACATAATTATACTTTCCAATCACATCAACTTCATCTACAAGCATTGATGGAGGGATAATAACCCGGTAGGCTAACTCCAAGGTGTAACCCGGCCCAAAGGACGTTGCGCATGATCCGGCTAAGGATAAAGGAACTCCTGGAAGGCCCAAGTTTGTAGGCCTCGTAACCCGGATTGTGGGTTATGGTAAAGGAAAGTTAGGGTTTGCATGTGGTGTCCGGGTAGGATTCAGGGTGCGCCTTGGAGGGCAAGCCAGGGGGTACGGTGTGACGCCCCGAGATCGGGCACTATGCAGATTTCAGCATTCCCGCCAAAATCCACATAATAACCGATTCCAGGTTGCCACTTGTGATAACATTACAACAGTTCACGAATAATCCACAACAACAGAAAGGATATATACAAGAGGACTCAAACGAGCCAAGGATACAACTAATACAATACAAAGATCCAAATAACAGCGGAAGAAACAACATAGCATCCGGCTACGGACAAGATACAAATTGGACTAAGAGTCCTGAAGATAACCGAGAGCGTCCAATCCCTGCCCAGGCCAAGCCGGAGGGATTCCCAAGCTAACGTCGTCAGACTTCAAACCTGTTGACTGCAATGTTGAATATGCAGCCACGAAAAAGGATTCGTGGGTCAGTACGGTTAAGTACTGGCAAGTGGATAAACCATACTCACAAGATACCGGCGTAATCCGATCATCACAAGATACAAATACTTTGGGAATCAACGGAAAGGAAGGGGTTATTGCAAATAAGCGACAGCGGGCTGCACTAACCAACTACAGAAACTCACTACAACTTCCGGTTAACAGAAAGAAGATAAGATAGCGTATCGGAACCAACTACAACTACTCACCAAACAATACCCATCCAATGTCACCCCCTACTAAGGAAGCAACCCAAGGATAACTCACACTGTTGGATTAATGATGGATCAAGTTATTGTGTTGATAAGACTATTACTAGTCAAGTTATTATCATTAGGTGTAAGTTGTCTGAGTACTTGTTAGTCAGTACTTTCACCAAGTAATCCATAACCGCGGAAAACACGGCTTCTCGAGAAGATTCATCCCTGCAGGGTGTGCTCCAGTACCCGTACACACTCAAGCCACCAACTAAAACTCAGGTTGGCTTGACACGACCCAAACCATCTCTACAACCCCTCCTAGGAGCCACGGAGCTATAAGGTCCCAGCCACGCAGCCGAATACTCAGCGCAGGTGTGTAAAACTCCCGCAGGGCACAGCACCCCGGCACTACAGGCCTCGCCCTATATGCATCATCATCATCATCATAACCAGTAACCATGGGGGCGCCTCCCATTATGCAAAGGAGCAAATGGAACACCCGAGCTAAGTGTGGCTCTTCGGACAAGCTGCAGATCAGGTCTAAGTCGAGGGGGGTCCCATACTACCACCCGGATGCGGTGAGCATGCTCATCATGGATCAGTAGACAAGACTCTTTTCCTAGTTTCGACACTAGCAGGCTCCAAAACCCTAACCCGGGCCTCCTGCCGGTGCCTTATCATCAAATTATTATTACCCAAAACATTAACATGTTGTTGATTGGATTGAAACCCAACTATCAACTAAACAGGTGATAGAACAAAATGAAAACAAAACTAGAGCGCAAACAAACCTAAGCATGCAACTACGACACGAGGGCCAACAGGGTAAACAAGCAACAGTTAATAGGAAGTGGAAGGGAAAGGCTATATCATGGCTGCAAGGTAACAATATAATAGGACCGAGACACAAGCATCGTATCAACAGGCTAGAACAAGAACAACGGAAAGAATCGGTAACAAGTGATGAAAGGCAGCCATTTGGCAGCAAGTGAGTATACTTGCCTGAGATCCCGCAAGGTAGCAGAACTTGTCGTTGCTCACATCATCTCAACGTCCTATCCGCGAAGAAGCAACGAACCTCGAACAAACACCGGATGCAACAATTACTACTACGGCAAAAGATCCAGCATGATCCTATTTTATATGCATGACATGGCAAGATGCAACAGGGGAAACAACTTAAGCAATTTAATCGGAACCGGAGTCCGGAGAAATAGGAATTGGTTCAAGTTGTTTATCTAACCATCAAGTTAAAGGTTGTTTAGCATGGAAAACAATAAAGTAGATGAGTTAGGCAATTTAAATGGAATGGGGCAACAGTTTGGAATTAATTAGCCCACACACTCCATATGTTGTCATATAGATGAACATGCATAACAAGACCTAAAATGCACAGGACAAGATGCAAACAGGAATATGAATGGCATGAATAGATTCCTTGCAATTTTCTGATTAGAAAACATATTTTATTTGTTTGATTTGGAATTAAAATGAATTAGTTATGAATTTTGGCAATTTGAATTGCATTAAATAAGAGGTGAAACAATTATTCAAATTAATTGTTGCAAACCAGAAAACAAAGTTGATATTCAAGTGTGGCATTTGATTTTGGATGAAAAACATGTTTTGAGTATTTAATTTGGAGCAACCATTTGAAAGTTTTTAATTATGCAATTTAATTAACCAATTTAAGGATTATTAAATAACATTAATTTTAATTGCCCAATTTGCCAAACAAAGTTGATAAACAGAAAGTACATTGAATTTGGACTGAAAAACACATTTTATTTGGGTTATTTGAATTAATTATGAATTAATTATGGAATTAACCAAATTGGAAAAGAATTGTTTGAATTTGAAATTTTAACCAATTTGAATTGTGCAAAACAGATAACAAATGTGATATTTGAAAAGTTCATGGAATTTTGATTGGAATACATATAAAATTTGTGCAAATTGGAGTTACCAATTAAAAGTTATGATTTATAGAAGATTCACTCGTTTTCTGGAATTTTGGAAAATAGAAAAAGGGTTTGGAAATTTTTGTCACGCAGGGCATCTGTACCCAGTGCCTATGACCAGTGGGGTCGTGCACAGGTGGCATCCACGTGTCGCGCGAGTGTGGGCTGACGTGGCCACTGGGTCACTGCCGGGTGGGCCGCACCCGCGCGGTGGAAATAGCCAAAAAAAGGTGGAGCCTTTTGCCTCCGTGAGGAGTCGATCCAGGGACCTCCTGGGTCGCAGCGCAGCGGCCAACCACTAGGCTAGTCTAGTTCTCGTGTCAGTATACCGCTCGGTGGGATTAAGAGGCGACGGCACACGATACTGAATTTTTTTAACACCACGATTTCAGAGAACGGACGGGACACAGAGGGAGCGATCCGGCGAGGCTGCAGCTCGATTCGTGCCGGGGGCGTGTGGGGCGCAGCAGTGCGCTACGAGGGTGCTGTACGGGAGTCGTGTGCGTGCCGGTGCGGTGTGGGTGTGTAGGAGCGTGCACCATCGCCACGGATCACAAAGCACGAGCTGACCTCGTGGCCTGTCTGTCCATGGCGGATGGTTAACCAGAGATCAACGCCTCGGTGCTGCAAGCGAACGATCGGGAAGATGGCCTGGACGGGGAGAGGAACTCACGGGGAGGATGCTGCTGTAGTCGAACTGGCTCGGGGAAGATCGACGAGGTCGGAAAACGGCGGGGAACAGTTCAGCCGGAGAGGAACAAGGGGACGGCGCCGGCGGTGTATTCGTCCTCCTGATGAATCCTCGCGTGGAGAGGTAGGGGAAGACGGCGCGGTTCGATTCCCGCCATCGGTTGCCCTTTTCATCAACCGTAGCATTGTCTCCATAACCCACCATCTCCGGCTATGGTTCAGGAAAGGAAGTTCATAACAGAACGTGAGAGAAGAAGGAGGGGGATCGTGGGAAGGGAGGGGGGTGGCGGCGGAAGGAAGAGGAGAGGGAGAAGGGTAGGTGGCTAGGGTTCACGCAGCCACCAAGGGGCGGTTTTTAAGGAGGAGGGGAAAGGGGACCTCGGTGGGGGTTGTAGACAGCGACAGGTTCGTCCTCTTCTCTGTACGGACAGAGGTAGGGGATGACCCTCTCGAAGGGGTAACGGGCCAAATTGGTGGGCTGGTTGTAGGTGGGCTTGGCCTGCCTCTCAGCTCACCCCTCTCTTTCTTTTCTTTTTTCTTCTTTTTTTTTGCATTGTAAGAAAAGAATAGGAAGGAGAGAAGAAAGGAAAAAGGGTTTTGGGGTTTAAATCTTTGATAAACTATTTTTTATTGATTAGCAAAACATCAAATAACAAGGTTTGTTACTTATTTCCAACAATTTGGAAAATGACAAATTGTTTGAACTTTGCTATTTGAAATTCATATAGGATTTCAGTTGATTTTTAAAGCTGACAAAGTTTATTTAATAAACCCAAAAACTTAGTGAGCTCAAAAAGAGTGCAGGTTTAATTTTCTTAAACCACAATTTGATCATGTCAAATAAGAAGGAAAAAGATTTGAAACTTAGTTTGCCATTAGGGTGTGGATAAAAAGGAATTTTATTCACAAGCAAACAACTTCAAACTAGTGAAAACAATTGGAGTTGTTTGATTGCAATTATTAAATTGGAAATTTGGACAATGTTGGAAAGTTTAATTTGGTTTGAAAATTTGAGATTTGTTTTGAAAACATGATGCAATGCATATGATGCATGTGATGCAATGCAACAACCAGCTTTCTATCTAGGGTAACACCCCAGGTGTTACAGACGACACCACTAACAAGGGATTGCGCCCTCGCAATCCACCTGCTAACCCGAGAGGGGGAAGAAGTTCGACTATCGATTCTTCATGCTTCCAGCTGATCTCCTCGACACCACTAACAAGGGTTTCTCGACACCACTAACAAGAGATTCTTGCTCGGAGTGACGATGATGTTCTTCCACCAGGAACCTTCCGATGATCGAACCTATTAGGTTAAAGGCTCAGAAAACGTCCAACCCACGTAGGATCCTAACACTTTGAAAGATAGACGAGGGGGGAAGACTCCAAATCAAATAAGATGGGAGGGGAAATAGAATAGAGATAAGGAGAAAACAAGAATCCTATTGAGATGTTTTTCCAAAATAGTTTAGCAGAAATAGTTTTTGACAGTCTAGAAACAACGACCGTTAGCTAGGTCAACCTACAGGCTTTGCGGACCCGTTGCTTCGATAACCATTCGTATCGAAACAATCTCGGGAATCGGAACCAAGGCTCTGATACCATTTGTGACGCCCCGAGATCGGGCACTATGCAGATTTCAGCATTCCCGCCAAAATCCACATAATAACCGATTCCAGGTTGCCACTTGTGATAACATTACAACAGTTCACGAATAATCCACAACAACAGAAAGGATATATACAAGAGGACTCAAACGAGCCAAGGATACAACTGATACAATACAAAGATCCAAATAACAGCGGAAGAAACAACATAGCGTCCGGCTACGGACAAGATATAAATTGGACTAAGAGTCCTGAAGATAACCGAGAGCGTCCAATCCCTGCCCAGGCCAAGCCGGAGGGATTCCCAAGCTAACGTCGTCAGACTTCAAACCTGTTGACTGCAATGTTGAATATGCAGCCACGAAAAAGGATTCGTGGGTCAGTACGGTTAAGTACTGGCAAGTGGATAAACCATACTCACAAGATACCGGCGTAATCCGATCATCACAAGATACAAATACTTTGGGAATCAACGGAAAGGAAGGGGTTATTGCAAATAAGCGACAGCGGGCTGCACTAACCAACTGCAGAAACTCACTACAACTTCCGGTTAACAGAAAGAAGATAAGATAGCGTATCGGAACCAACTACAACTACTCACCAAACAATACCCATCCAATGTCACCCCCTACTAAGGAAGCAACCCAAGGATAACTCACACTGTTGGATTAATGATGGATCAAGTTATTGTGTCGATAAGACTATTACTAGTCAAGTTATTATCATTAGGTGTAAGTTGTCTGAGTACTTGTTAGCCAGTACTTTCACCAAGTAATCCATAACCGCGGAAAACACGACTTCTCGAGAAGATTCATCCCTGCAGGGTGTGCTCCAGTACCCGTACACACTCAAGCCACCAACTAAAACTCAGGTTGGCTTGACACGACCCAAACCATCTCTACAACCCCTCCTAGGAGCCACGGAGCTATAAGGTCCCAGCCACGCAGCCGAATACTCAGCGCAGGTGTGTAAAACTCCCGCAGGACACAGCACCCCGGCACTACAGGCCTCGCCCTATATGCATCATCATCATCATAACCAGTTGAAGGGGAACGTAGCATAGAAAACAAAAATTTTCCTACACGCGATAAACCCAAATGGCCAAGATCTAATCTATGAGATGAAAGGCAACGGGGAGAAAGAGAGTCTTGAGATAACATACCCTCGAAGACTCAAAGTGGTACGAGAAAAGATCTCGTGGTTGGCGTAGTCGTTCTCACGCCGATCCCGAGTGAGAAGAAGAGCACCGCAATCCGGCGGTGCCTCCGTAATCGGTCACACGTTCAGCTCGATGAAGACTTCCGTTCCCTCGTTCCAGCGGGTTGCGGAAGTAGAAGATCCCTCCGGAATTCCAGCAGCACGACGGCGTGGTGGTGGTGAAGAATCCCACGGTCAGGGCTTCGCCAAGCCGGAGACCATGGAATGGAGCAGCGGATGGAAGGGAAAATGTGTGAGCAAGTGTGTGTGGAAGAGAGAGCCCTCACCCTCCTTTTATAGGGGAGGGGGAGGCAGCCCAAGGGGGGGTTGCGGCCAGCCATGGGTGCCCCCACCCCTTCCTCTCTTCATGTGAGTGGAAGCTCCACTCAAACCCACTCAAAATTCCCTTAATTTCCCACTTGGAAAATCCAAAGGTTTTTCTTTAATAAATAAATAAAACATTTTTATTTCTTTATTTATATTTGTTAATTCCATTAACAAACATTTGCATGCAGCACCTCGAACCATTTGTTAATTCTATTAACAACCGTTCGACGAAAAACCCCTTGAACTATTTCAATTTTCCCCGAAACTATTCCGGAGCTGCCCAAAATATTCTTCGGTATTCCGTATCCTCTCTAAACGCTTCATCGAACCTTAAGTGTGTCTCCCTACGGTTCGTGAATATTATAGACATGATCGAGACTCCTCTCCGATCAATAATCAACAGCGGGGTCTGGAAAACCGTGATGACTCCTATATATTCAACGATGACTCTCGTGATCGTGTGAACCTTTCAACGTCGTAACGATTTCCCTTTGTCTCGCGATATATTACTTGTCCGAGATCCGATCATCGGTATCCACTATACTTTGTTCGATCTCGTTATCCGACAAGTACTCTTTTCTCGTTCCCGTGATATAACATCCTAGTGATCAAATCACTTGCTTGCAAGCGGTGTTGATGTGATATCACCGAGAGGGCCCTGAGTATATCTATCCGTCATATTGGATGGACAAATCCCATTCTTGATCCATGAGCTTCAACCAATACTTTCCGAATATCCAATGCCACCTTTATAGTCACCCTTTTACGGTGTGATGTTTGATGTCATCAAAGTATTCTTTCGGTATTAGTGATTAACATGATCTCATGGTCTAAGGAATAATGTTACTCCGAATGTAAGACATAACAACAAAACTAAATGACTTGATCGTATTGTTATACTTAGTTTAGGGTTTAAGTTCATCATGTCATTCTCCTAATGACATGACCCCGTTATCAACAACATCCAATGTTCATGATCAGGAAACCTTGATCATCTGTTTAATCAACGGGCTAGTTAAAAGAGAGGCTTCACTAGGAACGTTGGTTTGTTTATTAATCACACATGTATCAACGTTTCCGGTTAATACAATTCTAGCATGAGAAATAAACATCTATCATAAACAAAGAATAACATAATAAACACTTTATTATTGCCTCTCGGGCATATTCCCTTCAGTCTCCCACTTGCACTAGGGGCAATAATCTATATTACATAGTGATGAATCTAACACCCATGGAGTTCTGGTGTTGATCATGTTTTGTCCTTGAGAGAGTTTTAGTCAATGGATCTGCCACATTCAGATCCGTATGTACTTTGCAAATCTTCACATCCCCATCTGCGACATGCTCACGGATGGAGTGAAAACGACGCTTGATATGCTTGGAATTCTTGTGAGACCTTGGTTCCTTAGCATTGGCTATGGAACCATTGTTGTCACAATAGACAACCATTGGATCCAACGCACTTGGAACCACGCCTAGTTCGGATATGAACTCCTTCATCCAAACTGCTTCCTGTGTTGCCTCCGAGGCAGCAACATATTCCGCTTCTGTTAATGATCTCGCCACCACGGATTGCTTGGAACTCCTCCAGCTTACAGCTCCTCCATTCATAATAAATACGTACCCGGACTGAGACTTAGAGTCATCCGGATCAGTGTCGAAGCTAGCATCGACGTAACATCTTGCGACGAGCTCTTCTTCACCGCCATATACGAGAAACATGTCCTTAGTTCTTCTTAAGTACTTTAGGATATTCTTGACCGCAGTCCAGTGTTCCAAACCTGGATTGGATTGGTACCTACTAGTCAAACTAATAGCATGTGCCACATCCGGTCTTGTACATAGCATAGCATACATGATAGAACCTATGGCTGAAGCATAGGGAGTCTTATCCATCTTTTCTCTATCTTCTGCTGTAGCTGGACATTGAGTCTTACTCAACGTCTTGCCTTGCAACATAGGTAGGAACCCTTTCCTACTATCTTCCATTTTGAACTTCTTCAAAATCTTGTCAATGTATGTACTTTGCGAAAGTCCAATTAAGCGTCTTGATCTATCCCTGTAGATTTTGATGCCCAATATATAAGCTGCTTCACCGAGGTCTTTCATCGAAAAACTATTGTTCAAATATCCTTTTACGCTTTCTAAAAGTTCTATATCATTTCCAATCAACAATATGTCATCCACATATAGTACCAGAAATGCTACAGAGCTCCCACTCACTTTCTTGTAAATACAAGCTTCTCCGTATGTTTGGACAAATCCAAAACCTTTGATCACCTTATCAAAACGGAGGTTCCAACTTCGGGATGCTTGCTTCAGTCCATAAATGGAACGTTGAAGCTTACACACCTTGTCAGCATCCTTAGGATCAACAAAACCTTTGGGTTGCATCATATACAACTCTTCCTCAATGTCACCATTAAGGAACGCCGTTTTGACATCCATCTGCCATATTTCATAATCGAAAAATGCAGCAACTGCTAACATAATCCTAACTGACTTAAGCATCGCTACTGGTGAGAAAGTCTCATCATAGTCAACTCCTTGAATTTGTCGGAAACCTTTTGCGACAAGTCGAGCTTTATAGACGGTCACATTACCATCAGCATCAGTTTTCTTTTTAAAGATCCATTTGTTCTCAACGGCCTTGCGGTCATTGGGTAAATCCACCAAAGTCCAAACTTGGTTTTCGTACATGGATCCTATTTCGGATTTCATGGCTTCAAGCCATTTGTTGGAATCTGGGCTCATCATCACTTCCTCATATGTCGCAGGGTCATCACCTCCATCTACCATGAAGTTTAATACGGGATCTCCGTATAGTTCAGGAGCTGCACGCTCCCTAGTTGACCTGCGAGGTGCGGTAGTTTCCTCTATTGGAGTTTCATGATCTTGATCATTAACTCTCTCTTCATCTGACGGGGTCGGCTCCGGAACAACTTCCGGCGCTGCGCTACTCGCCATTCCAAGAAGAGAAGGTTCAACAACCTCGTCGAGTTCTACCTTCCTACTATTCACACCTTTCGAGAGAAACTCCTTCTCCAAAAAGGATCCATTCTTGGCAACAAAAATCTTGCCTTCGGATCTGTGATAGAAGGTGTACCCTATTGTTTCTTTAGGGTATCCTATGAAGACGCATTTTTCCGCTTTGGGTTCGAGTTTATCAGGTTGAAGCTTCTTCACATAAACATCGCATCCCCAAACTTTTAGAAATGACAGCTTAGGTTTGTTTCCAAACCATAATTCATACGGTGTCGTTTCAACGGATTTAGATGGTGCCCTATTTAAAGTGAATGCAGCGGTCTCTAGTGCATAACCCCAAAACGACAGTGGCAAATCTGTAAGAGACATCATAGACCGAACCATATCTAATAAAGTACGATTATGACGTTCGGAAACACCATTTCGCTGTGGTGTTCCGGCAGGTGTGAGTTGTGAAACTATTCCACATTGTTTCATATGCATGCCAAACTCGTAACTTAGATATTCACCTCCACGATCAGATCGTAGAAATTTAATCTTTCTGTTACGATGATTTTCAACTTCACACTGAAATTCTTTGAACTTTTCAAACGTTTCAGATTTGTGTTTCATTAAGTAAATATACCCATATCTACTCAAATCATCTGTGAAAGTGACAAAATAACGATATCCACCGCGCGCCGATACACTCATTGGTCCACATACATCAGTATGTATGATTTCCAGTAAGTCTGTCGCCCGTTCCATAGATCCAGAAAACGGGGTTCTAGTCATCTTGCCCATAAGGCATGGTTCACATGTTTCAAATGATTCATAATCAAGTGATTCTAAGAGTCCATCAGAATGGAGCTTCTTCATGCGTTTAACACCAATATGACCTAAGCGGCAATGCCACAAATAAGTAGCAATATCATCATTTAACTTAATTCTTTTGGCATTCACATTATGAATATGTGTATCAACATTATCAAGATTCAAAAGAAATAAACCATTCTTCTCAGGTGCATGACCATAAAAGATATTATTCATATAAATCGAACAATCATTGTTCTCGGACTTAAAGGAATAACCGTCCCGCATTAAGCAAGATCCAGAAACGATATTCATGCTTAATGCGGGCACCAAATAACATTTATTGAGGTTTATAACTAATCCCGATGGTAGACGTAGAGGTAGCGTCCCGACGGCGATCACATCAACTCTTGATCCATTGCCGACGCGCATCGTCACCTCATCCTTTGCTAGTGGTCGCTTGTTCTGCAGCTCCTGTTTCGAGTTACATATGTGAGCAACCGAACCAGTATCAAATACCCAGGTGCTACTGCGAGTACTAGTAAGGTACACATCAATAACAAGTATATCATATATACCTTTGTTCACTTTGCCGGCCTTCTTATCTGCCAGATACTTGGGGCAATTGCGCTTCCAGTGGCCAGTACCCTTGCAATAGAAACACTCAGTCTCAGACTTAGGGCCATGCCTGGTTCTCTTCTCAGCAGTAGCAACAGATTTGCCACCCTTCTTGAAGTTTACCCTTGGCTTGCCTTTCTTGCCTTTCTTGAAACTAGTGGTCTTATTGATCATCAACACTTGATGTTCTTTCTTGATCTCCACTTCAGCAGTTTTAAGCATCGAGAGAAGCTCAGGAAGAGACTTCTTCATGCTCTGCATATTATAGTTCATCACGAAGTTCTTGTAACTAGGTGGCAGAGATTGGAGAACACGATGTATCCCTAGCTCAATGGGAATCGATATTCCCAAGGCTATGAGCTTATCAGCGTACGCAGACATTTTGAGTACGTGCTCACTAACGGAGCTGTTCTCTTCCATCATGCAGCTAAAGAACTTTTCTGAAGCGTCATAACTCTCAACTGCGGCATGGGTATCGAAAATCATTTTCAATTCTCCCATTGTGGCATAAGCAGTGTTGTTCTCGAAACGTTTTCGCAGCTCTGGCTCTAATCCATAGAGGATGCCGCAGTGAACTATACTGTGGTCTTCTTTTTGAGTCAGATAAACATTTTTATCCTCATCAGAAGCATCATCAGCGGGTTGGTCACCTAGAGGTGCATCAAGCACATAGAGCTTCTTGCAAGCGGTGAGGAGAATCCTCAGGTTAAGTGCCCAGTTGGTAAAGTTGCTTCCAT
Source organism: Alopecurus myosuroides (assembly GCA_028641055.1). Classification (NCBI taxonomy): domain Eukaryota; kingdom Viridiplantae; phylum Streptophyta; class Magnoliopsida; order Poales; family Poaceae; genus Alopecurus; species Alopecurus myosuroides. The sequence continues at coordinate 261,424,639 of CM054060.1, forward strand.
TGTTCGCTAATTTCTCTTTCTCCATGAACATATTGAAATTGAAGGTAGGTGGTGCCATGATCTACAACATATTTGCAAAGACTATTTAGACTATGTTTATGATAAATTAAGTTCAAGTTAATTCTAAAATTATCCCATGAACTCCCACTCAAAAACAACATCCCTCTTAGTTGTCTTTAGTGATTACACGAACCAAATTCACTACACCGAAACCGATCATCACGTGAGACGGTGTAGTTGCAAAGGCGAACATCAACATGTTCATCATATCATTCATATGACTCATGCTTTACCTTTCGGTTACGTGTTCCGAGGCCATGTCTGTACATGCTAGGCTCGCCAAGTAGAACCATTGTATTGCATGTGTTTCAAGGCCATGTCTGTACATGCTAGGCTTGAAAACACCCGTTGTATGCGAACGTTGAGTCTATCACACCCGATCATCACGTGGTGTCTCGAAACGACGAACTTTCTTAACGGTGCATACTTAAGGAAGAACACATTATTATCTTGATATTAAGTGAGAGGGATCATCTTATAATGCTACCGTCGCGATCTAAGCAAAATAAGATGCATAAAAGGATAAACATCACATGCATGGATAATGTGATATGAATATGGTCCTTCTTGCACTTGATCTCCATCTTGTGCATCATGGTATGATCTCCATCATTCTACCGGCGTGGCACCAAGGTCCGTGGCACCTCCATCTTGATTGTCCATTACAACATATCACATGGATATGACATACAGCACGCAGGCCATAAAATAAGACAACCATATGGCTCCAGCCGGTATGTCAATAATTTACAAAAGATATCATCTCATACATAACGTTTGTAACATTGACCATATCACATCACATGCCCTGCAAAAACAAGTTAGACGCCTCTAATTTATTTTTGCATATTTTACGTGGCTTTGGGCTTACGAGGATAGAACCGTTCATATCTACGTACAAAAAACCACAACGTTGATAAAATATATTTTTGAACAACCCTTTGTAGATTAGATCTTAACTATAGTAGGAGAAACCGACACCCGCAAGCCACTTATGCAATTCAAGTTGCATGTCAGTTGTGGAACAAGTCTCATGTACGTGGACATGTAAAGTTAGTCCGGGCCGCTTCATCCTACTATGCCACTAAGATCATAAAATACTCAAAGAGACAAAAACATGATCATCAACGCCCACATACTCCTATGTGTTCTACCCGTACAATTCATCTACGCATAGATCCGGCTCTGATACCACTGAAGGGGAACGTAGCATAGAAAACAAAAATTTTCCTACACGCGATAAACCCAAATGGCCAAGATCTAATCTATGAGATGAAAGGCAACGGGGAGAAAGAGAGTCTTGAGATAACATACCCTCGAAGACTCAAAGTGGTACGAGAAAAGATCTCGTGGTTGGCGTAGTCGTTCTCACGCCGATCCCGAGTGAGAAGAAGAGCACCGCAATCCGGCGGTGCCTCCGTAATCGGTCACACGTTCAGCTCGATGAAGACTTCCGTTCCCTCGTTCCAGCGGGTTGCGGAAGTAGAAGATCCCTCCGGAATTCCAGCAGCACGACGGCGTGGTGGTGGTGAAGAATCCCACGGTCAGGGCTTCGCCAAGCCGGAGACCATGGAATGGAGCAGCGGATGGAAGGGAAAATGTGTGAGCAAGTGTGTGTGGAAGAGAGAGCACTCACCCTCCTTTTATAGGGGAGGGGGAGGCAGCCCAAGGGGGGGTTGCGGCCAGCCATGGGTGCCCCCACCCCTTCCTCTCTTCATGTGAGTGGAAGCTCCACTCAAACCCACTCAAAATTCCCTTAATTTCCCACTTGGAAAATCCAAAGGTTTTTCTTTAATAAATAAATAAAACATTTTTATTTCTTTATTTATATTTGTTAATTCCATTAACAAACATTTGCATGCAGCACCTCGAACCATTTGTTAATTCTATTAACAACCGTTCGACGAAAAACCCCTTGAACTATTTCAATTTTCCCCGAAACTATTCCGGAGCTGCCCAAAATATTCTTCGGTATTCCGTATCCTCTCTAAACGCTTCATCGAACCTTAAGTGTGTCTCCCTACGGTTCGTGAATATTATAGACATGATCGAGACTCCTCTCCGATCAATAATCAACAGCGGGGTCTGGAAAACCGTGATGACTCCTATATATTCAACGATGACTCTCGTGATCGTGTGAACCTTTCAACGTCGTAACGATTTCCCTTTGTCTCGCGATATATTACTTGTCCGAGATCCGATCATCGGTATCCACTATACTTTGTTCTATCTCGTTATCCGACAAGTACTCTTTTCTCGTTCCCGTGATATAACATCCTAGTGATCAAATCACTTGCTTGCAAGCGGTGTTGATGTGATATCACCGAGAGGGCCCTGAGTATATCTATCCGTCATATTGGATGGACAAATCCCATTCTTGATCCATGAGCTTCAACCAATACTTTCCGAATATCCAATGCCACCTTTATAGTCACCCTTTTACGGTGTGATGTTTGATGTCATCAAAGTATTCTTTCGGTATTAGTGATTAACATGATCTCATGGTCTAAGGAATAATGTTACTCCGAATGTAAGACATAACAACAAAACTAAATGACTTGATCGTATTGTTATACTTAGTTTAGGGTTTAAGTTCATCATGTCATTCTCCTAATGACATGACCCCGTTATCAAGAACATCCAATGTTCATGATCAGGAAACCTTGATCATCTGTTTAATCAACGGGCTAGTTAAAAGAGAGGCTTCACTAGGAACGTTGGTTTGTTTATTAATCACACATGTATCAACGTTTCCGGTTAATACAATTCTAGCATGAGAAATAAACATCTATCATAAACAAAGAATAACATAATAAACACTTTATTATTGCCTCTCGGGCATATTCCCTTCACCAGTAACCATGGGGGCGCCTCCCATTATGCAAAGGAGCAAATGGAACACCCGAACTAAGTGTGGCTCTTCGGACAAGCTGCAGATCAGGTCTAAGTCGAGGGGGGTCCCATACTACCACCCGGATGCGGTGAGCACGCTCATCATGGATCAGTAGACAAGACTCTTTTCCTAGTTTCGACACTAGCAGGCTCCAAAACCCTAACCCGGGCCTCCTGCCGGTGCCTTATCATCAAATTATTATTACCCAAAACATTAACATGTTGTTGATTGAATTGAAACCCAACTATCAACCAAACAGGTGATAGAACAAAATGAAAACAAAACTAGAGCGCAAACAAACCTAAGCATGCAACTACGACACGAGGGCCAACAGGGTAAACAAGCAACAGTTAATAGGAAGTGGAAGGGAAAGGCTATATCATGGCTGCAAGGTAACAATATAATAGGACCGAGACACAAGCATCGTATCAACAGGCTAGAACAAGAACAACGGAAAGAATCGGTAACAAGTGATGAAAGGCAGCCATTTGGCAGCAAGTGAGTATACTTGCCTGAGATCCCGCAAGGTAGCAGAACTTGTCGTTGCTCACATCATCTCAACGTCCTATCCGCGAAGAAGCAACGAACCTCGAACAAACACCGGATGCAGCAATTACTACTACGGCAAAAGATCCAGCATGATCCTATGTCGTGGTGGTGTCACGGCAGATGCCATAGGATGGCTAAAGATGTGGGAACGATGGACGCTGGAGGTATTCGGGGAGGGATCACGCGACCTGTAGCCGCGTGAGGTAAGATCCACACAACACAAACAACACGATGTACCCAGGTTCAGGGCCCTCGTGAGGAGGTAAAACCCCTACTCCTGCCTTTCTGTATGTATTACTATATGTCACCGAGTAGCTCACAGTACAAGGAATGGTGTTCGCCGAGTAGCCTCTCTTGGCTCCCGAGTAGAGCTAGGTCAAGAACTTAGGGTTTCTAGGGTTTCCTCTCAATGTCCCCCCGCCTGCCTCGCGCAGGAGGCGGCGGGGCACCTTATATACACGGTGCCCAGCCGGATACGTCCAAATCCTAGACAGGTGTCGACATAGTGTCCACACTGTCCTTTCTCCGAGTACCCGCTGACAGCTTTGGTCGTTGGTCTTGGCTGCTTCTGTAAAGTCGTTGGGCAAAACTAGGGGACAGACTGGTATCACTGTACCTAGTCACAGAGTAGGTCCCCCTTATCCTGCCACCGACTGCTTCCATGCTGTCACTGTCAGACAGACCGTCCCCACGTGAACAGTAGTTCGAATGCTGCCAAGTACGGACCCAGGATACGCGGGATCCTGTGTCAGAACGGCTCCTTTGACTTCCTGCCCGAGTAGCTTCCCGCCAAATGTTCCCGCCAATTGTACTCGGGCCAAATCTTCTACTCGACATGGTAGAAACTGATTCATATCTCCTTCTGGCCATCTTGAGGTGAGACCGGGTAGCAGTCGACCGGGTAGCGAGTACCCGGTAGTCGGCTACTCGGCCAAACCTCTCTTCTGTAAGCGGCCTTTACCACCTGTCTTTACCCTACTCGGGGGTAACCCCCCGACAGCAGTCCCCGAAGCTGGTTGAGTCTTGCGAACTCGTTCACTAGGCTCTGCCAGCTTAAAACCAGTCTTTACGTCTCAGCCATCGAGCCTCAAGATGCCGAGTAGGTCCTCCGAGTAGCTATCCGGAAAGTATCTTGAGTCTCCTCTTTCCGAGTAGCACTTGCTTTCTACTCTGTATCCGAGTAAAAAGACTTAGCGAAATTTCGCAAACTGAGCCTCTGCTGCGCAGAGCAACATCCAGCCCTTCACGCAGGCATTGCCTACGTGTCAAGCATCCACGGCCTTGTCGTTTGGTTGCCCAGGACACGACGCCACGTGTCCAGTTTTCACGCTGTGGGCCCACTGGCCGTCATGTCCCATCAAGTGCATTTACTGGCCACGATCTTGTAGTGGGATCCAATGCGGCCGTTACGCGCGCGGTTCTCGCGTGTGTGCGTTTCTAGCCGGCCACAGGACCCACCACACGCCACAATCGATCCCACTTCCGCAGCGGTAACGGTAATCTCGCCGAGGAGGTATAAATACCCCCGCGGTAACTTCCTTTTCCCCTTCCCTGCTCATTTCCTCTTCTTCCTCCCGTTCTTCTCTGCCACCGAGCGCTCCGCCGCCGCGCTAGCCTCTGCGCCGCCGCGGACTCGCTCCACCACCAACCCCGTTTTGATTTCCGATTCTTCCACTTGCAACCATGGCCAAGTCCTGCTGGGCAGGTTCCTCCATCACCCAATCCAACCTCGCCTGGCTCGTGAACGAGAGAAGGGTTCCCCCCGGCGTGGAGTGCCGGGCTCCTGACGACGAGATCGTGCCCAAGCCCAGGGACGGAGAGCGCGTGGTGTTCATGTCCCACTTCGAGCGCGGGTTCGGGCTGCCGGCGTCGGACTTCATGCGTAAGTTCTTGAATCACTTCGGGCTGCAGATGCACCATCTGCCGCCCAATGCAGTTGTTTTCCTCGCATACCACGCCGTGGTGTGCGAGGCTTTTCTCGGCATCAGGCCCACCGTGGAGACGTGGCTCCACTACTTCCATCTTCGCCAACAATCCGTCGGGAAGAAGGACAGCGCGGGCGTTCCTCGCGCCACCGACGTCGGCTGCGCCATGATGGTGCAGCGGAACGGGACGAACCACCCCCGCATCCAGGGGCTGGATTCCTGCCGAATGTGGCAGCAAACGTTCTTCTACGTGAGGAACGTTGCCGCCGCTGATGGAGCCCCCGTCGACGATCGGATCAACCTACCCCCTTGGAGCAAGCGTGCTCCACTCGGGTCGAATTGGAAGGAGAAGCCCGTCAACGACGAGAACGCCACCGAGATAGAGACGCAACTCGGCTGGCTGAAGACGCATGGCCTCAGAAATGATGATCCAGTGGCGTGCTGGATCAAACGCCGGGTGCTCCCTCTGCAGGAGCGATGCCACCTCATGTGTTACATGGGAGGGCCTCGCGATTGCACCAGGACCACCACCGTCGAGATCGACGACGCTGACGTTCCCCGGCTTGCCAGGAACATCCTGAAGACCAGCCTCAACGAGAAGTGGCGGTACGGGTTCGTCCCGTTCAGCCGTAGGACTCCAATCTTACGGGTACGTCTCCCTTACTCTGTTTTCGTCTCTGCCTTCCGAGTAGATAGCTTCTCTTTTCGCCTCGACTAGCAATCGCCTTGTGCACCGAGTAGGACACTTAGCTAAATCGCCTTAGGCTTAGTGTGCTTTGTGCTTGCACGCCTCGTCGAGTAGGAAACTTAGAAAAAAGCCTAGGCTTATTGTGCTTCGTGGGTGCACGCCTACCCGAGTAGAGCTCTACTCTGGTACTCGGCTAACTTGTGATCCTTCTCTGCCTTTCAGACTCTTACTCGGCAGCTCACTGAAAGCAGCGAGGTCTTCGAGGACAACTGGTCCAAGGATCGCGAGGAGGATGATGTACTCCCCTCTGATGGCGCAGAGCAGAGCAGCCCCGTTCCCGAGAAGCGCGACGTTCTTAACACTTGGGCGGACGACGGCTCTGACGGTAATAACATCCTCATCTTGCTTGTTTCCGGGGAGCATCAACTCCTTGTATTGCTATTTCTGATTCACTTCTTCTTTCCTTTGAATTTCTCAGATGAGGCCGCTGCGGATAAGGACGACGACGATGAGGACGAGAACGAGGGCGATGCGCCCCTTGTCGTCAAGCCTCTGTCGGTTGCCCCTCCCGAAACTCGCAAACGGACAGGCGGCGAAGCACGAGCGCCCCCTGCCAAGAAGAAGAAGAAGCCCGCCGAGGAGGGAGAGACCCCCGAGAAGAAGAAACCCACCAAGCTCACCACGAAGAGAAAGAGGAAACAGCTCTCTTCCACTACCGCGTAAGCTTCCTTCCCGGTCGTCTTTCTTCTCGCGCGGTACCATTTTCCCCATTTTCTTCCAATTCCTGATTCCCTTCTCCTCTTTCCGCAGAGCTCCCCTGGACGTGAACGCCGCTTGCGCATCCGGCCAAGCCAAGGAAACTCCAATTCCTCTGATCAACGTCGATGACGACGAGGAGGACAACACTGCCCACGCTGCTGCCGCCAAAGCACCGATCACTTCCGCTCAGGGAGCAGGATCAGAAGCGGCAGCTCAGGACGCTGCCATCCACCCCGAAAGACCACCTTCTCCTCCGGCTAGCAATGCCGAGGAGATCCGAGACCAGGATATGCAAGAGACTGCCGCCCCCGAGCGGCCTGAAGTAGAACAAGAGCAAACCAGCACGGAGGCTGGTGCGCAAGACAATCTTGCTGCCGAGCAGCAAGTAGGAGACAACACTGCTGCGGACGCCACCGTCACGGATGCTTATCCGTTGCCAGGCGGCGCTCCGAGTAGCGCCCAGCTAGAGACTGCACTGGGCGACGGGTCTGCAGCGCCACCAACTGCGCAAGACCCTACACCGCCGACTTCTTCCTTGTCGCCACCGAGTAAGAACACACCCAGCCCTCCTGGGCGAGTAACCAGGCAACGGGCCCTTGATGCCCTGAGGGAATACTGCTCCGAGAAGGGCCCTTCTGAGAAGGAGACTGCTGATAAGGTGGCCGCTGAGGAGGCCAAGGCCAAGGAGAGAGCCGCCGAGAAGGCCAAAGCCGAGAAAGAAACTGCTGAGAGAGCCAAGGCCGAGCAGAAGAAGCTCAGGGCTGAACAGAAGAAAGCCGAGAAGCGAGCTGCCGAGGAAGCAGTCGCCGAGAAGGCAAAGGCCAAGACTGAGGGGAAGAAACCCGAGGATCCCGAGAAGCAGAAGATCGAGAAGGAGCAGAGGAAGAAAAGGGCCAGAGAGCAAGGCGCATCCGCAGGCGGAGCACTCGTGATCCGCGACTCCGGCCCAATTCCTGCTGCGCTCTCTGCGGGCGCTCGCGCTGCTGGTCAGCCCTGCTACCCGGAATATATGATTGAGGTTAGCCACCAACATAGCATTGGCTTCCCTCCCCAAGATAAAGCTGTAGCTATTCAGAAGGGGAGGAAAGCTGTAGCCAGGATTACTCCTCCCTTCGATCCAGCCCAGAACAAACCCATCAATATTGCTTCTCGGGGAGCCCAAGACAAGCCAATAACCTCCAAGGGTCTTGAGCAGGTACTGGACACTGTCGGCTACATCAGCGCCAAGTGGGACAGCGGGGTTCTCGGAGAGGAGAAGTGGCACGGCTTGACTCTTGGCTCCGTCGACCACTACCGCGTGGAGTGGAACAAGATCGACTTGGGACACCAGCCCATGTCCGTCTCCACCGACACCGCCACCCTCGCAGCCAAGATGTTCTTGCACCGCAAGAACGCCGAAGATATCGAACAGAGCTACGCAGTAAGTCTTTTTGCCTTTTCCGAGTATAACTTTCTTCTCTTCTACCCGCCTTTCTTCTTTCTCACCATCACTCCCAGTCCCCGAGATTTGGGTCGAGTAGGTGGATACTCTCCGAGTAGCCTCCTACTCGGGCCGAATCTTCTCTGCTTTGCCTAACTCATTTTCTTCTCGGTTTTCAGGATAGCGTTCTCAAGCGGACCAATTTGTACCGCATCCTTCTCTGGAACCACTCCATTGCCAGGAGGCGCATCACCGCACTGGAGAAAGAGAAGGCAGATGCTGAGGCCGCAAGCAAAAATGCCAAAGAGAGCAGCCAGCAGCTGGCTGAAGTGCAGGGTAGGCCTTTTAGCTTCGCGGTTTCTGCGTTTTATTTTTACGCCCGCTCCTGCTTTCTTTGGCACTAACCTTTCCTCCTCTGCAGCTAACCTGAAAGCCCTAGTCGACGAGCACGAGAAGTGCCGTGCTTTTGTGGCAGACGCCGAGGCCACCATAAAGAGACTTGAAGGTGAGCTTGCTGTTTACTCGGTTCTGTCTCGAATTTGTTTCTTCTCTGCATATCTGCTGACCTTATCAATCTCTTCGCAGAAGATCACAAGTCATTTGCTGAGGCGCACCAAGATTGCATCAAGCCAGCGGAGGTGGAGAAACAGCTGTCTGACCAGGCCATTGCTCTGGTGAAGGACCACACCACCGAGATGGAGTCCCTGCAGCTCCGTCTTCAGCAAGCACTCCAGGATGCCGTTACCATCGGCGCAGAGAGAGACAGGGCGATCTCCGAGAAGGCCAAGGCCGAGACCACCTTCCGAGCCAAGGAGAAAGCCCTCGAGTCTGAGTGCGAAACTCTGAAGAAAACCAATGCCGATCTCTTCGCTCAGATGACCACTCTTCGCGGAATCCAAGACAAACATATTGGCAACGAGGAGTCCTGGAAATCCAAGCTGCAGCAGCTGTGCCGCCAATTGAGGGGTAAGTTTTCTTCTTCCCTGCATCTTTTCTTCTCGGTCTCTCTCTTCTCGGTTTCCCTCTTCTCGGTTTTTGAAGTTGCCATTTGCTATTTCAGATATCTGGCCTGCTCTTGATTCCACATCTGCGCCTATTCTGGCCACAAACCGAGCACTCCGCCTTTCGAAGGGCGAGGCGCCAGATACCAGTTCCGAGATCGAGGACGTCTTGCTGGTGCTCAAAAGCTTCTTCGATCAGCTAGTCGGTCTTGGAACCGACTTGGTGCACGTGGGCTTTGAGCTCCACAGGTTGTTCTGGCCTCATGACCCCCAGCCAAGAAAGATGCGGGATCTCGCCCACAAGCTGGAGGCAGCGAAGGCCGAGCTGAAGAAGTGGCGAGCCTCTGCAGCCCGTGCTGGTGCAGATGTGATGCTTCTCTGCATGGCGTCTTGGTATGAGAACCTTGACATGCAGCGCATCCGCGGGAAGCGTAATAACTCCAAGTGGGAAAATGATGCCGCTAGCGTGGCCTTGCGCAAGCAGATCGCTTATGAAGTTGCCGAGTGTGCCGAGACGGAGGTCTACATCGATGGCCCCCCCGAGCCGGACACTGATTATGAAGACGAGGAGGAAGCCGACTTGGAGGACGACGAGGACGACGATGAGGAAGAACTTGGGGACTACTTCGAATCTCCCAAGGGCAAGGCCGGGAAGGGCAAGGCCACCGTCGTCGCGAGTAGCGATGAGGAAGAGCATGCCCACATCGACAGCGAGCCACTCAACTTCGGCACCTCCTCGGGTGCTGCTCTTGACGACACGGTGCCACCTCCTAGCCACACCGCTGGCTCCTCTTCGGCTCCAGGCCCCATCTCGGTGGCCACAGCTACATCCGAGCAGACGGCCACCCAGAATGATGTTGAGATGGAGGAGTCCGCCGCCGTGCAGACAGAAACGGACGCCACCAACAACGAAGAAGCTGCCGAGAACACTGCCGCTGAAGAGACTGCTACCAAGACAGCCGTCGAGGAAACAACTGCCCATGCCAGCGCCGAGAACACTGCCTCCTCAACCTGAGGCCACCTGCAACTTTTTTAACTTGAACATTTATCAGATCCCCGGGATGCCGGGAGCATATGTATCAAACAATATTTGTTTTCGCTTGCTACTCAGTTTTTATGCCCACTCAGTTTACGTTGACATTAATCAATTTGAACGACAACAGCTTAATGTCGAGTTGTGTTCCCATGCGAGTCCCCGAGTAGCTTTTCTTATTCACCCTGTCTTTTCATCTCTGCTCTACCTGCGACTTGTCGCTTGTTTGGTATTCGAGTCACAAGAATCAAAGAACAAGGCTGCAAATACTTAGCCGCTAGAAAACAATCATGTTAACGCAGCCCACCACTTAACCGAGAAGACGAAAACAAGGAACAAAAAGTAACCGACAATCTACTCGGTTCCTGCACTTTTTCTTCCTTAGCGATTTTCGTGTGCTCAGTGACCTTTTGCTTGTTCTCTTGCTCGCCATGAAGCCGGGTTTCGGACAGCAGCGGAGTCGAAGAGTTGGCATATAGGTTTAAACACAGTACTCAATGCACTTTTGAGTTCTGAAGTGAAGCAACCGAATAGACAAAGGAACAAGCCGAGTAAAAACACCTAGAGCAATTTTGGGCGAGGGCAGTCCCCGAGAACAATTATAGATTGCAGAGTAGAATTTCAACTCGGTTGAAAGGGTACATACACATCTTTGCTTACGAATGAAAACGACGAAGTAGAGCTACATTCCAGGGACGCTTGGTTTCCTCTCCAGCTTTATCTGCCCTGTTCGCCTGCGATGGGCGCACATCTACAAGATAGTACGCGTCATTGTGCAGCGCTTTGCTGACAATGAAAGGCCCTTCCCATGGAGGAGACAACTTGTGCATCCCGGCTGTGCGCTGCACAAGCCTAAGGACCATGTCTCCTTCTCGGAAAACCCTTGGGTTCACCTTTCGGCTATGATAGCGCCGCAGGTTTTGCTGGTAGATAGCCGAACGTGACAGAGTCAGCTCTCTTGCTTCTTCAAGCAGGTCAACGTCGTCTTCTCGAGCTTCTCTCGCCTCCACCTCAGTGTAGAGGGCTACTCGGGGGGAGTCATGCTCTAAGTCTATTGGCAACACGGCCTCAGCCCCGTATACCAAGAAGAATGGCGTGTAGCCGGTTGACCGGTTAGGGGTAGTCCTTAGACTCCACAACACCGCTGGCAACTCTTCTAGCCAACACCCAGGTGTTTTCAGCAGCGGCTCAATCAGCCTCGGCTTGATGCCTGCCAGTACCATCCCATTTGCTCTCTCAACTTGCCCATTGGAGGCAGGGTGCGCGACTGACGCAACGTCTAGTCGGATATGCTTATCTCTGCAGAATCGCACCATTGCCCCCTCTGCAAAGTTGGTGCCGTTGTCGGTGATGATACTGTGCGGGTAGCCATACCTCATGATCACATCCTTCACAAACTTCACAGCTGTGACTCCATCGCACTTCCGAATAGGCTTCACCTCGATCCACTTGGTAAATTTGTCCACCATGACTAAGATATGTGTCATATTGCCCTTAGCCGGCTTGAAAGGACCAACCATATCCAAGCACCAAACAGCAAATGGCCATGTGATAGGAATTGTTTTCAACTCGGAAGCTGGCATGTGGATCTTACTTGCGAACATCTGGCAGCCAGTGCACTTCCTCACGATATCCTCAGCTTGTTGCAGTGCAGTGAGCCAGTAGAAGCCATGCCGGAAAGCTTTCTTGACTAAAGCCCGAGAAGAGGCGTGATGCCCGCATTCCCCTTGATGTATCTCCACCAGGATTTCTTCTCCTTCCTCTGGGCTCACACAGCGTTGCAGCACACCAGTGGCACTTCTCTTGTGCAGCACATCTCGGACCAAGGCGTAGCCCTTAGATCTTCTCTGAATCTGCCTCGCAGTCACCTCGTCTTCAGGTAAAGTACCGTCCCTTAGGAAGGATAATATGGGCATTGCCCAACTCGGTGTCTCCCGCACGGGAAACACTGGTTCGTCCATTTCCATTGGCACAGGCTCTGGTGGTTGCTTAGGAGGAGTAGGAGCGCTTCTCTGCAGCCCAGACCGATTGGCGAGAACTTCTTCAATGAATGCGACAGCTTCTGGATTGAGGGCGGCAGTCCCCGAGTAAGGAATGGCAGTCCCCGGGTAGAGAGTGGCAGTCCCCGGGTAGAGTGCGGCAGTCCCCGGGTAGAGAGTGGCAGTCCCCGGGTAGAGTGCGGCAGTCCCCGGGTAAGGAATGGCAGTCCCCGAGTAGGGAACGGCAGTCCCCGAGTAGGGAACGGCAGTCCCCGAGTAGGGAACGGCAGTCCCCGAGTATAGGACGGCAGTCCCCGGGTTCCCTGCAGCACTCTCCCAATCAATCTCCATTGGGTCAGATTCCTCACTTGGCAGAGAAGGGACAAAGATGGATTCCGAGTTGGGGGAAGGCTTGATGGACGGCTTCCTCAAATGCTCCAAGGCAATCCCCGCCGGGATGGACTGCCGAGAAGATCCCAACTTGGACAGCTCGTCTGCTGCTTCGTTCTCTGCTCGGTGAATGTGCTGGAACTCACAGCCTTCGAAAAACCCAGTCATTGACTGCACCAGGAAGCGATACGAGGCCATGTTGGCATCCAAAGCGTCCCAGGTACCTGAGACCTGCTGCACCACCAGATCTGAGTCGCCATAGCAGATAATGCGCTGCACACCAACCTCCTTTGCTACTCGCAAGCCATGCACCACTGCCTCGTACTCGGCTACATTGTTGGACGCCTTGAAATGGATCTGCAACACATACTTGAGCTGATCCCGCTTGGGTGATGTAAGCACAACGCCAGCACCAAGGCCTTCTTTCACCTTTGAGCCATCAAAGTGCATCTTCCAATAGTTGGAAACTGGGGCAGGAGGTTCATATTGCATCTCGGCCCAGTCCACAAGAAATTCCGCCAGTACCTGAGACTTGATTGCTTCTCTTCTCGTGTACGCGGGAGCGTACGCGGCTAACTCAATTGCCCACTTGGCTACTCTGCCACTCGCCTCCTTGTTACCCATGATGTCCGAGATGGGAGCAGAGCTCACGACAGTGATGGGGTGCTCCTGAAAATAATGTTTCAGCTTCCTGGCGCCCAGGTACACACCATATGTCATCTTCTGGTAATGAGGATAGTTTTGCTTGGAACTGGACAGCACTTCACTGAGATAATAGACTGGGCGCTGCACACTCTTGCCTTCTTCTTCTCGCTCCACCACTATCACCACACTGACTACTCGGTTAGTCGCGGCAATGTACAGCAGCATAGGCTCCTTGGGTAGCGGACTAGCCAAGACGGGAGCGCTAGCCAACATTGCTTTCAGCTCATTGAACGCCATATCCGCTTGCGGAGTCCAGAGAAACTTGTCGCTTTTCTTCATTAGCTGGTACAAAGGCAAGGCCTTCTCGCCCATTCGGCCAAGAAAGCGGCTCAGAGATGCCAGACAACCCGTGAACTTCTGCACATCTTTCAATGATCTTGGCAAAGACATGCTTTCAATAGCTTTTATCTTAGACGGATTGGCTTCAATGCCCCGACTAGAAACCAGAAAACCGAGTAGCTTTCCAGCTGGTACACCAAAGGTGCACTTACTCGGATTCAGTTTCATTTTGTACCTGCGTAGGTTAGCAAAGGTTTCCTCCAAGTCGGCAAGCAGAGTATGTGTTTTATTCGTTTTGATGACAATGTCATCTACGTACACCTGCACATTCTTGCCGAGTTGGTCGTGCAAGCATTTCTGCATGCATCTCTGATAGGTTGCACCCGCATTCCTCAGGCCAAAACACATGACACGATAGCAATAAGCCCCGTACGGGGTAATGAAAGCAGTCTTTATTTGATCAGCAGGGTTGAGTGCAATCTGGTGGAAACCAGAGTAAGCATCTATGAAAGACAACAGCTCACAGCCGGCAGTGGAATCGATCACCTGATCGATGCGAGGTAGCGGGAAAGGATCCTTGGGGCATGCCTTGTTCAAGTCGGTGTAGTCGACGCACATGCGCCATGCGGTGGCAGCCTTGGGATCTTCCTTTTTCTTCTCGACCATGACCGGGTTGGCTAACCAGTCCGGGTGCAGCACCTCCATGATGAAGTTACTGATCAGCAGCTTGGTGATTTGATCACCGATGGCCTTCCTTCTCTCGTCCCCGAAACGGCGCAAGGCCTGCTTCACGGGCTTGGCGTCAGGACGCACATGCAAGGAGTGCTCAACCAACTCCCTCGGGACTCCTGGTAAATCTTCATTGGTCCAGGCGAAAACATCCCGATTCTCACGGAGGAAGTGGATGAGCGCGCTTTCCTATTTCTCGGCCAACCCGGCACCAATGATGGCCACGCGCTCCGGGAACTCGGGGTCAACCTGGACTGTCTTGGTCTCCTTGGCAGCTTGGAAAGCAGTACCATGCTGAGTACTCGGCACACCTTGTGCGCCAGCTTGCGCGGACTGAGCCATGGCCACCACCTCGTACATCTTCTTCTTCTCGGCAGCAATCACCATCGACTCCGCCAGCTGAGAGCTAGCAGAGGCACACTCCATGGACTTCTTGTAATCTCCCGAGATGGTAATGATGCCATTGGGGCCTGGGATCTTCATCTTCAGATATGCCACATGGGTAGAAGCCATGAACTTGCTCAGAGCCGGCCTGCCGAGTAGCGCATGATAGGGACTCTGATGATCCACCACCTCGAACTGCAGGCGCTCTGTGCGGCAGTTCTCCCGAGTACCGAATAGCACATCAATCCACACTCGGCCAATCGGGTTGCACGAGATCCCGGGCACAATGCCATGGAAAGTGGTCTTGCTGGGCAGCATCATGTTCTCGGCCAGGCCAAGCTTCTCGAGTGTGTCCTTGTACACAATGTTGATGCTGCTGCCGTTGTCGATCAGCACCTTGCTGAACCTCACATTCTTCTCGGGGCCCAAGAAGGTGGGATCCAGCACCAAGGCATAGGTACCCGGATTGGGCATCACCTTGGGGTGATCTGCCCGAGTCCACCTGATCTCCTGGTCGCACCAGTACATGTAGTGAGGAACAGCCGGAATCACTGCATTGACCTCCATGGCCCGCCTGTGCTGTGACTGCTTGTCGACTGCCTCAGAAGTGAAGATCATATAGCTCTCATGGTGCTCTTGGTACTGGTTAGGGCCATTGCCCCCATTGTTGCCATTGTTGCCATTGTTGTTGCCCTGATAGTTGTTGTTGCCTCTGTTGTTGTTGTTGCGGTTGTAGTTGTTGTTGTTGTTGCGGTATCTCTCGTTGTTGAAGTTCTGGTTGACTCCTAAAGCCACCTGGTTGACATTCTCTCTTCTCGGATAGACTGGCGGCCGAGCTGCGGGTGCCCGAGTAGGCTGAACGGTAGCATTTGCGGCTGGCAAGGGAGGAGGAGGAGGCAAGCCATCACTCTTGATTATGTCCCACCATTCGCACTGCCGAGTAGTATGGTTCGCAGGCCTTGAGGGGTGGTGAGTGTGAAAGCTGCATGGGCCATCCTTCATGTCATCAAAGACGAATTTCTTCGGCTGCTCGGTGTTACTGCTGCTCGGCTGCGCAGTGCGGAACGGCTTCTTGTTGCCTTGGCCCTGGTTCTGGTTCTGCCCGTAGGCTCCAGCAGGTTTTTGCCTTTGGCCACCACCGCCTCCGACGTTCACTGCATTCACCTCCTCGGGATCATACCGAGTATCTACTCGGCGCTTGTTGCGGAACTCGTTGCGCTTGCTGCTGTTGAAGTTTCTTCTCGGCTCAGAGGAATCCATCAATGGCTGAGTAGGATCGCCGAGTGCGTACTGATCCGCAATCTTGATGGTCTCGGCCAGGGTGTTGGGCATCTCCCTCTGCAATCTCTGCCAAAGCATGCTGCCATGCCGGCAACCCTGCGCAAACCAAGTGATGGCCTGTGCCTCATTCACACCCTCACAGGTGTTCCTCAGGGTGCTCCACCGAGTAAGGTACTCGCGGTCCGTCTCATCTTCTCGCTGCCGGCAAGCCGACAACTGCTGTGGCCTATTCGGCCTCTTGTAGGTGCTGGTGAAGTTGCTGATGAAGGCATCCGAGAAGTCCAGCCAGCAGTTAATGCTGTTCTTGGGCAAGTTGTTGAGCCAAGTGCGAGCTGGACCCTCTAGCATCTGCGGCACATAGCGTACCGCCCATCTCCTGTTGCCATTCGCGATATGGACCGCGGTGACGTAATCATTGAGCCAATCTTCAGGCTTGGTGCTACCATTGTAGCTCTTGGTGCCTCTCGCGAGCTGAAAGCCCTTCACGGACGGCTCGTTCATGATGCGCGGGCCAAAGCACTCGGGGCCAGGAGGACCCGTGCTCTCAAGCCGCGCCGACAAGCTGATACGGTCCAGCTGGTGCCTTGCATCTCCAGGCGCCAACACGCGCTCACCCACACGGTCATGGATGTCATAACCAGCCATCTCCATAGCCGAGTAGCCATCATCATACCTATCCACCTGCATAGCCGCAGGCTGTTCCACCGGGTTGGCGACTGGTGCCACTGGACGCGGCTGCTGCCTCTGCCGAGTAGGCGGAGCTGCGGGTTGCCGAGAAGTACCCGGACGTGCAGCTTCTCGGACACGGCTTTGAGCTTGATGGGCTTGAGAGCCTGCTCTTGCAGCGTTGTGTTCCTGCCCGGGCTGCTGCGGCACAGCAACCTGTTTCGCGGCGGCAGCCGGGTCATACACCTGCATTTGCCTGTCTCTACCCGTACGCCCGCTGCGGCTCTTCTCGCGGCTAGGATGCGGAGATGAGGCTTGATCGTTAGATCTAGCCGCGTGCGAGTGAACCACTTGCGAAGCTCCAGCTCCCGGGTTGGCCTTCCGGAACTCCTCATTCTGCCTGGCGGCCTCCAGCACCAGCTCGCCTAGCCTCTCCTGCTGCCTGCGACGCGCCTCTCCCTCTAGGCGCGGCAACTCGGCAGCCACAGCCTCCGCAGCTCGCAGCGTCTTGGCGGGTGTGCTGTACCTTGGCCTTGTGAAGGTGTTCGCGGTGGCGGACTGCGCGGGCTCCTCCGCAACAGTTGCCATCTCGGCGCCCAGGTTGCGCCGGGTAGCGCCTACCCTGCTAGGCCTCCTGGCCACCGGCGTGAAGCCGTGAGCCTTGTTGTACTCGAGCTGGTCTAGACTCAGCTCAAGCCTGATCTTCTCCAGCTCCGCCTGCTCGGCGAGCAGCTCCTGGCGTTGCCGCTCGAGCTGCTCCCTCACTGCAAGGAGCTCTACATCGGTGGGAGTGGGCATGCCGGTTCGCGCTGCAGACGCGGGAATGACCGTAGACGTGGAAGGTGGCAGGTTGCTCTCCTTCTCGTAAGGCCGGTGAGTCCTGCCACCAGCAGGCGGGTCGTCAACCTCCTCGACGACGGCCGCAGCGCCAGTAGCAGCTGCGCCAGCGTTTGCCGCCACGCCCGTCACCATCACCTCCGCGCAGCACGCAGAGCTGCATGCAGGCCTTCCACGAGCAGCAACAACCGCGGGAGGATCCTCCGCGTCGTGCACCAGCTCGGGGTAGGCGTCGTTGGCGACGGTGGCGACGTAGACGAGATGCGAGCCGAAGGAGATCACCGAGCCGCCCTCCGGCATGGCCTTGCCGCCGAAACAGCCGGCGTTGTCGGTGACGAAGTCGAAGGAGCCGAATCTGTGGACAAGGCCACAAACTACACGCTCCGCAGATGAAGATCCCGTCCGAACAGAAATTCCAGCCAGCGCCGCTGGTTGCCCCACGGTGGGCGCCAACTGTCGTGGTGGTGTCACGGCAGATGCCATAGGATGGCTAAAGATGTGGGAACGATGGACGCTGGAGGTATTCGGGGAGGGATCACGCGACCTGTAGCCGCGTGAGGTAAGATCCACACAACACAAACAACACGATGTACCCAGGTTCAGGGCCCTCGTGAGGAGGTAAAACCCCTACTCCTGCCTTTCTGTATGTATTACTATATGTCACCGAGTAGCTCACAGTACAAGGAATGGTGTTCGCCGAGTAGCCTCTCTTGGCTCCCGAGTAGAGCTAGGTCAAGAACTTAGGGTTTCTAGGGTTTCCTCTCAATGTCCCCCCGCCTGCCTCGCGCAGGAGGCGGCGGGGCACCTTATATACACGGTGCCCAGCCGGATACGTCCAAATCCTAGACAGGTGTCGACATAGTGTCCACACTGTCCTTTCTCCGAGTACCCGCTGACAGCTTTGGTCGTTGGTCTTGGCTGCTTCTGTAAAGTCGTTGGGCAAAACTAGGGGACAGACTGGTATCACTGTACCTAGTCACAGAGTAGGTCCCCCTTATCCTGCCACCGACTGCTTCCATGCTGTCACTGTCAGACAGACCGTCCCCACGTGAACAGTAGTTCGAATGCTGCCAAGTACGGACCCAGGATACGCGGGATCCTGTGTCAGAACGGCTCCTTTGACTTCCTGCCCGAGTAGCTTCCCGCCAAATGTTCCCGCCAATTGTACTCGGGCCAAATCTTCTACTCGACATGGTAGAAACTGATTCATATCTCCTTCTGGCCATCTTGAGGTGAGACCGGGTAGCAGTCGACCGGGTAGCGAGTACCCGGTAGTCGGCTACTCGGCCAAACCTCTCTTCTGTAAGCGGCCTTTACCACCTGTCTTTACCCTACTCGGGGGTAACCCCCCGACATCCTATTTTATATGCATGACATGGCAAGATGCAACAGGGAAACAACTTAAGCAATTTAATCGGAACCGGAGTCCGGAGAAATAGGAATTGGTTCAAGTTGTTTATCTAACCATCAAGTTAAAGGTTGTTTAGCATGGAAAACAATAAAGTAGATGAGTTAGGCAATTTAAATGGAATGGGGCAACAGTTTGGAATTAATTAGCCCACACACTCCATATGTTGTCATATAGATGAACATGCATAACAAGACCTAAAATGCACAGGACAAGATGCAAACAGGAATATGAATGGCATGAATAGATTCCTTGCAATTTTCTGATTAGAAAACATATTTTATTTGTTTGATTTGGAATTAAAATGAATTAGTTATGAATTTTGGCAATTTGAATTGCATTAAATAAGAGGTGAAACAATTATTCAAATCAATTGTTGCAAACCAGAAAACAAAGTTGATATTCAAGTGTGGCATTTGATTTTGGATGAAAAACATGTTTTGAGTATTTAATTTGGAGCAACCATTTGAAAGTTTTTAATTATGCAATTTAATTAACCAATTTAAGGATTATTAAATAACATTAATTTTAATTGCCCAATTTGCAAAACAAAGTTGATAAACAGAAAGTACATTGAATTTGGACTGAAAAACATATTTTATTTGGGTTATTTGAATTAATTATGAATTAATTATGGAATTAACCAAATTGGAAAAGAATTGTTTGAATTTGAAATTTTAACCAATTTGAATTGTGCAAAACAGATAACAAATGTGATATTTGAAAAGTTCATGGAATTTTGATTGGAATACATATAAAATTTGTGCAAATTGGAGTTACCAATTAAAAGTTATGATTTATAGAAGATTCACTCGTTTTCTGGAATTTTGGAAAATAGAAAAAGGGTTTGGAAATTTTTGTCACGCAGGGCATCTGTACCCAGTGCCTATGACCAGTGGGGTCGTGCACAGGTGGCATCCACGTGTCGCGCGAGTGTGGGCTGACGTGGCCACTGGGTCACTGCCGGGTGGGCCGCACCCGCGCGGTGGAAATAGCCAAAAAAAGGTGGAGCCTTTTGCCTCCGTGAGGAGTCGATCCAGGGACCTCCTGGGTCGCAGCGCAGCGGCCAACCACTAGGCTAGTCTAGTTCTCGTGTCAGTATACCGCTCGGTGGGATTAAGAGGCGACGGCACACGATACTGAATTTTTTTAACACCACGATTTCAGAGAACGGACGGGACACAGAGGGAGCGATCCGGCGAGGCTGCAGCTCGATTCGTGCCGGGGGCATGTGGGGCGCAGCAGTAGGCTACGAGGGTGCTGTACGGGAGTCGTGTGCGTGCCGGTGCGGTGTGGGTGTGTAGGAGCGTGCACCATCGCCACAGATCACAAAGCACGGGCTGACCTCGTGGCCTGTCTGTCCATGGTGGATGGTTAACCAGAGATCAACGCCTCGGTGCTGCAAGCGAACGATCAGGAAGATGGCCTGGACGGGGAGAGAAACTCACGGGGAGGATGCTGTTGTAGTCGAACTGGCTCGGGGAAGATCGACGAGGTCGGAAAACGGCGGGGAACAGTTCAGCCGGAGAGGAACAAGGGGACGGCGCCGGCGGTGTAGTCGTCCTCCTGATGAATCCTCGCGTGGAGAGGTAGGGGAATACGGCGCGGTTCGATTCCCGCCATCGGTTGCCCTTTTCATCGACCGTAGCATTGGCTCCATAACCCACCATCTCCGGCTATGGTTCAGGAAAGGAAGTTCAGAACAGAACGTGAGAGAAGAAGGAGGGGGATCGTGAGAAGGGAGGGGGGTGGCGGCGGAAGGAAGAGGAGAGGGAGAAGGGTAGGTGGCTAGGGTTCACGCAGCCACCAAGGGGCGGTTTTTAAGGAGGAGGGGAAAGGGGACCTCGGTTGGGGTTGTAGACAGCGACAGGTTCGTCCTCTTCTCTGTACGGACAGAGGTAGGGGATGACCCTCTCGAAGGGGTAACGGGCCAAATTGGTGGGCTGGTTGTAGGTGGGCTTGGCCTGCCTCTCAGCTCACCCCTCTCTTTTTATTTTTTTTCTTCTTTTTATTTTGCATTGTAAGAAAAGAATAGGAAGGAGAGAAGAAAGGAAAAAGGGTTTTGGGGTTTAAATCTTTGATAAACTATTTTTTATTGATTAGCAAAACATCAAATAACAAGGTTTGTTACTTATTTCCAACAATTTGGAAAATGAAAAATTGTTTGAACTTTGCTATTTGAAATTCATATAGGATTTCAGTTGATTTTTAAAGTTGACAAAGTTTATTTAATAAACCCAAAAACTTAGTGAGCTCAAAAAGAGTGCAGGTTTAATTTTCTTAAACCACAATTTGATCATGTCAAATAAGAAGGAAAAAGATTTGAAACTTAGTTTGCCATTAGGGTGTGGATAAAAAGGAATTTTATTCACAAGCAAACAACTTCAAACTAGTGAAAACAATTGGAGTTGTTTGATTGCAATTATTAAATTGGAAATTTGGACAATGTTGGAAAGTTTAATTTGGTTTGAAAATTTGAGATTTGTTTTGAAAACATGATGCAATGCATATGATGCATGTGATGCAATGCAACAACCAACTTTCTATCTAGGGTAACACCCCAGGTGTTACATACGGGTGCTTTATAAACCGACCCCTAGGTTTAGTTGAGAGAGATCCAAGTCCTAGCAATATCGCCTGATATCGAATATCCAGTGTAATACGAGAGTTGAGTTATTATCTTGAGATCGGAGACTCGGCGACTTGATTGCCGGCTGCCAGATCGAGTATCATCATGTTTTCCTCTGAGCTAAACCCTCTCCCAAACGCCTGTGTCGTCTTGCCCCAAGATAAGTTACCCCCGGTAACGTGTGCCGTGATTATTCCACGACAGTTGGCGCCCACCGTGGGGTCTGCGTCCAAAGGTGTTTACATCACGGGAGAAGCTCGGAAGAACATGGAGAATCTTGTCGTCGGCGAGATCTACATCGACCACGAAGGGGAGAAGATGGTGGACGATTCCGGCTGGGGGCCAGAGTCGGATCACCTCGAATCCGGATCCGTCGTGACAATCGGCCAGATCAGCGTCTTCATCGGTATGGTACGTACATCTGATTTAAAAGGACAATATCATGTGCATACTACAGGAACTTCTAATAGGGACAAAAAGATACTCAAGCAAGCTGTGAACTCGGTTTCCTCGGCTGTTCCGGGATACCTGAGATGGGCGGAACAAGAGATAACGTGGAGCAGAAGAGATCACCCGGAAAGAATAGAGCACCCAGGAGTCTTAGCATTGGTAGTCGCACCACAGGTTAATGGTTACGAGTTAAAAAGGGTCCTGATGGACGGTGGAAGTAGCATCAATATCTTGTACTGGGAAACTTTTTCACGCATGGGCCTCAAGGAGTCTCAGCTACAGAAAAGCTCAACAATTTTTCATGGAATAGTGTCGGGTCACTCGGCATGTCCCGAAGGGAAAATCGCATTGGAGGTAGCTTTCGGAGAATCAACGGATAATTATCGAGTTGAGTGGCTCACGTTCGAGGTGGTCACATTGCCCAGTCCTTATCACGCACTATTCGGAAGACCGGCTTACGCCAAATTCATGGCTAGGCCGTGTTATGTGTATTTGCAGCTGAAGATTCCGGGTCCTAAGCAGACCATCACCATACATGGAAGCCGGGATATAGCGGCCGAGTGCGACGAAGGAGATTCGGTAATGGCCGAGCAAGCTTGCAGAAAAGAAGAACTCAAGTATTGCCGGTCTTGAGTAGATCCGGATGATAGAACCGCATTGAAAAGGCCGAATACTGAGGACGAAAGAGCAAAATTCAAGGCAGCACAGGACACCAAGATGATAGATTTTGTCGAAGGTGATCCCACTAAGCAATTTACTATAGGGTCTAACTTGGACAGCGAGCAGGAGAAGGCACTTGTGGAGTTTATTCGTTCGAATGCAGACGTATTCGCCTGGACACCTAGCGACATGCCGGGTATCCCTACAGAGTTGGCAGAGCACAGTTTGCATGTAGATCCCAAGTCCAGGCCTGTGAAGCAGGGCTTGAGGAAGATGAATGAGGAAAGAAGGAAAGCTATAGGTGAAGAAATTGCTCGGCTATTGACAGCCGGCTTCATCATGGAAGTATTTCACCCGGATTGGTTAGCAAATCCGGTGCTAGTGATGAAAAAGACCAATGAGTGGAGGATGTGCATTGATTTTACGAGTCTCAACAAGCATTGCCCAAAGGATCCGTTCGCACTACCAAGGATAGATCAGATCATAGATGCAGTAGCTGGGAGTGACCTATTATGCTTTCTGGACGCTTATTCCGGATATCATCAGATTAAGCTCAAGAGGGAAGATTGGGAGAAAACATCGTTTATAACCCCTTTTGGGGCCTTTTGTTACAAAACCATGACGTTTGGATTGAAGAACGCTGGCGCAACTTATCAACGGTGTATTCAGAAGTGCTTCGAGGACCAAATTGGACGCAACGTCCATGCTTATGTGGATGATGTGGTTATCAAGACCAGGAAGGCAGAAACATTTATCGATGATCTAAAGGAGACGTTCAAGAACTTAAGGAGGTATCAGATGAAGCTTAACCCGACAAAGTGAGTATTTGGAGTTCCAGCCGGGAAATTACATGGCTTTATCGTTTCCGAGAGAGGAATTGAAGCAAAACCGGACAAAATCAAAGCTATCCAAAGTCTGAAAAAGCCGGAAAATTTGAAGCATGTTCAAAAGTTCACGGGCTGCGTAGCAGCCTTGAGCCGATTTATATCAAGACTCGGAGAAAAGGCAATACCCTTGTACCGGCTCTTGAGGAAATCCGATAAATTTGTATGGGATCAAGAGGCGGATGAGGCGTTCGAGGCACTAAAGAAGCAGTTATCTGAAGCACCAGTACTAGCGGCCCCGGGTCCTAAAGAGCCTATGTTGCTATACGTGGCAGCTGGCCCCCGAGCCGTCAGTGCAGTAGTGGTTGTGGAGCGTAAAGAGGATGGGAAAGGTTATCCAGTTCAGAGGCCGGTTTATTATGTCAGTGAGGTATTATCACAGGCAAAGCAGCGCTACCCGCATTGGCAAAAGCTGGTTTTCGGGGTCTTTATGGCCAGCCGGAAACTGAAGTCGTATTTCCAGGAACACCCCATAACAGTGGTTAGCTCAATACCAATGTCGGATATCATCAGAAACTCGGATGCGACCGGAAGAATAGCCAAATGGGCGATAGAAATGGGGGATTATCACATCAGCTACGAGCCCAGGTCAGCAATCAAATCTCAGGCTTTGGTTGATTTCGTTAATGATTGGACACACACAGGCATGACTACCATGATTCCAAACTCCGAGTCATGGATCATGAACTTCGATGGATCAAAGCAATACGAGGGATCAGGAGCTGGAGTGGTGCTGACATCACCCAAAGGAGACAAATTGAGTTACGTACTACAAATTCACTTTGACTGTTCCAACAACGTGGCCGAGTATGAGGCCCTATTGCATGGCTTAAAGGTATCCAAGGAGATGAACATTAAGAGGATACGATGCTTCGGAGATTCGGACCTTGTGGTACAGCAGGTGTCAGGAACTTGGGATAGAAAGGACGCAACTATGGCGGCATACCGCAGGGAAGTAGATAGGGTTGCAGGATGTTTTTCCGGGTATGAGGTGGAGCATATAGACAGAAGAAAGAATGAGGCAGCCGACGCCCTCGCTAGACTCGGCTCGCGCAGAGAGCCGGTTCCACCTAACGTTTTCCTGGACGAATTATGGCGACCATCAGTTAAAACCGAGTCAGAGGAGGAACTGGCAAATCAAGACCCGGGTTCGGGACTCGTAGCCACTGTGCGTGTTATTCCCGAGTGGACAGAACCGTTTTTGGCCTACCTATCACGAGGCGAGTTACCACAGCAAGAGGTGTTAGCAAGGCAAATTTTGCGGCGAGCAAAGGGATATTCTATCATCAACGGGGACTTATACAAGAGAAGCGCCGCGGGGGTCTTTTTGCGCTGCGTGGCACCAGAAGAAGGCCGACAGATTCTCAAGGAAATCCATGAAGGTGATTGTGGGCATCATGCATCCACAAGATCCCTTGTGGCCAAGGCTTATCGACACGGATTCTTCTGGCTCACGGCTCTAGCAGATGCGGAATGATTAGTAGCAAGGTGTGACGGATGTCAAAGGTACGCTCGCCAAACCCATGTGCCGGCTATGGAATTACGGACCATCCCGTTAACTTGGCCGTTCGATGTCTGGGGTATAGACATGGTTGGCCCCTTTCATATGTCACCTTGCAAGAAGACACATCTTTTAGTGGCTGTTGATAAGTTTACCAAGTGGGTTGAGGTTATGCCAGTTACTAATTGCGAAGCAGCTACAGCAGTCAAGTTCCTAAAAAGAATTATCTACCGGTTCGGGTATCCCCACAGCATAATTACCGACAATGGAACCAACATGTCCCTGGGTGAGATGGAAAAGTTCTGTGGCAATAATGGAATCCGGCTTGATGTAGCATCAGTGGCTCATCCACAGGCCAATGGACAAGTAGAGAGGGCAAACCAAGAATTGCTTCGTGGATTAAAACCACGATTGCGAGTTCCCTGTATCAGGGCTGCTGGTGCATGGGTCGAAGAACTTCCTTCCGTGGTTTGGGGTATCAACACTACACCTAACAGATCCACTCAGATGACACCCTTCTTCATGGTCTATAATGCGGAAGCAGTGTTACCGAGTGACATTATTCACGATTCACCGCGAGTATCAGCTTACGTCGAAGTGGAGAACGAAAAGACCCGGCAGGACGCCGTAGATATGTTAGAAGAACAAAGGGAACAAGCTTTGGAGAGATCAGCCATATATCAGCAGGATCTGCGGAGATATCATAGCCGGCACGTGAAAACTCGGGTCTTCCAGGAAGGAGACCTGGTTCTGCGCCTGGTACAGTCAAACGAAGGAAAACACAAGTTATCACCACCATGGGAAGGACCGTTTATCATAAGCCGGAATCTGCATAATGGATCATATTACTTGGTAGATGCAAGGGAAGAGTCGGCTACAGTTAATGACACCGCTCATACCACTTCATCTATGCAAGAAAGAGACAGACCATGGAACATGGCTCAGATACGTCCATATTATACTTAGTAAAGACTATATTGGCAAGTGGAATTGCACGATGTAACAGGCAGCAGGTTTCAGACGTACTCTTTTCCTATCCAGGGTACCCTTGGGGACTGGATGGGTTTTTAATGAGGCGGCTTGCTGACCTAACTTTTACATATCAAGTAAAGAGGTGGTTATTCTTATGTTCTTCACTCTCAGTATGTTGCATATATATAGGTCTTGGGGGCTGATTGCTTGAATAGCACAGTTGCAAACTCAAAGACCCGGCCTTGATGCCTATGAGTTATAAGGGCCGATTACTCGCAAACGAGTACGGCTGCAATCTTATAACCGGACAAAGGAGCCAAATTTTCTTGACTTTTCTTACTTAAGCTCGATGTGACTCGCACTAAAATGGCATGATTTGCTCGCTTACGATTACAATCAGCCATGAAGCCCAATGGGACTTGGTTGACCCTGTTTTCGTACAGATGTAACAACATGATATCCATGCGAAAGCCGGCTTATAGTACAAGATAGTCAAAAGGGTCATCTAAACCACAAGTTATGCAGAGTACAGGGCTAATAGCCGGAAACTCAACGATTATTAAGCATAACTTCAAAACCTATGTGAAACGGCTCTGGGCTTTTTTGACTTAGCAGCAAACAATGCGTTCTCCTTGAAAGATCACGTATCCTAGACTCGGAAATCCGGGTCTTGGGGACTCGGGATCCTGAAAAAGAGAAAAATTGCTTAGTTGTTAAAGCTCAAAAAATCCAAACATCCGAGTCTTGGGGGCTTGGGGACTTAGAAGCAAGTCCGCTTGTCAACACCCATGAAACCCGGAAACCGAGTCTCACAAAAGGAATAATAAAGAAAGTCGGATATCAAGAGCAAATAAGTTCAAAAGTGGATAAATTTAAAAGGCCAGAAGAGGCATAAAGTATATCCAGAACTTAGCGTGCATTACAAAATTCCGGTAAATGATATCAAAGGTGCACAGGCGCACCATCCAAAAAATAATTGTTTAAACGGCACATCGGCCGACTGACGCAGGAGAAGTGGCGTTAAGGAGCAGGTATCACTCGGCATTCTAAGCCGCGGCGTCCATCTTCGCCTTGCCCTTGCCATCACTTGTAGTAGCAGCAGCACCCGGATCAGCAGCAGCACCGGCTCGCGCAGGAGGAGGGACGACTGGCGTAGAGGTAGCAGGCGCAGAGTCGGCTTCAGCCTTCTTCTTCGTAGCTTCCTCCCTAATCTTGGTAGCTTCCTCCTTCCATCGGGCAAGCATATCATACAGCTTGGGGCGATCTGCCTTAATAACCTTGTCATTAGCATCATATGCAGGGAGAATAGAGTCGATGTTCAAATTGTCAGCAATCACACTGGCTGGGTGACGAACTTCCTTCTGGATGGCCTTGAAGTTCTTCGGCGAGAACTTAGACCCGTCCTGATTGAATTCTGGAAACCCGCCCATAAGCTTGGCCGGCTCTAGCTTAGGGAAGTAAGCTTTAGCCAGCGTAAGCCCCCGGGTTACTCCAAAACGGCAGGACGAGCGTTTCCAATGCCAAATCCACTCGGGAATGGTGGAGCAGACTTCCAGCAGCTTCTTCATGTTACCTGGTCCAACACCTGGAAGTCGCAGTTCGCCAAGAATCCATCCAACTCCGGCACTGAGCTGCCGGATGGTATCCTTAATGACCTTCAGCTTGGCAGCATCGTCCTCTTCAGGGATTGCATCATCCGGGCCTGCAGAAACTGAGAAAAGCAATGAGTAAGGAGATCCGGCTATTTATCCAAAGGGGAATCCGGGTCTCAGTTGTTAAAGTCAAGGATCATACTAGTTGCTGCACGATAAATATCGGCAATTTGAACAGATAGTGTCGTTAGCTTGTCCTCCGCCGAGTGAGCCCTTTTTCTATATTTCCGGGTTATCTTTCCGCTCCTCCGAGCTTCAGTTTCAGCTGCCTCGCGTAGAGCCGTCTCCTTCTCAATGCGTTTGGCGGCCTTCGCCAATTTCTTCTCAGATTGGGCCACGAAATCCTGGGTGGAAGCACAAGGAAGGGTTAGTCGGATCTACTGTGAAGTTCCAAGCAAATTAACAAGCAATTCACTCGGAACTTGGGGACTGCATAAGGAAATAAGTGGTATTATTCGGACTTACCTTATGCTTTGTTATCAAAGCATCTAGAATATTTTCTTCATCCGCCCTCAAGGTGTAGAGGGCATCAAGCATCTGGGAAAATGTCATGTCTTTGGGGCGAACACGAGAAGGGCCGGCAGATTGATCTCCTGATTGAAGGACTTTACCGGATCTTGGGGTCGAGACCCGGACCATCTCGTTATCCAGGACCTCGATCTCCTCATCCATTTCTTCGGAGGATTTTGGAGATCCGGCTTCCTGATGAGCCGGGTCATTAAAAGGCTCTTCTTCTTGGCCGTCTTCAGCCTCGTCGCCAGCCGCAGCGTCTGTATTATCAGCCGGCCCCTCTGTCTCTCGTTTTTCTGTCTCTGTGTTCTACGGGTCACTAGTGGTGACTTGGGCACTAAGGGAAAAGAGAGAGAGGAGGTTAGTAATATTGGTTGAAAGTTATCAGGCGTGAAAGGATATCGAGCAGTGGAGACTTACCCGGCATTTACAGCATAATCCGGCGGGAGTTCGCTGCTGGAAGCGGATGAGGTTGTCAAAGGGACCGATAGTGGAACCCGGAATTGCCCAGCGCGTGGGTGATTAGGAGATGGATGGCGCTGAGGAGATTTGGAAGGTTGAGGTGGAGGAGTGCCAGCCCGGTGAGCGGGCGAAGTGGAGATACCTGGGTTAAGGGGATCCTCACCCGGGGAACTTCGGGTCACCCTGCGCTTGGCCGGGAGAGGATCCTTCAAGTATGACGATTGTGACAGCTGTTGGTTAAGTTTACGCATGGTATCGAAGGAATAAGGCTCAGAAGATATAAAGGAAAAAGGAACCTTGGAAACCACTCCTCTGGCCTTCCTCTTGGCCCTGACGGTTGCTTCCTGATCGGATTCGGTGGCCTCCGGGTCGTCCTCCTCTCTTTCTTCTTCGTCCTCCAAACCTGAAGATCGAGTATGTATCAGTGAAAAAAAAAGTTAGGTGGAAAGAAGGTGACACAAATAAAGATAGCACAAGATTCGGATAAGCACCTTCATCATCATCAGCCGGCTCGTCCTCTTCTTCCGGGTCTCTGGAAGGGGGGAGGTTTCAATTCTCCAGAAGGGATCATCAGCCTACGACCGAGAAAATGAAAGCAAGAATTAGAAGCTGTATCAAGTCAAAATGTTGAAATAAGTTATGAGTACCGGATTTTACCGCTGGGGCCGGGTTTTCCCGAGTGAGCGGAGGTAACCCGGCGATATTTCTTATCACCTCCAACTTCTCCGTCAAGAAGCCCTTGATGGTTTTGTTGGTGTCGCCGGTTGCAAAGTTCTTGGTGGAGTATCGGAGCGCGTCTGTGGTGTGCCCCGAGTACTCGCACATCAACTTGGTGCGGATAGAG
This sequence comes from Alopecurus myosuroides, assembly GCA_028641055.1. Taxonomy (NCBI): domain Eukaryota; kingdom Viridiplantae; phylum Streptophyta; class Magnoliopsida; order Poales; family Poaceae; genus Alopecurus; species Alopecurus myosuroides. The sequence goes on from CM054060.1 coordinate 261,454,189, forward strand.
TTGGGTTGGATCCGGAAATCCACCCACGTCTTCACCAAGTTGAGCCCAAGAAGGTCCTGGGCTGAGAGAACAGCTATCTTAGCCAGCAAAGGCTGGATCGCCTCCCTGTCCGAGTCAGGGGCGAAGGCGTTGAAAGACTCGGAAGGCTCGAGGAGGCCCTCCGAGTAACCCGGCAGCTTCTTCTCGCCGTCTGGGGAGGTGTCGTGGCAGTAAAAGAAAGACAGTTGCCAGTGTTTGACGTGGGAGTTTAGATTGAGGGTTGGCATCGGTGAATTCTTGCGGCGTTGGATGGATACTCCACCGCAAGTAAGAAGTGCCCCGTCGCCGCTTTCGCGGCACGGCTTACACTGGAAGAGTTCGATGAAGAGAGCCAAACTTGGCGGAACGCACAAGTATGACTCGGATAGAACGATGAAGTGGGTAATATTCAACATAGAGTTAGGCCGAATACCCGGAGGCCATAGTGGCTTAGGACCTCCCGAAAGAAAGGGTGACCCGGAGGACGGAATCCCCGGGTCACGTGCTCTATGAAGCAGATTACCTCGTTATCAGCGGGTGTGGGCCGGGTCTCGTCGCCCGGTGCTCTCCAGTGGATGTCCTTCTGAGAAGGGAGAACTCCTAACTCGGCCAGCCCGTCCAGCTTGGCCTTCGTGACCGTGGATCGCCCCCAATTGGCCGATATGGTTTGGGTAGCATTCGCCTGAGCCGGCTGTTTCCCTTGCTTTTTGGGAGCCATGGGGTCAACCTGCAAAACGCCAGGAAAAAAGGTGTGGGAAATAAGACTCGGAAGTATTGGATTATCCGAGTCTGGAGTATCAAGAAAGTATGGAAACTAAGAACTATCCGGGTATCACACCACGTAGTAAAGATTGCGAGGTATCCGGGTATTAAGTACATCTATGGAAATTATTGGTCACTTACGTATTGAAAAGTATTTGGGGAAGACGGATGGTTACCCATGTATCTACTGCAAGCAAAATAGCCGGAAAAGGAGGATTTTCCGGGTGTCAATGTTATGCGCGGAAAATTGAGGTGAAATGGATCTAGATTGGAAAACTTACGGACGATTCTACGAAGAAATTGTTGATTAATAATGTTAGGAGGATGGGGTGTAATCATCAAACAGGTTGTTAAAGGAGTTAGCGAGCGTCAAATCGATCTAATCCGGTGCAACAGGAAAAACGGCTGCGGGTTGACCTAGATCCAATCTAAGGTGAATCGAAAAATTGCGGAGCTATTTTAATGAATACTTACTGGGAGGAGCTTGAATCTGGCGTGGCGGCAGCCGATGTCGCGGTCTGAATGCCCCCTGCAGCCCTTGATGAGCGTAATAAAGGCGCGGTGGCGGAGTTTGGCGACGGCGCGGAACAGTTCAAGGATGACCGCGGCCGGCGGCGGACTTGCTACGATGGCGGGCTTGAGATTCTTGTGGGATTGCGGAGCGCAGGGAATGAGGAAGCAAAGGGAAGGTTGGAGTGAAACGTTGGGATCTAAGTTACCCTCTGTGCTCTATTTATAAGATGCGGGCGGATAAACCTATCCTAACGGGCGGAATCCGGAAATTTTGGGGATAACGGTCATCTGTGCGGATTTTTTGAGATATGCTTTAAGTGTTGAACGTGATATCCGGGCAGAAATAAGAGGGAGATATTTTCCGCGATATCAGGGTTAATTATCGAGTAAAGTAAGTCGGGTTTTTGGCATCTTTATCAGGGTTTAGACCTGGAAAGCTAAGCCAAGTACGTGGAGAAAAGTCGGGTTACTATATGGCCACCATGGAGTTAGGCCTAGCTATTTATCAAAGCACCTTAACCCGGCCTCCATACACTTGTGCGTTTGATATTTTTGCGGGGAATAGCAAGCGCTTCAAGGAAGAATCCGTGAAGCCCAAGCTATTCTAGGGACTACTGATGGAGGGATAATAACCCGGTAGGACAACTCCAAGGTGTAACCCGGCCCAAAGGACGCTGCGCAGGATCCGGCTAAGGATAAAGGAACTCCTGGAAGGCCCAAGTTTGTAGACCTCGTAACCCGGATTGTGGGTTATGGTAAAGGAAAGTTAGGGTTTGCATGTGGTGTCCGGGTAGGATTCAGGGTGCGCCTTGGAGGGCAAGCCAGGGGGTACGGGTGCTTTATAAACCGACCCCTAGGTTTAGTTGAGAGAGATCCAAGTCCTAGCAATATCGCCTGATATCGAATATCCAGTGATACGAGAGTTGAGTTATTATCTTGAGATCGGAGACTCGGCGACTTGATTGCCGGCTGCCAGATCGAGTATCATCATGTTTTCCTCTGAGCTAAATCCTCTCCCAAACGCCTGTGTCGTCTTGCCCCAAGATAAGTTACCCCCGGTAACGTCTGCCGTGATTATCCCACGACAAGCATAACTAAGCAATCAACTACCAAAATTTTATGGCTCCTACACTATCAAGGTAATAAGGATGGCTACACACTACTTGGGATAATAGCATAGCATAATATTGTACCAAAGATTTTCCTATTATGCATACTACTCAAAAGCTCTAATGCATATAGGAAATAATAGGTAGTTTATGATGTGTCACTTGCCTTGTTGAAGGTTGGTGAAGAAATCACACTCTCTTCACAACAGGTTCATTTCTCTTCGTACAATCTAAAGAAGTCAAACAAATAGCAATAAACAACTTCCACAAACAACAAGGGAACAAGGAATAATAATCAACACACTTAGTCAAAAGGGCTTTATATTAATTGGGTCAAGGTAAGGCTAAGGTTTATCACAATAATTTAGTTTGCTAAGGAAACTATTGTGATTAGGTTAAGGTCTTCCAAAAGGGACTATAGTTGGTAAAGACTTGGGTTTGAAATATTCAAACTCAATTGGTCATACTTGTCGAGGAAGTTCCAAGAGTTCACCAAGGTGATCTAACTATCTCAACTAAAATAAACACACAACAAAGTGTAACACTTAGTTGTTTTCATCAAAACATTTGAGTGATCTAGTTTAGTCTTTCCATTTTGGATTAAGGTGGGTCTAGGTTCAACAAACTCTAATAAAGTAGACATAACATTATTATAGTCTTGGGATTTTCCATTTGGGTCAATGGTTGGACAAAACAACTTGTTATTCTTTAACTTATGTGGATGGATCCAAGTCTTCACATGGTTGTCATTTTGGAGTTCATCTTCATGCTTCTATTGTGGTTTCCTCCTTGTTGTTAAGATTCTCTTGAAATTGATAAATCTTCATGGTCTTCATTTCGCTACTTGGTTTTGGTATGGGATGGGTACAAATACCACTAAGTCAATTTAGAAGAGGAAGGAAATAAGAAAGATAGAAAGAGATAGGGGTTGGTCTTCTTCTTGATTTTCTTCATACACTTGTACTTCCTTGAGTTTCTTCTAATTGTTGTGGAGTCTAAGTATTCCCTTCAATTTCTTCAATGATCTTCTTTCTATCTCTACTTGTTGCCACCAAATTGAAAGTGAAGTGCCTTCTATTGCTTGAGTCTTGTTTTCCATTTGCTAACTTGATGAATTCTTGAAGCAAGAACAGGAGATTCGAGAAGTAGATAGAAGACTAGGGTACTAGTATTTGAGGTTCACTAGTTGGTATTTTATATGGTTGACATACTAGGTACTTGGTATTGGATCCAAAATAGCCATAACAACAAAGGTAACAAGGATAGAAATAAATTCTAAGACTTAAACAACTAGGAGGACTACTATGATGGAAGTTTGGCTAAAATTACATGGTCATGGTCCAGGGGTGTCCAAAATGTTTATCCACTGATGTCTATGGTTCAAGGGTACCAAATGGAGCAATTTCGTTAAGGAACCATAATCTAATTATTTATAGAATTGATTCTATATCAAAAATACGCAATTATACCAAGTAATTCTAAATTCAAATTTAATTTGTTCAAAAATTATTTTGGGACATAGGGTATGAAAGTACTTATCCTAAGGTTTCCAAAACTATTTTATTTGTAATTTTTTTATTTGTAGAATTTGAATTATGCCAAACTTCATCAAACAAGTATATTCAAATTTGAACAAATTTAAGTTTGTCAAATTTGAATTTTAAGAGTGCTAAAATATTCTACATATCCAGGGGATTTAAAAAAGTCCAAGTTTATCAAATTTGGCCAAGTGGTTAAAGCGCTATGAGGTTTCAAAGTTTCAGGCGCTTTTCTGCAAAAACTACTTTTCTTTCTATTCGGAAATAATTCCAGAAACTGACTGAGCCGAAAACGGCTTATCTGTCACGCATGGCGATGGGTAGGAGTTGGGCTTGGGCCGGTTAAGTGTTGCGCCGAGCGACGGATTGGCTAACCGCGCGCTGCGCTATGTGATTGGCTAATACCCTTTCGTTTAAGTGATTTAACAGGGGCCATCAGATCTGGATCCTACGGTCTAGAAGCTTGGGTTTACCTCCGGACGGAATTAGGTCGCCGACAATGGCGAGGACGGCGCGCGGTCTCGGTTGGTCGACGACGGCGAGGTTCCATTGATCCTCGAGCTCAACGAAAGCCACTGCGAGGCTCAGCGGAACACAGGGGTTCGGATGGTGATGACGACGTCCACTGCGGTGGCTCCTCTCGGTGGCGCGGTGGATACCCGAGGCGGACGCGCGGTTTCGGCTCCGGCGAGCTCGCCCTCGTAGCTACACTGCACCAAAAAGAAGAGCAAAGGCTTCAAAACATGAGCAAGGACACGGAGTTCCTAGAGGATCAAACAAGAGCGGCGGAAACTCACGCGGTTTGCCGGAAAGGAAAGTTCACGACGGCGGCAGAGGGATCTCCGACGAGGAATTTAGGTAGTTTTGGGACGTCTCGGGCGAGGTGTCGAAGGGGGAAATGGAGAGGAAGGAATGGCGATTTAACGAGAGGAATAATGCAATCAATTTCGACATTAATTCTCAGCAATCAACGCGAGCAATCAAAGAGAGAAACGGGCATTTTTCAGTTACAGAGGTTGAAGACAGGGTGACGTATCATGAAGTCATCCTTCCTTTTTCCTTTTCTTTTTATTTCTTTTTTTAATAACTTTTGTTTTATGACTCCAATTAACCTCAAACCAATTGCATTTGATTCATAAAATTCAAACCTTTCAGATTATAACATTTTTGTAAACTTTTCATCACATTTGAAATTTCATATTTTGCAATTATAAATAAAACATTAATAGTACTTAATATCATTTTATATAGAAAAAAGCAAATAATTTGTAATAAGGTTTTATAAAATTAAAGAAACCTTCTTATTGTCAAATATTGTTTTTCACAAACATTTCAACTAGCTTTCATATTTTATAGTTTTAAAATATGAGAAGACATTAATAACAAATTTATACAGAACAAGTATTTTAAAGTAGCAACATAATTTAAATGGTTTCAGAAATATTTCCATGGTTCATGTATTTTTTTTTTCTAGGAACTTTTTAAAACATTTCATACATTATAATTTCAACATACTTGCAATCACTAGTAGTAACCTTTTGTTATATTCAAAATAGAGAATTATTTAATAAATTTTGAATTGGGGTTTAATAAGAACATATGGGTTTTCTCAAAGTAAAATGTTGTTTTCCTAATTTAGAAATACTAGTTGAATGCCCGTGCGTTGCCACGGGTACACAAATTTTTTCCTCGCATTATATTTTTAAATAAATTCACAAATGTGTGTTCAACGATCTTGAATACAGAGCTATTTGATCAAACCATCCATACAATTGACAAACTTGCGTGTCCCTCAATATTCGGCTCCCTTTTCTCGCCAAACGTGTAAGCTAATTCGCTTGAAAATTCAAGGGTACATAAAAAGATAATTAGGATTTCAAGACATTATGTGTTTTAGTGTTTAGAGAAAAGTTATAATTATAATAGGACATCGTATGCATGATACTACCTCCCGTTCGTTTTAAATGTCGGAGAAATGAACTAAGCATGTACAAGTTGATAGCACAACTCACGACTTTTTTTTTTTTTTGATCGGAGGGAGTAGATCCTTAGATTCTTCGACTACATTCGCGTCGTGCTTCAGCGGGCACAGCAAGAAATTATCTGTCAACTCCTCACTATCAAGCAATAATATGGTCTTATCATGACGGTTTCATGTGGAAGTTGCAACAATATGTTTTTCTGACACTATCATCTAGCTGCCCTCTCCATTATGGACAAGATATTATTAAGCGAATGAGAGCATGTAAAAATATCCGGTAGATTTGATAATAGCATCAAAGACGCATAGCAGCGGCTAACATGATTTATGACCATCTTCACTCTGCTCTGCCACAACATTGGTCTGATGTACATTGAGATTGCTAAAAAGTGTCACTCCATTTCACAACACTGGCTCTAGCTCTGTTTCGATGCACCCACCTCCAGTCTACACTCTGCCTGTGGCACGGTCTCGATAGTAAAGGCTCACTCTTCCATAAGCAATCAATCGTTTATCTCTATTTTAAGTGCATTCCTTGGAGTTCAGGCCCCGCTTATCTGCATAAAGCATCCATCATGAAGAAATTTGATGGTTTAATTATAACTTTGAAAGCTAGACTCATGTGATTATGTTTCTTCTTGAATTTGTTTGGGTTACCTTTTCTTAATGTGAATTTTTGCGGCTGCCTTCACAAGTCTTCCAGAACTTTTGAACTATCATGTAACAAAGATGTGTAAGCTTTTGTTGGAGGTCCGCACCAGCCACTCTTGCAATCTGGAAATTGAGCATATCACTCCAGTGCGTTCACAAAAATGTTTCAAATGAAATGAATTTTTCATTATCTGTCATTTGTGCAAAAATATAATTATAAGTTCATTCCATCACTGAACGTACTTGGGTATTATTGCCAATCATGCCTAAGATACTTATACTTAAGCTAAAGTTACATGCATGATATCAGTACAAGAGCGTGAGGGTAAAAATTACGTCAGTGTATATCAACAGCAAAATAAGATACCAACCTTAGTAGCATCAGATTAAGAACTTTTGACGGGCTGATTATTTCGTATGCATAGTAAAATTCGGGAAATAAGTAGTTATTTATAAGAATACAAATACGAAACAATCGGAACAGTAAAGAGCATGCATGTAACAAAAACTATGTCACATTGACCATGACAGACTAACACAGCTTACTTACAATGATAATAACCTTAGCATCGGATTACTTCTTCTCATTCTGCACAACAAACGTGGGAGGAAAACAAATCAGCTCCTCCCCGCCATCAGTACAAGTGACTAAAAAAGAACCCTGCTACCAATTAGGATTCATGACACAGGGATCACCCGCGGGGAGAGCAAGAGGACACTGGGGCACCATAGTGGTGATCAACTCGTCATCGAGCTCTTGAAAGTCACGAAACCCTATTTCCTCCAATACTCCCAGTCCCCACATGAACTGCAAAGGACAATAATATATACCAACAAGATTTAGATACCTAAAGCAGACTGTCAGCACACGTGTGCACGGAAACAGAACCTCGACTATTTAGATAAATGAAGAAATCTCTAAAAGCAATCGGAAAGTACTTAAGTTTAGAAGAAACGACATAAGTTGCCCTCATTTTGGAGGACAACCAATAGCTCAGGTCTTCAATTAGAGATACAACTGCAACCAAGAATAACATGGAGAGATACATAATTACTTAGATGGACAAAGGAGTGAGGCACTACATGTAGAGTAGTAACCGGTAATCATGCCCCGAGTATTGTAACTCATGCACTCCAGAACTGTCCGTAGCCAACCACAGAGCAACCAAAGCACATGTAAGAACAGAAATATGCACAACTTCAAAAGGTAACAGGTGTGGCATCCAGATATATAAAGTTGTGCTATATAAATACCTTCAGGTCAGGCTCTCTGAAGTTCTACCAACTGGGTCAATCCAGCAGCCTTCAATGTAATTAGCAAGAAGTGCGGCCACAAGCCCAGTAATGTTGGTGATAGCATCAAAATATTGATCATGTGCATATGACTTCATAATTTCGTTGGTGAATGATAGACAATATATTTTCACTTCGAGAATGATATCGACAACCCACATTTATTTCACTTTTGTCAAGAAAAATTCACCTCCCTGGAGCACAAATACAATAAAAACAATTATGCATTGATTAGCATGGCAATGGATTAAAATTTTCATGGGTCAAGTAAAAACATAACGAATCACCAGCCGAAGATTCACAAGTGACCGGAATATAATTAAAATTTCAAGAGAATAAAGATAGCCTAATATTCAGGCCAATCTACTAAATTTCAAAGCATTTGGCCGCCAAGAGTGTTTCAAACTAACCTTATAATACTAGATGAAACTAAAAATAGGAGTAGAAAAGCAAGTTTTTCAGTTCCTTGACATCTATACAGCTTCTAGTGATATTATTCCATGTTCCATCCTGTAGTTTTGATATAATTAATGACATGGCGAGAATATATTCTGACAAGCAATAATGGCATAAACAAAAGGGAATATCATGTGTACTATCAAAAGAGAAACGTACCACAAAGAAATGAACAAATGGTTTTTCTTTGCTCCCAAAGTACATGAGAAGTTGAGAACGTGTCCATTATTGGTGCCGATAGATATACTAACCAAGTAAAAGCGCTTCATTTTATGCCAATCATCAAGCATAAGAATATAAGATCAAGATTGCATTGGAAGCAATAAGAAGTATAAGCTTTACTATTGGTCTCACTATTCTGGCTCTGGCTTCAAGAAAAAGAGGACACAATATGAGTATTTAGACAAGGTATTGCTATAATTGCTGAAAGTGAAACAACAGGATACACACACTGTATACATGATAATTGCTACAGTCAGTACTATGTCTAGATCAGATGCATAGGCCATAGCGCAAGAATTAGTACAGATATTACAATTGGCATAATAAGGCATGTCTAGATCAGATGCATAGGCCACACCTGTTAGAGAAAATATATGAAATGAGGATATAGAAAACATATTTAATCTTTTGAAGAAGTACAAACACAAATTGAAGTATTTAAGCTCACAATAGTAAACCGAGAATTGCAGAAGTACTGAAAGTACAAAGACAGAGAAACTGATACCATGCCGACTAAGATTGAGAGCATGAAGCTTTGAAACAATAGTAACACTTTCCTTCTCCACATCACTACAAATAGATAATTGATCATTTTATAATTCAATGGTTACAATAGAAAAATATGGAGCTCCCAAACTTAGTGAGTAAAGTGACACCTTCAGTTCTTAGAACATCTGAATATATCTTACTGAACTATAGTTAGCTACTTAGGAAACCTATTGATGTTAAACTGTAAATCGAAATTTTGGTTACACTGTTAACAAAAACCTCACATCACAACTGCATATCCAGTCTTCAATGCTTAATACCAGTGTTTAAGATGAAAAAGTGTTTATGCTCACAATAGTAACCGGTGTTTTTAGAATATATTCTTCTATAATAAAATATGCATACGCAGGCTTCAAGGCTTAATACCGGTGTTTAAGATGAACTGTAAGCGCAGAACTGCATACACATGTTTAAATGCTGACATCTGCTATATATAACTTGACGAAACAACAAGGTCTCTGAACAATGCAAAAAAAAAGGAGGACGCCCGGCTACCCTATGAGCGGATGAGGCGGCAAAGTAGGTACTTGAGGTGGTAGCGTGGCGGTCCTGGTGTGGCCGCGCGGCAGTACTGGAGGTGACATCATGGTCCTGCCGTCCTGGAAGGGGAGCGCTTCACCGGGAATCTTGACGGCATGGCCGGTGCCGGACAAGAGCTCCTTCTCCACGCCATGCCACACCAGCATCGACTACGTCCTGGCCCTGCCGCGCTCGTGGGCGGCCAGCCGGCCGCGCCCACCTCGTTGAACTCCGTTGCCCACTGCCCAACGTTGAGCCATGTCGCCTTGTGCTCGTTGAGGAGGAGCAAAATTATATAAAAATTTGTCATGCCTTGGAATTTAAGATCCAGATCCGGCTTAAAAGTGGTAGTGATGGTAGAGAACGAATTTTAGATCGAAATCGAACTAAATTATAGCAAAATCATTCCGTACATGAATATAAGAATTAGAAACGTAGAAATCCGAGAAGAGAACCTACATGGGAGAGGGATCGGAGGACTGAGGCAGGTGGGAGCAGAGCTCAACGGCGTTGGCGCTATCCCGCTCGAGCATGGCCGCGGCGTAGCATCCGGACCACCAACACCCTGCGAGGAGGCGGCGGCGCCCACGAAGGGCTGACGGCAGCCAGTGACGAGACCCTGCGAGCAGGCGACGCTCCCATGGTGAAGGTCCAGCGGTGGCGTATCTAGGAGGAGGGGTATACGAGACGAGTAGCGACATATTGTGCCAGAGGTTTGAGTCGACTTGGTGGCGTCGTTTCTCCTATGGTCGGCGGCGTACCTCCAGGTGGAGCGGTGACGCAACCCTAGCACTGCCTCACCTTTCTCTGCGGGAGGAGAACGAGGATGGGTCGTGACCCATCGTAAGGCGAGCGACCTTACGGAGTTGGTTTTCTTATTGGGCCGGGCCGATATCAGCGGAAGCGAGCGAGCGGACGATGGTGTGGTCGACGAACGATGGTCTGCCGGAACCAACTCCCATTTAATAGTAGAGATACAGATAAAGATAGAGAAATACTCCCTCTGAACCGAAATATAAGACGTGGAAGGATGTCACGCACAATTTTCGGCACGTACAAAATTTCTGCGTGTTTCCCATTTTACCCCCGGTCGGAATCGAAACGTCGCGTCGCATTCCTATCCCCTCGCGTCGCATCTCATTCCTCTCCCTCACTCCCGTGCTCTCTCTCTCTCAGCGCCCTCCTGCTCTCTCTCCCACCAGCACAGCGCCCTCCTGCTCTCTCTGTCGCCGGCGCGGCGGCGCCCACTCTCTCTTGCTCTCGCTGGCGCGGGCCTCTCTCTCTAGCCGGTGATCCGAGCCCTCTCTTTCCACGCCGCTTTCCAACTTCGTAGGTCTAGGTGTTAAAAATCTAATTTTTACTCCTACTCCTTTGCTTGTGCTCGATCTGGGGGTGGAGATGGTCGATCTGTGCGAGGTGGTGGTAGATCCGCCGGCGGCGGTGGTGCTGGAGCAAGGAGAGGACGACGGCGGTGGCGCTCTCCTTCGTCGGCTTTGTGCTCGCCACGCCCTTCGCGCTCTTCTTCCGCACTTCTCCAGCGGGCTCACCACCATGGCGTCCGGCGAGGTGCGCCGGCGCGGGTGCTGCGGCGGCAACGTCTTCCCGGAGGAGTCCTTCGAGAGCTGGGGCTCCTACGGCCGGGCACTGCTGGAGACCGGGCCGCGGCTCCGGGACCGGCTCACGGCGCGGTCGGACGTCGACGCGGAGGTGCACGCCGTGCGCGGACGGAGTGGCGCCGAGATGCGTCGCGAGCTCAACTGGTGGGACCTGGCCTGGTTCGGCGTCGGCGCGGTCATCGGCGCCGGGATCTTCGTGCTCACCGGGCAGGAGGCCAAGGAGGCGGCCGGCCCCGCCGTCGTGCTCTCCTACGCCGTGTCCGGCGTCTCGGCCATGCTCTCCGTCCTCTGCTACACCGAGTTCGCCATCGAGATCCCCGTGGCAGGTAACTCACGATCCACACTCAGTTCGGGTTCCAAGTTCCTCGTCCATTTCTTATATCTGCAATCATCTCACACGCACTAGATTAGTTAGTTAGCCGTCATTTGCTGATCAGATCTCTCCTGCTAGCTAGTGGTTTCTTTCATCCATCACCGAGAGAAATTGTGGTCCACGCGGAGGGATCCAGGAGCTGGAGGTCTTGTATTCCTTCAATATTTAGTGGAGTAGTGCATTTTTTGCTTTGCTTGAAGTAGCATTCAGGTTGCAGATTCAGAAAAAAAAAATAACTGCTTGCTTGGAGTACCATATTTGGTGGAGTCAATTTAATTACTGCTTGCTCCCACTACATCAGAGGTCTGTTAGTGAGTATTGGAGTGAATTTTTTCAGTATGAGTGAACAATATTGGAATGAACATTTAAATGCTCTATTGCTTGGTTCTGCTCCAAGAAAATTGCTTCTATCTATTGCTTGATTTGCTTGGAGTAAATTGCTCCTATCTATTGCTTGATTTTCTTGGAGTAAATTGTCCAAGAACATTTAACTGTTGTTCAGCTTGTAGAATTTGGTTAAATGTACAGTAGCTATTGTGGAGTAGGAGTGCTTAATTGCAAAATTGCTGAATTAAATGTTGCTATTTCTACTGTTCCAGAATCGGCAGCGGTGCTTGATCTATTCTACGACGACAAGGAGAAGATGGTGGCCACAGCTCCTGCTCGGAAACGACATCTACTGTTGAGGAAGAAGGTGGGGAAGCACGGAAGGGGGAGATGGCGGGGTGGCGGGCGAAGGTGAAGTTGAGCACGGTGGTGGTGCACTGGCGCGGTGGGCTGAGCCGAACTAACGTGGTGGCGGTTTTGGTGACTTGAGCACCGGAACCGGCTTCACCTTCGTCTTCTCCGACCAGAACGACGACAACGACGAATACCAAATTAGATGATTCTTTCTCTATGCTCTTTGTGGTAGTCTTACTGGAACAATTGTTTCATAATCTGTTGTGTATCCTGAACCATGTTCTTGGCCTCCGACCAGAAGTTGTTTGTTTCTCGTAGTGCGTCTAATGAAAAAAATCGAACTCGTTTAAAACTAGGACACAAAGTTAATCCTGTATTGGCCGTACACGATTTTTTTCCCGGGAGAGTACACATCAGTAGACATCAAGATTTCTTGAAAATATATGCTTGCTCCTGCAGTAATCTAGTTGCACATGGAGCACATCTGTAACTTGATTAATCAACCTGATGCAGTATGTTTTTGCTTCGACTTGCTTGCAGTAGCAGTAGTAGCTAGTTTCTCTGATTAAATTTTTTTTTTTTTAAGTTATTCTCTCATTCAAATTAAAATTGCTCTTGTACTCTAGTGTAGAAGTATCCTTCTATTGTGTGCTTGTACTCGAGTGCTTGCACTGCTTCTCTAGTCTCTAGTCTCTAGTCTAAAATAGAGTACTCCAATATGGAGTAGAAATTTCTGTTAATATACTGGCAAAGACAAGATTATCTGTTGTTGTACTCATGCAATAGCAATATATAGCTGCTTTTCAAGTTTAATAAAAATTTCAAAGTTTATATCAATATATAGCTGCTGTAGTAGCAATACAGACAACACACGACAAACATATATTACAACTTGAACATAAATTATACACAACACACACTAGTGCTCATCTCTCGTGTTGTACCTTCTCTCTGTTGATGAACATCTAAGCCTAGTACCCTTCTCTCTCTTGATCAACATCTAAGCCTAGCACCCGGAGAGCATTGGCATAAACTTCTGGAGGGCAATGAATCCTTAGAGGTAGATACCCTAGCTCTCTTTCCACTGTGTCCTTATGCAGATGAGGACGCTTTTAGTTATTTCCGCCACCGTGGTTCATGACTTGCACCATGCATGCTTGGAGGCTTAGAAAAACTTTGTTGAGCTTAGTGGCATCATAGCACTCAAATTCTTCCATAACGCCTTTAATTAAGTCTTGCAAAGTTGTTGGACTTCTACGATCGGTTAGCGATTGTAGAGAGTTGAAAAGCCCAAGATCAAGGACATTTAGATCCGGACTTCTCGCTGGTTGTTAAATGAGTTTGATATCGAGTCCAGTGTTAGCCACAGCTGCAAGGAATTCTGGGTCATTGGGCAAAATATGGGGCCTGGCATTGTCTTGCTGGATGAAAATGGTTTCTCCGGCATCTTTATCAGGCCACGCATCCACTATCGCAGGCAAGACCTTGTAGATGATGAAATCTCGCATCACTTGTCTGTCGACTTTAACCGCCTTGGTCTCCATTGCACCCTTAGGTCTATTATCACTTGATCGTTGTGCCGGAACTTCTTTTACAAAAGGCCACATACCAATTCTACCTGAAAATGTCTCATTTCCTTCTTTATCAAACCTAGGTCTTGCCACCGCAGTGAGAAACATGACCTTGCCAATGCTATTTTTGTTTGGAACTGTTCTTATAGGATCTTCTTCCGTAGGGTGTAGGTAGTAATTTCTGTCCTCTTTTGTCATATTGAAAAATTTCTCATCAATATGCAGAATATTAAGCATTTTAGCCATTTTGGGTCTTGCATCTCCTCTAGTTTTCTCGTCTACGAACGAAAAACAAAATTCCACCCTAGTCTTCATATGTTTTTCAGTTAGGAATGGCCTCACCGAGTTAGAGTGCCTCTTTATTTCCTTCATTTCGAAGCGTCTAAACAGAGTTGTAGGGCTACATCTTAGCTGCCAAGCGAGTGATCGGATGGTAGATCTTTGATTTAGTGGTATCGTTGGGATTAGTTCCATATTAATACCAACTGGTTTCCTTCCACATCTTCCTTTCTTTTTATTTGCGACATCAACCTCCAAACCTGCTTCGATTTGTCTCATCGCCTTCTTCCAAATCCGCTGGATAGCTTGAATATCCACTCCAAAAAATTGTGCAATCATTTTCTTGTCGCCTCTTTTCATTTTTCCACCTCTGCTCATAGAAACAGTATGCATTGCCACATAGGCAGCATATTTCTGACAATCATCAAGTAGTTTTCTTGTTTTCTTCGGTTGCTGCCCAACTACAAGTTGATTCGCTTCCTCTTCTTCGGGATGAGATGCTTCCTCTTCCATATTGACATCATCATGTTCATCGGCAGGGCCTTCTGCAGGTAAGCCTGTATTCATGAGAAATAAAGTGTCAAGAAAATAGTCAAGAAATTTCAGTAAATGGACTATGAAAGAAGCAATATGTAGTATTTCCAACACAAGTTAATGCCAAGCTTTGCTAACTGGTTGCAACACAAATTAAACTAGCAAAATTATTGATATTTTTCACATCAACGAGGTAAAATTATTGCCAAATCTGATTTACTGTCTACTGTTAGATAAGCTCCAGACTTAAATCTATAGGGTTGGTAAATCTGTGGTATGGGCTAGGAAAAATCTGTATAACATTCTCAAACTGTGTACCATGATTAACTGAATTTTGATATGTCTTTGTTTCTGGAATACACACATATGCGCGTCTTTTTGTATTAGAACCAAGCACCTGAACATTGCGCAATGGCGCCAGCTAGAACTATGAACTGGAGCAGTAGAATTCCTCGCTCAGATTATTACTCCTAAATCTGTGGTATGGGCTAGGAAAAATCTGTATAACATTCTCAAACTGTGTACCATGATTAACTGAATTTTGATATGTCTTTGTTTCTGGAATACACACATATGCGCGTCTTTTTGTATTAGAACCAAGCACCTGAACATTGCGCAATGGCGCCAGCTAGAACTATGAACTGGAGCAGTAGAATTCCTCGCTCAGATTATTACTCCTAATTGGAGGCTACTAGTGTTATAGCACCTGTGTAAAAAAACTCCCCATCTGTTCTGCTCTTCTGTCAACTCCAAATTTTTATCCGAATCTTCTATCTTGCACTTCCAAATCTGTCCAGCACTCTATTGGGGGGAAACAAATCTCCAAGATCTATATTAATGTTCGTTTGAAATCACGTGCCTAGTTGGAGTTTCTAAATGTAGCTCTAAAGTTTCAGACTGCAGCGCGCGTCCTCTGATGTCACCTGATTTTACCCATTTTTTGCACAACAATCTTCTTGTCAGTAACTTAAATAACATCTGGGCTTCAGTGAGAGATTCAACAGATGGCTGTAGTTATAACATTGTCTTTTGGTCTGGGAACACACACGCCCCAACAAGAGTAGTTCAAATTGATTCCAGCCTTCTGTGCACGTACTTTTCATCTATGTGAATCTTTTGAGTTGCAGTTGAGGCTAGAAACATAAAATTAGGAGTTTAAAAGGCCATTTAGTATAAACTCTAGTTCATTTGTCATGTTATCTTTTCTATGATGGGCTCAAGGAAGTTGGGCTTCTCTGATTGTAACTGTGGCATACAAACACAAAGCTCTGCATGTCTATGGTTTCTAGTCTACCTACCTGTTTGAGAAGAAAAAACTAAGCAAGTTGTCCCTGTTTTTCTGTTATTTTCACCTCTGCAATATAATTCTGGTAGTACCACTAATAGGCTTGCAGGAGTACTATTTCTGATAATAACTGTAACAGAGAGAAAAATTACAGTAAATGAACTATATATATTTCATTTTTGCTTGCTTGGGGTAGCATTGCATTGCAGATTTATAAATTGCATGTTCATCAATACCTGTAGCACCATGTTCTTCAGTTTCTTGTTCATCATGTTCTTGTTCATCATAGGGTTCTTGTTCATCATGTTCTTGTTCGTCATAAGGTTCTTGTTCATCATGAAGTTCTTGTTCTTGCATTACTTCATCTTCTTCGTCTGCAGGTGGCGTAAAGTTGAGGTCCGGGACCGCCATATTCATCAGCGGCAGTACTTAGTTAAGCTGGACGACGTCAACGAAGAAGACGATGTGGAGCTGACAGCAATGTAGGGGATGACTTCATGATCTGGAGATGCTTCCAAGCTTGATCAACCAAGAAGAAGACCTGGGATGATACTGAGGCAGTGGGATGTGCGCTCCTGGGGTGCCCGATGATGATATGCTCCTCGACTTCAAACTCCCGAAGTAGGATGTTGTTGTTCCTGGGTGAGTACTGAACCTGCTCCTATGATCTTATGCAAATTTTTGCACGACCTGATGTGATCCCGTGCATGAACTGAGCTAGGACTGGTGATTTGCAGCTGGTGCTTTGCACGAACTTATTCTCTTGGGTGCTTTGCAGGAACGAAACAGTGGGAGGCTTTGCACGAGCTAGGACTGGTGATTTGCAGCTGATCCTGTCCAGGACTTGGGCCAGGGCGATCGTGTGCTAAACTGCAGGAACTGATCTCCGATGCTTTGAACCAAGACCTGGGCGCGACCTCAACGCAGAGGGCCGGGACGCGCGGCGAGGAGGTGGAACGCGCGGTTCAGTTCGTGCTCGTACTGGCGTCGCCGCGGATCCCCCGTCGAGGAACAGCAACTGCCGAAGGCCGCCGCAGCGGCGGAAGAATCTGGGCGAGGCGAGGCGGCGGATCTGCGCCTGGACAAGGCGAGGCGAGCTGCTGCGCCTGGGCGAGCCGGCGGATCTGGGCGAGGCGAGCTACTGCGCCTCGGCGAGCCAAGGCGAGGGAGGAAGAAGATGGCAACGCGTGATTTGAAATCGTAGCTGGACGAGATGGCATCGGTTGTAATTTCATTTATTCTGTATGGGTAACCTGGTCATTTTTGCGATTTTTGGGGTTTGTCGGAATTCTCTTTAACGTCATATATTTCGGAACGGAGGGAGTAGGAATTTGTTGAGTAAATTAAGGAGAGGAGCACACTATTTTTATGGTTGTGTGGACCATTTTTTTGTTAGGAGAGGTTAGGGATGAGAGAAAATTTGGGGCGGTGGCATATTTCTCGTAATTATCTACAAGCGGATAGTTTGTTACGCGGTGGCATTTATCTCGTAATTTCTTTGAAGTGTGACACCGCCTCACGACCACTGTAACCTTAATAGTAAAGGTTGTTTTCTCAAAGTAAATTTTGAATTTGAAGGTTTTTCAAATGTAAATCTTTGCTAATACGAAAAAGGTTGCATTCTTACCATTAGTTCTTTATTTTCTACTAATTAAATGAAGAATTAAAGACCATTGATCCATTAGATCAACGAGTTTTCGACAAGGATTGGCTTATTGGGCATGATCGAGTACTAAATGGACGTGACACATCCACTTATTACTAAGTTATACCATATTTAGGCATCCTAAAAACATGATTGGTTGAAGCAACATAGTATAGAAGTACTACATATATAGTACTAAAATTCTTACACACACGAGGAATTCTTCCACAATACTAATAAAATTCTTACATATACTATTTGTTCAAATCAGAACATTAGCTAGTAGCACAACTATTCAAATTAAGTTCATCACGACACCATTGCAGCATTCGGCACAAGTGACAGCATTACTGGCTCCTCCAAGGATTCATGTCCTGGTGATTGGGGTTCAGATAAGGATGCGCGAGCCCTAAGCGGATATTGTGCGCGAGCAACTTCTTTAGGAACACACCGTAGGCAGCATGCTTGGCCCTAACAGCGGGCACACGGTTTTCCGAGCCACGTCCAATGCCGCTGGCATGCTGGATCATGCTAACGATGCTCGTGTCAATGTTCCTGCAGCAGAAGGGGCAGAACAACATGCCGGCGCGATGACGGTACCTAATCTGCCTATTCTGCAGCTTCCTAATAACATGTCTTCTCTTAGCATCACGGGACTCCTTGTCAGATGATACTCCGTCATCGGAATGCTTCAAATTAGAAATGAAACAAAGTTAGCACCATAGTCTAATTCTAGGTCATTTTTAAAATGCACGTACTAACACTAGTTTAAATCAAATAACCATGCCATTGATAAACTAATGACATCAATCTTTGCTTAAATAGCATACAAAAATTTAAGCAGAATATAAATGCTACCACATATATGCAGTTAGTTAATGGACTTAATGTGTAATAACAAGCCTAGAATTTATGCCCACATTCAAATGGGACAATAGAACTTGCATATAGACAAAATGCCATCAAAATCATGTATAGCTAATTCCTAACTAGCATATACCAATCGCTCTATTCTACAAGTTCTAGAATCCAGGACCTAAAATCATTAGCGAACCCGGGAATAGATTCAAGCCCGCGCAAACAGTCGGTTACAAGGCTTAATGTGTATTTTTTTTATGAAATAAACTTCAACTACACTGTTCCGACCGCTGGGTAATAGGGGGCGCTGGGTTCGCAGTTGCATATGTAGAATCCCCGTCTCGAGATCCAACTTGCTTGCATGTCTCTACAAACCATTGGATCTTCAATACTAAATAAACTAGGGCTAGATATATATATATATGTTTAGGGAAGCACCTTGCACTCATCGTCGGAAACGACCTCCTCGAAAGCCGGTACCTCCCCCATGGGGTCCCCCAGATTAGACAAGAGAGGGAGTCCCGGCGCTTCCACCGCCGGAGGAGGCGATGACAGCGAACCGCCATGGCCGGCCGCACCTGCGGCGACGACAGCAGATGCCGCGCGGGCGTTATTCCCCTGCATCGGATCCGGACATGATGTAACACCCGAGGTTTCCCCAATTAGTTTTGCTTGTTTTCTTTTGCATCGTCATGCATCATGTCATCTATAAAACTCACCAAACATTTAAATTTTTGCCAATCCTATTTTTCCATAACATCAAAGTTCAGTTTGTGGCCTCAAAGCTATTTTAATTCGTGGAAAAAAAATCTCTGAAAAAATAATAAAACAAACCCTGAAATAAAAAATATTTTGAGAGAAAGAGAGAGAGCAGGCCACCAGGCCAAAACCAGCCCAGGCCCACCTCCTTTCTTCTCCTTCGTACGAACGAGCACGCAGGATGCATAGACAGTCCTGGAACTCTAAGGCAAGGTCGACAACGGTCCTGGAACCCAGAAACTGCATCGTTACCGTCCTCAAACTCGTCAAGGATGTCCACATACGGTCCTGGGTACGTATCATGATGACGTGGCGACGAAGGTGGACCCGTGCAGAGGCAGCTGGCTGTCCCACGACGGACGCGCGACAGCGCCGAGCCGACAAATTCCGTTAAGTTTCTCTAAATGAATTCAAATTTTGCCCAGGCCTCTTCTTTCCAAATAAGAATTTTGTGCAAATTTTCATGAACTTTTGAATTGTTTAAGTGCCTCAATTAAACGATTAAAGAAAATAGGAGGGAAGAAATTATAATAGAAAAAGGAGCAGTATTTTTTTGTGCAAAATATCATCTTCTTCATGTAGCAAACTAGGCAGAGGCATGGCGCAAGTTGCCGCTGGCCACTGTGCCCCCGTCGCCCGCGCCGCCCTCTGTCGCGCGTTGAAGAGGAGAGGGGACCGCACCTGCTCCCACGATGCAGCGTCGACGCCTGCTCCCCGCTCTCATCTGCTTTGCATCTCTCTCTCTCTCAGTAATTTCCCACGCCTAAAACCCTAGCTAGCCGCCGCTCAACGCCGGCGATGGTGCCGTCCCCGACGAATCGGAGTGGGGTAAAAGCTCCACAACGCCTTCCTCTACCTCCTCGCCCAAAGAATCGATGAGAGGAGGCCGGAATCGCCGCCGCCATCCGCGTGATCTCCGTCTCCGGCAGATGAAATTCGAGCACCGCGCAGCCGCTACGAGCCTCCTACGGCCATGCCGTCTTCACCCAGGTCTCGAGGGTGAGCTTGCGGTCCTCCAGGACATCCTCCTCTCCCTCCTCTCTTGCTGGATAGTCGTAGCCATCGTAGGCTGAGCCGCTCTGCCACGGTAGCCATCACCGTCGCCGTCTCCGGTGACCAAAACTGGGTGGCGCCGCCACCGTTAGGGCTTCCTCGGCCTCCACTATCGAACGCGCAGCTCAGGGCGCTCCGTAGAACACTACAGCAGCGGCGCCGTCGTCGCATGTGCCATGTTGCTGGCGAAGTGACGTCGCGCCGACGTCACACGTGTGCGGACCTAGTCGTGGTCCAGCCAGATGCCTCTCCGCGGGTCCACCTTCGTCGCCACGTCATCAGGATACGTACTCAGGACCGTATGTGGACGTCCTTGAGGAGTTTGAGGACGGTAACGATGCAGTTTCTGGGTTCCAGGACTGTTGTCGACCTTGCCGTAGTGTTCCATGACTCTCTATGCATTTTACTCGGCGTGAAGGGGTCATGTCGCTTTCCCCCTCCAAACCACCACCACCGCACCTCCATGGTCCCCTCTCCCCCTTCCTCCTTATCTACCACAAGCACGCCCCTAGGAACCCTAGCCTCCCCTTCTTCTTCCTCTCCGCCGCCACCATCTCTTTCTCCCTCTCCGTTCTCCTTCTATGTTGTCTCTGTAACACCACAAAGAACCTTAGCACTTCATCCTTGCCCCGTCGCCATGGACTCCCCCAAGCCAAGCCGAGCCAGGAAAACACTCTGCGCCGCCGCCGTCCACCTCTAAGTGCAAGGAGTTGGCAGGAGAACAAATACAGCGCCGTCGACATCATCTTCTTCCTCTCTGTCCGAGCTCCTTCTCCGGTCAATTTTCGTCGATCTAGACCTCCTCGACCTCGATCGACTACTCCGACCCCCTCCCGATGAGCACGCCGTTCGATTCCCACTGTTTCCCTGTTCAATCGCTTGTTGGAGGTTTTCCTTTGCGTTGGCCTGTTCCTATCAACGCCATGAACGACAGGTCCTTGTACCGGTTGGCTTGTTCGTGTGCTTCACGCACACGCTGGACCTCATACAAGCGCAAGTACACCCACAAACACCCCACCTACATCACGTACACTTCCACACCCAGCACACAAGCCTGAGAAGGTCTCGCTCGTGGAGATCGTGGTCCTCACCGTTGTTTTGTTTCCGCCGTTGTCGATCTGCAGGAAAACGCACACGAAGATTTCTTCAGTTTCGTCACTTAACATCGCAGAGTCACAGTTAATCTTCTATCCGCACCGTATGCAGTCACCAACCGCAGCATAGCCCAGTTGCTTGTGCTCTGATCCGCATCAGGGAGACCCGGGTTCGGATCCCGCGTGAGGCATTGCCTCTGCCCTTTTTCCTTGATTTTGCACCGCGCATATCCGGCCCCACCCGTCGGCGCCTGGGCCCACTCGTCAGCCGCCTGGGTAGCTACTGTCCCGGTGAAAGAAGACCCAGATCTGGATATGGATCTGGGATCTTGCGTCCAGGCCCCTGGCCTTTCCGTTTTTGCACCGAAGCCCTCCCACTCTCTGTTTCCACCACGAACAGGTCCCTGCCATTTCCAAATAAAACCCCAATATTCAAATGCTTATAACTTTTGTTTTACTAATCCAAATAATGCAAACTTTATGTCTAGAATTATCAAAAAATGCAAGGAATATTAATATGTCATCCATGCTCATGTTTGCATCTTGCATCTTGAATTTTAGTAGTGGTATGCATGTCGCACAAATAATTAAACATGGAATATGTTTGGGTGCTTAATTTAAATTGTGCCCTATTCCATTTAATATTGTGTAGATTACTTTTATCTTGTTCTCCATGTTAAACAACATTTAGTTTGATGGTTAGATAAACAACTTGAACCTCCTAATTACATTGCTCGGACTTCGGTTCCGCTTAAATTGGTTAAGTTGCATCTTGCATATCATGCATCCATATCTTGATCATGCTGGATCTTTTGGCGTAGTAGTAAGTGTTGCATCGTACTTTCTTCTAGTGCTTTGATTCTTCGCGGATAGTACGTTGAGATGATGTGAGCACCGACAAGTTTTGTTACCTCTACAAGCTGGATTCCAGGAAATCTTTACTCACTTGCTACCTATGGCTGCCGTTCCTCACTTGATACCGATTCTTTCCGTTGTCCTTATTCTAGCCTTATGATTCGATGCTTGTGTCTTGATCCTGTCATATGTTTACCTTGCAGCCATGATATAACCTTCCTTCCACTTCCTATTAACTGTTGTTTGTTTACCGTGTTGGCCCTCGTGTCGTAGTTGCATGCTTAGTGTTGTTTGCGTTCGAGTCTTGTTGTCCTTTGTCGTGTCACCTGTTTAGTTTAATAGTTGGGTTTCAACTTAATCAAAATCATGTTAATGGTTTGGGGTAATAATAATTTGATGATAAGACACCGGCAGGAGGCCCGGCGTGGTTTTGAGGCCTGCTAGTGTCGACTTTAGGAAAGAGTCTTGTCCACCGATCCATGATGAGCGCGCTAACCGCATCCGGAAGGTAGTATGGGACCCCCTCGACTTAGATCTGATCTGCAGCTTGTCCGGAGAGCCACACTTAGTTCAGGTGTTCCATTTGCTCATATGCATTAACATGTGCATGAACTGGTTGGTACCCCGAGGGTGATGATGATGATGATGACATTGCATACATACAGGATGAGGCCTGACGGTGCCGGGGTGTATAGTTATACACTTGCGCGGAGTATTCCGCTGCGTGGACGGGATCCTTATAGCTCCGTGGCTCCTAGGATGGGTTGTAGAGAAGGAATGAGTCGTGTCGAGCCAATCTGAGTTTTAGTTGGTGGCTCGAGTGTGTACGGGTACTGTAGCCCACCCTGCAGGGATAAATCTTCTCGGGAAGCCGTGTTGTCCGTGGTTATGTGGAAACTTGGTAAAAGTGCTGGCTCACAAGTACTCAGACAACTTACACTTAACGATGATAACTTGACTAGTAATATAGATTACCTCCACCATCAAAAATGAGTGCCACCTTAATCAACAGTGTGAGTTTCCTTGGGTTGCTTCCTTAGTAGGGGGTAACACTGGATGGGTATTGTTTTTGGTGAGTAGTTATAGTTGGTTTCGTCGCACTCTCTCATCCCTTTCTAATAGATGAGAGTTGTAGCGCGTCTCTGTAGACTGCTTAGTGTTGCCCGCTGCCGCATCATTACACCAACCTCTTCCTTTGTACCAAAAGTATTTGTATCTTGTGATGACTGGTTGCACTGGTATCTTCTGAGTATTGCTTTCCGCCTGCTGGTACCTTCAAGTACTGACCCCATGATTCCGGGATGTATTCACAATGCAGTCAGCAGGTTTGAAGTTGACGACGTTAGCTTGGGAATCCCTCCGGCTTGGCCTGGGCAGGGATTAGACGCCATCGGTTATCTTCAGTACTCTTAGTCCAATTTGTATCTTGTCTGTAGTCGGATATTTTCGTCTTCCGCTGTTATTTGGATCTTTGTATTGTATCAGTTGTATTCTTGACTCGTTTGAGTCGTCTTGTATATACCTTTTCTGTCGTTGTTCTGGATTTTCCGTGAATTGTTGTAATGATTACCTAAAGTTGACAACCCAGGATCGGTATTATGTGGATTCTGGCAGAAACGCTGAAATCCCCATAGTACCAGATCCAGGGGCGTCACACATGAGGTCCAACCGACATGGTGGGCCGCGCCGGCAACAGATGATGCGACGACGTCCTCCATTCCTCGCGGAACCGCCTCAAGGTTGGGGGAGAAAGAGGGAGGCGTTGGGGTCGGAGCAAAGTGTTTTTTTTGCTAGATTTGGGGCCGGAATGGTGGGGGAGGGAGGCGATGCAAGCAGGAGGGGCATTTATACTGAGTGCCATTTCGAGGGCCGTCGGGCCTGCTGATGTGTGCGCATGCATGTCTCTGCATGGCTCTCCCGTGGATTGACTTTGTCAAACACAGAGTGATGTGACATTTACTCACTGTCAAACAGGGCCACAACGAGTCAGGGCCACCTATCAGTCGAACAAATTCATGCGAACACAACAGTCATTTGCGAGGGAGGTCAAACGGCCACCCACGGTGACGAACGTGTATATGCACTCTGACTCGTGTTCAGTTGCCATTAGTTTCCCGTTCGTTCATCTACTCGCTTAGATTCACACACCTTTGTTCCACACATGCCTTCGATATTTGGGCGGTTGCCATTTGCAGTTGCCATTTGCGCTCCTTCCGTTCATAATCTTCCCTGACTCTTCTTCGAAACCCATCGAATCCAGACTTCATCTTTCCCGACTCTTCTTCCAAGCCCACGGCGGATACTTGCCATAGACGATTACCGACCAACCACGGAGGTTATCAGCCTCCCTGTCCACGGCAGCAACATGCTGGAGGTGATTTACACCAACGAGGAACGTGCCTTGGAGACTGCCCTGGCCAATTTCGAGAAATGGCTTCAGCCTGAAAAGGAAAAGTTCTTGGGCTTCGACCTTGAGTACACAAGAAGCCATGCTTACAAATTCCATGTCGTCGCCGTCGTGCAAATCGCCATGCGCAACCACGTCCTCGTGTACCACTGGTGTAGGTCGCCCCAGATAGATCATGGATGCAAGTTGCTGCAAGATTTATTTTCAACAAAGAAGATCACGTTCGCAAGCGTGGACACGGCGGGCGACAAAAAGGCTTTTGCCCAATGAGACTTCTTTCTGCCACCAGAGTACCACCATAAAATCTAGATGGAATTCAGGGTACTCAAAATTGGAATGGATACTCTAGTAGGAAATATCATAGACAGTTGGTACCTCAAGATGAAGTCTGGATTCCAATCAGACCTGCACCATTATTGGGAATGGGAGATGAATCCAACAAGCCGCAACTATGCAGCGGTGGACGGATATGTCAGTTACGAGCTATACAGAAGGATCTGAGACATGAAAATCACTTTAGGTCCAACATGGCCGGAGAAGATCCGCCCCTAGTGCAAGAGCAAAAAAGAGCTCCACAGGGCACGAGCAAAAGGAAACGCAGGGAGTAGTTGTTTAAGTGTTTTTAGCGCTTGATAATAAGTGTTCTTATTTGTTTTCTGGTTTGTGTGCGCGAAAAATATGTTTGTTTTACATATTAATATAATTTTGTGCAATATGTAATACCTGGAATTAGTTTCCATGATTTATAGATGAAATACATTGCTGCTGTGTTTTTTTGGGCATGAATTAACATTAATTGGTCAAACATTAGGAGCCTTAGATTCAACTCAAATTCAACAACAAACTCAAACATTTTCAAACTGACTAGAGATCAAACTGACATATTACAACAGATAATAGTCGCAACATAAGTCAAACATTTTCAAACCGACTAGAGATCAAACTGACATATTTCTTGGTCGCTCATTGGTATGTTGGTCTTCCAAGAAACAAAATTGCATCGCCCTCTCTACCACCGAGGCCGAATACATCTCCGCGGCGAGTTGTTGTGCTCAATTACTATGGATGCGGCAAACATTGAGAGATTATGGCATCGACTTCGACAAAGTTCCTCTCTTGTGTGACAATGAGAGTGCCATCAAGATTGCCTACAATCCCGTTCTTCACTCCAAGACGAAGCACATTGAGATACGACATCATTTCATTCGGGATCATGTTGAGAAGGGTGATATTGATCTTTCCTATGTGCCGACCAAGGATCAATTCGCGGACATCTTCACGAAGGCCCTTGATGAACCAAGATTTCGGGGTTTGAGGAATGAACTAAATGTTATCGATGTGTCTAACTTCTCTTGAACCCTCGCATACTTACCTTCACTATATGTTCTATCTAGTATAGATGTAGGCATGGACATAGAGGGAGCCTACTTCAATTCATGAACCAACACTCCACCTATCATGCGCAAAACAATCAAAACTTCACGCATATCTAGTCATTTTGTGACTTATTGTGCTTAAACGCGAGTCATACCTTTGGGCCCAAGATACATCTTCGCGGATCCTTGGTATACACTCAAACACGGTGGCTTCGGCCACCAACATTTCTCTTTGTATTGAGTTTTGCTCTTCGTTCGTGTTTTGTGTGTTCATCGTCTTTGATTCGTGTTTTGTTTTGGAGGCTCACTTCTTGTATCCTTTTTCCACAAAAACCTCGGAAGGCACGGGAACCCCGGAAATTCCGTCCTAGGGCCCGGAAATTTCCGGCCTCCAGACATTTGCCTCATAAATTTTCACTCATTTCCAAGGTGCCCGCTCACAGAAGGCACCCCCCATAAATTTGGGCGGAATATTCCATGTCTTAAGCCCCGGAAATTTCCGCGGCTCGAGATTGACCAGAAAATTCCCCCAAACATCCAGCGTGCCCGCTCGCAGAAGGCACACCGGATATTTGGGGCGAATATTCCGGCCTAAAATCTCCGCCCCCCGGAATATTCCGGTCCTAATACCGGAATAATCCGGTCTGCGCGGCTGGGGGCTATAAATAGGCGACAGGAGGGGCAGTTCCTGACTGTTTCCCCTCCCCTCGCCTCCACTCCGCCCCAACCGCAGCCGCCGCCTCCGAGACGTCCGGGAGGCCCTCTCGCTTCATCTCCTCATCCTCCGGTTGCCTTTTGCGGATCAAGAGACCGCATATCCCTTCCTCCACCATGGATCCCGGTATGTGCCTCATTTTCTCCGCAATCTAGGGTTACCGGATGATTTGATCTCATGTTCTTTCATATTCCTTGTGTTTTTTGGAGGAACGCCCATATACTAGTATCACACATCCCCTAGTGTTCCCATCATTGGACTTTATCGTTGTTTTAGATTCGTGGCAGGCCCTAGATTTAGATCTGGTGCGAAATCTCGAGGGCCGGAAATTTCCGCCCCAGGACCGGAATTTCCGCCCCCCCAGAAATTTCACCTGAGTCCGAAAAAATTTCTGCCCCATACCGGAATATCCGGCCTGCCCTGAATCTCTAACTGAGATCTGTTCTCCCACTTCCACAAGTTGTGAGCCACCATTCTGATCTTTTTCTTTTTGTTTTCTTTGCATTTTCTCTTGCTTTTCTCGCAGATAGTTCAAGCTCTAGGCCTTCCAAGGTGACTAGCTCGCGCAAGAGGTACCGACACTTGAGAGAAGATGGTGAAGGAACTTTAGTGGATGAGGTGGAGACTCGCCGTCGTGAGAGGGATGCTGAGAAGGAATATGAGCGTGAACGTGATGCTACCAGGGCAGCTCGCAAGGCCAATAAGTAGCAGGGGAAGGCAGCCCTCAACTTGGCCACCATGTCTATCTCTGAATTCAAGGCACAGAGGGCCAAGGCCTGGTACACTGAGGGTCATCAAGACCCAACCATTGACTCCTGCTTTTGGCACGTTGAGCAGGAGACTCTCTTCAAGCAAGTGTACACTGTGATGAGCAAGCCAGATTGCCCCATGAAGTTCATAAACTTTGCACACATGGCTGCCAATCCCGCATACTTCAACAACTCTGTCCAGCTGGCTGAACTTCTGGGTCTGCGTCACCTCATGGAGACCCAATGCTCCTACAACATCACTTTCATCCAGCAGTTCTTCTCCCCTCCGGTCTTCGATGAGTCTGAGGATATTTGGATGTCCTGGATGTATGTCCCTTGCCTGCTCACTGCCACATTCCATGACTTTGCTGCCGAGCTTGGATATCCCTTCGCTGGTCTCAACACTCCTCGGGGTACTCGCATGCACACTCACGGGATAGAGTATGAGAAGAACATGCTTGCTGAGCTGTATGGTCCTTGTGGTACCGTGGGCTCTGCAAAGCGTCTCTTTCCCATTTATGACATTCTGCTGTGTATGTTCAGAGAGACTATTGCCCCGAGCGTGGGCAATAATGATGAGATTCGTGGTGGCTTGGTTAACCTCGTGTACCATTCCTACCTGACCTTCACTCAGGGAAACATGACAGATACTGAGCGCCACAAGATTGATGTGATGGACTTCATCTTCAACGAGATCCACTTTGCTCTCTTCAACCGCAAAGTGCCCCCATATTCTCCTTACATCATGAAGCTCATCAAGTCTCGCTATCCTGCTGAACTCTGTGATGATCTGGAGTTAGACTGTGATGACCACAAGGATGTCAGGTTGTACAAGAAGGCCGCCTACGCTTAGCAGGCTGCTCATGATGTTGGTGCCACGAGTCAGGATCACCGTGATCCTCGCATGCGTCCACCTCCTCCAGGCACCAAGAAGCACTCATGGCTCGCTCGTGCCATTGAGAAGGTGATGTGCATGAATGTGTGCATCCACAAGGAGAACTAGAATGCCTATGTTGAGCGCCGCAACATCCAGGAGAATCAGCGCACCATCATGACTTCCCTCAACATTCCTAATGTGCCAGCTCCTCTTCCTGACAGGATTCCATACAAGAACTGGAACAACCGTGACGTCGACTGGGATCTGGGAGTGGATGCTGATGAGGACATTGCGTATGCTAGCAAGGAGTAAGAAGAAGATACCTAGGCCTAGATTTTTCTCTATGGGACGTAGTGATCTCTTTTCTCTTTTTGGTATCCTGATGCCAAAGGGGGAGAAGATCTAGTGATCGCGGGGATTTGCTAGGGTGGGTTTCGTTCTTTATCGTTTTTTATCGTCTCGTGCATCTTTTCGAACTTCGTCACATCGTGCTCGTTATTTGTGGATTTGTTTGTGTGAACTATTATTATTAGGAGGCATGTCTCCTATATACGCTATCAGTGGTGTTTTACTTTCCATCGCATTGTTAGTTTATCCCTATGCAAACACCCGTGTTGTCATCACTCACCAAAAAGGGGGAGATTGAAAGCTCATGATCCCTCTAATGATTTTGGTGATGATAACAACGCGGGTATCATCTCTCTAACAATATTGTTTGAGTATATGCAGTTGGCCTCTCAGATGATTATTGATAAATGCACTCAAAAAGTTCAAAGAGGAGTTCTGAAAATTATCTCTACTCATACCGGATTTTTCAGCTACTATCATTAGAATTTCCGGTGTGTATGGGGCGGAATATCCGGCCCTTGCACCGGAATATTCCGGTCCCTCTGGACACTTCAAAACTACTAAGTATTTCTCCTACTGCTCGCGCACAGAAGGTGGGGCGGAAATTTGCCCGGAATATTCCGGGGCAAATTTCCGGCCCTCTCGTCTTAGATGTTTTTGGAGATTTCTCAGGTGCCCGCGCGCAAAGATGGGGGCGGATTATTGGCCGGAAATTTCTGGCCCTAGATTATTCAAAAATCCGCCCCCCGGATTATTCAAATATCCGGCCTGGTCCTTAGCAGTTTTTCGGCGCGGTGCTGCTGCTCGCGCACAGAGATGGGGGTGGAATATTGGGGGGAATTTTCCGGCCCCGGAATGTTCAAATTTTCGCCCCCCGGACATTTCAAATATCCGGCCTTGGTGCACCGGAAATTTCCGGTGCTAACCCCGGAATATTCCGGCCCTGGCACACTGCAACGGTGAGAAATTGGAGGAGCTTATAAATAGATGTCTTCTTCCTCTAGAGAGCCAGTTCATCGATTCCTCTCTCTCCTCCATTGTTGAAGAGCTCTAAACGCCCCGATCTCCCTCCTCCTCCAACCAAACTCGATGTCCTTCAAGGATCTCATGGAGGAGGACTAGATCTACCTTTCTGCCAAGCCAAAAATGGTGTTCCCACACCATACCTCTTGGGATCTTGTAATCTCTTGGTTGCCTTGTCATCCAACGTAAACCCTAGTGCTTGTAGCTTCCACCTTGTAGCAAGAAGCTTCAGATTGTTGAGAGCCTCCATCTCACTTGTGGAGTAGCCTCAACCACTTGTAAAGGTTTGATCAACACCTTCAAGTCGACCTCATAGTGGAAACGAGAATCTCCCTCACCGGAGAAGTTCAAGGGGAATAAGGTGTGCACATCCGTGCTATTGAGGAGCGCCTAGGTGGCTCCCCACTTATCCAACGTAGGCGTACTTCTTTTAAGAAGGAACTACGGGAAACATATCCTTGTCTCTGTGTTTTCACTTGTGGTTATCTTGTGTCTTGCATTTACTTCCGTTGCTACTCGTTATTTGTCACATAGGGTGTCTAGTTGCACATCTAGATAACCAAGTTATTAACTTCCCAAAGCCCCCACTAAAATTGAAAAAGACTTAAAATTCGTAAGTCACCTATTCACCCCCCCTCTAGTTGACCTTTGCGTACTTTCAACATGTCTCTGTGAGGCAGGGTAAGATCCGTGTACATCCATCACTTGACCCCGGTCACGCCTTAGGCGGAGCATTTTTTCAAAACGTTTAAAAGGTTTATTTGCGTTGACGAATGAAGTCTCAAACTACGTGACTCATGCATAAAGTCGAACAAGTTAGTTGGTCGGTGAGGCTCATGGCCATCACGCGTGGTTGTACGCTCAGTCTTGGCTTCTGCGCTCGACCTTACTCCTAGGGTTGGCAAGTACGGAACTAACAACCACTTCCCAAGTGGCCTCCCGTCCAAGCCTTAGTCAAGTTAACCACACCATGCTCATCTTACCACGTCATCATATCATACTAGGTTATTGCTGCTATGATTCATCAACCGGATGGAGCTGAGATATCAAACATGTATGGCTAAGCATAGCAGATATAAGGCTCTGGCGGTGCTCACAAACAACCCTATGGCGGATAGGAGTAGTGGATCAGGTCATTGAAGCAATGCATCAAATATAGGACGACTCTACCTACTGACACAAAATACTTTGGAACCGAATGAAATGTACGAGAGAAGGAACCACTTTGGAAAACATACATGACAATATAAGAGGTTATGCTTGCCTTCTGATGGGGGGATGATAACCCGGTAGGCCAACGCCAAGGAGTAACTCGGCCCAAAGGACGCTGCGCAAGACCCGGATCAGGATAAAGGAGCTTCTAGAAGGCCCAAGATCGTAGGCCTCGTAACCCGGATTGTGGGTTCCGGTAAGGAAGTTTAGGGTTTTGTAGGCAGTGTCCGGGTAGGACTCAGAGTACGCCTTGGAGAGCAGGCCAGGGGGTCCGGATACTATATAGGCCGGCCCCTAGGTTTAGTTTAGGGAGATCCAAGAGTTTAGGCAACATTGCTAGGTATCGAGTATCCAGTGTAATACGAGAGTTGAGTTAATATATCTAGATCGGAGACTTGGCGACTTGATTGCCGGCTACCAGATCGCATATCATCATGTTTTTCTCTGGGCTAAACCCTCTCCCAAACACCAGAGTCGATTTGCCCCAAGATAAGTTACCCCCGGTAACGTCTGCCGTGATTATCCCACGACATTTGGCGCCCACCGTGGGGCCTATGTCCAAGGGTGTTTACATCACGGGAGAAGCTCGGAAGAACATGGAGAACCTTGTCATCGGCGAGATCTACACCGACCCCGAAGGAGAGAAGATGGTGGACGATTCTGGCTGGGGGCCAGAGTCGGATCACCTCGAATCCGGATCTGTCGTGACAATCGTCCAGATCAACGTCTTCATCGGCATGGTACGTACGTCCGGTTCAATCCCTAACGATTTCAGATTTGATTCTGTGTCAGGGGAGGCCACCTACGTTCAGTCAGATGGAGAAGAATCGGTCGGGACGGTAGATCCGACAGAAGAGCCCACCACGAAGAGGGAACAGCCGGAGGGGCCGGCATGGACCCCGCGTGGCCGGGTCGTGAGAGAAGATGATACCGAGTCTATCTTGCATTTGCTGGAGGACCGGTACGAGGAAAATAGCAGCGAAGAGGAAGAGTACGAATATGCGCCAAGCATTGTGCGCCAGGTTGCAGTTTACACGGCACCTGCTACCAATCTTAATCAGGGGAACGTAACCGCGGCCGCAGTCGGAGCAGCACAAGCATTGGCCCAGCAGCAAGGTCCGGTTGTCGGAAACCCGGTCTTGGTCCGGGTTGACGGAGAATCGACATCAGTTACCAGTCAAGCGGCGGAGAATGAGATGCAGGCAAACATGTTCGGATATCTAGCGAATCGGACGTCAGGGGCGGGTCCTTCAAATCCACAACACCCGGCCCTGTTCAACAACAATATGATTCTAGATCCCACCGTTCTGGCCACGGTTATCACTCCAGAAAACGCGGCGGAACGTGTTAGGGATCTGGATGTAGCCCGTCGTGCATTGGAGCAATAGAGAAGGCAAGTAGAAGCAGAAAGGCAAGGGATGGCCACGCGCCAACGTGAGCTGGACGCACCGGAAACCCGGCTCCGAGAAGAAACAACCAGAGTACGTCAAAGGCACCAAACCAGATTACCGGCAACGGGTGGAGTTACAAACACGGCCAGACTGTTTATCACACCTCAGGATCAGCCGATTCGAGCGGTGAACCAAGGAAATGTGCCTCAACCAGCAACTGGAGGAGCACAGCCGGTAAACGTGCAAGCCGGGTTACCCATACCACAGACTGGAGTTACTACCGGCAATACATTACCACCACCACCACCATCACGGTTTCGCACACCAGCAGGTCACTACAACAACCCCATGGATAACATGTACGCAACAACACTCGCATTGAATCAAATTCCCGTGAGAGAGTCACCCCACGCAGAGGAGACCCGGCGGGCGATAGATCTATTGCGCACTGCGGTGGCGCAGCAAGTTAATTACCCGGATCACATAAGTGGAATGCATGGGACACAATATATCAGCCAGCAACGAGGCAATACCGGCAATATCCAGACAAGTTCAGCGCGACGGAGGGAAGAGCAGTAGCAAATGCCGCCTCCTCCCCGCGTTCAGGCAGTACCAGCAGCATCAGCAGCGCAAGCTATCGTGGATAGTTCCAGAGCCAGGAGAGCCGCGGCCGGGTCTGCAGTGCATGGACCACCAGCAGTACCGCGTCCAGCTGTGCCTCCCGCAGGATCGCACGTTTCCCGAGTAAGGCCAGTTCCGACTAATCTCGCTGGGCCTAAGTGTCTATCGGATAACATCAGGGCTGAGCCTTACCCGGATAAATTCAAGGAACCGGGTAAAGTAGTGAATTATGAGCCGACTATGGATCCAGAAACATGGTTGAGCAGTTATGAGATGGCTATGTCGATTCGCAACGCATCCGAGAATCTTCAAGCCAAATTTTCATGTATTTTATGATGTCAGAAGGAGCAGCAAAGTTATGGTTCACTAATCTACCGGAAGGATCTATCAAGTCATGGGAGGAGTTGAAAACTGTGTTCATCAAGCACTTTCATGGGACGTACAGAAAGTTATTCACTATTGATGACCTAGAACGATGTGTCCAGAAGAAGGGAGAATCAGCGCGCAGCTGGGTGCGCCGGGTTATGGAAATACTTCATTCATCTACGGATATTCAGCCCAAGGAGGCGCTACAAGCTATGGCAAAGACGTGCAAGTACACACCTTTAGTGCAAAAGTTAACTCGCATGAAATCTAGTCGGAATGCTTCAAAGGTTACGATGGGAGAACTAATGGATGCATGCAACAAACGCGCCGCAACGGATACTACAGAAGAGGATGTCGATGACAAGAAAACAAAAGCAAACACAAATAACAATGGAAGAACCGGCAACGGATCAACGCCGGGTAACAATGGAGGTAACAATGGGAACAACCAGAATAAGCGCCCGTTTGAGGGAAGCTCCGAGTTTATCGCTAGCACAGAAGCCGGGTCTTCGAGACCTAGAGCAGAAGGAAATTTCAATGGAGGAAACCGTAACGGAGGAAATTATCAAGGGCCACCAAGGCCGGGTAACAACTGGGATATCTTCAGAATGGCGTGCCCAAAGCACAACAGGAACGGTAGGCCGGCTAACCACTCGTTGGAGCAGTGCGCGGACCTACAGAGATGGAAGAACGAGGAAGTAAACAGAGCCATGCGAGGTGCAGGTCGGGGAGGAGGACCGGGTCCGGGTGGAAACCCGGCAACGGCCCACCCCCAGCCGGTAACCCGGCAGGGGGAAATCCGGGTAACAACCAAGGGGGAGCTGGAGGTTTCCAAGCTAACCCCAAGCAGTTGGGACACTATCACGTGCACACTACAGGAACCTCTAACAAGGATAAAAAGATACTGAAACAAGCGGTAAACTCGGTTTCTTCGGCTGTTCCGAGATACCTGAGATGGTTAGAGCAAGACGTAACATGGAGGAGAAGAGATCACCCGGAAAGGATAGAACGCCCGGGAGTCTTAGCATTGGTGGTTGCACCACAAATTAATGGTTATGAGTTGAAAAACGTCCTGATGGACGGTGGAAGTAGCATCAATATCTTGTATTGGGAAACCTTTCTACGCATGGGTCTCAAGGAGTCTCAGCTACATAAAAGTTCAACAGTTTTTCATGGGATTGTGCCGGGTCACTCAGCGTGCCCCGAAGGAAAAATCACATTGGAGGTAGATTTTGGAGAATCGAAGGATAATTTCCGAGTCGAGTGGCTCACTTTTGAGGTGGTTAAGTTGCGCAGTCCTTATCACGCGCTATTCGGAAGGCCGGCTTATGCTAAGTTCATGGCCAGACCGTGTTATGTGTATCTACAGCTGAAAATCCCGGGTCCCAAGCAGACCATCACCATACATGGGAACCGGGATATAGCAGCCGAGTGTGACGAAGGAGATGCAGCCATGGCGGAGCAAGCTTGCAGAAAAGAGGAACTCAAGTATTACCGGTCTCAAGTAGACCCGGATGACAGAACATCATTAAAAATACCAAATGCTGAAGATGAGCGAGCAAAATTTAAGGCAGCTCAAGACACCAAGATGGTGGCTTTCGTTGAGGGTGATCCCTCTAAGCAATTTGCTATAGGATCTAACTTGGACAGCGAGCAGGAGAAAGCACTTGTGGAGTTTATTCGTTCGAATCAGGATGTGTTCGCCTGGAAGCCTAGCGACATGCCGGGTATTCCTACAGAGTTGGCAGAGCACAGTTTGCACGTCGATCCCAAGTCCAGGCCTGTGAAGCAGGGTTTGAGAAAGATGAATGAGGAAAGAAGGAAAGCTATAGGAGAAGAGATTGCTCGGCTGCTGACAGCCGGCTTTATCATGGAAGTATTTCACCCGGACTGGTTAGCAAACCCGGTTCTCGTGATGAAAAAGACTAACGAGTGGAGAATGTGCATTGATTATACGAGTCTCAACAAGCATTGCCCAAAGGATCCGTTTGCATTACCAAGGATAGATCAGATCATAGACGCAATGGCTGGAAGTGACCTATTATGTTTCCTGGATGCATATTTCGGGTATCATCAGATCAAGCTCAAGAAGGAGGATTGGGAGAAAACATCATTCATAAGCCCTTTTGGGGCCTTTTGTTACAAGACCATGACATTTGGATTGAAGAACGCTGGCGCAACCTATCAACGGTGTATTCAGAAGTGCTTTGAGGACCAAATTGGACGCAACGTCCAGGCTTATGTAGATGATGTGGTGATCAAGACCAGAAAAGCGGAGACATTTATTGACGACCTAAAGGAAACGTTCAAGAACCTGAGGAGGTATCAGATGAAACTAAACCCGACAAAGTGTATTTGGAGTTCCAGCTGGGAAATTACTCGGCTTCATCATTTCAGAGAGAGGAATTGAGGCAAACCCGGATAAAATCAAAGCTATCCAGAGTCTGAAAAAGCCGGAAAATTTGAAGCATGTTCAGAAGCTCACAGGGTGCGTAGCAGCCCTGAGCCGGTTTATATCCAGACTAGGAGAAAAAGCAATACCCTTGTACCGGCTCTTGAAGAAATCCAATAAATTTGTTTGGGATCAAGAGGCGGATGAGGCGTTCGAGGCACTAAAGAAGCAGTTATCTGAAGCACCAGTTCTAGCGGCCCCGGGTCCTAAAGAGCCCATGTTGCTATACGTAGCAGCTGGCCCCCGAGCGGTTAGTGCAGTAGTTGTTGTGGAGCGTAAAGAGGATGGGAAAGATCACCCGGTCCAGAGGCCGGTCTATTACGTCAGTGAGGTATTATCAGAGGCAAAGCAGCGCTATCCACATTGGCAAAAGCTGGTTTTCGGGGTCTTCATGGCCAGCCGGAAACTGGAGCCTTATTTTCAGGAACACCCCATAACAGTTGTTAGTTCTATACCAATGTCGGATATCATCAGAAACTCGGATGCAACAGGTAGAATAGCCAAATGGTCGATCGAGATGGGGGATTATCATATCAACTACGAGCCAAGGTCAGCAATCAAATCTCAAGCTCTAGTCGATTTCATTAACGACTGGACACACATAGGCATGCCCACCATGGCTCCAAATTCC
This sequence comes from Alopecurus myosuroides, assembly GCA_028641055.1. NCBI lineage: Eukaryota > Viridiplantae > Streptophyta > Magnoliopsida > Poales > Poaceae > Alopecurus > Alopecurus myosuroides. The sequence goes on from CM054060.1 coordinate 261,490,571, forward strand.
GAGTCTTGGATCATGCACTTTGATGGTTCCAAGCAATACGAGGGGTCAGGAGCGGCAGTGGTGCTAACATCACCCAAAGGAGACAAGTTGAGTTACGTACTACAGATTCACTTTGATTGTTCCAACAATGTGGCCGAGTATGAGGCCTTATTGCATGGCTTAAAGGTAGCCAAGGAGATGAACATGAAGAGGATACGATGCTTTGGAGATTCGGACCTTGTGGTACAGCAGGTCTCAGGAACTTGGGATAGGAAATATGCAACTATGGCAGCATACCGCAGAGAGGTTGATAGGGTTGCCGGGTGTTTTTCCGGGTATGAGGTGGAACACATAGACAGAAGAAAAAACGAGGCAGCAGATGCACTCGCCAGACTCGGCTCGCGCAGAGAGCCGGTTCCACCTAATGTTTTCCTGGATGAACTATGGCGACCATCAGTTAAAACCGAGTCTGAGGAAGAACTGGCAAATCAAGACCCGGATCTGGAGCTCGTGGCCACAGTGCGCGCTGTTCTCGAGTGGACAGAGCCGTTCCTGGCCTACCTATCACGGGGCGAGTTACCACAGCAGGAGGTATTAGCAAGACAAATTCTGAGGCGAGCAAAGGGATATTCTATCATCAATGGGGAGTTATACAAGAGAAGTGCAGCAGGAGTCTTTTTGCGCTGCGTAGCACCAGAAGAAGGCCGACAGATCCTTAAGGAAATCCATGAAGGTGATTGTGGGCATCATGCATCCACAAGATCCCTTGTGGCCAAAGCTTATCGACATGGTTTCTTCTGGCTCACGGCCCTAGCAGACGCGGAGCGCTTGGTGGCAAGGTGTGACGGATGTCAAAGGTACGCTCGCCAAACCCATGTGCCGGCTATGGAATTACGGACTATCCCGTTAACTTGGCCGTTCGCTGTTTGGGGTATGGACATGGTTGGCCCCTTTCACATGTCACCTTGCAAAAAGACACATCTCTTGGTGGCTATTGATAAGTTCACCAAGTGGGTTGAGGTTATGCCAGTTACCAATTGTGAAGCAGTTACAGCAGTCAAGTTCCTGAAAAAGATTATCTATCGGTTCGGGTATCCCCACAGCATAATTACCGACAATGGAACCAACATGTCCCTTGGTGAGATGGAGAATTTTTTTGGTAACAACGGAATCCGGCTTGACATAGCATCAGTGGCCCATCCACAGGCTAATGGACAAGTGGAGAGGGCAAATCAAGAGTTTCTTCGTGGATTAAAGCCACGACTGCGAGTTCCGTGCATCAGGGCTGCTGGTGCATGGGTTGAAGAATTACCATCAGTGGTTTGGGGTATCAACACTACACCTAACAGATCTACTCAGATGACACCGTTCTTCATGGTTTATGGTGCGGAGACGGCGTTGCCGAGTGATATTATTCATGACTCACCTCGAATATCGGCTTACGTCGAGGTGGAGAACGAGAAGACCCGGCAGGACGTCGTGGATATGTTAGAGGAACAGAGGGAACAAGCTTTAGAGAGATCAGCCATATATCAGCAGGATCTGCGGAGATATCATAGCCGGCGCGTGAAAACCCGGGTCTTCCAGGAGGGAGACCTGGTTCTGCGCCTGGTACAGTCAAATGAAGGAAAACACAAGTTATCACCGCCATGGGAAGGACCGTTTATCATAAGCCGGAATCTGCACAATGGATCATATTACTTGATAGATGCAAGGGAAGAGTCGGCTACGGTTAACGACACCGCTCATACCACTTCATCTATGCAAGAGCGAGAAAGACCATAGAACGTGGCTCAGCTGCGTCCCTACTATACCTAGTATAGACTAGATTCACAAGTGGAATTACACGATGTAACAGGCAGCAGGTTTCAGACGCACTCTTTTCCTATCCAGGGTACCTAAGGGGACTGGAGGGTTTTTAATGAGGCGGCCTGCTGACCTAACTATCTCATATCAATAAAGAGATGGTTAAGAAATATATATTTTTCACATGTTTTATCAAGTTCTTTATGCTTTTTACTTTTCTTCCAGGTAAGTATTATTTATTGTTCTTAAGTACATTAGTTTCTTTAGTGTGTTTCATATATTTAGGTCTTGGGGGCTGATTGCTTGAATAGCACAGTTACAAACTCAAAGACCCGGTCGCGATGCATATGAGTTATAAGGGCCGATTACTCGCAAACGAGTACGGCTGCAATCTTATAACCGGACAAAGGAGCCAAATTTTCTTGACTTTTCTTACTTAAGCTCGATGTGACTCGCACTAAAGTGGCATGCTTTGCTCGCTTACGATTACAATCAGCCATGAAGCCTAATGGGACTCGCCTGACCCTGTTTTCGTATAGATGTAACAACATGATATCCACGCGAAAGCCGGCTTACAATACAATATAGTCAAAAGGGTCATCTAAACCACAAGTTATGCAGAGTACAGGGCTAATAGCCGGAAACTCAAAGTTTATTAAGCATAACTTCAAAACCTATGTGAAACGGCTCTAGGTTTTGGGCTTAGCAGAAAACAACTTGTTCTCTTTGAAAGACCACACATCCTAGACTCGGAATTTTGGGTCTTGGGGACTAGGGATTTTGAAAAAAGAAACAAGTTGCTTAGCATTTAAGCTCAAAAAACCCAAACATCCGAGTCTTGGAGACTTGGGGACTTAGAGAAAAGTCCACCTGTCAAAACCCACGAGACTCGGAAACCGAGTCTCACAAAAGGAACCATAAAGAAAGTCGGATATCAAGAACAAATGGGCTCATAAGCAGATAAATATTAGGATCATCCAAAGGCCAGAAGGGCCACGAAAGATACTAAAGTTTCAAAATGTATTTACACGACGTAATGATAAATATCACACGTGCACAGGCGCACCATCAAAAGAATATATGTTTCCACAAGGAGCATCAAACGAGCAAGGTATCATAATAACATCTGTTTACTCGGCTTCCTGGGATAGGTCTACGTCTTTGCCCTTGCCCTCCGGGTCTTGGTCCTGGGTTCGCTCCTCAGCTTTCCCAGCATCATCACCCGGGTGTTCAGCATCAGGACGGACAGGCGAGCGGACAGCCGACGTAGAGGTGGTGGGCTCTGATCCTAACTCGGCCTCCCTCTTCGCGGTCTCTTCCCTCTTCCTGGCCGATTCAGCGTTCCATTTCTTCAAAATATTGAAGGGCAGGGGCATAACCTCCTTCACAGCCTTGCCTTCAGAGTCGTATGGAGTCATGAACCTGCTCAGGTCCATACTATCGGCCAAAGTAGTTGCCGAGTGACGTACCTCGGACTGTACGGCCTTGAAATCCTTGGGCCCAAACCTGGAGCCATCCGCTTTGAACTCTGGAAACCCGGCTATTACCTTTGCCGGCTCAAGCTTAGGAAAGTAAGCTTTAGCCAGCATAAAGGCCCGGGTCATGCCAACCCGGCATGCCGAGCGTTTCCAGAGCTCGATCCACGCAGGCACAATGGAGCACGCCTGGATAAGGGTTTCTTCACCCGGATATGCCTCAGTTGGCCATTGCACGGCCTCCAATACCCACTTGGTGCCGGCGTAGAAGGTCCGGAGCACAGTCTTTAAGTTTTTAGCTTTTTTAACATCATCTTCTTCTGGGGCCGCAAGGTTAGAGCCTACAGTTGAAACAGTAAAGGACACATCAATAATCCCGAGTATCATGAATCAAGACACAAGCCGAGTCATAAAAACAATCAGAGGCAAAAATCTTACCAAGCAAGACGCGATAAGTATCGGTAATTTGGTCCGATAACTTCTTCAGCGCGGCTTGAGCAGTGGTGTACTTTTTCTTGTATTTGGAAACATCTTTCTTCAGGGTTTCCACCTCGGCCTCAAGGGCCTCTCTCAGCTTTACCTCGGTCAGCAGAAGTTGTTCGGTCTTGGCTAAAATTTCCTCGGACCGGGTGGCCTGTGCCTGCAAGGGACAAAAGAATAAACATTAGTCGGGTATCATGGTCAGCCGAGTATTGCACGAAGTACCGAGCACAACTTCAACAAGTTATACTCGGAACTTGGGGACTAGATGGATACTATGAGATATCAATTAAACGTTACCTGGTGCTCCACTGCCATACGCTCTAGCAAACTACTCTCTGAGGCCTTCATGGCGAGGAGAGCGCTCATCATTTGATCGAAGGTGTGATTGCCCAAGTTGGAAGACCCGGGATCTTGGTAACTCGGAGAGGGGGTTTTCTCCTTGGCAGGGGAAGGCACCCGAGTCGTCCGAGTATCGGAGTCTGGTGCCCCTCCTCCCGTGCCCAAGGCTGCGGTCTCTTCCTCCTCGCGTGCATGCGAAGCTATTGGGTACCCGGCTTCTTGATCAGCCGGGTTTGTTGGTGGCACTTGTTGTTGTCCTTCGCTGCCAGCTGCAGCTGTCATATCATTAGTCGGGTTCTCATTACCCGGGTCATCGGTCTCCATATTCTCCTGGTCACTGATAGTGACCGTGGCTCTATGGACAGTATAAATAAGAAGTTAGCATGCAACTGGAGAAAAGTTATGGAAAGGTGATAGAACATCAGGAGAAGAACCTTACCCGGGATTCACCATGTAGTCCGAGGGGAACTCGCTGCTGGACCCGGACGAAACTGAAAAACATCAAGAAAGTAATACATGGAACTTCCCTGCTAAGGGGTGATTTGGAAAAACTTTGATATTCAAGAAAGGATTAGGTGAATACCAGCGCGTCGAGCCGGGGAGGATGGAATAGCCGGATTAAGAGCGCCTTCAACCGGAAAGTTCCGAGTCATTCTGCGCTTGGTCACGAGTGGATCCTTCAAGTACGGCCAGTTGGATAACTCTCGGTTTAGCTCGTGCATGTTATCAAATGAGTATGGTTTAGAAGCAAGGAGACGGTATGGAACCTTAAAGACGACACCTCGGGGTTTCCTCTTTGCTCCGACCTTGACTGTCGGCTCAGCTTCATCCTCATCGCTTGGTGTTTCCACCCTGCCTTCCGATTCTTCTTCTTCTTCGTCCTTGTCCTCTTGTTCTGAAAGTTATCAAGGTATACAGTCGGAAAAATAGAGAATGAACAACAACAAGCTCGCAGAAACTAAGTGAGACTCGGAACGTACCTTCCTCCGAGTTAATCACGTCCTCTTCCTCCTCTGGACTTTCGGAGTTAGGGGGAGTTTCGATTTTCCAAAAGACGTTATCAGCCTGAAATAAAGGTATAAAGATGAGAGTTAACAACTGTATCGAGAGGAAAGCATGAAAGTAAAAGTATAGGAACCGGATTTTTACCTTAGGAGCTGGGTTCTCGCGTGTAAAGGGTTCCAACCCGGCTATATTCCGGATTACCTCCAACTTCTCCGTCAAGAAACCCTTGATGGTCTTGTTGGTGTCACCGGCTGGGTAATTTTTAGACGAGTATCAGAGGGAGTCCGTAGAGTGCCCCGAATACTCGCATATCAGTTTAGAACGGATGGAATTGGGTTGAATGCGAAAGTTCGCCCAAGTTTTGACCAAGTTAAGCCCAAGGAGACCTTGGGCCGAGAGAACGGCTATTTTAGCTAACAAAGGTTGGATGGCCTCCCTGTCCGATTCAGGGGCGAAGGCGTTGAAGTTTTCGGAGATATCAAGGAGACCCTCCGAGTAACCCGGCAATCTCTTCTCGCCGGGTGGGGAGGTGTCTCGGCAGTAGAAGAAGGAAAGTTGCCAATGCTTAACGTGAGAATTCAAGTTAAGAGTCGGCATTGGCGAGTTCTTGCGGCGCTGGATAGAAACCCCGCCGCAAGCAAGAAGTGCCCCGTCAACGCTTTCGCGACACGGTTTGCACTGAAAGAGTTCAATGAAAAGAGCCAAATTTGGCGGAGTGCACAAATATGACTCGGAAAGAACGATAAAATGGGTTATATTCAACATAGAGTTAGGCCCTATGTCGAATACCCGGAGGCCGTAATGGCTCAAGACTTCGCGGAAGAAAGGGTGACCCGGAGGGCGAAACCCCCGGGTCACATGCTCGACAAAGCAGATTACCTCGTCGGCAGCAGGCGTGGGCCGGGTCTCGTCACCCGGCACCCTCCAGTGAATATCTTCTTGAGGGGGGAGGACCCCTAGCTCGGCCAGCTCCTCCAGCTTGGCCTTGGTAACTATGGATCTCGCCCAGTTGGCGGATATCGATTGGGTCATCCGGGTTTTAGCCGGCTGTTTCCCTTGCTTCTTGCGAGCCATGGGTTCAGTCTGCACAACACATGACAAAAAAGTATGAGACGCAAGACTCGGAGATCGTGAGTTATCCGGGTATAATACAAACAAGTATCAGTAAGAGGCATGAGGACTATGAATTGTCCGGGTGTCACTGGACGGAGCGAAAATTGCAAGTTATCCGGGTATCAAGTAGCAGTACGGAAAGTATGGGATATTTACATATTGGCAAGCATTCATGATGAAAGGTGGGTTGCTTATGTGTCTAGTGAAGCAAAAGAACCGGAAGAGGTGGATTTTCCGGGTGTCAACAGCGGCCGCGGAAAATTTGGGCGGACCGAGCCTAGATTGGAAATTTCATTTTCGAATTCATGGTGAAGTTAGTGACTACAAGCAATAGGAGAACGAAGTGGAGCCAATATACAAGTGATTGTTTGAACTAAGCAAGTATCTATGCGACTTAATTCGGCGCGGGGCAAGAAATGGCCCGCGGTTGACCTAGATCCAATCTAGGTCAAATCAAGAAATTGCAAAGCTAAATTAATGGGAGCAAGGAGCTTACCGGAGGAGATTGGAGTAGAGCGCGGGGACGGCAAATGGCGCAATCCGAATGCCCCTTTGCGACTGCCGGTGAGCTGTTCGAGGGCGCGGCGGCGGAGGTCGGCGGCAGCGCGGGACGAGCTGTGGCGGAACGTAACCGACGGTGGATTGGTTCTGGCGGCGTGCGCGAGGTCTCCGTGGTGGCGCTCCGTGAGCTCGGGTGCGGGAGTGAAGAAGAGAAGGAAGAAGAAGGAATGGACCGTTGGGGTTAGGTTATCCCCTAGGTACCTATTTATAAGGTACGGGCGGGTGAACCTAGGCCAACGGGCGGGAGCCGGAAATTTCGGATAAGAAATACCCGTCCGGATTTTCCGAGATATGCGTTAAGTGCTAGACGTGATATCCGGAATTGATAGGAAACAGATCTTCTCCGCGATACCTAGATCGATTAACGAGTGAAATAAGCCGGATCTTTGGCGTTTTCCTCGGGGCACTGACCCGGAGAAATAAGAAATGGACTCGGAGAGAGCCGGGTTACTATATGGCCACCATGGAGTTAGGCCTAGTTGTTTATCAAAGCAATCTAACCCGGCCTCTATGAACTTGTATGTTTGATATTTTTGCAGGGAATAGTGTGCGCTTCAAGGAGGATCCCGTGAAGCCCAAGCTATTCTGGGGACTACTGATGGAGGGATGATAACCCGGTAGGCCAACGCCAAGGAGTAACTCGGCCCAAAGGATGCTGCGCAAGACCCGGCTCAGGATAAAGGAGCTTCTAGAAGGCCCAAGATCGTAGGCCTCGTAACCCGGATTGTGGGTTCCGGTAAGGAAGTTTAGGGTTTTGTAGGCAGTGTCCGGGTAGGACTCAGAGTACGCCTTGGAGAGCAGGCCAGGGGGTCCGGATACTATATAAGCCGGCCCCTAGGTTTAGTTTAGGGAGATCCAAGAGTTCAGGCAACATCGCTAGGTATCGAGTATCCAGTGTAATACGAGAGTTGAGTTAATATATCTAGATCGGAGACTCGGCGACGTGATTGCCGGCTACCAGATCGCATATCATCATGTTTTTCTCTGGGCTAAACCCTCTCCCAAACACCAGAGTCGATTTGCCCCAAGATAAGTTACCCCCGGTAACGTCTGCCGTGATTATCCCACGACACCTTCCTTAAAGAAAACCAACGAATAGGTCTTCTGGAATAAGTTCTTGACTTGTCGGTTAAGATCAAGTATTCACCGATGGAGTTGTCGATCTTCACTCCGGAGTCGCGTTCTACCGATAAGAACAAACACCGGAAAGGAAGAGAACATATAACACATAGCACGATGCAATGCACAATATGTATGCATCACAAAGTTAATGCACTTTTATAGAAGACCTAAACATATGCGATGGTTTGCTAGGGTTCGTATGATGGTTAAGCATTTTTAGTAAACTTAGCCCCGAAATAGACCGCGGAGGGTAGTTCGGGTGATTCTAAAAGTGAGTACAATTTTAATGGCTCAAATATGTTTAAAAACATCATAAATGGTTTGCATTTATCATTTTGAGCATTTTGGTATATAACTTGTATTTTTCTGATTTTATGGAATAAAATCTTATTTTCTCTATTTTAAATGACTTATTTAATATTTAAATAATGCCCAAAATTAAAGTTTGTCAAACATGTATGAAAGTGACATATTTGGGTCGGAAATATGTTTCTGAACACAACCATGTATTTTTCATATTTTTCTGAGTTACAGAAGTGAAGATATTAATTATTTAATATTCAATTCATTTCTGTAATTAGAAAATGGGTGGGGCCCACGTCAGCATTTCTTTTATTAATTGTTTTAACATTTAAACATGATAGGTGGGCCATGGCTGAGGTCACTGACGTCAGCGGATGGCTGGCCGGAGGCACTGGTGGTCGCCGGCGACGAATCCGAGCGCAGCTGGGCTTGTTGGAAAGCCTCGGGCGTGCTCTACCTTAAAGTGGTGGCACCACCTCCAATGGGCCACCGACAGCGAGCCGCCATGCACAAGACGAAGGCAACGACATCAGGCTCCCGCGAATCCCGCGATTCTGTCCGCGGGAGCGAGCAAGGAGGGATGCTGGGGAAGGTAGGCTCACTGGGAACCTGGGAAGGTGGTCGGGAATGCCAAAGAAGGACGAGCGACGGTGAATCGGCGGCGGCGAAACCTGGCAGGAGTCGGGGAAGACCCGCGCGAATCGGTGGCTCCCGGCCATCCTGGAAGCTCCGTTCGCTAGGGATGTAGAGGGGAACACGGGGAGCTCGGGGATGCCCTCGGTTTGCTCCGAGGTGGGCTGTAGCATCGACGGCGAGGGGTTCCGGCGAGCTAGGGTTTCGACGTGTGCGGGTAGGGACACAGAGAGAGAGGAAGCTCGAGGGGAGGGTACTCTGCAAGGTGGGGAGGATCCGGACGGACACCTGGGGGCTTCACCTCCTCGCGCGTGGAAAGCAAGAGGTGGCAGGGCCACCTCGCCGCCCTCGGCGTCCTTCTGGCCAGAGAGGAAGAAGGAAAAGGGGGAAAAGGAAGATAACCCCCTGGAGAAGGTGGATTTCGCAGAGAGGTCCTTTTCACCATAAAAACAGAACCAAAAGCAAGTTTTGAGGGCCTTTTTGTGAAGCAAAAATTTCACAAAAATAACATTTGGAAATATCTTAACATTTTCCACATTTCCATCACAAGGTTTGTTAATTTTGAGAAACTTTTCAGAACAACTTTGTGGGTTGCTACTTTAAGTGATTTTTTTGTCATTTTACTTGTTATTTTAAAATGCAAAATTTTGACCAACATTTTCCATGCATGTATGCCATTACACAACACACAACACAACTTTATTACAAAGTAGGGATGTTACAAGTCTACCCCTCTTACAAGAATGCCGTCCCGAGATTCCTAGGTTTTAGAAAAAAAGTCGGGGTACTTAGATCGTAAACGATCCGCTCGTTCCCAGGTTGCTTCGTTCTCGGAATGATGTCACCATTAAACTTTGAGGAACTTGATGGTTTGACTTCGAGTTCTTTGTTCGACCTGATCGAGAATACGGACAGGAACCTCTTTGTAAGAGAGATCATCCTTGAGCTTGATGGTCTCGTGGTCTACACCACGGATGAGATCTTTGAAGCAACGTTTGAGTTGGGAGACATGGAATAGATCATGAACATCCGGAAATCCTGGGGGAAACTGCAACTGATATGAAACTTGACCTCGTTTTCCAATGATGGGAAAGGGACCAATGTAACGAGGAGCCAGTTTGCCTTTGATTCCGAAACGTTTTCCACCTTTTAGAGGTGTGACTCGAAGATAAGCTTTCTCGCCGATTTCGTAATGAACATCTTGGTGATGACAATCATAATAACCTTTCTGGCGAGATTGAGCCGTTTTCAGCCGTTCACGAATGATGCGAACGGTTTCTTCCGCTTCCTTGATTGTATCCGGACTGAGGATTCATCTTTCGCCGGTTTCAGACCAATTCAGCGGAGTTTGGCATTTACGGCCATACAGAACTTCAAAAGGAGCCTTGCCCAAACTAGATTAATAACTATTGTTATAGGTGAATTCGGCAAAGGGAAGGAACTTTTCCCAATCCTTACCGAAAGAGATAACACAAGATCGAAGCATGTCCTTAAGAATTTGATTCACTCTTTCGGTTTGACCACCAGTTTGTGGATGGTAAGCAGTGCTAAAAGAAAGACGAGTTCCCATAGATTCTAGAAGACATCCCCAAAACCTGGAGACAAATATACTCCCACAATCTGAGACAATCCTTTTAGGAACACTGTGAAGACTGACTATTCGGGAGATGTATAAATCTGCCAACTGACTGGTGGTGATAGCCTCTCGAATAGGGAGGAAATGAGCAACCTTGGACAGTCGATCAACCACTACCCAAATAGCATTGTGACCCTTATTGATTCTGGGAAGACCGGTAGTGAAGCCCATACCGATTTCATCCCACTTCCACTCAGGAATCGGTAGAGGTTGAAGAACACAGGCTGGTCTTTGATGTTCAGCTTTAACACGACGACAAACATCGCACTCAGCAACATACTTAGCTATTTATCGCTTCATTCATGTCCACCAAGACCTTGTACATAGATCCTGGTACATATTACGTGTCTTTGGCACCACCAAATGATTGCCAAAATAGACGGTACCTTTGTTATCAATAGTGAAACACTTAGCAACTCCGTTAGCAATGCTCTTCTTGATGTTAGCAATGCCTAGATTATGCTTTTGAACCTTTTTGATCTGGCCCTCTAGAGAAGGTTTGACCTCTAGGTTAGCAAGATAACCAGAAGGAACAATTCCAAGGTTAAGCTTGGAAAACTCCTCATGAAGAGAAGGTTGAGCTTGCTGTATCATCAAGTTGTTACAGTAGGACTTACGGCTTAGCGCATCAGCCATGACGTTGGCTTTGTCGGGTTGGTAGTTGAGACCCAAATCAAAGTCTTTAATTATTTCCAACCATATTCTCTGTCTGAGGTTCAGATCCGGTTGGATGAACATATATTTTAGACTCTGATGATCTGAGTATAACTCACAACGGTTACCAAGAAGATAATGACGCCATTGTTTGAGAGCATGGACCACGCCTGCTAGCTCTAGATCATGAGTTGGGTAGTTGCGCTCATGTGGTTTCAACTGACGAGAACCATAGGCCACCACATGACCTTCTTGCATTAACACGCAACCCAGTCCTTGTTGCGAGGCATCGCAGAAGATAATGAAATCCTTGCTCGTATCAGGAAGAGAAAGCACAAGAGCAGTAGTCAGTTTAGGTTTTTCAGAGTTTGGAATCTCTCTTCTGCCTTTTCTTACCACTCAAACTTCTTTCCTTTCTTAATAAGTTCAGTCATAGGTTTGGAAATTTTGGAGAAGTTCTCGATGAATCGACGGTAATAACCTGCCATACCGAGAATACTCCGAACATCCTTGACTGATTCAGGTGCTTCCCAATCCAGAATGGTTTGGAACTTGTCTGGAATCACGGAAACACCTTCGGCAGACACCACGTGTCCGAGATAGATGAGTTCTTTCAACCAGAACTCACATTTATAGAACTTGGCATACAACTTGTGCTCACGGAGGTTGGACAACACCAAACACAAGTGTTCGACATGTTCATCTTCGTTTTTGGAATAGACCAGGATGTCATCGATGTAGACCACGACGAACTTGTCAAGATACTCCATGATACCGAGTTCATAAGCCTCATGAATGTGGCTGGAGCATTGGTAAGACCAAAGGACATAACAGTGTACTCATAAAGACCATAACAAGTAGTGAAAGTTGTTTCAGGAATGTCCTCTTTTCTGATCTTTATTTGATGGTATCCTGATCACAGATCCATCTTGGAAAAGACATTTGCACCAGCTAACTGATCAAACAGGTCGTTGATTCTTGGAATAGGATACTTGTTTTCGATGGTCTCTACATTCAGTGGCTGATAATCAACAACGAAACGCAGAACACTGGTATCCCGCTTCTTAAGAAAGATGGTCGGACAACCCCAAGAAGATGTACTAGGTTGCATGAAACCTTTTTATTCTAACTCCTCTATTTGTTGCTTCAATTCAGCCAACTCTTCTGGGGCCATACGATAAGGTATTTTGGACATAGGAGCGGTGCCAGGGACTAGTTCAATGACAAATTCCACACTTCGATCAGGTGGCATGCCAGGTAATTCTTCAGGGAACACATCAAGAAACTCACTGACTACAGGCAACTCGTGAATTTAAGGAGGGTAGTCAGCTTGCATAGAGTATAGTTGTGACTCGGGTGAAAGTTGATGGCATGCTGATGGATCTAGATCTGCACACGTCCAACACTTCACACTAGCACCAGAAGGATCTGTCAAGATGATGGACTTGTCTACGCAGTCAATTACAGCTCCAAACCGCTTGAGCCAATCCATACCTAGAATGACATCAATGTCAGTTGACTTTAAGGCATGGAAGGTGGTAGGGAACAACCGATACACAATATCGATTATGAGCTCTGGGGTAACCTTCGTGGTTTGCCAGTTAAGCCCTAGGGACTGGACCACCAAGGACTTTGACATATTTTGGAAAGGTATCCCATTCATTTCAGCGAACTTTTATGACATAAAGGTATGGGATGCTCCAGAGTCGAACAACGCTATAGCCAGAATGGAGTTAACTCGAATTGTACTCAAAGAACGCTTGGATCATCTTGAGACTTTTCAAGTGTAACATGTGTTAAACAAGCATGTCTAGTATCAATGTTCTTCACCTTTTTCTTGGGCGGAGGAACTCCGTGACCAATTTTCTTCTGAAGACACTCTCGATAAAGATGACCCGGCTGACCACACTTGAAACACACAGAATCAGGTGGTTTAGCAGCTGATGGACGGTGAACGGTGAACGTATCCCGCAAGATTGGGTGCAAAAGGTGCTCTAGGGGTAGCACTCTATGGTATGAACACACGACGCTTCTTGGAGCCAGAGGAAGATGCACGGGAGTTATCGGCATCCCGTTTTACAGTAGTCTCCATCTCCTTTCTGCCGTATTCAAGGGTAATAGCCTGATTATACAACTCCTGGAAACTCTGGAAATTTAAAGGAAGCAACTCATAACGGAGGGTTGGGTTCAGACCCTTCCGAAACAGTTCCTGCTTTCCTCATCATTTCTGACATCACGCGGAGCATAGCGAGCCAAACGGGTGAATTCACAACCGTAAGGTTCAACGTCCATGTTATCCTGAGTGAGATCAAGGAATTCTTTCCTTTGATGTCCATGACTGCCTTTGGAATATAAGCATCACGGAACACAATACAGAACTCTGCCCATGTCACCTCATGTCCTGGCGCCTGCAACGCCAAGAAACCTTCCCAACAAGTACCAGCCGCACCTTCTAGCTTGTAGGTGGCAAAGTTCACACGGTCATTATCTTGGACATGGAGAGCAACAAACTTGCGCTCGATTGTACGGAGCCAATCATCAGCATCCCGAGGCTCCTTGGAATCAGCGAAGGTAGGAGGCTGAGCTTTGAGGAAACTCCCAAGTGTAACACCTTCAACACGACGTTCAGTATTCTGCACCACACGTTCAAGAAGATGTTTATTTCTCAGGCGGTTGGTCTCGATATACTGCAGAACCTGCGCCATTGTGGGAAAAGGCGGAACTTCTGCCCCAGGAGGATTACGTCCATGTCGTTTATGAGTACCACCTGACATCCTGAGTAAAAAGGAGAGGAACCATGAACAACACATTCATGAAAGGATAAAACAACGGAATGGTACATGATAGTTCAACGGAGGCAAGATACATGACATTATGTGGAAGAAACAAGCCACATCGTCTAAAAGAACAATCGGGAATCACACACAGATGCAATCCCGGATATGGAATTGATAGATCGGATGACTTGAGTTAGTCGAAACTTGGGAGGTTAGCAACCTCACATGAAGTACCGGAAAGAAAACACCCAACGGTTTTGATCCTAGTTTTGAAGGTAACAGAGGAGAGGAACACCTATTCAAATCAATTGAAATAAGATGACTCAAAGTTGGAGTGACACCAGATAAAGAGTAAAAAGAGTTCCTAATAAGGTTTTCACAATTCATCTGCAAGTTCAAAGTAGTTTTCAAAAACACTAGACTCAACATCGACCATTGGCAAAGGGTTTCCTACAGGCAGTCCTGCTCTGGTACCATGACTTGTCATACCCCGGACCCAGGGATATACATACTGTTATGTGCTCCTAGTCATAGAACCACAAGGGCTTCAGGGTTACCAGCCCTAGTCGCAACAAACAACGGCAGGCAGACCAGATTCATCGGCACGCAGGCCGGATCACCACGGTCTACTACTCCTTGTATCCATGCTAGTCATAACCAATTATGCATAACCAAGCGTCCACGAGTCGGATCAAACTGAAGGAACGAGACCAAAGCTATACAGAGCTGCTATGTGTCGAGAATGTGCAACAACAATCGAGGGTTACCGGGGTTACCTCGCCCCAGGCCGAATCACATCGACAGGCGGGCTCGGACATGGATCATCGGCTCCACAACCCCTCAACTGCGACAACTATGCAGGCATAGCCAAAACTGTATAACAATGAGCTCGAAACCAACAACCGATCAAAGCAACACTCTAGACATGGAAGTTGTATTGAACATGTATTACTAGAGTATAGCTTTACAACCAGAGGTCACATGACCCAACATTACATCAGACAACGGAAGGCAAACTATTTTGCTAATCAGTAAGAACCAAAAAGGTCTAAGAGGCCGCAACATAAGGCGACGTCCCAGCCCATAGATTCCAGGCTTCTACCCGGGAACTCCGAACTACTCGTCGATGTCCACGTTGAATCACCACCGATGTAAGTAACTTCACCTGAACCAAAATTAAGCAAACCTGAGTATGGGAGGTACTCAACAAGACTTAGTTAACCTATTATATATTATCTGTTTCAGAAAAGGGTTTTATGAAGGTTGATTTGCGTAAAGCAATATTTGTTTTCCAAATCGAGGAGGACAACACGTCTCATGGAACATTTTCAAAACAGATGAGAGAACTTGATTACTGTAATCATCATCTTTCATACCACAAATATCATTTCTCAGCACCTCACATGCTACAAGGGTCACCCCTCTCGGCATCTCCGAGGAGGCACCCTTCATTCCTTGTCAACATCTTTTACGTCACGTTCAAGTTATTTATGTCCAAACTACTTTCACCAAGTCGTCCTTAACCGTGGACACGGTTTCTCGAAAAGATTTATCCTAGAAGGGGGTACACTTTACCCACATGTACCAACCGACTCTTAGAGCCTATGTTTTAGCACTAGTCCGGGAAGTGCCGGCAGAGGGTGGTTCGGCCACGACCTTTACCTTACGCGGCCTTATACATGAGTCAACCCAAGACAGGTCCACCCCGTCAACAGGGAGTTGGCCATCCTCCTGACGACACCTGTCTCTATGAGGCGGGGTAAGATCCGTGTACGTCCATCACTTGACCCCGGTCACGCCCTAGGAGGAGCATTTTTCCAAAACGTTTAAAAGGTTTATTTGCGTTGCCGAATGGAGTCTCAAACTACGTGACTCATGGATAAAGTCGAACAAGTTAGTTGGTCGGCGAGGCTCATGGCCATCGCACGTGGTTGTACGCTTAGTCTTGGCTTCTGCGCCCGAACTTACTCCTAGGGTTGGCAAATACGGAATGAACAACCACTTCCCAAGTGGCCTCCCGTCCAAGCCTTAGTCAAGTTAACCACACCATGCTCATCTTACCACGTCATCATATCATACTAGGTTATCGCAGCTCTGATTCGTCAACCGGATGGAGCAGAGGTATCAAACATGTATGGCTAAGCATAGATATAAGGCTCTGGCCTCTGGCGGTGCTCACAAACAACCCTATGGCAGCTAGGAGTAGTGGATCAGGTCATTGAAGCTATGCATCATATATAGGAGGACTCTACCTACTAACACAAAATACTTTGGAACTGAATGCAATGTACGAGAGAAGGAACCACTTTGGAAAACATACATGAGCTGATAAGAGGTTATGCTTGCCTTGCTTAAATAAAACCAACGAATAGCTCTTCTCGACTAAGTGCTTGACTTGTCGGTTAAAGTCAAGTATTCACCGATGGAGTTGTCGATCTTCGCTCCGGAGTCGCGTTCTACCGATAAGAATAAACACCGAAAAGGAAGAGAACATTCAACACATAGCACGATGCAATAAACAATATGTATGCGTGACAAATTTAATGCACTTTTATAGAAGACCTAAACATATATGATGGTTTGCTAAGGTTCGTATGATGGTTAAGCATTTTTACTAAAGTTGGCCCCGAAATAGACCCCGAAGGGCATTTCACGTGATTCTAAAAGTGAGTACAATTTTAATAGCTCAAATATGTTTAAAAACATCATAAATGGATTGCATTTATCATTTTGAGCATTTTGGTATATAACTTGTATTTTTCTGATTTTATGGAATAAAATCTTATTTTCTCTATTTTAAATCATTTATTTAATATTTAAATAATGCCCAAAATTAAAGTTTGTCAAACATGTATAAAAATGACATATTTGGGTTGGAAATAGGTTTCTGAACACAACCATGTATTTTTCATATTTTTCTGAGTTACAGAAGTGAAGATATTAATTATTTAATATTTAATTCATTTCTGTAATTAGGAAATGGGTGGGGCCAATGTCAGATTTCTTGTATTAATTGTTTAAACATTTAAACATGACAGGTGGGCCATGGCTGAGGTCACACTGACGTCAGCAGGACGTCAGCGGATGGTTGGCCGGAGGCAGTGGTGGTCGTCGGCGACGAATCCGGCGACGAAAACGAGCGCACTTGGGCTTGTTGGAAATCCCCGAGAGTGCTCTACCTTATGGTGGTGTCACCACCTCCAATGGGCCACCGGCGGCGAGCCTCCATGCAGACGGAGGCAACAGCGTCAGGCTCCGGCGAATCCCGCGATTTCGACCGCGGGAGCGAGCAAGGACGGGTGCTGGTGGAAGGTAGGCTCACCAGGAACCCGGGGAGGTGGTCGGGGAGGCCGGAGAAGGACGAGTGACGGTGAATAGGCCGCGGCGGCGCCCGGCCGGAGTCGGGGAAGACCCGCGCGATTCGGTGGCTCCCGGCCGTCCCGGGAAGCTCCGTTCGCCAGGGAGGTAGAGGGGAACACTGGGAGCTCGGGGATGCCCTCGGTTAGCTTCGAGGTGGGTTGTAGCGCCTGCAGCGAGGGGTTCCGGCGAGGTAGGGTTTCGGCGTGTGCGTGAGGGACAGAGATAGAGAGCTCGAGGGGAGGGTTCTCTGCAAGGTGGGGAGGATCCGGACGACACCTGGGGGATTCACATCCTCGCACGTGGCAAGCAGGAGGTGGCAGGGCCACCTCGCCGCCCTCGAGGTCCTTAGGGCATGCACAGTGTGTGCCAAATTTGGATGCCAAATACCCTATTTGGCTTTTGGCATCGGTTCCCTACATTGTAGAGGTGCCAAATCTTGGTGCCAAAGGGAAATAATTTAGCATAGGAGCAACTAGAAGATCCAATGCCAAATTCTTTTAAGTGAATAAAATAGTAGGATGGAGGGGTGGGATTAGAGAGTGTGTGCAACCCAAAATAGTTAATTATTATTTTATACATGGTGGGGCACACAATAAGGGAATTTGCAATTTGGCATTGGCTTTGACACATTGTAGATAACATAGCAAGTTTACCCCTAATGCCATATAAATCTATGTGGAAAATTTGGCTTTGGAAACACTGTGGATGCTCTTATGGCCAGAGAGGAAGAAGGAAAAGGGGAAAAGAAAAGGAATTTTTCGATAACCCACTAGAGAAGCTGGATTTCGCACAGAGGTCCTTTTCACCTTAAAAACATAACCAAAAGCAAGTTTTGAGGGCCTTTTTGTGAAGCAAAAATTTCACAAAAATAACATTTGAAAATATCTTAAAAGTTTCCACATTTCCATCACAAGTTTTGTTAATTTTGAAAAACTTTTCACAACAACTTTGTGGGTTCCTACTTTAAGTGATTTTTTTGCCATTTCACTTGTTATTTTCAAATGCAAAATTTTGACCAACATTTTCCATGCATGTATGCCATGTACACAACACACAACACAACTTTATTACAAAGTAGGGCTGTTACAGTTGCTTACACTTGTAAGGTGGGGTATTTTCAGGGTATTATGCGATTCATCTCGTTATTATGCATGTATCATCTTGTGAGTGTTTTCTGTAGTCCTTACTGGGACTACTTTGCTATCTTTCAGATGTATGCGGCCCTCGAGCTTGAAGACATGGATTATTATTGTCATTGTCTATATCTCAGGAAAGTTCATCACTTGCTCATATACTTTGCAGTATTTCCTAGCGAAATATTTGCAAAAACCCTATCGTACCACATATTCTCAAAAGAATGCATGATCCTATTTTTTATAATAATATGACTACTTGAATGGCTACCCGGGTGGTAGTGTTCTGTTTGGTGGGAGGATGGAACCATGTAAGATGAATAGGTCAAAGGAAGGTTCCATCTGCATGGGGTAGTATTAGCTAGGAATTAACAACAAATGTCGTCGGGATTCTTGCGCCATAAATACCGCATTAACCATGGGTCTTGTATGGGGCTAATAAGTCAGTTGTGATCTTTTACCGTTCGCATGTCAACGGACTGCCAGAGCCGTACGATGTAGGTCTTGCGAGACTACATGCACATGGCTGGGATCCCTTAATTCCACGGACTCGGGGTTCTATGAGTGTCTGCGAGGGGTGCCTAGATATCTATCGTGAGGAGTAGAATCAGGGGTTGAACCCGCTGACAGAAATGGGTGGGTATGCGTTGTGTGGAGAAGCATTGTTTGACTTGGATCAACAACTGGGGCCCAGACCTGAGTGGGAGTGGACAGGTATGTACACCTAGTTGTGCAACATGGTCTTGATCTCCCATGGGTAAAGTAACGCACCTCTGCAGAGTGTAAAAGGATGTGGCATGTTACCCCCTGTTCCCGGAAGGAGCTGCGAACGCCTCAGGAAAGGCAACTCCATGAAGTTCTAATCATGTGAAGATCTGGCGGGCATAGTCTTCCAAATTAAAAGCAACCTCTTGAAGAAAGATTTTCAAAAACTTGCATTAGCTTATGACTCTTTCGAGTCTAAAGCTGTAGTTAGTGCATAAAACTACCCACTATATATCATGAACTTGTTGAGTAACACTCGTTACACATTCGTTCCCATTTTACCACCTCTTAGAGTTGAAGCCTTATGGAAGTCGCCATCGTGAATCCATCGATGTCTAAGGAAGCTAGGTGGAGTCATCTCTTACTTAGCCAGTAAAGCATCATCATCAACAACGCTGGTGGAGGAGAAGCTATCAAGGTGTAGGTGGATACCATTCTTGGACTTAGCTGTTACAAGTCATAGTTCAGGGCTGACATCAGCCGTAGTGGATTTGGTTCTGAGCTAGAGTTATTATGCAGCTTAGAGCTTCGAATCGAATCTTCTTATCTTTTATTTGCATAAGATCTTATTTGATACTTGAAAGTGCATTTCGTTTTCCCGGTGTTTCGTGTGTTAGTTAAAAATACTAAGTACATATTTATCGAGGTGTTTAGTGTGCAGGTATTATACTTAACATCGGCATCGATCACCGAAAAGATCGGTGAAGTTTGGCCTAAGAGATTTGAGACAGAGGTCAACCGGATTATTCGGAGGAGCCGGATATTCCGGTTAGGAAAATTTCGAACCATTTTCGGGACAGAGATGATCCGGATATTTGGTACCGGATTATTCATCTCAGACCGTATATTCCGGTTGTGGAGTTTTTTCTCGAAAACGGCTAAGGACTGGAGATAAAACTGACAGAGATTGACCAGATTATTGGTACGGGATTAGTCCGGAGGAGCCGGAATATCCGGTACGGTTGCCTGCACGGGACAGAGACGAGCCAGATTATTGGTACCGGATTATTCAAAGGCAACCGGATATTCTGGTTAAAGTCAACAGGATTCGAGCAGAACAGTAGACCGGATATTCCGGTCCAAACTTGGACCGGATATTCCGGTCCCAAATTCCTGCAAAACGGCTAGTTTTGGGGAGGAGCTATAAATACCCCTCCTCTTCCTCCTTGATCTCTAGTTCTTCCCCTTGGCATTCAATAGCATTTAAGATCTCACCAAATCCCTCATAACTCCCAATCCCTTCACCCCAAACTCGAATATCTTTGGAGGATTGAAGGAGAAGGCCTCGATCTACATCTTCACCGAGCCGTTCTTCATTTCCCCCTCTATAGCTTGGGGGATCTATCCTAGGGTTTCCTCTTGTGGAGAACCTAAGCATCTTGATACTTGTTGGTGATTCAAGAAGAGTTGTGTCACACCCCAATTTTTGGAATCTTGTACTGTGCTCAAGAAGACAAAAATTAGGGCCAACAATTTTTTTTCTAACAACATGATTGTTTTAAATAACATATGTTTATGATAAGTTTTGTTTCTTGATAAAACCAGTACCAAATTTTTCCTGAAAACAATTCTATTATTTTCCTGATATTTTCCCTAATGTTTTCCTAATATTACTTGAGTGGATTTTTATTCCAAGACTTGTATCATTCTTGTTATCATCTTAAAATGAACTTTTAACTTTGTTTGATCCAATAAAACAAGTTTTGAAAATGATTTATGAAAATTTTCTTTTAAGATTTCTATAGAAAACAATCCCTGAAAATATAGCCAGGTACGTGTTTTCTACCTTTGTTTTCACTAGGCTATAAATTGTTATTTTATGTTTTCTTGAATTTTGATTGATCCTTGATATATGAACTACAAAACCATAAGCTTGGTTTCATTTTTGGATTAATAAAAGTTATCTTTTTCTTGTTGTTTTTCTGGTATAAAATTTAGGCAGAAAAAGACATTTTTGAAAAACAGAGAAAAACAGATAATACACCTTTTTCCACATTGTTTTCATGGCGTTAAACTATTTAAAAATTGTTTTAAAAAGAGTTTTATGAAAGTTTATAACATGGTTAACAAGTTCACACTTTGAAAACAAATTTTGGAAACCATTTGGCCCTTGAAAACAAACTCAACTTTTTGATGATTTAATCTGTTCCAACATTTAGAATTTTTTCTAAGTCTAGACTGAAATTTCTGAATTTTGTGAACAGTGTGAGATAGACTTTTGGGCAATTGTTTTCTTTGAGTTTCTTTGCAAAACTTGAAGTGTCACCTGGTCTAACATGTTGACTAAGCCTTGGACTCGAACCAGGATGCATGGCTATGCTTCTATAAGCCTTATAGATGAAGGAAACCAAGAGAGAGAAGAGGGTGATGTGGAATAGTATGGAGCCCATACTTTTACCTAATTGACCTAGCCCTTGCCTCCCATTTCCTCCAAGGGCCATCATTGACATGACCCCATGTGTCCTTGGCCTTGGACAACCAGAGCACAAAGAGAAAAGACCACACAAACCCTTGGCTAGCTCATGCCATCCAATGGCATGCACCCGAGAGCCCATTTTTTCCCTTGCCCTTATCCCCTCGGGTACAAACCTCCTCTAGCCCCTTCCTTGCGCCACACTGCTCCCCCACACTCTCACAACTTCCCCTGGTCGAGATCTGGGCGTGCCTAGCCTAGGGAGCATGCACGAGCCCTGGGCTTGCCACCGGTGACCACCACGGCCTCGAGGTGGTATCGCTTGATCCAGTCCCTCCCACCCCTCCTCTCTGCTATGGATCGCTTCCCCACAATCCCCTGACCCTCCCTGACTTGCCCCCGTGGCCTTTCGCTCACAGGTGCGCCGCCGCCGTCGACCTCGCCGTCGCGGGCGCCCTGTGCCGAGCCACCGCCTGAGACCGCGACCGTTGCCACCGACTGCTCCCTTCGACGCCCTCGACCCTATCCGTCGCCCCCGAGCCCGGGCCAGCCCTCCCCAAGCCCCCACGGTGAGCCGTCGTGCCTTCCTTGTCGCCGCTCGTCGCGGGAGAGAGAGAGAGAGAGGAGGGAAGGTGAGGAAGACGACCGTGCGCCGTTGGATCTTCGATCCACGGCCACGCTTGAACGGCCACGTTCCCGCGCCCGCGCTCGCGCTGAGTGAAGTTGGGCCACACCCGCAGAGAACCAGCCCGCGCTTCTGTGTGTTTTTCTTTTAAAGTTTTTCACAGAAACTTGGCTGCTCACTTTGGACTGGTGAACAATACCAAACGTGCAATATAAAATCTACCAAAAATCATGAACCTAACATTATGTGTTCCTAATCACATAAATATTTCAGATCTAAGTTTTGGGCCATATTTTTCTCACATTGACTGTTTTGCCACAGAGAGTCTATGAACATGTTTTCAACATAACTTTTTGAATCTGTAACTAAAAGGGACAAACTAAAATGTTTTGGATAGCTCTTGAATATATCTATCAATAGGCCTTTTCTTCACATAAAGGTGGGCTACCAAATGGAAATATCATCCATTTTGGTAAAAGGCCAGTAGGATTTTCTAAGATTTTTAAAGTGAGTTTAAAAATGATTTTTTGATGTAAATACAACTGGATGAGTTTGATATTGGTTAGATATATCTACTCCTATCTTATATTAATTTTTGGAGCCCTAGACTATTTTTGGTGAGTAGATCTTGAAACAGCAGCTTTTCTGTTTCTTTTTGTATGTGAGTATTTGTTTGAAATGAAATGAGTGATTGTTTGAATCTTGTTTCCTAGCATGCATAGAGTTTTTAGGACTTGTTATTAAGTTGTTTTCTTGCAGTACATCTACCTTAGAAAGTGTGTGCATGTTTGGAAAGTTAAATAAAAATAGGAATAGCATTTGTTATTTTGTAGTTTTATTGTTTCGAATATTTATGTGAGCCAAATATTTGTGTGCTTGAGTGACTAAGTTTAGGCTATGCTAGAAATGGTTCTAGTACCATTTTGGTACTGTTATTTTGATGTTAGTACATCATTTAGCTTCCATGTTGTTTTATGGCAAAGCATGTGTAAGTCTTGTTATTTAATTGCACTAGTATTGTTTTCACTAGAATGAATAGCCTTGTGTTGTTTATTTTGTCATGCACTTTTTGTCATGAGTAACCAGAGGCTTTGTACCTATTTTTCCTTGGTATTAGTGGTCCCATAACTCACTGGTCCCATTGTATCTTGGTTGAGGATGAAAATCCCCAACCATACATGTGTGTGAAAATAACATGTTTTATTATATGATTGATTATTATTTTCCACCGTGGAAAATAGGTGGTTTACTTCACTTACGCCAGTGAAAGGTTTATTTCTTATTTTTAAATACTAGTATGTTTAGGTGTGATTCATTTGTTATCATAATATTCCTTAAGGGTATCATCTTAAGAAGTGCCTCACTATTGTTTGCTTGAAATTAAATTGTATGCAAAGTAATTCCTTGTGAATGATAGATTGTTTGTAAATGATTTATATTTGAGTGTTTGTATTTTTGAAAAGGTTTAGTTAACCTTTCATTGAGTGCATAGCTACTGGTTGTGTATTTCATTCCTTGGTTGCTTGCTATTTAATTAATTAGAAAAGCAGGTATTACCAGAATAGGTTTATACTTGCTTAATAGATGTTCTCATCGAAGTATTTCATGTTATTTCTTACTAGCATGTGTAAGTTTGGTGTGCTTTTATTAGGTATATTTATATTCATGACTTGCTTGTTTAGAGTTAAGCACCCTTGTAGCATTGTTTGCTTCTCTGGTGTTGAACTAGTGTCACCACTAGAAATTGGGGTTTTGCCCTAGTGTTGTTATCTTTCATTCTATGAGTGTATGATTGATTCTAGCATATTTAGGAATTTATTACATCTGTTATTATTCCATGACATATTTATTTTCTTGTTACTATAGTTGTAGGATACAATTCTTTCTTACATCATGTTTTTGTAGACTTCCATACTAGTATGCTATAAATGCAGTCCTGTTTTTTATGATATTTGATAGGAGTATTATCTTGTGTGATGATTGTGTTTTAGGTTATTTTTATGACTTGGTACCATCGATTTTATCTACTGGTGTGTTTTATTATTTTCATTATTGATGGATTCCATAACTTAAGTAGACATAAGCATAGTCTATAACTAGCCTATTCATCTGTGGTGTGTTTGCTTGTTGTTTGGAATTTGTCTGAGTGATTGCCTTAGCATGAGTATTATACTTATGCTATTGTGGTGCTAAGTGTTGTTTTTGTGCTTAGTACTATCTTGTTATCTAAGCATTAGTTTGGTAGTAAACTTGTTTGGTGATGATTGCTTGTGTGTTGTTGATACCCACTACCATGGGTATGACCTTGATTGCTCGCTATTATTTTAGTAGTCTCACCTTTTGCACCCACACGCTATATTTTTAGCTTCTTGAATATCTTATTATGAGAATGGTACACCCACTCCACATATGGTATTTAAGATGTGGGATATGGTTTTTCAACCATATGTTTGTCTGACGACAGTTTTGTGCCCTGGTAGTTTTGTGAGATAGATTTCTCGATAACGTTTGAGTGATTGCGCTAGTATAAGTTTGCGTGTTGTATGTGTTGTTTAGTTTATATGTTTTGTCTTTAGTTATGAGTGTGTGTCTTTTATTCTTTTACGACTCTAGAAAACGAAGAAGAAGAAGAAGAAGAAGAACAAGAACAACAAGAAGAAGAAGCAGTTGTGCAGCTGTGCGTCAAGTTCAAACTGCTTCAAGGACAGGGACACTAAAAGTATTAAGGCAAGTCATCTTGATGCTTGATGTTATAATACACTTTTCATTATCTATCATGCATGTTTTACTTCTGCAAAGTTTTCCAAAACTTTGATTTTCCAAAAACTATTTTGAGTGACTACTATTACTATGCCAATAGTTGATACTTGGTGTTACCAAGACCATAGCCACCATATGGTATTTATTACCACTCAAAATTATAAGTCCCTAACGGACATCCTAAAAATAGGTTTTTACAAAACAAAGGCTTTATGGAAAACCCAGAGAAAAGGCTGATCCTTATTCACCGGGGGAATGTTGGAGTGGTCATTTTTGGAAAAATGGTGTTTTACAAAAATGACACATAACCTAGTCTTTGCCAGACAACCTTACCGTACTGCCACCCTACCCCAACATGGGCACGGGGCTTAACTTGAAGTTTGTTCTTGTTAGGGTGTGTTCTATCTCAAAGTGCTATAAGGGACGTGACTTCCCTCAAACCGAAATGCCGCTAGTCATGAATTCAAATAGGCATGCAAAGTGAGGGATTAAGTTACCCCCCGGATGCGACGGTTGGGTCTCCTGTCGTCGCAATGTGCGACATAGTGCCGGGGAGAACAAACCCAATAGAAGAGATAGACATATTCTAGCTCAAACACAGTGGACAGTTAGGATCAGTTATCTGATGTTTACATATTGTTGTTACAGTCCGTGGTTGTTCAGGGCGGACGTACTGGATCTGGTGGATTGTGTACACCTCTGCAGAGTCAAACTATTCGGAATAGCCGCGTCCTCGGATATGGACAGTTGAATGGCCATGGAGATAGCATTGTGTCAATGTTTTCAAAAAAGAGTTTTCAAAATGGGTGTTGGACTTGTGAAGTTCGAAAGGGGGGAAATCTTGTACCGTGGAGGTACCGTCGATGAAAATCCAGAAGTTGTTTTACAAAAAGTTTTGCAAAGAGAAAACCTTCCTTTACAAAATGAGTTTATAAAACCTCTTCTGGATGTGATATCTACAAGAGAAAGAAAACTATATTATTTTATTTTGAAGTATCTTCTTCAACGAAGATATAGAGATTTTTTTAAAAAAAATCAACTATGATATGTCTTACACATATCATTGATAGTGAATCCTATTTATAGCCTACCTATTCCACTATATAAGCATACCTGCATTTTTGGTAAGTTACATGATGGATGTCTTGCTGAGTACATTCAAATGTACTCATATTGGTTTCGTACCTGGTATCAACTTGCTAGACATCGAGAAGGAGTATCAGAAGGAGATCTATGGAGGGGAGTAAGGAGCTGATGGCTTTGTGAACTAGGATCATCTCCCAGGCAGCAGCCTGTAGGTTAAGGCGTGACTTGGGCTCTACTACGTTGTGTTTGTTTAGTCTTCTGCTGTGTGTGTTGTGTGTTGCCCTACGCGGCAGTTGTGTGAGACTTGTTCAAGTGACCATGTCCATTTGTAAGTGTTTATGCACTCGTGTAATGGATATTGTATCTGTGTACCAACTTGATATGTTGTCCACGACTGGTGTGATCTGGGATCGTGAATGTATGCATATCGAAGGTGTCCTTGAACAGTGGTTCTGGGGCGGACCTTACAGAGTTGGGAGCCCCCAATTTGGTTGTGGGTGTGTGCCCCAAGTTGTTTGTACATGATTCGATTCCCGCCTCAAAGGGGAACAATAGTGGAAGGTGAACTAGGCCTTTGTGGCGGGGTTCATCAGAGAATAGGGGTGAGGCCTTTGTGGCGTTGAGTAGGCCTTCGTGGCGATCTCACACCCCTCCAACGAGACGTACTCCCTTAACAAGGAGGAACTCGGGATTACATCGTGTCTCCGTGTGCTCCAATTCGGTTACCTCGTTCCCTTACTCCCTTTACTTGTGCTTGCATTGTGATTGTTGTTATCCTTGTCATATAGGTAAATTCACCTTAGTTGCATTATCTAGATAATTTACCTTTGTGTCAAGCCTAAATTAAAAGAAAAATTAAAATTGGTCGTAGCATCTATTCACCCCTCTAGGTGCCCATACTTTACTTTCAATTGGTATCAGAGCCTCGGCTCTTCTATCGGGCTTAACCGCCTAAGAGTTTTAGTATGGGAGACGATTTGGATACCGAAACGTCTGTGGCCAAAGTGACCATGGATGATCTCAATGAGTTGAGAAATTCATTAACCTCATCCATAGACACCAAATTTGATGAGTCGCGCCAAGTCTTGGAACAACTCCTCAAAGACAAACGACCGGTGGTTGCCAAATCTACTCCTACGGAAACTACTCCGGAGGGTGCCAAGAAAGGGGTAGATGGTGATCCACTAATATTGCTTCCTCCGAAAACTCCACCGAGAAGGGCACAGAGGGAGACGAATAATATCACTCCGTCAAAGGACGATATTCTCCTGATCCCCCCGTCCCTCATCCTCATATAATCCCTAGGGGAGATCCACCTAAAATTGATGATTTTTCTTTTCGTGAATGGCAATATCATATGGAGACTCACTTGAACTCTTCTTGTATAGATCTTTGGAGGATCACTCGTGATGGATACAAGCCTCATGATCCCAAGCACCTCACAAGAAGAGAAGCCGTAGATTGCCAACTCAACTACACCGCCTTGTCTATTCTCCACCAAGCCGTTGGTCCTAACCACCTGCCGCATCTTCAACAATATTCCACCGCCAAGGAAACATTGGACGCTCTTTTCGTCATGTTTGTGGGAAATGAGAGTATGCAAATGAATAGATATGATGCCTTGACCAATGAGGCCGAAGGGTTCTATATGAATGATGGAGAGGACCATGTTGACATGTACTGAAGACTCAAGACTCTTGCCACCGACTTCTCAAATGTTGGTGCCAAGTACATTGATGATGCTTGGATCAAAAGGAAGTACATGATTGCCATAATGCCATTTGAGGGAGAGGAATTGAAGAGCAATCAAGGAAGACATGAGTTCCCTTCCATGACCTCAACTCAAGTGATGCAAGAAATGTGCTCCTATCAAGTGCAAACCAAGAATGCTCTTGACAACCGTTCTAGGGCCATTGGAATACACAAAGGAGCATCGGTTGCTTTGAAGGCCAAGGTTGTGTCAAGAGAGGTTGAGTATGAAGAAGAAGGAGAAGAGGCGTTGCCTCCTTTGAAGGAACAAGACTATGATCCCATGCTAAAGGATCTCATTGCTCTCACCGTGCAATTTTTTTGGAACAATCCTCCCAAGGGCAAGAAATTTGTTGAGGAGAAGACCAAGTCTCGATATGGAAATGATGGGGCTCAAAAAGTGAGGTCTTGCTTCAATTGCCAAGATAAGCACCACTTCAGTGCGGAGTGTCCCTATGAGAATATAGAGCTCCATAGTGGCAAGCTCATTCGCAAGGACAAGTCCAAGGTTGAGTACAAGAAACCTCACTTCAAGAAGAAACCATTCAACAAGAAGTCTCCCACCAAGTTTGTGCTATTGACTCAAGAGTAGTATGATTCCGGGAGTGATGAAGAAGAAGAAACCACAAGTGAAGTGGCCGCTCTAGCAATAGATTCTATTCCATCATCTTCATCTCTCTTTGAATCCCCCAATGACAATCATCCTCAATGAAATGCCAAGTGCTTCATGGCTAAGGCCACGGAGGTATCACCTTCCTCCAACTCTAAGACCCTAGTGAACTAGAACATCTTGCTAGTCTTAGAGTAGAAGATGAGAGGCTCTCCTTGGAATGTTTTGTGTCTAACATTGAAGGGGAGACAAAGAAGTACTTTGAGTATCTTATGAGGCAATTGGGAGAGGCCCAAGAAGCTCTTGAGAAGAAAGGTGAGGTTGAAAGAAGGGATGCAGATGAAATTGCATCCCTCTCTATGAATCTTGAGGAAGAGCATGATGGTAGAGTTTCTCTAGAGGAGGAACTTGAATCTATTGAATTAACTCCTAATGAACTTGTCTCTAACATCACTAAGGAACGTGACCTTGCTATTGCTAAATATAAAAAGGCTAAAAAGGATAAGGTTGTGTTTGGGGTTGGTCATGGTAAACTAACCGAGGAGTTTTTAAAGCTAACCAAGGCTCACAAAGCTTTGGAGAGCAAACACTCTTCACTCAAAGAGTTGCATGAACAACTTCAAACTCAACTTAATCAACCTAACAACCCTAGCAACCTCTACTTCTTCTTGTGATCATGCAAATATTATTGAGGAAAATTCTAGGTTGAAGGATGAGCTAGCAAGGCTCAAGGGCAAAGGCCCTCAAGTTGAGAAGGTTGTGGTCTCTACCCCACAAGTGGTTGCCCTAGATCTAATGTGGTCATTGCTAGACCACAATTGAGTGCTCCAAGGAAACAAGTGGGCAAACAAGATCTTGGCTATGTATCCAAGAAGAAGAACAAGAAGAAGACCAACAATGGTGCTTCGGGTGGTATTGTCATTAAGGACAACACTACTCGTAGCACACCCGCTCAAGCAAACAATGTTTCCTCGAGTAGTAGTGTCATTAGAGACAACACTACTCGTAGCACCTCCGCGGGAACTAACAATCCACACCATTTCTTATATGATGATTATTATGGTGTTGCACAAGCTAAATATGTTGGTCCTATTGAGGGTTTAATTGACTATACTATTTGAGTTCCAAATACCCTTGTTGCTAACATGAAGGGGCCCTCCTCGGTTCCTAACTCTAGTCAATGATCTCTTGCAGGACTATGCTTCCGGTGGGATTAATGGATAATTGATAGTGGATGCACTAGCCATATGACCGGAAGCAAAGAACTTGTGACGGAGTTGCGCCCAAATGACATACAAGCAACTGTCACTTATGGAGACTCGTCCTCGTCTAAGGTATCCAGGTTCGGCAAGGTTGTGGTTGCTCCCGATATCACTATCATGAACGTCATGCTTGTCGAATCCCTTGGTTACAATTTACTTTCCGTCCGCTCTCTTGGAAAGATGGGTTTCTCCGTCTTTTTTATGCTAATATTGTGGTCCTTTTGAGGAGCAAGACTCTTGTCGTCTCTTACGTGGGACATGTTGAAAATGAGTTGTTCGTGGTGGAATTTTCGAAGCCTACCAACTCTCAAACAATGTGTCTTTTCGGAAAGGCGAACGTGGGATGGTTGTGGCATCGCCGCTTGTCCCATGTAAACATGAGAACTTTGCAAAGTCTTCACAAAGGTGGCCTTATAGTCGGACTAAAAAAATGTTTCCTTTTCAAAGGATTGCGTTTGTAGGTCGTGTGTTGAAGGAAAGATGCATGATAAGGCACACAAGGACAAGACTATTATTTCATCAAAGAGGATCTTGGAGCTTCCCCATGTTGATCTCTTTGGTGCCGTGCCCGAAGCAAGTCTTGGAGGCAAGATATATTGCTTGGTGACTGTCGATGATTATTCAAGATACACTTGGGTTTATTTCTTCAAGTGCAAGAGTGAGACTCAACAAACCATCGTCGACTTCTCCAACCAAATGCAACATCAACACAATGTGCAAATCATGGCTATTAGGAGTGATAATGGTTCAGAGTTCAAGAAATATACTTTGAATCAGTTCCTTAGTGAAGAAGGCATTCGTCATCAATACTCCCCCACTTACACTCCTCAACAAAATGGTGTTGCCGAAAGGAAGAATCGCACTCTATTGGATTTTTTTTGACACCATTACTGTGGGGGAATCCCCCACAGCCCCCCCATTTATTAATAAAATAAAAGGTTATTTACAGAGAATACACTATATACAAGGGGATTAGGGGAGTGAATTAATCCATGATGTAAAAAAAACAGAGATCTCTCTCTTCACCCTGTACTTAAGCAGAGTGACTTCCTGTATGAACAGGGCCTTCCATCCTGTAAAAGTTGGTTTGATGTTCTTGAAAATCCATCCATTCCTTTGCTTCCAGATGCACCAGCAGGCCAGGATCACAATCTCCACAAAACAGGGACCAGCAAAATATTTCCTGGCAGACATGATAGTATATGAGGAGGAGCCAGGGTACCAAGGGATTTGTAGATAGTTCCAAATCCTTGTACTAAATGTACAATTGAAGAATAAATGCCTCCAGTCTTCATGAACATGGCCAGGACATAGGACGCAATCAGAAGAATCATTAATGATCCAGTGCCTTCTAATCAACATATCCTTGGTGTTAATTCTATCATGCAGTAATAGCCAAGCAAAGAATCTGTGCTTAGATTGACACTTGCTCTTCCATAATCCATAAGAAAGTGAATCATCAGGGACACCATTAAAATGGTGTTTATAAAAAGAGCTAGGATGTATTCTGCCAGTTGAGTGTGGACTCTTCCGTTGGTCTTTAATACTAAATTGTATTTTAAAATTACCAATCATGCATTTCAACAACTTTAGTTCTTCATTTGCTTGGATTGACAAAGGCAAAGCAAAATTTTGAATGCAATCTGTGCAAAGCAAGAAATCATTAACAGATTGAAGCTTATCTTTGGCAAAAGAGTAAAGCCTTGGAAAGGTTATCTTAAGAATTTGTGGCTGCCAATTGTCCTCCCAAAACAATGCAGTGAAACCATTTCCTACACAGCAAGTAGTGAAATTTCTGAAATCCTCAGATAATGCCAAGATATTTCTCCACCAAAAAGAACCAGATTCTACCACGGCATGAGGAACAGCCTTATCATAGTAAGCATCAGTAATGAGCTGCACCCAAGGAAAGTCCTCCTGATTATAGAATTTATCTAGATGTTTAAGAAGAAGAGCAGAGTTTTGTATTTTCAAGTTTATGATCCCCAGTCCTCCCTTCTTTTTGGGTTTACACACCATATGCCAAGCTGCAAGGGAATTAGCTTTTTCTTTTCCTCTCTTGCTCCACAAGCAGTGTCTTCTTGCTTTGTCAATAACTTCAATAACACCAGCAGGAATAACTAAAGAGAGCATATAGTAGGTTGGCAATGAAGATAAAACAGAATTCACCAACACCAGCCTATCACCATAGGACAGAAAATAGGAAGTGGCAGAAAGTCTTCTCTCAACTCTATCAATTAAAGGAGAAAAATCCTTGATAGTAGGTCTAGTAGTACCCATAGGCAATCCAAGATAAGTGAAAGGCATAGACCCAGTTTTACACTGAAAAAATTCAGCCAGAGCACTAGCTTCATCAGAATCCAAATTGATAGGAATCATAGATGATTTGTGAAAGTTGATTTTCAATCCTGTAAAGGCAGCATATGTATTTAGAATGTCCTTGAAGACCTCCAGGTCTTTTTTACATGCTGGAAGCACCACTATTGTATCATCAGCATACTAGATTATAGGGAATTCTTTTCTGACTGGGATAGGAGAGGAAAGCAAACCATCAGAGTATGCCTTATTGACTAAGCTTTGCAATAAATCAGCTCCTTCAACAAATAAAAGTGGAAACAAAGGATCTCCCTGCCTAACTCCTCTTTTGCAGTGGAATTTTTTTCCAGGTATCCCATTAAGGAGAACAGAAGAGAATCCAGAAGCTAAAATTTCTCTGACCCAATTGATAAACAATTCTGGAAAACCTTTAAATCTCAAGACTTGTATAATGGCTTCATGATCCAGAGTATCAAAGGCTTTTTCAAAATCAATCTTGAGAACCACTATTTTCTTTTTTGACTGCTGGCATTGGAACAGAAACTCAAAAGACCAAGCAAGGCAGTCTTGGATTGTTCTACCCTTTATAAAACCATATTGGTTATCATGAATTGTATCACATATAACATTTTGCAGCCTATTAGCAATAAGCTTGGTGACAAATTTGAGACAGTTATTAGTCAAAGAAATTGGTCTGAAATCATTGACAGTTTCAGGGGAGATGGATTTTGGAATGAGAGTGATATAGGAATCATTTATACTCTGTAATGATAGATTTCCTGAATGAAAATCATGGCATAGCTGAGTGAAGTCATCTTTTAACACCTCCCAACATTTCTTCACAAAAAGCCCATTGAAACCATCAGGTCCAGGGGCTCTATCAGTCTTAAGAGATTTCATAACTGATGTAATTTCCTCTGTAGTGAAGGGCTCAACCAGACATTGCAAATTAACAGTTGATAGAAGAACAGTGGAAAGATCTAAAAGCTGGGAAGTGACAGAGGAAACCCCCATTCTATTTTTGAAACAATTCCAAAAAGCAGCTGCCTTGTGATGATGGTCTATCAATGAGACCCCTTCCTCATTTTTAATTTCAGCAATAGTATTAAATCTATACCTTTCTGTAGCTTTAGCATGGAAAAATTTAGTATTTTCACCACCAAGATGTACCCATCTGATAGTGCATCTATTCTTCCAATAGGCAGACTGAGAGTACACTTCTCTCCAATACTTATGGGCCGAGGCCATATCCACCGCATGCCACTCCTCCAACCGCCTCTACATCCGCAAAGGCTTGGACAAGACTCCATATGAGATCCTCACCGGCAACAAGCCCAATGTCTCCTACTTTCGTGTATTCGGTTGTAAGTGCTTTTACTTGATAAAGGGTGTTAGGTTGTCTAAATTTCAATCCAAAACTTTTGAGGGTATATTTGTTGGTTACAGTGCCGAATCCCACACTTATAGAGTCTTTGACAAAGCCTCACAAATTGTCATAGAATCTTGTAGTGTGGATTTCGAGGAAAATGATGGCTCCCAAGTGGTGCAATTTCATATTTCTAATGTAGATGTTGAAATACCTCAAGAAGCCATAGGAAGGATGGGTGTGGGATTTTTCCGCCCCATTGAGGGACACCTTATGGCGACTCGAGAAGGACTATGCTCTACTCAAGTGGAGCCCTCCTCTAAAATAGAAGAACAAGCCAAGGAGCCAAGTATTACACCTAACCAAGAACATGTTGAAGACCCTCCTCTTATTGAACAGGTCACTACGCAAGATGCAACCACTCCAATCATTCATGCTAGTCAATGTCAAGGCCAAGATCTACCATCCTCTTCATCCTCTCCTCAAGTTGAAGCTAGTGTTGAAGATACTGTTGTTGATGATGATGATGGTGATGATCTAGACCAAGTTGGTCAAGATGGGGACCCAAATGATCAAGATGATCAAGTGATCCCTCCGCGCAATAGTGTGGAGATTGAAGCCCGTCGTGTAAAAAGGATAATAAGAGCTTTGAAGCATATTGATGCCCAAGACAATAAGGTCTTGGAAGATATTAAAGCTAGAAGATCCACAACAAAGCAATTGCCACATTTTAGTGAGCATCAAGCTCATATCTCTATGGTGGAACCAAAGAAAGTGTTTGAAGCTCTTGAGGACTCCGATTGGGTTGAAGCAATGCATGATGATCTCAATAACTTTGAGCGCAACAAGGTTTGAAGATTGGTTGAGAAGCCCAAAGATTGCCACAATGTTATTGGCACTAAGTGGATTTTCAAGAACAAGCAAGATGAGCATGGCATTGTCATAAGGAACAAGGCTAGATTTGTTGCTCAAGGTTACACTCAAGTTGAAGGCATTGACTTTGATGAAACCTACGCACCCGTGGCTCGCCTTGAGTCCATTTGTATGCTCCTTGCTTATGCTTCTTCTCATAATTTCAAATTGCAACAAATGGATGTCAAAAGTGCTTTCTTGAATGGTCCACTAAAGGAGGAAGTATATGTGAAGCAATCTCCGGGTTTCGAGAATCTCAACTTTCCTAACCATGTCTACAAACTTGATAAAGCTCTTTATGGTCTCAAACAAGCACCACGTGCTTGGTATGAGCACCTTAAGGAATTGTTGGACGACCGTGGTTTCGAAGTTGGGAAGATCAACCCCACTCTCTTCACCAAGAGAGTAAAGGGAGAGCTTTTCATATGCCAACTCTATGTCGACGATATTATCTTTGGCTCAACTAACCAAGCTTTCAATAATGAGTTCTCTAAGCTTATGACTGAGAGGTTCGAGTTGTCTATGATGGGTGAGCTTAATTTCTTCCTTGGCTTTGAGATCAAGCAATTGGCTCATGGGACTTTCATTTCTCAAGCCAAGTATACTCAATACATGATCAAGAGGTTTAACTTCCTAAATACAAATATCAGTACAACTCCTATGCAAGTCAAGTGCCACCTATCTCGTAACCCGAAGGGTAAAGATGTGGACCAAAATATGTATCGTTCTATGATTGGTTATTTGCTCTATATTTGTGCATCTAGGCCCGATATCGTTTTGAGTGTAGGTGTGTGTGCAAGGTATCAAGCGGCTTCTAAGGAAAGCCATTTGATGGTGGTCCATAAGATCTTTTGTTATTTGGTTCTGATAAGGGGTTGCCCGATCTTCTCGATGAAATCACACGATAACAAGGATCTGATAACTTGTGTCTCTCCATGAACTCTCCGGCTGATTCCTGATGCCAATTGCAGCAGCAACCAATCCCTTGGATATTCGTAAATCCACACACTTGCACGAGTAGCCACTGACTACTAGTGGTCCTGTATCAACTAATTCCCAGTGGAATAGCAGATAACACGCAAAACTTGCAATATATCAATTCCTGATGAATGCTTCGAGCAATCAACAATGGAGTTCTAGGGTTTATGAATAAAGGTAGTCTAAACCTCTCACACGCACGTGAAGAGGTATTTAAGAGAGAGGGGGTGCGGCCAAAGGCCAATGCGCACCAGCCCTAAACCTACTTGAATTTGGACTCAGACTCAACTTGGACTCGAACCAAAGGGATACAAACCGACCGCAACAAGTGGGATTCGGCCAACAGCCACGTAGGGCTTTATTGGACTCGTATGGGAGTACCTAGGACATGTCCTTGGTGCTCCCATAACTCTAAAACGCAACACATAATAATTCGGGCTGAACCAAGCAAGGACATGTCCTTGGTGGTCTCAATTCCCTCTTATCTTTATTCTGCCTCCTCCTTCTCCCTTGTGCTTGGATGATCATCTCTCTCCATGTGTGCTCCCATGCTTTGCTCCATGACTCCATGCTCCTTGCCTCCAATAATGTTTGTGTTATCTATAACCTGAATCATACATAAATGCAGGGATTTAGGTAGTATAAAATTCTCATAAGAACAAACATCATAATTTAAAAGGAGTGAGTTCACCTGCTGTTCTAATAGTTTGGTTCTTGATCTAGTCATTGGACCAATTCTTACTTCATCATGCTTTTCTTGAACAGCCATGTCATCATCAATAGGAGGAATAACAAATGTACTAGGGATGTCCTCATCATCCTACCCCCTTGAAAAGGCGTCGACCTCGACGCATCAAGGTCCTCTCCATGGTATGGTGATAGATCAACAACATTGAACGAATTACTCACACCAAACTCATCACTAGGGAGGTCAATCTTGTATGCATTATCATTGATCTTGTGAAGCACTTTATATGGACCAGCACCACGTGGCATCAATTTGGACTTGCGCAATGTGGGAAATCTGTCCTTATGAAAATGTACCCACACTAAATCACCTGGCTGAAAAAGTACCTCCTTCCTCTTCTTGTTAATCCTCTCAGCAACATGTCTTCCAGTCTTCTCAATTGCTTCCTTGGTCTTATCATGGATCTTCCTCACATAATCAGCTCGTTTTGAAGCCTCCATATTAACTCTCTCTTGCACAGGAAGTGGCAATAAATCAAGTGGTGTTATGGGTTTAAAACCATAGACCACCTCAAACGGGCATAGCTGAGTGGTAGAATGTACAGCCATGTTGTATGCAAACTCAACATGAGGCAAACACTCCTCCCACTCCCGCAAGTTCTTTTTAATCATGGCTCGCAGCAATGTGGATAGTGTGCGATTCACCACCTCCGTTTGTCCATCAGTTTGGGGGTGACAAGTAGTAGAAAACAGCAGCTTTGTCCCCAGCTTCCCCCATAGTGTCTTCCAGAAATAGCTCATGAACTTGACATCACGATCAGAAACAATAGTCTTGGGTACTCCATGTAATCTCACTATGTCCCTGAAAAACATATTAGCAATGTGTGACACAACGTCGCTCTTGTGGCATGCAATAAAATGTGACATTTTAGAGAATCTATCAACTACCACAAATATTGAATCATGTCCTCTTTTAGTCCTAGGCAAACCTAACACAAAATCCATACTAATGTCTTGCCAAGGTGTAGTAGGTGCAGGAAGAGGAGTATATAAACCATGAGGTTTTAGTTTTGACTTAGCCTTGTTGCAAGTGATGCAACGTCTCACAAACCTCTCCACACCTCTTCTCATACGTGGCCAATAGAAGTGATCAGCCAACATCATCAATGTTTTCTCCCTCCCAAAGTGTCCTATCAAACCACCACTTTGTGATTCCTGCAACAATAACAAACGCAAGGACGACTCGGGCACACATAATTTGTTAGCTCTAAACAAATATCCATCATGCAAATGAAATTTATCCCATGCTTTCACAGTAGTACAATGCGCATATGCAGTTTTAAAATCATTGTCTTGAGCATACAAATCTTTTACACTCTCCAAACCAGGAAGTTTCACGTCTAATTGAGTTAATAGCATACTTTTCCTAGAGAGAGCATCAGCAACAACATTATCTTTGCCTTTCTTATATTTAATTATGTATGGGAATGATTCAATGAATTCAACCCACTTAGCATGTCTTTTATTAAGGCTAGATTGGCTCTTTAAAAATCTTAATGCTTCATGATCAGAATGTATGATAAATTCTTTTAGCCACAAATAATGTTTCCAAACCTCAAGAACTCTAACAAGTGCATACAATTCTTTATCATAAACAGAATAATTCAATTGGGCACCATGCAATTTCTCAGAAAAATAAGCAACATGTTTGTTTTCTTGCATGAGCACACCACCAATACCAATACCACTTGCATCACACTCAATTTCAAATTGTTTGTTGAAATTAGGCAATATTAATAATGGGCCGAAATTAGCTTGTTCTTTATCTCATCAAAAGCAATATCTTGTTCTACCCCCCCCATATAAAATCAACACCCTTCTTAGTTAAATCATTTAATGGTGCAGCAAGAGTACTAAAATCCTTGACAAATCTTCTATAGAAACCAGCCAATCCATTAAAACTTCTCACTAGACTAACATTTGTTGGAATAGGCCAATTTTTAATAGCTTCAATTTTAGATTCATCAACCTCAATGCCATGTTTAGATACAACATATCCCAGACAAATGACCTTGTCTTTGCAAAAAGAACATTTAGCAAGATTACCATATAATTGATTTGCTCTTAACACATGCAAGACTTGTCTAATGTGATAAACATGCTCATTTTCATTGTGGCTATATATGAGAATATCATCAAAATAAACTACCACAAATTTTCCAATAAACTCTCTCAAAACATGGTTCATAAGTCTCATGAAAGTACTAGGTGCATTAGTTAAACCAAAAGGCATCACTAACCATTCATATAAACCAAATTTTAGTTTTGAAAGCAGTTTTCCATTCATCCCGTTCTTTCATTCTTATTTGATAATAACCACTACGCAAATCGATTTTAGAGAAAACAGCAGCACCACTTAATTCATCTAACATGTCCTCCAAATGAGGTATATGATGACGATAACGAATAGTGATGTTGTTAATTGCTCTACAATCAACACACATGCGCCAAGTACCATCTTTCTTAGGCACTAAAATAACAGGAACAACACATGGAGATAAGCTAATATGAATATAACCTTTGTCGAGTAGCTCCTGCACTTGTTTCTGAATTTCCTTGGTTTCTTGGGGATTATTCCTGTAAGGTGCTCGGTTTGGTAATGTTGCTCCAAGGATCAAATCAATCTAATGCTCAATGCCACACAATGGTGGCAGCCCTGCTGGTACCTCCTCTGGAAAAACATCATCAAAATCCTGCAAAACATGAGAGGCACCAAGAGGAATAGGGGTCATGTCAGAAGAAACCAAAATTTCTCCCTTGTGCATAAGCACTATAGGAAGCATACGAGGGTCCTCACTAAACTCTCTCAAATCCTCTTTGGTGGCTAGCATACATAATAGGCTCACTCCCTCACTTTTATTTTTACCACTCATCTTATTTTTTTCACTCATAGAAGGATTACTCTCTTGTTTTTCTTTCTCACTATCCTTCTCTACATTAACTTCAGTTTTTGACGAGACTCATTTACAATTTGCTGTGGTGTCATAGGTCTCAAAACAATATCCTTCTCATGCCAATTCAACTGATATGTGTTAGCTCTCCCATTATGTGTAACATTCCTGTCAAACTGCCATGGTCCTCCAAGCAACATGTGACAAACAGACATGGGCACAACATCACACTCAATGGTATCAGTATAGGGCCCAATTTGGAACTCCACTCTCACCATGTAGCTCACCTTCATCTCTCCTTTATCACTCAGCCACTGTATATAATAAGGATGAGGGTGTGGAATATATTTTAATTTCAGCTTTGCACATAGCTCTTTACTAGCAAGATTTCTGCAACTCCCTCCATCAATAATAACTATGCAAGCCATTTTAGGACCTACAATTGCCTTGGTTTGGAAAAGATTGCACCTCTGATTTTCTGGAGAAGGAATAACACTCAAAGCAGCAGCATTTTGTGAGCAAACAATAGTGGGGTAATGTGTAGCATAAGCATCAAGTGTACCTCCTTGCTCATCACAATTGTCGGGGGGTTACCCCGAGTAGGGTAAAGGCAAGTGCTAAGGGCAAGATCAGAACAGACATTTGGCAGAGTAGCAGGCTAACCGGTACTCGCTACCCGGTAGACCGCTATTCGGCCGTACACGTTGACGGCCAGGAGAAAGAATCAAGGAAGTTATTCTCCTTCGAGTAGAGGAAGTGGTCCGAGTAGAAGTGGCGGTTTCCTACTCGTGCCAAAAGTCAAAGGAGCCGTTCTGACACAGGATCCAGCGTATCCTGGGTCCGTACTGAGGCACTGTTCATCAGCAGAGCACGTGCCTGTCCGCGTCAGGGTGTCAGCAGATCGTCGCAGGTTAGGGGGGCCTACTCTGTGATGGTGGCAGTGATAACAGATCAGCTTCTTGGTTTTGCACAACGACTTTCCACACAGGACAAACTAGGAAGCCAAAGGTGTAAGCGGGAAGCTGGAAGTGTGCAGTGTGCACACTATGTCGACATATGTTTGTACTTTTCCCTGTTGGCTGTATCCGGCTGGGCACCAGTATATAAGGTGCCCTGCCCCCTCCTGCGCGAGGATCCCAGTTTAGATCCAGAGACGACGACACAGGACGGTTGGACTCACGATAGGAAAACCTAGATCTTCACCTAGAGAGAAGAGTGGCTACTCAGCTGAAGGCCAAACTTGTAATGTGGCTACTCGGTGAGACACAAATACACGGAGAGAAAGCCAGGAGTAGGGGTTTTACCTCCACACGAGGGCCCTGAACCTGGGTAGATATTGTTGTTTGAAGTGACTGATTCATCCCTCACGCGGCTACTCGCTGCGTGATCCCTCCCCGAGCGCCTCCAGCGTCCATCGTTCCCACATCTTTAGCCATCCTATGGCATCTGCCGTGACAGAACCACGACAGTTGGCGCCCACCGTGGGGCAACCAGCGGCGCTGGCTGGAGTTCACGTTCGGACGGGATCTACTTCTGCTACTGGGGAGCGCGTGGTCTGTGGCCTTGTCCACAGATTCGGCTCCTTTGACTTCGTCATCGACAACGCCGGCGATTTCGGCGGCAGGGCCATGCCGGAAGGCGGCACGGTGCTCTCCTTCGGCTCGCACCCTTTCTACGTCGCCACCGCCGTCGTCCGCGAGTTCCTGGAGGAGGTGCTGGTCGCAGAGGATCCTCCTGCTGTGATCGCTGCCCGCGGAGGGCCGATTGGTCGCTCTGCGGACAGCGTGGAGGTGATGGTGGCCGGCCTGTCCGCGGATGTCGGAAAGGGTGCGGCTGCTGCCACGGGCGTCATCGAGGATCTCGTTGGCTCGAGCGCTGGCGGGAAAACCCACAAGCCCTACGAGAAGGACTGCAACCTCCTCCTTGCCACTACTCCGACGATACCTGCGTCCGCCGAGCGGACGGGCATGCCGTCTCCCACTGAGCTCGAGCTCATGACCATAAAGGCGCAGCTCGACCGGCAGCGCCAGGAGTTTCTCGCCGAGCAGGCGGAGCTAGATAAGGTTAGGCTGGAGCTTAGCTTAGATCAGAACGAGTACAACAAGGCCCACGGCTTTACACCAGGATCTAGGAAGGCTAGCAAAGTAGGCGCTACGCGTCGCAACTTAGGCGCCGAGATGGCAACAGTTGTAGAGGCACCTAGTTAGTCTGCCACCACAAACACCTCCACCAGGCCTAGATACAGCACCCCCGCCAAAACACTTAGAGCTGCTGAGGCTGTAGCTGCTGAGTTGCCGCATCTCGCTGGCGACGCGCTTGTTAGGCAGCAGGATAGGCTCAATGAGCTAGTGCTAGAGGCTGCTAGGCAGAACGAGGAGTTCCGGAAAGCCAATCCGGGAGCTGGAGCTTCTCAGGTGGTGCATTCGCATGCGGTCAGATCTAACGATCAGGCCTCATCGCCGCATTCCAGTCGTGAGAAGGAGCGTAGCGGCTATTCAGGCCGAGACAGACAGATGCAGGTGCACGACCCGGCTGCCGCCGCGAAACAGCACGCTGTGCCGCGACAGTCAGGTCAGAAACACAACTCTGCAGGAGCAGGCTATCAAGCCCATAAAGCTCACAGTAAGACGCGAGATGGAGATCGCCCGCGTCCTTCTCAGCAACAGGTTGCTCCGCCTACTCGGCAGAGGCCGCAACAGCCAGCTGCTGCTCAGCCTCGTGCGGCTGCGTGAGTAGCCAACCTGGTGGAGAAGCCTGTAGCTATGGAGGTGGATAGGT
The DNA here is from genome assembly GCA_028641055.1 of Alopecurus myosuroides. NCBI lineage: Eukaryota > Viridiplantae > Streptophyta > Magnoliopsida > Poales > Poaceae > Alopecurus > Alopecurus myosuroides. The sequence goes on from CM054060.1 coordinate 261,532,208, forward strand.
ATGATGATGGCTACTCGGCTATGAGGTTAGCTGGTTACGATATCATGGATCGTGTGGGTGAGCACGTGCTGGAGCCCAATGACGTCCGGTACAAGCTGGACCGGATCAATCAATCTGCACGGCTCGAGAGCACAGGGCCTCCTGGCCCAGATTGCTTTGGCCCGCGCATCATGAATGAGCCTTCCGTGAAAAACTTCCAGCTTGCTAGAGGTACCAAGAGATACAATGGCAGCACCAAGCCGGAAGACTGGCTCAATGACTATGTCACCGTCGTTCATATCGCGAACGGCAACCGGAGATGGGCTGTGCGGTACGTTCCGCAAATGCTTGAGGGTCCAGCTCGCACTTGGCTCAACAACCTGCCCAAGAACAACATCAATTGCTGGCTGGACTTCTCGGAGGCCTTCATCAGTAACTTCACCAGCACTTACAAGAGGTCGAATAGGCCGCAGCAGCTGTCCGCTTGCAAGCAGCGGGAAGACGAGATGGACCGCGAGTATCTTACTCGGTGGAGCACATTGAGGAACACCTGTGAAGGTGTGAATGAAGCCCAGGCCATCACTTGGTTTGCGCAGGGTTGCAAACATGGCAGCATGTTGTGGCAAAGGCTGTAGAGGGAGATGCCGAACACCCTTGCGGAGACCATCAAGATTGCGGATCAGTACGCACTCGGTGATCCTACTCAGCCCCTGATGGACTCCGCGGAGCCGAGAAGAAACTTCAACAGCAACAAGCGCAACGAGTTCCGCAACAAGCGTAGGGGTGACCAGATGGATACTCGGTACGATCCTGAGGAGGTGAATGCTGTGGCTACCGGAGCTGGGAGTAGCCAAAGGCAAAAACCTGCTGAAGCCCAGTACGGGCAGAACCAGAACCAGGGCCAAGGCAACAAGAATCCATATCGTGCTCCTCAGCAAGGAATAGGCAACCCGGATCCGGTTCAGAAATTTGTCTTCCAGGACATGAGGGATGGCCCATGTAGCTTCCATACTCAGCATCCCTCAAGACCTTCCAACCACACTACTCGGCAGTGCGACTGGTGGGATTTGATCAAGAATGAAGGCCTGCCTCCTCCTCCTCCTCTGCCAGCTGCGAATGCCAATGTGCAGCCTGCTCGCGCACCCGCAGTCCGGCCTCCGGCATTTCCGAGAAGAGAGAACGTGAACCAGGTGGCTTTGGGAGCCAACCGCTACTTCAACAATGATGGCTACCGCAACAACAACAACAACAACCGCAACCGCAACAACAACAGAGGCAACAACAACAACCGGGGCAACAACAATGGTAACAATGATGATGGAGGCCGCAACCAGTACCAGGAGCACCATGAGAGCTATATGATCTTAACCTCTAAGCTTGTCGACAAGCAATCTCAGCACCGGCGTGCCATGGAGGTCAATGTTGTGATCCCTGCTATCCCTCACTACATGCACTGGTGCAACCAAGAAATCACGTGGTCCAGAGCAGATCATCCCAAGGTGATGCCAATCCGGGTAGCTACGCCTTGGTGCTGGATCCCACCTTCTTGGGTCCTGAGAAGAATGTCAAGTTCAGTAAGGTGCTGATCGACAACGGCAGCAGCATCAACATCGTGTACAAGGACACGCTTGAGAAACTCGGTATTGCTGAGAACATGCTGCTACCCAGCAAGACCACATTCCACGGCATTGTGCCGCGAATTTCTTGTTCTCCAATGGGCCGAGTGTGGATAGACGTTCTATTCGGCACCAGGGAGAATTGCCGCACAGAGAGGCTGCAGTTCGAGGTGGTTGATCATCAAAGACCTTATCATGCCCTACTCGGCAGGCCGGCTCTGAGCAAGTTCATGGCCTCTACTCATGCTGCATACTTGAAGATGAAGATCCCTGGTCCCAATGGCGTGATTACCATTTATGGTGATTACAAGAAGTCTATGGAGTGTGCCTCTGCTGGTTCTCAGTTGGCGGAGTCTATGGTGATTGCTACCGAGAAGAAGAAGATGTACGAGGTGGTGGCTATGGCGCAGGCAGCACAAGGTGGAGCGCCCGGGATGCCGAGTTCCAAGCACGGGACTGCGTTCCAGGCATCCCAGGAGACAAAGAAGATCCAGGTTGATCCTGAGTTCCCCGACCGTGTTGCCATCATTGGCTCAGGGTTGGAGGAGAAATAGGAAAGCGCGCTCATCCACTTCCTCCGTGAGAATCGGGATGTGTTCGCCTGGTCCAATGAAGATTTACCAGGCGTCCCGAGGGAGTTGGTTGAGCACTCGCTACATGTGCGTCCTGACGCCAAACCAGTGAAGCAGGCTATGCGCCGCTTCGGATATGAGAGAAGGAAGGCTATCGGTGATCAGATCACCAAACTGCTGATAAGCATTTTCATCATGGAGGTGCTGCATCCGGATTGGCTAGCCAACCCGGTCATGGTTGAGAGAATAAGGAGGATCCCAAGGCCGCTATCGCGTGGCGCATGTGCGTCGACTACACCGACTTGAACAAAGCCTGTCCCAAGGATCCCTTTCCGCCACCTCGCATCGATCAGGTGATCGATTCCACTGCTGGTTGTGAGCTTTTGTCTTTTATAGATGCCTACTCTGGTTTTCATCAGATAGCTCTCAACCCTGCTGATCAAATGAAGACTACTTATTGCTATCGTGTCATGTGCTTTGGGTTGCGGAACGCGGGTGCCACTTATCAGAGATGCATGCATAAATGCTTGCATGATCAACTCGGCAAAAATGTGCAGGTGTACGTAGATGACATTGTCATCAAAACGAATAAAACACATACTCTTCTTAGTGACCTTGAGGAAACTTTCGCCAACTTGCGCAAGTATAGGATGAAGCTGAACCCGAGTAAATGCACCTTTGGCGTCCCGGCTGGCAAGCTACTCGGCTTCTTGGTATCCAGTCGGGGCATTGAAGCCAATCCTTCAAAGATAAAAGCTATTGAGAGCATGTCTTTGCCGAGATCCCTGAAGGATGTGCAAAAATTCACTGGTTGCTTGGCATCTCTGAGTCGTTTCTTGGGCAGAATGGGCGAGAGGGCCCTGTCTTTGTACCAGTTGATGAAGAAAAGTGACAAGTTCATCTGGACACCGCAAGCTGATGTGGCATTCAATGAGCTGAAGGCAATGTTGGGTAGCGCTCCCATCTTGGCTAGCCCGCTACCCAAAGAGCCAATGCTGCTGTACATTGCTGCTACCAACCGGGTAGTCAGCGTGGTGATTGTGGTGGAACGAGAAGAGGAAGGAAAAAGTGTGCAGCATCCAGTGTATTACCTCAGTGAGGTGCTGTCCAGCTCCAAGCAGAACTACCCGCACTACCAGAAGATGACTTACAGCGTGTACCTGGGCGCCAAGAAACTGAAGCACTACTTCCAGGAGCATCCTATCACCATGGTGAGCTCTGCTCCCATCTCGGATATCATGGGCAACAAGGAAGCGAGTGGTAGAGTAGCCAAGTGGGTGATCGAGCTGGTCGCGTACGCTCCCACGTATGCGAGAAGAGAAGCCATCAAGTCTCAGATTCTGGCGGAATTTCTTGTGGATTGGGCTGAGGTGCAGTATGAGCCTCCTGCTCCAGTTTCCAATTACTGGAAGATGCACTTTGATGGTTCCAAAGTGAAGAAAGGGCTTGGCTCTAGCGTAGTGCTTACGTCACCCAAGCGAGATCAGCTCAAGTATGTGCTGCAAATCCACTTCAAGGCGTCCAACAATGTTGCAGAGTACGAAGCCGTGGTGCATGGATTGAAGGTAGCGAAGGAAGTTGGTGTGCAGCGCATCATATGCTATGGCGACTCAGATCTGGTGGTGCAGCAAGTTTATGGCACTTGGGATGCTCTGGATGCCAACATGGCGTCATATCGCTTCCTGGTACAGTCTATGACTGGGTTCTTCGAAGGCTGCGAGTTCCAACACATCCACCGAGCATAAAATGAAGCAGCTGATGAGCTGTCCAAGTTGGGGTCTTCTCGGCAATACATCCCGGCTGGGATTGCCTTGGAGCATTTGAGAAAGCCATCCATCAAGCCATCCCCCAACTCGGAGTCCATTTTCGTCCCTTCTCTGCCTAGTGAGGAAGCTGTTCCAATGGAGATTGACTGGGAGAATGCAACAGAAAACCCGGGGACTGCAGTCTCCATCCCGGGGACTGGCGCCTGCAACTCAGGGATTGTCCTTCCTTACTCGGGGACTGCCCCTCTCAACCCGGGGGCTGTCGCATTCATCGAGGAGGTTCTTGCCAATCGCTCAGGGCTTCAAAGAAGTGCTCCCTACTCAGAAAAAGACACAATGGTGGTTGTTCCGATGGAAGTGGACGAACCAGTGTTTCCCACGCGGGAGACACCGAGTTGGGCTATGCCCATATTATCCTTTCTAAAGGACGGCACCCTGCCAGATGATGAGGTGACCGCAAGGCAGATTCAGAGAAGATCCAAGGGCTACGCAATATTCAGAGAAGTGCTGCACAAGAGAAGTCCCACTGGCGTGCTGCAACGCTGTGTGGAACCGGAAGAGGGAGAAGAAATTCTGGTGGAAATGCATCAAGGAGAATGCGGGCATCACGCCTCTTCTCGGGCTCTGGTCAAGAAGGCTTTTCGGCATGGGTTCTTTTGGCTCACTGCCTTGAAGCAAGCTGAAGATATCGTGAGGAAGTGCAATGGCTGCCAGAGAATTGCAAGTAAGATCCACTTGCCTGCTTCCGAGTTGAAAACCATTCCCATTACTTGGCCATTTGTTGTTTGGTGCTTGGATATGGTTGGTCCCTTCAAGCCGGCTAAAGGCAACATGACTCACATCTTGGTCATGGTTGATAAGTTCACCAAGTGGATCGAGGTGAAGCCTATTCGGAAGTGTGACGGAGCCACAGCCGTGAGTTTCCTGAAGGATGTGATCCTGAGATACGGCTACCAGCACAACATCATCACGGACAATGGCACGAATTTTGCTGAGGGTGTCATGGTGCGGTTCTGCAGAGATAAGCATATCAGGCTAGATGTCGCGTCTGTTGCGCATCCCGCCTCCAATGGGCAAGTTGAAAGAGCAAATGGCATGGAACTGGCAGGCATAAAGCCAAGGCTGATTGAGCCGCTGCTGAAAACACATGGGTGTTGGTTAGACGAGTTGACAACGGTGTTGTGGAGTCTAAGGACTACCCCTAACCGGTCAACCAGCTACACGCCATTCTTCTTGGTATACGGGGCTGAGGCCGTGTTGCCAATAGACCTAGAGCATGACTCCCCCCCGAGTAACCCTCTACACTGAGGCGGAGGCGAGAGAAGCTCGAGAAGATGACGTTGACGTGCTAGAAGAAGCAACAGAACTTACTCTGTCATGTTCAGCTGTTTACCAGCAAAACTTGAGGCGGTATCACAGCCGAAAAATGAGCCCAAGGGTTTTCCGAGAAGGAGACATGGTCCTTAGGCTCGTGCAACGCACAGCCGGGATGCACAAGCTATCCCCTCCGTGGGAAGGGCCATTCATTGTGAGCAAGGCTCTGCACAATGATGCCTATTATCTTGTAGACGTACAGCCATCACAGAAGAACAGGGCAGATAAAGCTGGAGAGGAATCTAAGCGCCCCTGGAATGTAGCTCTACTCCGTCGCTTTCATTCATGAGCAAAAGTGTGTATGTACTCTCTTATCCGAGTTAAACTCCTATTCTGCAATCTGAAATTGAACTCGGGGACTGCCCTCGTCCAAAATTGTTCTGAGTGTTTCTATTCTGTATTACCTCTGACTACTCGGTTGCTCTGCTCAGAATTTCATGGGTACATTTAGTACTGTGTTTAAACCTAAATGCCAACTCTTCGACTCTGCTGCTGTCCGAAACCCGGCTTCATGGAAAAGCAAGAGAACAAGCAAGTGGTCAATGAGCACAGCAAAAATGACTAAGGAAAAGAGAAGTGCAGGAACCGGGTAGAGCGTCCTTTACTACTGTTTTTTGTTAACTTTTTTCGGCTAAGTGGCTAAGTATTTGAAACTCCAACTTTGAACTCTTGTGACTCGAATACCAAACAAGCAACAAGTTGCAGGTAAGAGCTGAGATAAAAAAAGGAAGAGTGAATGAGAAATGCAACTCGGGGACTTGCATGATAACGCAACCCAGCATCGAGCCAAGGCTGCTCAAATTACTAAGTATAAAACATCAAAGTGGAATAAAACTGAGTAGCAACGGGAAGAGTAAATGTTTGATACATCTGCACCCGGCATCCCGAGGATCCGATAAGAGTTTTTAAAGCATAAGTGTTTCAGGAGATAACTAAGTCGAAGTAGCGGTGTTCTCCAAGTTGGCATCGGCGGTGTCCGCTTCAAGGTTGGTAGCAGCTTGATCTGATGTGGCGGTGGCCACCGAGATGGGGTCGGTAGCGGATTTAGAGACATTGGACTGGGTGCGGGGTAGCGCCGCATCGTCGAGTGTCGCGCCTGATGAAGAGCCCAACTCAGGAACCGCGGCGTCGATCACCATCTTGGTGGTGATGGTGGCATCTTGGCTTTCGGTTTCCTCGTCGCTACCCGCAACGACCTTGCCCTTCCCCTTCTCGGCGCCAGCGTCTTCAAAGCAGCCCAAGTCTTCTAACTCGGTGTCCTTGTCGTCATCTTCATCCTCACCCTCGCTTTCCGCCTCAGTGTTAGGCTCGGTGAGGCCGTCGATGAAGAGCGCGGTATCCGCGTAGGAGGCGATCTCGTACGCGACTGCCTTGCGGCGAGTCACGAAGTCGGGATCTTTCTCCCACTTCGAGTCCCGGCGCATCTCGAGGATGGTATTAAGATTTAGATTTTCATACCAACTGCAAATGAAGAGGAGGAGCATATCAGCGCCTGCCCGAGCTCCGGATGCTCGCCACTTCTTCAACTCGGCTTTGACACCGTTGAGCTTCTCGGCGAGTGCGCGGATGGTTGCTGGCACAAGGTCTTGGGGCCAGAACAGCGCATGAAGCTTGAAGGCGGTAGACGCCAAGTCAGTGCCCAAGCCCCTAAGGTGCTAGAGCTGTCCCTTCATGTTCTTGAAGCTATCCTCAATCGAAGACCTGGTGTCCGTGGGGAGTCCCTTCTCAACTCGAATTTCTTGGGCCTTTGTCAGGGCAGTTTTGCAAGACGAGCAGAGGTCGGGGAAGATCTCTGAAAATGCTATCAGAAAGGATTAGAAACGGAAGCAAGCAAGAGAGGCAAACCATACCAAACAGAAAAAGAAGGAAACAGGAAGGTGCGGAGAAGCGAGAACTTACTATTCAGATCGCAGAGTAGCGACTGCGGTTTCCTCCTCCAGGCCTCCTCATCAACGACGTGCTTCTCTTCAACCTTGCGGAACTCGGCTAGCTGGAGCATGAGATCCGAGTTGCTGTTCTTCAGCACATCGTTCTCCAACTCGAGGGCCCTCTGCTTGGCCTTGAAAGCTGCCTCCATCTTGTCCTTCTCAGCGGCTAGGTCTATGGCGTCCTGAAGGGCAGCCCTCAACTGGACTTGCAGCGGTTCCATCTCGGTAACGTGCTTGTTCTTGAGCTCAACTTCTTGGCTCTCCAATTGCTGCTTCACCTCAGCAGGTTTCAAGCAGTTGTAACACCTGGGGTGTTACCTTAGGCTAGAAAGTTGTTTGTTTTCTTTTGTTTTGCATCCCATGCATCATAAGCATTGCATCATGTTTTCCAAACCACTCAAAAAACTCCAAAACAATTTAAATTGTTCAAAACCCTAATGGTAAATGCAAACAACACATTCAAATCAAATCAACTACTACTTGGCAATATTTCAAATGGGAGTTTTAAAATTAAAATCTTGCAAATAAATTAAAGCTAATAATGTTTTCATAATTGCTTGAACCTATTTAATATAATTTGTTATTTCCAAAAAACTCCAAATTAAACCTTAATTGGAATTCAACTAACACATTAAAACTCAAATTAATATTCTAAATTTTGAAGTTAATATTAACATTACTTTTATGTGCTGTTTTGCAAATCAACAACATTTAATTATAAAATAACAAACCCCCCCCCCCCTATTTCTTTCCATCTCTCTTTCCTTTCTATTCCTTTACAAAAAAAAATGTTCTTGAGGGAAAAAAAATAGAAGAGAGGGGTGAGCTGAGAGGCAGGCCAAGCCCACCTACAACCAGCCCACCCCATCAAGCCCACGCAGTCATCCCCAACCTCCGTACAACCCCCCCTCTCTCTGTCGTTTTCCTCTGCCAAAAGCAGCAGCAGCACGCACCCCATGTGCCCTGCTCCCCCTCCCCTATATCTCTCCCTCGAGGCCCTCCAAACCCTAGAGCCTAGCCTTCCTCTCCGTCCCGCCGCCATCTTCCATCTCTACCACCTCCCTCCCTCTCGCTCTGAATTTTTTTTCCCTCTGTAACCAGCGAACGATGCCATGGCCGGAGGAGGAACGCCACGGCGGCGGGGAACGGGTGGGTGCCGCGGGTGGGCGACCGCGGGAATGGAACCGCCGCGGTGGCCGCTACCCCTGCATCCCCGCGGACGGGCGATCGGCTCAACGGACGGCCGCCGGCGAGCACGCCCGCGACGCGGACAGGACCGTGCCGCCCCGAGCGACCGAGTCCTCGTCGTCTGCAACCTTTTCGTCGAACGCCGTCGAGCACCGAGGTGAGGCCCCCCTCTCGCCCTAGGGCCTCCCCTTCCCTCCCACTTGCTCTGTGCCAGCCATCGAGCGGCCGCACCGTGGTTCTCCGGCGAGTAGTCCTCGTGTGATCGATATTCTGTAACTGAACCGGTGTCGTGTTCTGCTGTTGAAATTCAGTTAACGTCCACACATAACTCCTTGTTGTTTCCGTCTTCAGTGCTAACACGAACCACGAACCAGCGTAGTGGTCCTGTCCCTCTCGCGCGCGGTACAAGTCCCGGGTTCGATTCCCCTTGACCGCGCGGAAGGCCACCCTTTTGCACTATTTTTCCACCGCGAGGACCCCGGCCCCACCTGCCATACGCTGCGGTGGCCGCGTGGCTTCCAGCGCGCCTCGTCAGCGCCCGCGTGTCGCTAGGGCCCGCTGGCCAGCCCCTGCGGTTAGGGCACAGGTGGGTGCAATTCGCCCAGATCCAGATCTGGATCTGGGATCTTGCGTCCAGGCCCCTGGCCTCCCCGTTTTTTACACCGGAGCCCCTCACTACTGTTTTTCCTCACAACCATATCCCTGCCCTTTTGCAAAATAAACCCTCAACTTCAAATGATCACAACTTTCAAACCACAACTCCAAATGACACAAATTTTGTATGCATTTCAATCAAAATTTCATGAACTTTTCAAATATGCAATTTGTTTTCTGTTTTGAACAATTCAAATTGTTTCAAATTTCAAATTTAAACAATTCATCTCAAAATTGGTTAATTCCATAATTAATTCATAATTAATTCAAATCACACAAATCAAAAATGTTTTTCAGTCCAAATTCAATGTGCTTTCTGTTTATCAACTTTGTTTTGCAATTTGGGCAATTAAAATTACTGTTATTTAATAATCCTTAAAATGGCTAATTAAATTGCATAATTAATAACTTGCAAATGGTTGCTCCAAATTAAATACTCAAAACATGTTTTTCATCCAAAATCACATGCCACACTTGAATATCAACTTTGTTTTCTGGTTTGCAACCTTTAAATTGAATAATTGTTTCACCTCTTATTTAATGCAATTTAAATTGCCAAAATTCATAACTAATTCATTTTAACTCCAAATTTGAAAAGTAAAATATGTTTTCCAATCAGAAAATTGCAAGGAATCTGTTCATGCCATCCATATCTCTGTTTGCATCTTATCTTGTGCATTTTAGGTTTGTTATGCATGTTCATCTATATGACAACATATGGAATGTGTGGGCTAATTAATTCCAACTGTTGCCCCATTCCATTTAAATTGCCTAACTCATCTACTTTATTGTTTTCCATGCTAAACAACATTTAACTTGATGGTTAGATAAACAACTTGAACCAATCTCTATTTCTCCGGACTCCGGTTCCGATTAAATTGCTTAAGTTGTTTCCCCTGTTGCATCTTGCCATGTCAGGCATATAAAATAGGATCATGCTGGATCTTTTGCCGTAGTAGTAATTGTTGCATCCGGTGTTTGTTCGAGGTTCGTTGCTTCTTCCCGGATAGGACGTTGAGATGATGTGAGCAACGACAAGTTCCGTGGATGTACCTCTACTTGCTGGATTCCAGGCAAGTATACTCACTTGCTGCCAAATGGCTGCCTTTCATCACTTGTTACCGATACTTTCCGTTGTTCTGTTCTGCTAGCCTTAGTAGTAGTTGTTTCTGTTACGAACCTATCACATGAATCCTTTAACCCTGATATTGCCTCACCTCCACACCTATAACCATTGCTTGTGCCCGTGTCTTACTAGCATGCTTAGGTTGCTTTGCTCGAGTCTGTTACCCGTTACTTTCTGTTATTACTTCATTATGTTCTGGGGGCTCGATGTTAATCAACCAACCTGTTATTAATAATATGCTGATAAGGCACCGGCAGGAGGCCCTAAGTGGTTTTGAGGCCTGCTAGTGTCGACCCTAATAGGAAAAGGGTCTTGTCTACTGATCCATGATGAGCGTGCTCACCGCATCCGGGTGGTAGTATGGGACCCCCCTCGACTTAGACCTGATCTGCAGCTTGTCCGAAGAGCCACACTTAGTTCGGGTGTTCCATTTGCTCCTTGCATAATGGGTTGATCACCCATGGTTACTGGTTATGATGATGATGCATATAGGGCGAGGCCTGTAGTGCCGGGGTGTTGTGTCCTGCGGGAGTTTTGCACACCTGCGCTGAGTATTCGGCTGCGTGGCTGGGACCTTATAGCTCCGTGGCTCCTAGGATGGGTTGTAGAGATGGTTTGGGTCGTGTCAAGCCAACCTGAGTTTTAGTTGGTGGCTTGAGTGTGTACGGGTACTGGAGCACACCCCTGCAGGGATAAATCTTCTCGAGAAGCCGTGTTGTCCGCGGTTATGTGACGACTTGGTGAAAGTACTGGCTAACAAGTACTCAGAACAACTTACACCTAACTAATGATAACTTGACTAGTAATAGTCTTATTGACACAACAAACTGATCCATTATTCATTAATCCAACTGTGTGAGTTATCCTCGGATTGCTTCTTTGGATAAGGGGCGAGATCCAGGATGGGTTTGTTTGGAGTTATTTTCAGTTGGTTACGATACTCGATCTTATCTTCTTTCTGTTAGCCGGAAGTTGTAGTATCTCTCTGTAGTTGGTTAGTGCAGCCCGCTGTCGCTTATTTGCAATAACCCCTTCATTTCCGTTGATTTCCAAAGTATTTGTATCTTGTGATGATCGGATTACGCCGGTATCTTGTGAGTATGGTTTATCCACTTGCCAGTACTTAACCGTACTGACCCACGAATCTCTTTCGTGGCTGCAAATTCCAACTTGCAGTCAACAGGTTTGAAGTCTGACGACGTTAGCTTGGGAATCCCTCCGGCTTGGCCTGGGCAGGGATTGGACGCCTTCGGTTATCTTCAGGACTCTTAGTCCAATTTGTATCTTGTCCGTAGCCGGACGCTATGTTGTTTCTTCCGCTGTTATTTGGATCTTTGTATTGTATCAGTTGTATCCCTGACTCATTTGAGTCCTCTTGTATATATCTTTGCTGTTGTTGTTGTGGATTATTCGTGAACTATTGTAATGTTATCACAAGTGGCAACCTGGAATCGGTTATTATGTGGATTTTGGCGGGAATGCTGAAATCTGCATAGTGCCCGATCTCGGGGCGTCACAAATGGTATCAGAGCCTTGGTTCCGATTCCCGATATTGTTTCGATACGAATGGTTATCGAAGCAACGGGTCCGCAAAGCCTGTAGGTTAACCTCGCTAACGGTCGTTGTTTCTAGAGTGTCAAACACTATTTCCGCTAAACTATTTTGGAAAAACATCTCAATAGGATTCTTGTTTTCTCCTTATCTATATTCTACTTCTCCTTCCATCTCATTTGTTTTGGAGTCTCCCCCTCTTGTCTATCTTTCAAAGTGTTAGGATCCTACGTGGGTGGACGTTTTCTGAGCCTTTAACCTAATAGGTTCGATCATCGGAAGGTTCCTGGTGGGAAAACATCGTCGTCACTCCGAGCAAGAATCTCTTGTTAGTGGTGTCGAGGAGATCAACTGGAAGCACGAAGAATCGATAGTCGAACTTCTTTCCCCTCCCGGGTTAGCAGGTGGATTGCGAGGGCGCAATCCCTTGTTAGTGGTGTCGTCTGTAACACCTGGGGTGTTACCTTAGGCTAGAAAGTTGTTTGTTTTCTTTTGTTTTGCATCCCATGCATCATAAGCATTGCATCATGTTTTCCAAACCACTCAAAACTCCAAAACAATTTAAATTGTTCAAAACCCTAATGGTAAATGCAAACAACACATTCAAATCAAATCAACTACTACTTGGCAATATTTCAAATGGGAGTTTTAAAATTAAAACCTTGCAAATAAATTAAAGCTAATAATGTTTTCATAATTGCTTGAACCTATTTAATATAATTTGTTATTTCCAAAAAACTCCAAATTAAACCTTAATTGGAATTCAACTAACACATTAAAACTCAAATTAATATTCTAAATTTTGAAGTTAATATTAACATTACTTTTATGTGCTGTTTTGCAAATCAACAACATTTAATTATAAAATAAGAAACCACCCCCCTATTTCTTTCCATCTCTCTTTCCTTTCTATTCCTTTACAAAAAAAAATGTTCTCGAGGGAAAAAAATAGAAGAGAGGGGTGAGCTGAGAGGCAGGCCAAGCCCACCTACAACCAGCCCACCCCATCAAGCCCACGCAGTCATCCCCAACCTCCGTACAACCCCCCTCTCTCTGTCGTTTTCCTCTGCCAAAAGCAGCAGCAGCACGCACCCCATGTGCCCTGCTCTCCCTCCCCTATATCTCTCCCTCGAGGCCCTCCAAACCCTAGAGCCTAGCCTTCCTCTCCGTCCCGCCGCCATCTTCCATCTCTACCACCTCCCTCCCTCTCGCTCTGAATTTTTTTTCCCTCTCTAACCAGCGAACGATGCCATGGCCGGAGGAGGAACGCCACGGCGGCGGGGAACGGGTGGGTGCCGCGGGTGGGCGACCGCGGGAATGGAACCGCCGCGGTGGCCGCTACCCCTGCATCCCCGCGGACGGGCGATCGGCTCAACGGACGGTCGCCGGCGAGCACGCCCGCGACGCGGACAGGACCGTGCCGCCCCGAGCGACCGAGTCCTCGTCGTCTGCAACCTTTTCGTCGAACGCCATCGAGCACCGAGGTGAGGCCCCCCTCTCGCCCTAGGGCCTCCCCTTCCCTCCCACTTGCTCTGTGCCAGCCATCGAGCGGCCGCACCGTGGTTCTCCGGCGAGTAGTCCTCGTGTGATCGATATTCTGTAACTGAACCGGTGTCGTGTTCTGCTGTTGAAATTCAGTTAACGTCCACACATAACTCCTTGTTGTTTCCGTCTTCAGTGCTAACACGAACCACGAACCAGCGTAGTGGTCCTGTCCCTCTCGCGCGCGGTACAAGTCCCGGGTTCGATTCCCCTTGACCGCGCGGAAGGCCACCCTTTTGCACTATTTTTCCACCGCGAGGACCCCGGCCCCACCTGCCATACGCTGCGGTGGCCGCGTGGCTTCCAGCGCGCCTCGTCAGCGCCCGCGTGTCGCTAGGGCCCGCTGGCCAGCCCCTGCGGTTAGGGCACAGGTGGGTGCAATTCGCCCAGATCCAGATCTGGATCTGGGATCTTGCGTCCAGGCCCCTGGCCTCCCCGTTTTTTACATCGGAGCCCCTCACTACTGTTTTTCCTCACAACCATATCCCTGCCCTTTTGCAAAATAAACCCTCAACTTCAAATGATCACAACTTTCAAACCACAACTCCAAATGACACAAATTTTGTATGCATTTCAATCAAAATTTCATGAACTTTTCAAATATGCAATTTGTTTTCTGTTTTGAACAATTCAAATTGTTTCAAATTTCAAATTTAAACAATTCATCTCAAAATTGGTTAATTCCATAATTAATTCATAATTAATTCAAATCACACAAATCAAATATGTTTTTCAGTCCAAATTCAATGTGCTTTCTGTTTATCAACTTTGTTTTGCAATTTGGGCAATTAAAATTACTGTTATTTAATAATCCTTAAAATGGCTAATTAAATTGCATAATTAATAACTTGCAAATGGTTGCTCCAAATTAAATACTCAAAACATGTTTTTCATCCAAAATCACATGCCACACTTGAATATCAACTTTGTTTTCTGGTTTGCAACCTTTAAATTGAATAATTGTTTCACCTCTTATTTAATGCAATTTAAATTGCCAAAATTCATAACTAATTCATTTTAACTCCAAATTTGAAAAGTAAAATATGTTTTCCAATCAGAAAATTGCAAGGAATCTGTTCATGCCATCCATATCTCTGTTTGCATCTTATCTTGTGCATTTTAGGTTTGTTATGCATGTTCATCTATATGACAACATATGGAATGTGTGGGCTAATTAATTCCAACTGTTGCCCCATTCCATTTAAATTGCCTAACTCATCTACTTTATTGTTTTCCATGCTAAACAACATTTAACTTGATGGTTAGATAAACAACTTGAACCAATCTCTATTTCTCCGGACTCCGGTTCCGATTAAATTGCTTAAGTTGTTTCCCCTGTTGCATCTTGCCATGTCAGGCATATAAAATAGGATCATGCTGGATCTTTTGCCGTAGTAGTAATTGTTGCATCCGGTGTTTGTTCGAGGTTCGTTGCTTCTTCCCGGATAGGACGTTGAGATGATGTGAGCAACGACAAGTTCCGTGGATGTACCTCTACTTGCTGGATTCCAGGCAAGTATACTCACTTGCTGCCAAATGGCTGCCTTTCATCACTTGTTACCGATACTTTCCGTTGTTCTGTTCTGCTAGCCTTAGTAGTAGTTGTTTCTGTTACGAACCTATCACATGAATCCTTTAACCCTGATATTGCCTCACCTCCACACCTATAACCATTGCTTGTGACCGTGTCTTACTAGCATGCTTAGGTTGCTTTGCTCGAGTCTGTTACCCGTTACTTTCTGTTATTACTTCATTATGTTCTGGGGGCTCGATGTTAAGCAACCAACCTGTTATTAATAATATGCTGATAAGGCACCGGCAGGAGGCCCTAAGTGGTTTTGAGGCCTGCTAGTGTCGACCCTAATAGGAAAAGGGTCTTGTCTACTGATCCATGATGAGCGTGCTCACCGCATCCGGGTGGTAGTATGGGACCCCCCTCGACTTAGACCTGATCTGCAGCTTGTCCGAAGAGCCACACTTAGTTCGGGTGTTCCATTTGCTCCTTGCATAATGGGTTGATCACCCATGGTTACTGGTTATGATGATGATGCATATAGGGCGAGGCCTGTAGTGCCGGGGTGTTGTGTCCTGCGGGAGTTTTGCACACCTGCGCTGAGTATTCGGCTGCGTGGCTGGGACCTTATAGCTCCGTGGCTCCTAGGATGGGTTGTAGAGATGGTTTGGGTCGTGTCAAGCCAACCTGAGTTTTAGTTGGTGGCTTGAGTGTGTACGGGTACTGGAGCACACCCCTGCAGGGATAAATCTTCTCGAGAAGCCGTGTTGTCCGCGGTTATGTGACGACTTGGTGAAAGTACTGGCTAACAAGTACTCAGAACAACTTACACCTAACTAATGATAACTTGACTAGTAATAGTCTTATTGACACAACAAACTGATCCATTATTCATTAATCCAACTGTGTGAGTTATCCTCGGATTGCTTCTTTGGATAAGGGGCGAGATCCAGGATGGGTTTGTTTGGAGTTATTTTCAGTTGGTTACGATACTCGATCTTATCTTCTTTCTGTTAGCCGGAAGTTGTAGTATCTCTCTGTAGTTGGTTAGTGCAGCCCGCTGTCGCTTATTTGCAATAACCCCTTCCTTTCCGTTGATTTCCAAAGTATTTGTATCTTGTGATGATCGGATTACGCCGGTATCTTGTGAGTATGGTTTATCCACTTGCCAGTACTTAACCGTACTGACCCACGAATCTCTTTCGTGGCTGCAAATTCCAACTTGCAGTCAACAGGTTTGAAGTCTGATGACGTTAGCTTGGGAATCCCTCCGGCTTGGCCTGGGCAGGGATTGGACGCCTTCGGTTATCTTCAGGACTCTTAGTCCAATTTGTATCTTGTCCATAGCCGGACGCTATGTTGTTTCTTCCGCTGTTATTTGGATCTTTGTATTGTATCAGTTGTATCCCTGACTCATTTGAGTCCTCTTGTATATATCTTTGCTGTTGTTGTTGTGGATTATTCGTGAACTATTGTAATGTTATCACAAGTGGCAACCTAGAATCGGTTATTATGTGGATTTTGGCGGGAATGCTGAAATCTGCATAGTGCCCGATCTCGGGGCGTCACAGCAGTCAAGGTGCTCTTCACAAAACTTCTTGTGATCTTCTGCGGAGAGAAGAGCACGGTCAGCAGAATAGCAAAGGAGAAGGAGGAAAATAAGCCGAGAATACGACAACTCACCTTCTAATTTCTTGATGGTGGTCTCAGCATTGGCAACAAAGACGTGGCAGTGCTTGTGCTCCTCTGCCATCGCCTCAAACTTGCCTGCAGAGTAGAAACAGTTAGAGCAGAAAGCAAAAGCGGGCGTAAACAAAAAATGCATCAACCAAATAGCTAAAAACTCACTTTAGAGTGCAGAAAGTTGAAGGGCACGATCCACGACCTCCTTTTCTGTCTCAGCATCACTTTTGCGTTCTGATTCAAAGGCCTCAAGGCGTCTTTTCGCGATGTTGTGATTCCAGAGCAGACGCCGGTAAAGGATTGTCCTATTCAAGAGGCTATTCTGTGAAGGAGAAAGAAAAGGAGTTAGACAATATTTTGAAGATTTGGCCCGAGAAGACGGCAACTCGGCTGAGTACCCGTCTACTCGGCCCGAATCTCGGGGACTGGGTAATGGATAAGGAGAAGAAGAGGAATAGCAGAGAAGAAAAGCGCAACTCGGAACAGGCAAATAAAACTTACAGCGTAGGTTTGCTCGAGGTCCTCTGCAGCTTTGCGGTGGACAAACATCTTCGCAGCCAGAGTGCTGGTGGTGGACGAAATGGTCATGGGATTGTAGCCCATGTCCGCCTTATTCCAATCAGTGCGCCAGTGGTCCAGCTGGCCCAAGGCCAGGCCATGCCATGCCAAGGCTTGTTGCCAAGGACCTCGCTATTCCACTCAGCTTCAATGAAGCCTACCCGGTCGATCATCTGCTCGAGCCCCTAGGACACCACCTCTGTCTCTTGAACCTCGCGCGAGTAGATCGAAAGGGCTTTGTCCTTTGCTGGCAATAGGGAGTCCACCGCCGTGGCCTGCTTGCCCTTCGTAAGAGCGAGCCGCTTCCCGGTCTTGTTCAGACTAATGCCATACTGTTTTCCTATCTGCACCATGTAGGGAAGGTAGCTAGGCGGGTCTTGAGCGCTTGATCCCGCGGCTGCGCCGGCAGCACTGCCAGAAGCGCCAATGGTGAGCTGCCCAGTCTTCGCGGCAGGCTTTGCAGTTGGTTTAGGTGGCGGCATCTTGGCAGCGTCCAGCGCAGCATTGCGCGACGGATTCTTGCGAACGGGGGCATCAGGCTGGATGGTTTTCTTCTCGGCAATAACCTTCTTGCCGGCAGCATCGGAAGCAGTTTTCTTAGTGTTCTGCTTGGCTGGAGGGCTTGCTGCGGTCTTGGTCTTCTTCGCGGGGGAGCTTGGTGCGGTAGGTGGAACAACCTGCTGGGTAGGCGGCACAGGGGGCTGGCTACCCGGCGCAGCGTCTGGCTGCGCTTGGCTCTGCGGGTTCTGCTCCACCGCAGTTGTCTCAACCCGCTACTCGGCAGCGGGATCTGGTTGTGCATCTTCTTGTTCTTCTACCTGCGGCTGCACCGCGGGGTCGTCTTGGACAGCAGCCTCAGTTTCCGGCTGCTCCTGGTTCTCTTCCTGCCGCTCAAGGGCGGCATGGTCCTGGTACTCGGCATCTTGTTCAGCGTTCTCCCCAGCTGAGGCAGTAGGGGGAGAAGGGGGTCTCTCGTCTTGAGCAGCATCCCGCGCACTTTGTTCTACACGGGCCTGCTGCTCCCGTTCTGTATCATGGGCACCAACGTCCATGTCCTGGGCGTTGGCATATTCTTCTGCTTCTTCCTTCACGGGAGAGGGCGCACGCGCCCTATCCCGTGCTGTGGTCTCGTCCTCCTCAGAAAGATTGATGAGTGCCTCGACGTCGATGGCGGCTTTCCTCTTGGAGGTGTCTGAACCGGTAGCGGCATCAGCGTACAAGGGAGCGCTGAAGAGAAAAAGGGTTTCAGAAAAAGAAGAGGGAAAGAAAACACCGAGAAGCAGCAGCAAAGGATAGCTCGGAGGAAAATCACTTACCCGCTGTGGGAAGGGGGTAGCCGTCTCCCGGAAACCTTCTTTGTCTTCTTCTCGCCCTTCTTGGCCTTCTTGGTAGTGGGCTCTTGGGTGCCGCTACCCGCCCTCTTCCGAGTGGTGGGAGCAGCCACTGCGACTGGATCGACCTCGAGGACGTCCTCGTCTTCCTCGTCAGCATCAGCGTCGTCTGCAGAGTAGAGGAGAAGAAGAAGTTGAGAAGCGGAAAGGAAAATTAGATAAGTGCTACCCGCAGCTGCAGAGGCGAACTCAATCACCTTCTTCATCGTCCTCGGACCAATCCCGAATGGACGCATCAACGGGGCGCTTACCCTGCTGTTCGGCGTGAGGGATACAGAGGGTGTCCTGAGTGTCGTAGGAGACCTCGTCGTCCTCCTGACGGTCCTCGCTCCAGTTGGCCTCAAAGAGCTCTTCACTTTCGGTGCGCTGGCAAGCAATGTGCTGGAAATACAAGCAAGCAGTACGAATCAGTTGAGCAATACAAGGAATCCTACCCGGAACGGGATGCAAACACAAAGCATATTTGGATAAGGTGTTCTACTCGGCATGGCGTGCAAACACAAAGCACATAAGGCCTAGCAGATACTAGCAAGTGTTCTCTACTCGACATGGCGTGCAAGCACAAAGCACATAAAGCCTGGAGGACACTAATAGGCGTTCTACTCGGTACATCATGCAAATACTAAGCATCCTAAGCTGGAAAGCCATCTACTCGGTATCATGATGCAAAGATAAAGCATGAAAGTACTAACATGTCCGATGGGCTTCTCACGGCTATATGGCACAAAGCCGTATTGCCAGTTGTCGGTGAGGACAGTGCTCATGATAGAGCGCGCCCAGACGGCCACATCCGCGTTGCTCAACTCGAATGTGGTCGTCCTTGTGCAGTCTCTGTTGCCCCCCATGTAGGACATGAGGTGCGTACGGCACTGCAGCGGGAGCACTCGCCTGGAAATCCAACAGGCGATGGGGTCGTCACTCTTGAGCCCCAATTCCTTCAGCTGCGCGAGGCGCTTGTTGACCTGCTTGATGTCGCCCTCTAGCGATGGCTTGTATCCCCAATTCTGTTGAGTGGGCGCCGTGTTCGTCCACTTGGGGAGATTGATCTGGTCCACGAGGGGCACTCATTCCTCAACAGCGACATTCTTCACGTAGAAGAAGGACCTCTGCCACTTGTGCACGGAGTCAAGGCCCTTGATGCGCGGGTGGTTGGTCCCGCCGCGTTGCAGCGTCATAGCGCTGCCGGTCTTGGTCATGTTGCGGGTGCTATCCGTGCTACCCGGCTTGGGAACGCTCTGCTTCCTGAAGAAGAAGTAGCGCGCCCAGGTGTGCACCGTGGGGCGCACACCCAAGAACGCCTCGCACACCACGGCGTGGTATGCGAGCATCACCATGGCGTTCGGTGGCAGGTGATGCGGCTGGAGCCCGAAGTGGTTGAGGAAGGAACGGAAGAAATCCGAGACGGGCAGCCCGAACCCTCGCTTGAAGTGAGCGAGGAACACGACGAACTCGTCCGCCTCCGGTGTGGGAACGAGCTCGCCGTCCGGGTGCCTGCAACGGACGCCGGGAGGAACGCGGCGGGTGCTTGCCAGCCACTGGCAATCATCCGCCGTAACCTCAGATCCAACCCATCCGGCGTGGGCATCGTCATCGCGGGCCATCGAGAAGGGAGATTTAGTGGATTCGTGGAAGTTGGTGGAAGATTGCTAGCCTTACGGCGTCGTAGGATGCGGCGGTGCAGTGAGATGCGCGGTGGCGGAGATGCGAAGAGACGGAGAGAGAATGAAAGCAGGAAGGGGAAAATGGAGTTACCGAGGGGGTATTTATACCTCCCCTCGGGTTGCCGTTACAGCCGGAGTTAGTGGGATCAGTTACGCACAGAGATCGTGCGTCGTGGGGTGTGGGTCGGTTAGAAACGCACACATCACAGACTGCGCGCGTAACGGCCGCAATTGATCCCACGACGAGATCGTGGGTAATAACTGCACTTGATGGGACCTAACGGGTCGGTGGGCCCAGGTCGCGGAAAATGAGCGCGTGGCCTGTCAGATCCCGGGCACCGAGGCGTCGGGGGTGCGATAGCGTGACACGTGCCCAGTTGCAGCGCGGAAAGGTGGATTCGCTCTGACACGCCAGGATTCTGTTCAAAATTCCACTAAGTCCTTTTACTCGGCGATAGAGAAGGGAAGAGATTCTATTCGGAAGAGAAGAGACTCAAGCCAAAATTGAAGGCAACTCGGAGATTCTACTCGGCATCCTAAGGTTCAGAGGCAGGATTGATTATTAAGCTGGAAGAGCCCAGTGAACGAGTTCGCAGGACTCTACCAGCTTTGGGGACTAATGTCGGGGGGTTACCCCCGAGTAGGGTAAAGGCAAGTGCTAAGGGCAAGATCAGAACAGACATTTGGCAGAGTAGCAGGCTAACCGGTACTCGCTACCCGGTAGACCGCTATTCGGCCGTACACGTTGATGGCCAGGAGAAAGAATCAAGGAAGTTATTCTCCTTCGAGTAGAGGAAGTGGTCCGAGTAGAAGTGGCGGTTTCCTACCCGGGCCAAAAGTCAAAGGAGCCGTTCTGACAAAGGATCCCGCGTATCCTGGGTCCGTACTGAGGCACTGTTCATCTGCAGAGCGCGTGCCTATCCGTGTCAGGGTGTCAGCAGACCGTCGCAGGTTAGGGGGGCCTACTCTGTGATTGTGGCAGTGATAACAGATCAGCTTCTTGGTTTTGCACAACGACTTTCCACACAGGACAAACTAGGAAGCCAAAGGTGTCAGCGGGAAGCTGGAAGTGTGCAGTGTGCACACTATGTCGACATCTGTTTGTACTTTTCCCTGTTGGCTGTATCCGGCTGGGCACCAGTATATAAGGTGTCCTACCCCCTCCTGCGCGAGGGATCCCAGTTTAGATCCAGAGACGACGACACATGACGGTTGGACTCACGATAGGAACCCCTAGATCTTCACCTAGAGAGAAGAGTGGCTACTCGGCTGAAGGCCAAACTTGTACTGTGGCTACTCGGTGAGACACAAATACACAGAGAGAAAGGCAGGAGTAGGGGTTTTACCTCCACACGAGGGCCCTGAACCTGGGTAGATCTTGTTGTTTGCAGTGACTGATTCATCCCTCACGCGGCTACTCGCTGCGTGATCCCTCCTCGAGCGCCTCCAGCGTCCATCGTTCCCACATCTTTAGCCATCCTCTGGCATCCGCCATGACACCACCACGACAACAATCATCCTCCTCATTAGGATCAACATCATCTCCAGTTTCATACTCATTATCTTCATTAACAAGCATGATCTTTTTATTTGGGCATTACTTCTTAAAGTGGACTTTTCCACCACATGTGCGACATGACATGTCTCTATGTCGTGTTGTGGAAGAGGTGGATCCACTAGCACTTGCTGCTGGTTGCACTTGCCTCCTAGAAGTGGAGGGTGTGCTCTCGGCCTTGGGTGTAGATACCCCACGGCTAGGTGTTGGTTGTGGTGATGTAGAAGAAAAATTGTTATTTCTAGGTGAAAACAACCTTCTAGCACTCAATTTGGCCTCCTCGGCTAGCTGTGATTCTGCCTCCCTTGCATGATGTAACAATTCATTCATATCACTATATTGGAGGTCCCTCACAATGCTTCTGATTTTAAATTGCAAACCTGAGAGAAAACGTTGCATAGTATGTTCTGGTTCTTCTCTCACTTTGGCCCTCTGAATAATCAACTCCATCTCTCTATAATATGCATCAACAGACAATGTACCTTGCTTGAATTGTTGCAATTTATCATATAATGTTCTGACATAATTCTTTGGCACAAATCTTCTCCTCATGAGTTGCTTCATAGTAGCCCAAGTAATCACTTCAGGATCACCATTTTCTGCCCTCATTTGTGTAATATTATCCCACCACAATAGAGCATAACCATCAAAACTAGAAGAAGCCAATTTAATTTTCATATCTTCATTGTAATCATGCAATCTCCATAGCTTTTCAATTTTAAGCTCCCACATCAAATATTCCTCTACATCATCAGTATCAAAGGTCAAAGGAGGAATAGAAAATTTTGGTTTGCGCAAACCATCATCTTCTCTATGATTATCTTGAGCTTGTACTCTTCTAACATTAAAACCACCACGGCCATTATAAGCTTGGGCTCGGCCTGGTTCCCAATCATCATCATGATCTCTTTGCTCTAATTGAGTAGACAATTGTGTAATTTGCCTAGTCAAATTAGTAAGAGATTCTTGCATAATATCAACAGATTCTTGAGAAGCAGTTTTCTCAATTTTAATATCCATCTGCTGTAAATCCCTCCTCAAACTCTCATCATAGGCATCAAGCTTCTTATCAATTCGTGTGGCTACCACTTCATCATATTCATCAAGTTTTTTATCAATTCTTGAGTTGATCATGTCTCTAAATTTGGAGAGATCTCCCCATGTGAGAGGATCATCAAAAGTCTTATTAGAAGTAGCCTCAATAGTTTTCCCACCAAGTTTGTCCACCTCCATATCACTAGCCACACCAGACTCCATTAATGCGTTAGTGAAAACAAAATATGGGATGTGGTGTTCTCTCACAACTCACTCAAAACAACAAAGCAATGGGGTTAACTTACTGTTCCAAAGTGAATAGCAATACTTACCACAAGTAAACACTAGTACTATGACTTGGTGTGAATAAAAGAATACCCAAGGATTTTAGCTAACAAAAAGCAAAGCAGGATATATAGTGGGGCTTGGTATGGATACCTAACAACACCAATAACAAGTCCTATTTGCTGTTTGTGATGACTGAAAAATAGCACCTAGAAACACACACCAAAGTGGAGACAAATGTGGCAATGCAATTATATCGATGGAAATATTGCAATGATCTCGAAAGACAATAGCTATGCTCCAAAATATCACAGGCACAAGATTGCTCAATGGAAAATGTCAATATAGTAGTGGTAAAACAGCTCCAAGAACAATATAGCAATAGATCACTAGGACTTTTTCTCTTTTCTCAATTCTGTTTTTCTCTTTTTCTATTTTATGTTTTTCTCTTTTTTTTTGATACTTTTATGACTGGCCAAAACTAGCTAGGAGCAAAAAGAAGTACAATAATATCAATGTGACACAATGTATGTGATGATGAGCAGCCTGGAGTGAGCAAACAATAGCTATTCTTTTTGGGAAAGAGACCTAATTGTTGCTGTAGAAAGGATGTAGCTAAGTCTCACAAAGATAGGAAAAGAAAACCTAAAGAAATTGTAAAAGAAAAATAAACCGAAAAGAAAACTAGAGCTAAACTACATCTCACGGCAGGAAATCTGTACCGCGGCAGCGCGCGGGGCGCCAAATGGTAAGCGTGTTACGGCGCTGCGGGGGCGATTGGTAAGCGCGCAACGGGGCGGATTCCGACTCCTGGTAGGGCACGGTTGCAGCAGGGTTTTGCGCGTTTCTGTGCCGCGGCAGGAAACCGAACCCAACTCCAATTGTGTATAACTTTGGATCGGATGGAGGTTTTTGGACGAATTTTTGTGGACACACTTGGAATAACACGAAGAACACTTAGAACCCTAAACCTAGACCTAAA
The DNA here is from genome assembly GCA_028641055.1 of Alopecurus myosuroides. Taxonomy (NCBI): domain Eukaryota; kingdom Viridiplantae; phylum Streptophyta; class Magnoliopsida; order Poales; family Poaceae; genus Alopecurus; species Alopecurus myosuroides. The sequence continues at coordinate 261,556,167 of CM054060.1, forward strand.
ACACAAGACTCAAAAAGAGAAAAGGAACACGAAAATCAACCACGAAACAACAACTAAAACTTGATAAAAGTGATGATCTAAGTCTATGGCTCGAACTAAACCTATTTTTTTTGTGGCTTTTTCGGTGGATAGGTAATGAAAAGAAGAACTAATCTACTAGATCACGATAGCTCACCCAGTTAACCTGTAAATATGATACCAATATGATAAGGGGTTGCCCGATCTTCTCGATGAACTCACACGATAACAAGGATCTCATAACTTGTGTCTCTCCACGAACTCTCCGGCTAATTCCTGATGCCAATTACAGCAGCAACCAATCACTTGGATATTCGTAAATCCACACACTTGCACGAGTAGCCACTGACTACTAGTGGTCCTGTATCAACTAATTCCCAGTGGAATAGCAGATAACACGCAAAACTTGCAATATATCAATTCCTGATGAATGCTTCGAGCAATCAACAATGGAGTTCTAGGGTTTATGAATAAAGGTAGTCTAAACCTCTCACACGCAGGTGAAAAGGTATTTAAGAGAGAGGGGGTGCGGCCAAAGGCCAATGCGCACCAGCCCTAAACCTACTTGAGTTTGGACTCGGACTCAACTTGGACTCGACCCAAAGGGATACAAACCGACCCCAACAAGTGGGATTCGGCCAACAGCCACGCAGGGCTTTATTGGACTTGTATGGGAGTACCTAGGACATGTCCTTGGTGCTCCCATAACTCTAAAATGCAACACATAATAATTCGGGCTGAACCAAGCAAGGATCTGTCCTTGGTGGTCTCAATTCCCTCTTATCTTTATTCTGCCTCTTCCTTCTCCCTTGTGCTTGCATGATCATCTATCTCCATGTGTGCTCCCATGCTTTGCTCCATGACTCCATGCTCCTTGACTCCAATAATCTTTGTGTTATTTATAACCTGAATCATACATAAATGCAAGGATTTAGGTAGTATAAAATTCTCATAAGAACAAACATCATAATTTAAAAGGAGTGAGTTCACCTGCTGTTCTAATAGTTTGGTTCTTGATCTAGCCATTGGACCAATTCTTACTTCATCATACTTTTCTTGAACAGCCACATCATCATCAATAGGAGGAATAACAAATGTACTAGGGATGTCCTCATCAGGTTCATACCCCAATATTTGGTTTGTGGTACCAAAAGGGGGCACAATTTTCTCTCAAGGGCTACAAGGATTCCGATTGGGCGTGTGATCAAGATGATAGGAAGTCTACTTCCAAGTCTTGCCAATTTCTTGGTAGGTCTTTGGTGAGTTGGTCTTCCATGAAGCAAAATTGCATATCTCTCTCCACCGCCGAAGCCGAGTATGTAGCCGCCGCAAGTGCTTGCACTCAATTGCTATGGATGAGGCAAACTCTCAAGGAATATGGAGTTCATATGTATAAGGTGCCTCTTTTGTGTGACAATGAAAGTGTCATCAAGATTGCCTACAACCCCGTGCAACATACAAGAACGAAGCATATTGAGATTTGCCATCATTTCACCCGTGACCATGTGGCAAGAGGGGACATTGGTCTATCTTATGTGCGCACCAAGGACAATCTTGCGGATATTTTCACGAAGCCACTTGATGATGCAAGATTCTTGTTCTTGAAGAATGAACTAAATGTCATTGATTCTAGGAGTTTGACTTGAGGATCTTGCACACACCCCTATAGATGAAAAGTGTTCAAGTTTAGGTGTAGGCATGGACATAGGGGGACTGTTATCCTAACACATTGGGTTCTCCCTCCCCCCATTATACCCAAAGAAAATATTCATTGTTATCTCTCTTTTTCTAATGTTGAATTGTGAGCTTCAATGTCGAGAATTGGCAATGCACCCAAGATACATCTTCGCGGTTGCATACCATGATCTCTTACATGGTGGCTTAGGCCACCAACCTCTTCTTTTTGAAGAGTTGGATCTTAGTTGGGGTTTATTTGATAGTTCATTTCATTTCTTGGTTTTTCCCTTCTAAGTGTTTGTTCGTAGGAAAATCTCACTCAATTTTTCTTTTGCTTGTTTGATTCTTACTTTTGAGAGGGATAAGTACTACTTTCAGTTTGGTGTTTCTATGCTAAGTCATTCTACCTTAAAGCCAACTTCATCTAACACTTGTGTCATTACATTGAAACGGGGAAATTTCGAAACAGTAGGCAGCCGGAATTTTCGGTCCAGTTCTGGACCGGAATATCCGGTTCAAACTTGAACCGGAATATCCGGTCCGGTGAAAATCACTTATGGTGGACAGGGACGGGGAAGGGGCAGTTCGTGCCCTTTCTTCCCCAACTCCTCTCCTCCACCCCCAACGTCGTCGCACTGATTCTTGGCCCCTCGGGCCATTTCCTCCGCGGGATCTTCGAGCTATTTCCCAGATCTTGTTCCCCTAGTCCTTGGGAGCGATTCCATCCAAGTATCTTCTGTCGCACCCAAGGTTTCTAGAGGATACTCATCGCACGAACTGGAAGTCAGGTGCTTGGATTATGGGGCATAACTGCTCCCACGTCCCAGCTTCCTGGTAGGCCTGCGCTTATGCGCGACAACACAAGCCCTGCTTCCACCGTCGAAGTAAACTATCCGCTAGGAACCTAAGGCACTACTGTCGACGTACTTCATATTCAAACACGCACTGTACGTCAACAGCTTAGAACGAAATGATAACACAAACTGTCTCTAAGACACAAAAGAATGAAATAAGTGCAACTGGCCTTCACTAAGGCAGAAATATCGAATACAGTCATCCAGAGGACACATGTCCCAACATATCATTCATTACAACAGCGGAAGCAATCAAAGGGGTCTGAGTACAGACAAATCCATGGCTTAAGAAGCCGGAGAAAATAAATAAGACGAAGCCCATCCACGTAGGTTCTGGATCCTGCCCTGGTCCAGCTAACTACTCGTCTGCAGTCTCGTCGAACTCCACAAAGTAGCCATCCTGGGAAGCATCGTAGTCGTAGTCGTACTCTGCGTAAACCACAGCCCCAACGGGGTCAGTACATCCAAGTACTGGCAAGCAAGACTCACAGTTCATCAAAGAGTTACCCGTCAACACAAGCATAGATGCTTGGGATCAACGGAAGGAAGGGGTGAAATAAAAGTTGCTGCTGGCTGCTCTAACCAACTACAGAAAGATCTACAAGTTCCGGCTAATAGAATAAGATAAGATCGAGGATTGTAACCAACGGAAAGATAACTTCAACCAAACCCATCCTGGATCTCGCCCCTTATCCAAAGAAGCAATCCGAGGATAACTCACACGGTTGTGATAAGGTGAATCAAGTTATTGTGTGAATAACCTATTACTAGTCAAGTTATTAATCATTGGGTGAAACATGATTGATCATTATGTTGAAGTTGTCCTGAGTACTTGTTAGCCAGTACTTTCACCAAGTAATCCATAACCGCGGAAAACACGGCTTCTCGAGAAGATTATCCCTGCAGGGTTGCACCAATTTGGCCGTACACTCATGAATATCCCGCCAGATGGGATGCCTCCCACCAAGCGGGGCACTCAACACAACCAACCATTCTTCGCATCAAGCCCAAAGCACCTTGGGCGCACGGCTAATCAAGCCCAGAAGAAAATGGACCATCATAGCACTCTAAGACCGTGTCCCCCTATATGCCGACTACGAAAGTTCCACCCTGCGCTGGGCTCGCAAAAACATGCATGCGGCAAATGGAAAACACGAACTAAATGAGGCGATTTGGACGAGATGCGAATCAGGTCAAGTTGAGGGGGGCGCCCATACTCGCTTCCCAAATGCGGGTAGTGCGCTCATCATGGATCAGTAGACAAGACCCTTTTCCTATTAGGGTCGACACTAGCAGGCTCCAAAACCACTCATGGGCCTCCTGCCGGTGCCTTATCATCAAATTATTATTACCATTAGCAATTAACAGGATTGATTGATTAACATCGAGCCCCCGGTACAAAATAATAAGATAGTAAAAGTAGTAACCGACAACAGACTCGAGTAAAAGCAACCCTAAGCATGCTAGATAATACTAAGGCACAAGCAAAGGCTGTAGGTATGGAGGTGAGGCAATATCATTGGTTCAGGGTATCATGTGATAGGTTCGGAGAACAAGCAACGATACATAGGGCTAGCAATAGTAGACAAAAGGATAGTATCGACAACAAGTGTGGAAAGGAACTCGATGATTCATGTGAGTGATAACTTGCCTGGAAGCTCAACAGCCGGGTACTGAGCTAGGTACTGGGTAGTGGTGTCGTAAGGATCGTCGGTCTCAACGTAGTCGTCGTCTAACCGAGAAGAAGCAAGAACAACAACGAAGGAAGACGACAATCAATACATGGCATATGTGCACAAACATTGGGATGATGCATGTTATGTTAATAGATGCACCAAACTAAACTAGTTGATATGAAACACAAGTTTAAGGGGATTCCATATGCAAAGGTTGCATATGGAAGCCCATGCTTTAGAGTTGAATTAATTGTTCTATCACTAAGCATCATGTGTAAGTGACTTAGTATGATGCATGCATGATGAGGAACAATAAGATAACAAAATTAAATGCAATTAGAATGATAGTTAACAATTTAGAAAAGCATTTATTAAGTTTGGAATTTTGTTACTTAAACATGGTACACAAACAATTATTGTTTTCATCAAGTTAGGGTGTGCAAAACAATTTACAAATTTTATATTTGAAAAGGTTATCAAATTTTAGTTGAGTTACATGTTTCACATTTTGAAATTGGACTTTAGATTATTTAATTATGAATTAAACAAGATTTAAATTGTTTAGGCAATTTAAATTATTCAAACCAGAAAACAAAATTTATATTTGAATAGAGCATTCAAAAAGGTGTGAAAAACATATTTTATTTGAATTATTTGAAAACAGTATGAATTAGTTATGAATTATTTCAATTTGCATTTGAATTATTCAAATTTGAAATTTAAAAGTATTTTGAGAATTCAAAACAGAACACAAATGTAATATTTGGAAAGTTTATAAAATTTGGATCAGAATAGACATCAAGTTTGTTTTTGTTGGTATTATAAAACCCAAGATATTGAATTTTGAAGTTTGTATTCAAATCTGTTATTTTAAAAAAAAAAGAAACAGAAAACAAGTTATACTTTTGTCACCGTGCACAGGGTCTACCCACACGCTGTCAGGTGGCCCTGTGGCACTGCGTGTGTGCGTGGCAGCGAGGGAGGCTGACCAGCGGGCCCGGGCTGTCAGCGCGGAGGCGAAAAAATAGCCAAAAGGGTGTTGCGCTCCGCGGGGCTCGAACCCGAGATCTACTGCACCGCGCGCAAGGGACTAGCCAGCTGCGCTAGCGATCGATTCGTGACAGGAGAAGGGTGCGCGGGAGGTTAAGCTTCAGTGTTCGCTAACTCTGAATTTTCTGCTGCAGTTTCAGTTACAGCGACAGGGCATCGCTCGATCCCGTGGTCGCCGGCGGCAACGGTGTGCTGCGGATGCGCACGGCTGAGCACCACGGTGAAGTGCGCGTGTGCTTGTGCTACTGGGGGTGACCTGGGCGCGCTCGGTGCGTGAGCAGAGAGGAAGAAAAGGCGAGGGGATCGTCGGGGGGGTGCTCACCGTGAGCTGCAGGGCTTGCCGGAGAAACGCGGACGGCGGCGAGGCTGAGGCTCTCCTCAAGCCTCACAGAAGTGTCGACGACGAAGAGCGAACTGGGGCCGATCCATTCCAGCAGATAGAACACCGGGCCAGCCACTGGAGACGGCACCCGCTGCCGGAATTCAGAGAAGCGGCGGTGGAAAATACAGTACAGAGGAGGTGGAGGTGAGAGCGATGGCGGCTGCGGCGGGGCTCGAGGGGAAGGTAGCTAGGGTTTGCGGCAGGGGGGTGGACGCCGCGGTGGTTTTATGGAGTAGGTGGATGAGTACGGCGCGCCATCGGGGGGGTTCTGTGGAGGATCAACGATGGAGGCGTGCTCGTACACCATGACGCCAGCAGGGGGAGGAGGACGACAGCGACGTGAGGGGAAGTGTTACCGGGCCAAAGGTAACGGGCTGGGCTGGGTGCTTAGCTGCTGCTGCTCTCCTCCCTTTTTCTATTCCTTCTGTTTTATTTTTTTTTGTAGCAAATGCTTTTGGAAGAAAACTGTTAGGGTTTTGTCTAAAGAAAATTTTGAAAAAAATTAGTTAAGCCTTTTAGGTAATTAGGAACCACATTGCATACTTGGATTTCAAAAATTGTAATTTAAAGTGGGGTTTTGTATTTGAAACCAAATTAGAGGGATTTTTATTTATTATCTCATTAATAAAAACATGTATTTGAATAGGGTTACCCCTAGATTAAAATTGACTTTTAGGATCACAAACATGTGGTGAATTGTTATGTTTTCAAAAGAGTGCTGATTTGAAACTTGGTTTGAAATGGAAAATGATTTAGGAGTTAATGATTTAATTAATTGATTTGATAATTGGTTTGATTAAAGCAACAATTTGAGAAGTGAAAAACAAGGAATAAAAGGGTTGTTTTTATTTGTTATTTTGGTTCCAATAGTTGTAACAGAGCAAGTATGAAACCATGTTTGAATAAAGTTTAAGTTTGAGTTGTGAAAACAGGATAAAACAGATAGGAAACAAATGCACACAATAAGTAAACATGATGACATGATGCATTGCTTGAAATAAAACAAAGAACAAAGCATTCTAGGGGTATTTTCATACTTGGGATGTTACAAAACGCCCCCCCTTGAAGGAATCGCGCCCCGAGATTCCCTACTGAGAAATGAACAGGTCCGGATACTTCTTGCGAAGATCCTCTTCGGTCTCCCATGTTGCCTCTTTATCAGAATGATGTGACCATTGCACCTTCAAGAACTTGGTGCTCTTGTTGCGAGTCTTACGAACGGTCTCATCGAGAATTTTGATAGGGTGCTCCTCATAAGAGAGATCATCTTGCAGTTCAATATCATCATGATCAACTGCACGATCAGGGTCCTTGAAGCACTTCTTGAGCTGTGACACGTGGAACACATCGTGCACTTGGGAAAGTTTTTCTGGAAGTTCAAGACGATAAGCATTCTCTGCACGTCTTGAGAGGATGTTGAAAGGGCCAATGTATCTTGGTGCAAGCTTTCCTTTCACACCAAAACAATGAGTGCCTCTGAGGGGAGTTACACGGAGATATGCCTTATCACCAGGTGCATAGACCATATCCCTGTGTTTGCTATCATAATAGCTCTTCTGACGAGACTGAGCAATCCTGAGATTGTCACGAATGATACGAACTTTCTCCTCGGCTTCCTTAACAATGTCAGGGCCTAAAAGTGAACGTTCACCAGCTCCAGACCAATTGATTGGACTCCTGCATCTGCGACCATACAGTGCCTCAAACGGTGCCATGCCTAGGCTTGCCTGGTAGCTGTTGTTGTAGGAGAATTCAGCATATGGAAGGCAATCCTCCCATTTCATGCCAAAGGAGAGACCACATGCTCTGAGCATATCCTCGAGAATCTGATTGACTCTTTCGACTTGCCCCTGAGACTGAGGGTGATAAGCTGTGCTGAACAGAAGTTTGGTGCCCAATGCTTCTTGAAAGCTTTTCCAGAAATGAGAAGTGAAAATACTTCCACGGTCTGAGCTTATTTCCAATGGAACACCATGAAGAGGAACAACCTTTGCTGTGTAGAGCTCTGCTAACTGGCTAGCTGAGATAGTTTCCTTTACAGCATAGAAGTGAGCAACCTTAGTGAGACGATCGATAACAACGAAGATTGCATCGTTGCCCTTTTTGGACTTTGGAAACCCAGTAACGAAGTCCATTTCAATCATGTCCCACTTCCACTCAGGAATTTTCAGAGGTTGGAGTAGACCTGCTGTCTTCTGATGGACTGCCTTAACACGTTGACAAACGTCGCATTCAGAAACGTATTGAGCAATTTCACGTTTCATGCCAGACCACCAATACAGAGTCTTGAGATCCTGGTACATCTTTGTACTTCCAGGGTGAATGGATAGAGGAGTTTCATGAGCCTCCTTGAGAATGATATCCTTGAGACTTTGAATCTGAGGAACTGCAATGCGTCCTTCGAAGAACACAGTTCCCTTGTCATCAATTGAGAAGGACTTGAATTTATCATTGCCCTCCTTGATGTGATCCACAATCTTCTTGATTTCATTATCACGAAGTTGTTCAGAACGAATCTTGTCCTCGAGAGTTGGGCTGGCTGTCAAGCTAGCAAGGTATCCTTCAGGAACAAGACCAAGGTTCAGCTTCTGGAATTCTTCATGAAGTGGAGGTTGGCTTTCCATAATCATGAGATTATTGCAATAGGATTTGCGACTGAGAGCATCGGCCATAACATTAGCCTTGCCTGGAGTGTAAGAAATGGTGAGATCAAAGTCTTTAATCTTCTCAATCCATCTCCTTTGCCTGAGGTTCAGATCTGGCTGAGTGAAGATGTATTTCAGACTCTTGTGATCGGAAAAGATTTCAGTTTTGTTACCCAACAAGTATTGTCTCCATTTCTTGAGGGCAAACACAACTGCTGCAAGTTCAAGATCATGTGTGGGATAGTTTTGCTCATGTGGGTTCAACTGACGTGAAGCATAAGCCACAACTTGACGTTCTTGCATAAGAACTGCTCCTAGGCCTTGGAGAGATGCATCACAGAATATCTGGAAAGGTTTGGTGGTATCGGGGCCAACTAGAACAGGTGTGGAAGTGAGTTTAGTCTTCAGGAGGTTGAAACTCTCATCACATTGTGGAGTCCAAACGAACTTTTTGTCCTTCTTTGTGAGATCAGTGAGAGGTTTAGCAATCTTGGAAAAGTTTTGGACGAAACGACGGCAATAGCTAGCCAAGCCAAGAAAGCTTCTAACTTGTTTCACCGTCTTAGGGGGTTTCCAGTCAACAATTGCCTTAACCATTTCAGGATCAATGGCAATGCCTTTGGCAGAGATGATATGACCAAGATATGCAACTTCTGGAATCCAGAACTCACATTTGGAAAACTTGGCATACAGACGATGCTCGCGAAGTTTCATGAGAGTGAGACGAAGGTGTTCTCCATGCTCTTCCTCGGATTTGGAATAGACTAGAATGTCATCAAGATATACCACAACGAACTTGTCGAGGTATTCATGGAAGACAGAATTCATGAGTCTTGAGAACGTTGCCGGTGCATTGGTGAGACCAAAGGACATGACGGTGTACTCATATAGACCGTACCGAGTGGTGAAAGCTGTCTTAGGAATATCTTCCTTTCTGATCTTTATCTGATGGTAACCCATCCTCAAGTCCAACTTTGAGAATATTGAGGCTCCAGCAAGTTGATCAAAAAGATCATCGATACGAGGAAGTGGATACTTGTTCTTGATGGTTTTCTCGTTGAGAGGACGATAGTCAACCACGAGTCTCTTAGTTTGATCCTTCTTGGCAACAAACAGAGTTGGGCAACCCCAAGCGGAGGAACTAGGCTGAATGAAACCTTTGTCCATATACATATCGATTTGCTCCTTCAACAATTTCAGTTCAGGAGGAGCTATCTTATATGGATGCTTAGAGATTGGAGCAGTACCTGGCTCAAGCTCGATCACGAACTCAACTGCTCTGTCCGGGGGCATCCCTGGCAACTCTTCTGGAAAGACGTCAGGGAATTCACAAACCACCGGAACCTTTTCAATTGCAGGAAGGGGTTTGGCATCGAGGTTGAACAGCTGAACAGAACTTGATCCATATGGAGAATAGACTATCTGGCCTGAAGTGTGGGAGAGAGTTATTGACTTTTGAGCACAGTCAATTTTAGCTTTGTGGGTCTTCAACCAATCCATACCCAGAATGACATCAATGTCAGAATTTCCCAGCAACATGAGTGAAGCAAGGAATACACGACCTCCAATTAGGATCTGATTGTCCATGCTTATCTTGGAAGTAATCATTTTAGTTCCCGGAGAGTGCACATAGATTTGATTGCTTAGCGGAACCAGAGCTAAATTGTACGTTGTAGCAAAGATCTTTGACACAAACGAATGCGATGCTCCAGTATCAAACAACACTTTAGCTGGAATAGAGTTTACGGGTAATATACCGAGAACGACGTCAGCAGCTTCCTCGGCTTTGTCGGCCTTGATATGGTTCACCCTCGCGTTCCTCCCGACAGGCCTATTGTTGGAGTTGAAGGCTTTAGCCGGAGGAGCACGAACCATAGCCTGGTTGGTGTTGGGGCGAGGAGGTAGGGGTAGCTGCTTCTGAGTGCACTTATCAGCATAATGTCCAGTATCCTTGCACTTGTAGCAAGTGACGACACGAGAAGGACCTGGCCTTGGCTGCCCCATCGGGAACCTCTGACCCTGCATCTGAGATGGGTTGGGTGGGCGGGGACCAAAGCCTGGAGAAGCTTGGGCATTTGGAGCCCGAGTGACAGCACCATTTGGCACCCAGATGCGGCGCTTCTGCGGAGGGGTGGTCATGTTGGCGGAGGAACCACCCTCACGCGAGTGCTTGCGGGACTCTTCGAACGCCTTGCGCCCATTCTCCTCATTGAGCGCGGTGTTCACAAGCTCCACAAAGTCCTTGCACTTGATGTTGGTGAGAGCGTACTTCAGTTCCGGGTTAAAACCTCGGCGGAACCTTGCCATCTTCTTGGCTTCCGTGGACACTTCGTCACCAGCGTACCGAGCGAGACGATTGAACTCGTTCTGGTAGCCGAGAACGTCCAGCTTGCCCTGTCTGAGAGAGCAGAATTCCTCACGCATCTTTTCCATGAGACCATCCGGGATGTGGTGCTTCAGGAAGGCATCCTTGAAACATCCCCAGTTGATAGGAAAGCCAGCCCTCATGGCCTGGTAGTTCTCCCACCAAGTAGCTGCCTGACCCTTCAGTAGGTAGGTGGCGTACTTGACCTTATCCTCTTCAGCAACATGAGCTATCTCCAGAGCTCTTGCTACGTCACGGATCCAGTCATCAGCATCCAGGGGCTCACGTGTTGCCACGAAAGCTTTTGGGCCCAAGCTGAGGAAGTCCTTGATGGTGACCCTTGGAGCATTCTGGTTGTGTTGCTGGTTAGCCTGGATCTGGGCCATCTGTGTCA